>JAHZTW010000001.1:32731541-32783791 GCA_020283515.1 Alliaria petiolata
TAAACCAAATCTCTTTGCGAATAGGTATTTTGCTCATCTAACATTAGTTCAGACAATTAATAATACTCTCGCATCTATTAATCAACCTAAGATCAGATTCTAGGTCATGAAGCTAGAATAAGCATTAAACACAAATCCAGATGAAGAACTATAATGATTTTATCCTAACAATTTAATTCGACCTAACAATTCATTAATCACCCTTGAAAAACCCTAAACATAACTAGAAAACTACTCAGACATGGTGAATGAAGAAAACATGGTGAATGAAGAAAACATCATGAATAAATAAGATTGCATAAAAGAAATCAATAGAAACAAGGGAGTTCCGAATTTGCTCTGAAAGAGACAAATTCTTCTCTCTAAAATCTCTCTAAAAATCTCTCTCTAAGTCTCAAAACAGAAAATAAGAATAATAGTTGGTGGCTAAACAATGCCTTGAAAATCTATATTTATAGGCCTAGGTTCGCATCTTCAATTCTTTGGAGGATTAGGAAAAGTCTTTGAGATTTCCTTTTCTTCAAAATATGGAAACTTTTCGATTTTGGAAATTGGGAAACCTGGTGTCGATCGACACTAGGTGGTGTCGATCGACACTCTTCGTGTTACAATTCGTGACTTCATTCCACTAAGCTCCAAAATGTATCCAAATCTCCAATTTATCTCCAATTGTACCTGAACCTGTAAAGACTCTATATAGACTCCAAAATAGCCAAAAGACTCTATAAAAACACTTATATCATGGTCTAAAAATGGGTAAAAACCATGATATATCAATAACTCATTAGTAATACATAACTTACAAATCGACAGGCTTCCGCCCTTTGATTAGAGTCAAGCATTGAAGCAAAATATGCATTAATACGCAGACCCGCCCTGTTTTTTTTAAAATAATTTTATTTAAAAATAAATGTCTGTAAAAACATATGTTAGTGCGTTTATATTTTACAAATCATATTATTATTTATTTCAGATATTGTTTTCATAATTTATTTTTGATATCTCTTCATTTATCTTTCTAATTTTTTAATATTTTACAAATTTTAAACTTTTTCATACTATATTTTCAACATAACAATTTATTATATAAAAAAATGGACTAAAATATTTAACTATAGTTTAACTTTTCAATTATACAAAACTAAATAATAAATAAATTCAAATTCACTTAAACAAAACTAAATATTATTTTATTAATCACGTTTATTAATAAGAATTTAATAAAAAATTTTCATTAAAATAATTAGAATTATTATATTTTAAATTCCAATTCACTTATCCGAAAAAAAAAAATTTCACCCCGCGCAGGGCGCGAACTATCACCTAGTGACAAAAATAAAAACTAAATGTTCAAATGAGACAGAAAATTCAGATCGAATATGTAAAAGATCAGAACTTCCATATATCCTTACATTTTTTCTTTGGTAATAAATTGTTTTTATTTACCTATACTAATAGTGTTTATACAACTCAACTCATAAAATGTGTACATTTTTTCCATTACACACGTCAATTACAAATCCATTGACATGATGCTTCAACAAGAAACACAAATACTCTACTAATATTATGTGAGATATATATAAATTCACTATATATCTATTACAACACAATATAAACAAATAAAACAAAAGTCAAGTTACATTGTAGACAAATACTACATAGTTGATGCTACTGCAAGTTCTCTCCAAGTGAACAAGAAAAGCGAAAATTTCAAAAAATGTTATAATTAGATGAAAGTATAAAAGGAGAATTATAGATATATAAGATGTTAATATATTTTGCTTTCGTTGGTACAAAGAGATATTTGTTGCTCTTTTTGTGTGTTCTTTGTTGGTGTTTTTTGTTGCAATTATAAATTCATTTTTTATATATATTTAAAAAAAAATCCGATTAGTATTATATAATATACTGGTCTGTTCTATAAACTCAAACTTGTTTGGCACTTGCTTAACACCTAACACTTTCTTAAAAACATAGCTTCTACAGCAACAATTTTCTAAATGAATATCTTACCCATCCTCTAAAAATCTAGGAATTTAACATCTTATAAAATGTTAATTAGTGGAGAATCACATGGTTTGATAACACCGGGACGAGGCTTGCGCCAAGAGGATCCATTATCATCTTTCCTTTTTTATTTAAGTACGGAAGAGTTGTCTCACCTTCTTGTGAAGGCTGAACAGCTTCGGAGGATTAATGAGATTCGATTTTCGGACGATGGACCTTCCATTCACCACAAATTATTTTCAGATGATTGCCTACTTCTAGTTCTATGTAAAGCTGATATTGAAGCTCAATGTATTAGGATATATTCTATATCCTATTACATATTTTGTAAATATTCATTTTCTAGATTTAGGTTTACCTTTCTCGTGTATGTTACATATGTATAAATACATGATCTAAAGACCCAAGTAATACAAGTTAAGTTTTACCATTTCTAATTTGTCATGGTATCAGTCAAGAGCTTAAGATCTAAAAACCTAAAATTTATTTGCGCCGCTTGCTTTTCCAACAAGCTTCGCTCTCTTTCATCTTCTCTGTTTTTCAATCGCAAAACAGAGCTTCTTCCTTTGTGATTCAGACCTCTCGGTCGTGTTTCACTACGTTCAAACTCCACGATGTCGATCGTTGCTACTCCTAAGTACAAGACAATCTCTCCTTATGACCTTACGTCTAGTGATAATCCAAGCGCCGTGATTTCACAAGCACTTCTCACCGGTTTAAATTATGACGAATGGGCTATGAATTTCTGTATGGCTCTTAGCTCTCGGAAAAATTCGGTTTTCTTGACGGTAGTATTCCCAAACCGGTAGCTGGTTCTCCCCATCTTGAAGATTGGATCGCTAACAATCATCTCTTGGTTGGTTGGATTAAGCAAACGATTGATCCAAAGCTCCGCTCTTCTATCTCGACTCGGGAGATTGCCAAAGATCTATGAGATATCATCAAGAAACGATTCTCCATCAAAAGTGGGGCTCGACTCCAACAACTTCGGAACTCTCTCGCCACGTGCAAACAGAATGGTACCACGGTGGATGATTATTTTGGAAGTTTGACGGAGATTTGGGTGGAATTGCTGAATGTATGGAGTCCAAAACATGTGGTTGCGGATTATGCACTTGCGATCTAAACGCTGCTCATGATAAAGAGAAAGAAATTCTTCGGATTCATGATTTTTTAGCAGGCTTAGACGATTCTGTTCATGGAGTTATTCGCTCCCAACTGTGTGCAATTACGCCGCTTCCAGATCTGGACAGTATTTATCAAACGATAGTGCAGAATGAAACACTTCGTATGAATGTTACTCCTGATGTCCCACTCATGGGATTCGCTGCTCAAACTTCGTCTCCTCAGACGGTTTGGACCAGAAATATCTCGCGCTAAAATACATCTCAACCTGATACATTCCGCAGTGGAATAAGCAATCGTGATCCCTCTCGGAAGTGTACAGCGTGCGGCAAGACAGGTCATGAGTTGTCATCGTGTTTCAAAGTCATTGGTTAACCTGAATGATATCCGGATAAGCCTCAGAATAAATCTGGTGGTTGCGGACGTAGTGCTGGTAGCAAAACTCATGCCAACATCACTCAAATACCGACTGCGAACTCTGCTGCAATGGGTTCTCATGAGCTGATTACAGACAGTGATCACACTACAAGAAAATATGCTTTTTACGAGGGAGACAGTCGCAACGAATTTGCCACGAAAGTTCAATTGTCGGTAATTGATCGTCGCGAAAGCAAATTCGTCGTTAATTTTGGGAGACCGAGATTTCGTCGTAAAATCGTCGTTAATAGATCGTCGTTAATTCGCGAGATACAGTGTTCGTCGTAAATTCGTGGCAAATTGAGGGGAAAATAAGCGTAGTAAAACCGTAGCAAACTAATAATCGTCGTAAATTCGTGGCAAATTGAGGGGAAAAATATCGTAACAAATTCGTAGCAAAATAAAAATCGTCGTAAAATCGTAGAAAAAATATCGTCGTTAATTCGTGGCAAACTAATAATCGTCGTAAAACCGTTGCAACAGAGTTCGTCCTTAAATCGTGGCAAAATTGTTTTCGTCGTAAATACCTAGTAAATTTTTAAATTTAAAAAAAAAAATATTTAAAAAAAAGAAAATTTTAAAATTAAAATTCAAAATAAAGTAAAAAACAAATATTTTTGGTTAAAAAAAAAAAAACTACTCTACGATATAATCGAAATCCGGGATAATCCGAGCTTCTTCAATAGCTTGAGCCGCAAGGCGGCGTGATTCGCGTTGTTCCTCGGTCAAGTCTTCCCCTGTCGAATGGCTGGGCCCGGCATGTGTTGTTGCCGCTCGTCGTCTCCGCTTCTCTTCCAGGAGTGCGGCGATCTGGGGATTTCCCACTGCCATTATCTCGAAGATAGCGTCGTACTCTGAAAGCTCAGCCTTGACTTGTTCTTGATATTCGGTTTGATTTTGTTGGAGAGTCGCTATCTTGGCACGTAGGACGACCGGATCATCTTCGGTGGACCGCTGAGGGGCAAAAGACGAAGCAGATGAGACATGATGAATAGATCCCATCCCTACGACTTTCCCCTTTCTCTTAGGGGCAACCTAGATTTTTTAAAAAATAAACAAATTATGATTTGATAAAAAAATATAATAATAATAGATATATTATTATACATACCTCCTCGTAGATCCGATCGATGTCGGGAGTGGTCAATCCCCCAGATTGCACTGAAGAACCGCCATGTGATGTCTGAGACATATGTGACTCTCGCTCGGCAATCCTCGCCGTGACGTCGTTGTAGATCCTCTCGGCCTTGTCAGAGACAAAGAGCCCTGACGCCTTCTTGCGATGTGTCTTCGCAAAAACTTCCGTCATCGGAGGCAAAACACCTCCGTTCTCGGATGCCTACATTTTTTGTAAATTATTTTGTTAGTACAAATTTTACAAAATAAAAAATGAATTTATGAAAGTAATTAATAATTTACCATTTGTAAACGAACGCCTGCAAAAGACGTTTGACCGGCTGTATGAGGCAATGCTGCGGGTAAACCGTCCGAACCAACGGTATTACGAGAAGATGAGCACTTTGCAGAAATAACGACCGAGTGGGGGTCCCGCCGGTAGCGAACCAATCCGCCCCAAACCGACTGCTCGATGTATATCGGTTTTACGTCGTCGCCTATGACCTCCCATTTTCTTTTCCAGTCCGAAACGGTGCCTCCGAGACGTCCCATCACTTTCATCTTGAACGCTTCCCGCACGGTCGGGGTATCAACAGAATCGCAAGTGTATTTTTGCTACAATAATTAAAAAAAAATCAAATAAAAATTTATTTAATATCAATTTTAATAATTTATAATTTAAAAAAAACATTTATTACCGCAAACATTTTGAACTAAGTTTCGAAAATTTCCGGCGAGAGTTGAGAGAAATTTGCGTGAGGCTCGGTGAAAAATGACTTGATGATATCGCTAACGGACAGTCCGACACTGCTTTCGATCTCGAACCTAAAAAACAAAATTAAATCTCAGATTGAAAACATAAAAATGAAATATAAAATTAAATATTAAATTAAAAACGGTACCATTTTCCGGTTACATGACGCGGGTCTAATCTCGTAACATTCGTTCTTCCCGGTTGTGCAATCAAATCATCAACCGTCAAATGGGCATATGGATGAGGAACAGGAGGTTGCCGGAAGTGTGGCGGTGGTGCAGTAGTCTGGGTCTGGGTCTGCGGAACTTCCGACTCAGTAGCGGAAGTAGTGTATGGCTGAGATGAATCTGGAATCGGAACCGTCCCGGACGAAGTCCCACCATTATTATCAGGTATAAACTGATAATAATGGTTACGACGAGAAGGCCTCATCTGCACAATAATTAATAAATATAACTAATAACTAAAATTAAAAATCTCTAAATTAAAATAAAATATTTCATTCCTAACGAATTTTAATATTCCGATATCCTAACATTATTCTAATATTCCGATATCCTAACATTACTCTAATATTCCAATATCCTAACATTATCCAAACCTAAATATATCAAAAGAAAAAAATAAATTTAGATCCTTACCTTCTAATATTTGATAAAATTGGAGAGAGATCCGAGTAGAAAAATCTAGAGAGAGAGAGATCTAGAGAGATTTGAGAGAAAGTTGAGAGAACTGAGGAGAAGGAGAAATCTCGGCACCTATATATAAGATTTAGATTCGTCGCTAATTCCTCCCAAAGTTACGGGGAATTAGCGACGAATATCCTGAGTCCTCATTAATTCGTCCCAAAGTTACGAGGCATTTACGACGCCTTATTCGATTGAGACAATAAGGACAAGACAACCGCCCATGCGTAGTCCACCCTGATAGCATCCCGTATGCGGAAAAGTCGCTTATTGTCCACATAAGAACCGCCCGCATCGTAAAATTTTTCTTCCTTGAAATATCATACGTACGAACCCCATTAAACCACAATTCCTTCAACTCCGCTATTAGAGGCTGCAAAAACACATCAAGGGACCGCTTCGGATGCTTGGGACCAGGGACTAATATACTCATGAATAGAAATTCTCTTTGCATGCACATGTCTGGGGGAAGGTTGTAAGGCGTTAAGATTACTGGCCATAAAGAATATTGCCTACCAGACATACCAAATGGACTAAATCCATCTGTGCAAAGACCAAGATATACATTCCGTTTCTCTCTAGCAAAGTCGGGGTGTACCGTCTTAAAATGTTTCCACGCTTTTGCATCTGACGGATGATTGACCTCCCCATCTGTCTGCAAATGATCAGCATGCCATCTCATGGATGCAGCAGTCCTTTCCGAGTGATACAATCTTTTCAACCTATCAGTTATTGGAAGATACCACATCCTTTGGTACGGCACCCTATTACGACCAGCACCTTGCGGTTTATACCGTGGCTTATGGCAAAAACGACACTCCTGCAACTTGTCATCATCTTTCCAATAAATCATGCAATTGTCTACACAAACGTCTATCATCTCAGAAGGTAACCCAAGACTAAAAACCAGCTTTTGTATCTCATAGTAACTCTCAGCAGCTAAATTATCTTCAGGCAAAATCTCCTTAATCAAATCAGCCCAATCATCCATGCAAACCTCACCTAAGTTATGATCAGTTTTAATGGTCATCATCCTAGCTGCCAAGGACAATTTAGAGTGCTCATCTCTAAATCCATCGTAGAGTGGCTGATTTGCAGCATCTAACATATCATAAAATATTTTGGTATCTAAATTGGGTTCCTCGTCGTAAATATTACTATCATGACTAGCAGCTAGAAATGTACCCGTGTTTTCATGAAATGCATCTGTAACCATCTCATGAATCCTATCATGATCACCATATTCACCATGATCATCAACTTGATGCACATTATTTGACTCAGCATCATTAACTGCTTGATTATTACCGCTACTACAAGCAGCATTTCCCCCATGCCCTTCTCCATGATTATACCAAATATAATAGTGCGGAAAAACCCTCTATTTAATAGATGCGACCACACTTTTGAGATACGAATAAATTTCCTATTCATGCATTTTTGACAAGGACAGTACATCATACCACTTTCAACGGTAAGTTGCAAACTTCCCGCCTGATACATGAATCCTTCTAGCCCATCTTGAAACTCCCTCGTCAGCGATCCCTCCGAATCTTTACGATTATACATCCAACTTCGTATTTCGTATATTGACATATTTTTTTGAATTTTTTTTTTTTTTTGGTATATAAGAGATTTTTTTTTTTTTTTGGAACAAGAATATATTGAAAAAGTGTTTAAGAAGTGTTTTTTTTTGTGAAGAGTTTATTTTTTAAGGTGAAGAGAGAGTTTGTTTTGTTTTTGTAGTTTTGATAATGAAGTGTTGCTTCTATATATAGGTTTTTTTTTTTACATCGAATTACCAACGAATTAACAAGGAATATTTTCGTGGCAAAAAAACCAGGAAAACACGTTTTCATCTAACTTATTTTCCTCTCTAATACGTCGTTAATTTACTTCGAATTACTTTTCTCAGTAATTCGTCGGAAATTAACGACGAAATTCCAAGGAATCCACGTCAAACATGTTTCGTCGCTAATTCGTCCTAATTTACCCATCAATTACCCATAATCACTTCTAAACTTCGACATGTCTTGACTAGATTTTTTTACCCATCAATTCTCGTTTTTTTTCATAACTCGGGGAATCCCAAACTTATGGAAATGTTTAGACTAATCCTTAGAGGAGGTGCAACCCATGGATAGTCTCTCTCTCCGGGCATTCAAATGAACCGAAAAGAAAGACCTATATCCGTGTGGCGAAGTGGAATCAATTCTCGTATTAAATATGTCATATTTCGGATTTTAACATACCAAATACTTATAGAAATATATTTTCGTCATTAATTCTTCGTTAATTCATTGGAATTTACGACGATTTTACAACAATTTATTTTCGTCGCTCTTTCCGACGAATTGCCGACGTTTATAATTTTCCTCGTAAATTCCTCGTTAATTCAATGCTAATTTACTACGATTTATTTTCCTCGCAATAAATCGTGGTAAACGTCATGTTTTCTTGTAGTGTCATATTGGTTTATCGGGCTTGTCAGATGATCAGTGGAGTATTGTTCAACGCATGATCAATGTTAACAAAACTTCTTCAGGGGGTAAGCCAAATCATACGTACTGGATTTTGGATACGGGAGCCACGCATCATATGAGTGGCCGCATTGACTTGTTGGAAAACATTCGAGATATCTCTCCTCTCTCGGTTGTTTTACCGGTAGGATCTGATGCGTGTGCATCAAAACAGGGGACCGTTCCTCTTACCTCACATATATCTTTGCAAAATGTCTTCTTTGTTGATGGATTTCATACGAATCTGATTTCCTTTGGCCAACTTGTCACTGATAATTTTCTTGTTGGTCAAGTTACTGATAAGCTCATGATCTTACAGGACCGCAATACGAGGATGCTGATTGGAGCGGGTGAAAGAGAGGGAGAGGGATGTACCTGTTTCGAAGCATAGAGACATCAATCTCGTTTCAGACGATTGTACGTCCAGATTTGGTTTTATGGCATCATCGTATGGGTCATCCATCATCTCATATCACTGGCTTTCTTCCTGGTGTTAGTCGTAGTTCTAGTAATAGCGAGCTTTTACTTAAGAATTGTGATGTGTATCTTCGAGCTAAACAGACTCGGCAGTGTTTTCCAGTTAGTTCTAATAATGCAAAATAGATTTTTAATTTAATACATGTTGACTTATGGGGACCATATCGAACTACTGCTTTATGTGGATCAAAATATTTTTTGACCATTGTGGATGCTTGTTCTCGTGCTGTGTGGCTGTATCTCCTCTCCGATAAGACGATGGTCTCTCAACAGATACTATGATTGATTCCTTGTTATGTGTGGTGAATCTAGTCCCTCTATTAGTTCTTCAACCTTCTCTATATTGGCAAGCAAATCCTTGATAAATTTTATTTGCCCTTTGACTTGGGACAAATTCTCCATTTTGAGCAAAGGTGCACCAACTTTCTCCATACTCCCTCTAAAGCTTGAGAGTACCTTCTTCTGTGACTTAGTCAAAACCAGCTCGGAAAAAAGGAGTGATGGCTTGTAGATAAGAAGATCATAAGCCTCAACTTCAGTCTTCTTAGCCACTTCTCTTTCCTTCTCAACAATACTTGCTTGTGTAGAGATCACATCCTCATCAAGCTCTTCTTTACCCATTGGTTTAGCAACAACCAAATGGTCATTTTCAATGACCACCTCCCCATCTTGAACTTCAATGTCCTCATTGATTATGGCTTCATCATTTGGACACTCAAATAGTTTCTCAAATTCAGCCACCACACGCTCATACTCATCCTCATCAATTGAGTAGCTATCATTGCAATACTCCTTGGGGTTTGGCTCGGGTTTACCGGGCAGAGAAGCTTGAGCTCGTGTAGAAGAGGAGCAATGCCTTTGTTATTCTCCATTTGCTTGATCTTGGAGCTCAAAGTGTCAAACGTGGAGTTAAGATCATTGTAAGAGCAATTCACCTTGTTGTGAATTTCAGCCATCTTCTTACTCAAATCCATAACACTACTTGCTTGACCTTGAATAATTTGTTGGAACACATTCCTCATATTCAAATCTTGTGCAAAGCCCGGTGGAGAACCTTGTTTGGACTGAAAATTGCCTTGTTGGCCATGATTTCCTTGGTTGTGCCCTTGGTAGTTGTTCTTGGGAACATAACCTTGTTGTTGCTTGAAAGGGACAAAGGTTTTTTGTTGACCTCCTTGGCCTTGTTGAGGGTAGAGCTTGGTAGCTCGACACAAATGCTCGACACGCCCTCTTTAAATCCTCGGTTGGGTTCCGTAGCGAGCTTAACAGCTCGATACAAATGCTCGATATGCTCGCGCCATTTCTCCAGGTGGACTTTGTATCTAGCTTTCTAGCTCGATACAAACGGTCTCGTCCTTCCTGCCAGGCCGTATCGAGCTTGGTAGCTCGATACCAAGCTCAATACACTTCTAAAAGATATCTCCTCTCCATTTGGCCACTTCTCTTGCTCCTCTTAATCATCCATAGTCTCCATTTGGTTCTCCAAGCCTCCAAAACACCTAATAAAGATTCAATATGCACAATATGCAACAACCTATGCTAAAACTCAAAGAACTCTAATATGAATGCAACTGGGACTAGAAGTAGCTAAATGAATGCAAAAGAAGACATAAAACTATCCTAATTGAGTGCTAAATTATGCTAAATTATGAGTATATCAACTCTCCCAAACTTAGTTTTTGCTTGCCCTCAAGCAAACAAACATGACAAATCTAAGAGAGTGGTTTAAAGGTGGGAGCTCAATATCCAAGAATGCCAACAAACATAATCAACTCAATGTCCTAGTTCTTAATTCTAAGATGCACTTGAATTCATCCTACTCCAAAAGAGTTAGCCATGCCCAGCTTTAAAACTATCCTAAATGAGTGCTAAATTATGCTAAATTATGAGTATACCAATGAGCCCGAATTTAAATCCATCTAATCGAAAACCAAAATAAAACCCTTACTCAGCAGAGACAAATTATTTATATGCATATGTCTCTTTGATTATCTACAATCGAAACCTGTTTAAAATGTCGATCGATGGATTTTGTCTCTGTCTTCGTGATTAGATTCTCGATGCGTGATTGGATCCCCAATTCTGAATTTGGAGCAGAAGAAATTTGGGAAAGAAGAAATTTGAAGAAGACGATGTCGAAGAAGAGAGGTAAGTTAAAGAGTATTGGGTTGGGTTAGGTTGGGGTGGTTCAATTAATTAATTTGGGTCGGTTAGGGTTGGGTACGTTTCGTAACTCAGCCATAACACTGTTGTTGATGATATTAGCAAACCAGCGTAACTTGACTAAAAATCAGCCGGTAAGTATGTTTGTAAAATCCTTAAATCAGGCACAAACGATTATGTTCAAAATCCCAATATTTTAAATATCATAATAGGTATCAAGGAGAACATCTTATATCATTGAAAATGTGCAAGCAGATCAGGTGCCTCCCCTTCTGCGTAAAGTCTTGGAGGGTAATCCCTTGCTTGTTCTTCAGAAATAACCTTAGCCATCTGATAAGAAAATTAAATCAGCCAGAGTATAAATCATAACTCAGCCACACCATAAAACATACTCAGCCACAAATGCATTGATAAACCGAGTTTACTTCACTCCCGGTGACCTGCCGTCGTAATAGCACTGTGGACGGAAGTATAAATCAGCCGTAAAGCAAACCGTAACTCAGTCGCAACATAAAACAAACTCAGCCACATATGCATTGATAAACCATAAATCAGCCGTAAAGTAAATAGTCACTCAGCCGCAACATAAAACAAACTCAGCCACATATGCATTGATAAACCATAAATCAGTCGTAAAGTAAATAGTCACTCAGCCGTAACATAAAAAAAACTCAGCCACATATGCATTGATAAACCATAAAATCAGCCGTAAAGCAAATCGTAACTCAGTCGCAACATATAAAAAACTCAGACACAGATGCATTGATAAACCAAACACCAAATCAAATAGAACTAACAAATCAGCCACCATATATAAATCAACGATGGCGAAAATCAGCCGTAATAAGCATCGATAAAAACCCTTAATACCACCGCTATAGTTTTCAGAAAATGGTTTAAATCACGGGAATCACTTGCAATTAAACGATTTAAAAAAAAAAGATTTGAACTTACCGGAGCAAGTTTGTTCGTGAAAAAAGGAGAAATTTTTAGCAATGGAAAACAAAGAGTCCACTCTAGAAAACGAATAGTCCCCGCTCGAGTTCGTGGACGAAATGCGACAGAGATAAGAGAAGCGGCCGAAAGAGACGATACGACGGCGGAATTAGGGTTCGACTTCGGAATCGCCGAGAGAGAGAGTTTTTTTTTCTCATAACAAAAGAGAACGATTTAGTTTCCCTCGCTTTTGATCATTAATGACATAATTGTTGTTAATGACGTGGAGTTTTTTTTATCTTAATAATGTGGATTAAAATAAATTATCGTTAATCATTTTATAATTAAAAAAAATTATACTAATCAAATGTGTTAATTGTAATTACATAAGGGCACAAAATATCTAAGTCATTTTTAGAAAATGTATAATATGCTAGTAATATTCCAATTTTTCTGTAACATCTGAGTAATTCTTTCATTTTTATATCATTACCATGATCAAATTTTTCTAAAAAGATTTTATGATTTTTATTAAAACTAAATTGTTAGGTTTTTTATTTATCCTGAGAAAATGTCAAATCTTGCGAATCTCGAGATTGCTGCCCTCGATATAACTGGAAAAAAAATTATGTGACGTGGACAGTAGGTGCGAAAACGCATCTAAGAGGAAACAGACTCCTTGATACCATCGATAAGTCGAAAACGACGTCATATGAGAAAAAGATAAAAGTCATGATATTTTTACGTTATCATATCCACGATGGTTTAAAAAGTGAATAAATCATAAAAGAAGATCTTGCAGATCTCTGGCAATCTCTTAAAGAAAGGTTTGATCACCAGAAATATGTGATCTTACAAAAAGCCAGGCACGAGTGGTTACATCTCCGGTTTCAGGATTACAAAAGCGTTAATGATTATAATTCTGCGATGTTTGGAATCACATCAAAAATGATGTTATGTGGAGAAACTGTAAGTGATTATGATATGATTGAGAAAACTCTCTCCACATTTCACCCGATATATGCGTTATTCAGAGTTAATGCATGTACTTCTTGTTGTAGAGCAGAATAACGAACTTGTGATGTTGAACCATCAAAGCTGACCAACTGGATCTGCACTATTCCCAGAAGCGAATGTTGCATCGTCTAGCTATAATAATTGGCAAGGACGTGGACGTGGACGCGGTCGATACCGTGGTCGTGGACGTGGACGTGGACGCGGTCGATACCGTGGTTGTGGACGTGGACGTGGATGTGGATATGGTCGTAGACGAGGTCAAGAAAAGGATATCGTCCCAATGATTTCAACCATAAAAGAGAAAATAAGAATTTTCAAGAAAAAGATGATGCATGGCCGTGAAATTAAAAGGAGAAAATAAACTGTTTGCTACAGGTGCGACATGAGAGGTCATTGGGCACGTACCTGTCGTACGCCAAAACATTTAGCCGATCTGTACCGAGAGTCACAGAAGGCAAAATAAAAGGGAAATGAAACTAATTTCATTTCTGGTGAATCTGGACCTTCTTTTCATGGTCTAAATGATGACACTCTTCCCGATGTTTCGGATTTCCTGGTTGATCCTGAAGAATCATCAAAGTGACAAAAATCGATGTAATATGATGTTTCCCTAAAGAAGATAAGGAAATAAAAGTTTGATATTTTTTAGTGTTTTATGTTCTTTTGTGTTTAATGTTTTATTGTAAAACAAGTTTTATTATAAAATAAGTTTCATTGTAAAATAAGTTTTCTTGTAAAATTAATTTTTATAATATAAGTTTATGGTTTGTTAAAAGATTATTAATACATCTTTTATGAATATTTTAAATTCAGAAAATGTTAGAATTTGAAATTCAGGATGGAGATATATGTCTGGCAGAAAGTGCTACAATGCACACGATAATTAAATATAAAAAGTATTTCTCCTGTCTCAAAATGAAAAATTCCGCCGGAAGCGTGAATACAATATCTGGTAATGGAAAAATTATTATGGGCTCCGGAAGAGTCAATTTCTCAATGCCAAGGGGAACAAAGTTTGAAATAAATGATGCATTATATTCTCCAAAGTCTTACAGGAATTTGTTAAGTTTTAAAGATATTCACGAAAATGGATATCATGTAGAGACTATGAATAAAAATGGCATTCAATATCTTTGCATTACATCAGAGAGGAAACAAATATTGGAAGAATTGAAAATGTTGTCCTCTGGATTATATTGCACAAAAATTAATATGATTGAATCATATGTCACAGTAAACCCGAAGTTTACTGATACTTTTAAAGTTTGGCATGAAAGATTAGGCCATCCTGGTTCAATCATGATGAGAAAAATTATGCAAAATTCTAATGGACATCCATTGAAAAATGAGAAAATATTACAAACGAGCAAGTTATTATATAATGCTTGTTCTCAAAGAAAGCTCATTACTCGGCCATCACCAGATAAAGTTGGGAATGAATCATTAGAATTTTTAGAAAGAATACATGGTGATATATGTGGGCCGATCCACCCACAATGCGGACCGTTTTGATACCTTATGGTTTTGATTGACGCATCCAATAAGTGGTCACATGTGTTTTTATTGACAACACGAAATACGATTTTCGCTAAATTCATTGCCCCAATAATCAAGCTGAGAGCGCAATTCCCTGATTATGCCATAGCGAGAGTAAGATTGGATAATGATGGTGAATTCACTTCACTTGTGTTTATGATTATTGTATGTCATTGAGAATCGATGTTGAACATCCAGTTCCGCATGTTCATACACAAAATGGCATGGCTGAGTAATTGATTAAACGGTTGCAATGGATTGCAAGACCGTTAATATTAAGAACAAAAATCCCAATTAATGTATGGGGACATGCTATTCTGCATGCTGCAGCCCTAATACAGATACAGTCAAGTTGATATAATGAATATTCTCCATTACAGTTAATATCAGGTCAGAAGCCCAATATTTCCCATCTTCGTGTTTTTGGCTGTGCGGTTTATGTTCCGGCAGCCCCACCGCAGAGAACAAAAATGGTGTCACAAAGAAGATTGAGAATATACATCGGTTATACGTCACCAAGTATTATTAGATATCTCGAACCAGTAACTAGTGATATGTTTACGGCACGTTTTGCCGATTGCCATTTTAATGAAAATGAATTCCCCGCGTTAGAGGGAGGATTGAGAGAATCACCAAAAGATAACATCATCAATTACGCCCAAAATGGAGAATTATGAATCAGAGATGAAATAGAAGATAATGATGAAATATTTTATTTTTCTGTATCTAAAGAGCTCGATCATGAAAGTGGTGATGCAGAGCCAAGGTCCATATCAGAATGTCAGAAAAGACATGATTGAGAAAAATGGAAAATGTCCATAGAAACAGAATTATCTTCCCTCAATAAAATAAATGTTTTTGGATCTACTTTCACAACACCAGAACATGTAATGCCAGTCGGATACAAATGGGTATTTGTAAGAAAAAGAAATGAGAAAAATGAGGTCACAAGGTATTAAGGCCGACTTGTGGCACAAAGTTTTCTCAAAGACCGGGAATTGATTATGAAGAAACATATTCTATGGTAATGGATGCAATCACATTCAGATACTTAATGAGTCTTGCCGCATCCAAGAATCTAGACATGTATCTGATGGATGTTGTGACAACATATTTATATGGTTCACTTGATTGTGACGTATATATGAAAATCCCTGAAGGATTGTAAATGCCAGAAGAATTAAGGTCAAAATCTAAAGAGATTTATTCGATCAAATTACAGCGATCACTTTACGGATTAAAGCAATTCAGACGCATGTGATATAATCGCTTAAGCGAATATTTTTTGAGTAATGGTTATTACATCAATAATGCGATATGCCCTTGTGTGTTTATTAAGAAATCTGCATCACGTTTTGTGATCATTGCTGTATATGTTGATGACCTGAACATAATTGGAACTCAAAAGGAGATTGATGATGCAAGAACTCATTTGAAAGAAGAATTCGAAATGAAAGATCTTGGAAAGACAAAGTTTTATCTTGGGCTTGAGATAGATCATTTCCGAGATGGAATATTTGTGCATCAATCAAAATACACCAAAAGAGTGTTAAAACACTTTAGTATGGATAAAGCGACTCCTTTAAGTACTCCAATGGTTAATAGATCACTTGATATTAACAAGGATACATTTCGGCCTTGTGAAAGTAACAAAGAAATATTAGGCCATGAAGTGTCTTATATGAGTGCTATTGGTGTTCTTATGTATCTTGCAAATTGTACCAAACCAGATATAGCTTTTGCTACTAACTTTCTTGCAAGGTATAATTCATCACCAATGCGCCGACATTGGAACGGAATAAAACATATATTCCGTTATCTAAAGGTACCATTGAATTCGGTTTGTATTATTTTAGAAACTCCGAGATTGGTCTGGTTGGTTTTGTAGATGCAGGATATTTATTAGATCCGCATAAAGCTCGATCGCAAACTGGGTATGTTTTCACATTTGTTGGAACTGCAATTTCTTGGCGTTCCCAAAAGCAGTCTTTGGTAGCAACGTCTTCAAATTATGCAGAAACAATTTCATTACATGAAGCTTGCAGGGAATGCGTATGGCTCAGATCTATAATTCATCACATAAAAGAAACAAGCGGGATAAACACACATAAGGAGCCAACAAAAATATTTGAAGATAACGCTGCATGTGTTGCTCAACTAAAGGAAGGGTATATCAAGAGTGATCGAACGAAACATATCCCTCCAAGATTTTTCTCCTACACTAAAGAGCTCGAGAAAAATCAAGAAGTGGACCTTCAATATGTTCGTTCATGTAACAATGCAGCCGATCTATTTACAAAGGCGCTTCCCACTACAACATTTAAAAAGCATGTTCATAGTATTAGAATGCGGCATCTACGAGACTGGTGAAGAGAAGATGAGATCCATTATTTCCAGGGGGAGTTCGCTGTTGTTGTACTCTTTTTCCCTTTCTTATGATTTTTATCCCACTGTGTTTTTCCATGAAAATATTTTTAACGAGCCAGCACGCAACTTCACATGATGGATATTCAAGGAAAAGCGTTACTGCACTCTTTTCTCTTGTCATGGTTTTTATCCAAAATAGATTTTTCTATGATAAAGTTTTTAATAAGACTATTATGTTATTAATGATGAATCAAGGGGGAGGGGGTATTATGATAATGATTATTGGTGACTCATCATCAATTAACGTTTACCATTTCACCGACCAACTTTATTGGCTTGATATAAGTGTCAGTTAAATAGCTCATTTGTTATATATATAAAGGGACGAGCTCATGTTGTAATTGTAAGAGCACTTGAAGAAGTAATAAAGAAGTTCTTTTTTCCACGTCTATTACTCTCTCTACCTCTCAAAACACGTCTCTCATATAGTAAATATATATATTAAATATATAAGAGATTGTTTTTTTTAATAACTAATGGTTAAAAATTTTAAAATGATTTTCTATTTTATTTTTTCCAAACTTTGTACTGCCAATCATTGAAACGTGTATCTCAAGTTTTTGTTTCACCTTGAAGGATCTCAGAGGCACCATACTTTCATCGGAATGAACCAGGACTGCTGATAACAAAAGAAGTACAAGATTCATAACTAAAGCCATCATAATTTTTGAAATTTTATTTTGTTTTGTATCTTCATGACTAAAAATACTCTGTTATTTACATACTTATTAAAATGTGAAGGAGAGTAAATTAAAAATACTCTTTCGAAGACGTTTTATTTATATATTTCAAACCTTTTATGCTCACAACTATAAAAATTAATTAGAATTTGATACATTAAACCATTATATATTTTATTAAAACAGTATACAATTTTTGTTTGCAAAAGATTTTGTTGGGCCATGGAAAAACAAAAATGGTGAGACATTAAGTATGCTTTGATTCTATAAGAAAGTTTAGTCCAAATTTAATAGGTATTAAAAGACTAAATTATTTTTAAAATAAACTAAAACTCACATAGACTGAATGTGAAAAAATGAAGACGGTAAGAAACCTTCCGTCTTACTCCACAACTTGTTCCATTCCCACAAACTCCATAAAGTTAAACAGTCTTATTTATAGCTTATATTTCTTTTCTTTTTTAATTTAGAATTTTTAAAGTTTAATAAATGAATTTTATCTCTATCCTTATATTAGTTTTGATTAATTTCAATTTATAGATTTTTTTGGATCAATTTTCACATACGATTGCAATTCGATTTCGCTATGAAAAATATTATAAACAAATATTAGACCACACAACTAAAGAAAATTTGACAGTGATCTGTACATCCTCTCTGAAGCACATATTAAACGATATTCATCAAGCTTGTTAAAAGCTGCAAAAATTTGTTTTGACTCTTGAGTAAGATCACATTCTTGCGATTGTAAATCGACGAATGAAAAATGCTACCCCTTTTATTTATTTCATCCATGCGGGGTTTTCACCTACCCAATTCACAAGCATGGGCACAGCTGACTTCACGAGCACAACTTGATCAATTGAAGAGGTTGTTTTTGGAGAAATTAAAGAAATTAATGCGTAAAATCCTAATTTACAAATAAAACTATCAAATTTGAAGTCCAAATGTGATCATACAATGTATTTTCCATATATTGTAACTGCTTTCAATTATTGTTAAAAAATGCTTTTAATTTAATGTGTAGAATATATAGATAATATCAAAAAAATTTAGAGAGCATTGTCAAGTAGTACTCATAGTCTAATGGATTAAACAATTATCTTATATTGAGGAGATTATGGGTTCGAATTCTCATGGGTGCAATTTTTAATACAAATAAAATGATTTTTTGAAAATTAAATAATGAAAGACACGTGTCATCTCCTGGTGTGCTGACGTGGCAGAAGGACGGAGAGAGTTGGCCCTCTTTTATATAATAGACAAGGAGAATACCCGCGCATACGCACATATTTTCTTCTTCTATATATTCTTTCAAAGATATCTTATTTATATATCTTAAACCTCTTATGCTCACAACAATCAAAATTATTTATAATTTAATACATTCAACCACTATATATTTATATTAAAAGAGTATACAATTTTTGGTTGCAAAGGGTTTTGTTGGGCCATGTAAAAGCAAAAATGGTGATGCATTAATTGTGCTTTGATTCTATAAGGAAGTTTAATCCAAATTTAAAACGTATTAAAAGTCTAAATTGATTATGATTTGATACATTCAACCATTATATATTTATATTAAAAGAATATACAATTTTTGTTTGCAAAGGATTTTGTTCGGCAATGGAAAAGCAAAATAGTGATGCATTAAGTTTGGTTTGATTCTATAAAAAAGTTTAGTCCAAATTTTATAGGTATTAAAAAGTCTAAATTATTTTAAAATAAACTAAAACTCACATGGACGGAATGTGAAAAGAATGAAGACGGTAAGAGTCCTTGCGTCTTCCTCCACAACTTGTTCCATTCCTACAAACTCCATAAAGTTAAACAGTCGTATTTATAACGTATATTTTTTTTTTTAATTTTGAATTTTTGAAGTTTAATAAATGAATTTTATCTCTATCCTTATTTTAGTTTTTATTAATTTCAATTTGTAGAATTTTTTTGGATCAATTTTCACATACGATTGCAATTAGAATTCGCTATGTAGAATATTATACACCTAAAGAAAAATTGACGGGAATCTGTACATCCTCTCTTAAGAGCATATTAAACGATATTCATCAAACTTGTTGGAAGATGTAAAATTTTGAATTGAATCATGAGTAAGATCACATTCTTGTGATTGGAAATTGATGAATGAAAAATGTTACCCCTTGTTTCTATTTCATCCATGCGTGGTTTTCAACTATCCAATTCACAAGCACGGACACGACTGACATCAGGAGCACGGCTTAATAAATTGATGAGGTTGTTTTTTGAAGAAATTACATAAATAAATACGTAAAATATTTTTGCCATATAATTAATTATGAACGGATCAAAACAAACATGAATATAAAAAGAAAAATTTGTTATTTCACTAATCAAAAATCTAAAATTTTGACTCAATTCAGAATCCAAATTTACATATAAAACTATCAAATTGAAAGTCCTAATGTGATAATACAATGTATTTCCCATATAAGTGCTTCCAATTGTTCAAAAAAAAATGCTTTGAATTTAATGTGTAGAACATAGAGACAATATCAGAATTTTTTACAAAGGATTGTCAAGTAGTACTCATAGCCTAATGGATAAATTAGTTGTCTTTTATTGAGAAGATTGTGGGTTCGAATCCTCATGGAAGCAAATTTTAATACAAATAAATTGAATTTTTAAAAATTAAATAATGAATGACACGTGTCATCTCATGGTATGCTGACGTGGCAGAAGGATAAAGAGAGTTGGCCCTCTTTTATATAATATATATATAGACTAGAGATTTTTCCGCGCTACTCGCAGATTGTTATTATAAATATTTAGTTTTTATTTGAGTTAGATTGATTTTTTATTTTAATTTGTTAGTTCAAAAATAATATTTAATTTACTAAATAGTTTTGATGTGAGTTTGTACATCTTGAAGACTATGATATGTCTGAAAAATTTATCTTAACTAAAAAGTTTTACTAACTAGATATGTCACAAACGACTTTAAAGGTAAAACTTAAAATATGCAGTGAAAATTATTGTTGTTCATGATCAGCTTTAAAAATATTACTAAAATTATTTTGTTTTCTTTGAATTCGGAATAATTGACCTAAAAAATTGAATTCAGAATATGATTGAACTTAACTATATATATTTTTAATCAAAACCAATTTTACATTTTAAATAGAAAAGAATTAACTTTTTAAACATATGCTAAACACCTAGTTGTTCTATTTAATGGTGGTTTTTTTTTATTCCTATATGTTCTGCATTACGAATATTCAAAGTTGTATTTTGAAATGAATTTTTCAAAGCTGAAGCTGATAAAATTTTATCTTCTCTTGAATATTTTAGAAAAAAATATTGAGTGATTTGAGTATTTTATTTGTCGAAAGAGAAATGCTAAGGAACATTAATTTTGAAAGTTGGGGGAATTGCTATAAATGACCTAAAACTTGATTCTTTCTCCAAAACTAGACCCCCTATTGCATGTTTGGCAAAAGTAACTCACAAGGGTAGTGAAATTACAACCCTCACCCTTATGACCAAACAAAAAACGTTCGCGATAATGACGGTTTTACCCTAGGGAAGTCTACTACAAGAGAGTAGACTTCCCGAGTAGACTTCTTGACCTCTCCAAGAAGTCTACTTTCTAAAGTAGACTTCTCGAGTATACTTCCAAAGTAAACTTCTCACCTATGACTTATACTGCAGAGTAAACTTCTCGAGTAGACTTCGCGAGTAGACTTCTCTCAAATAATTTCCTTAGAAATAATTTAAAAAATTATAAAAATTAATTTTATAAAAAACTTTGATAAATAACCAAAACATATACATTTTTCATCTATTAAAAATAAAATTTTTAAAAAATGAATCAATTTAAATCAACATAGCCAAATTAAGTTAGAAACCAATACATCTAGAGAAGTCTACTAAATCGATAAAATCTCAAATTTTAATAATAAAAATTATAAAAAATAATTTGGTAAAAAAATTATGAACACAATTAAAACATAGACAATTGGCTTCTATATAAAATAAATTTTCATGAATATGAATCAATTTATAAGTTTCATGAGTATTCAGTTTAAAAGGGTTAGGGTTAAGGTTTAAAATATAGGGTATAATTGTTAGGGTAAGAAAAACTTTTATATGAATTCATAATTTATGGTTTGGTTAATGATTTATTGTTGATATCTTTATTATTTTCATTGTAATTTGTGAATAAGTTAAGTAAATTAATGTTTTAATTTTAAGTTTTAATCAAAAATATTTTATTTAGGGTTTAGGGTAAGTAGACTTCTCGAGTAAACTTCTCTCGAATTGAATTATACTACACAGTAGACTTCTCAAGTAGACTTCTCAAGTAGACTTCTCAAGTAGACTTCTCTCGTGTGACTTATACTGCATAGTAGACTTCGCGAATAGACTTCTTGAGTAGACTTCTGTTAAATAATTTCCTGAGAATTAAATAAACAAAATTATAAAAAATTAATTTTATAAAAAACTTAGATAAATAACCAAAACATATACATTTTCCATCTATTAAAATTAAAATTTCAAAAAAATGAATCAATTTAAATCAACATAGCCAAATTAGGTTAGAAACAAATACATCTAGAGAAGTCTACTAAATCATCAAATCTTAAATTTTAATAATAGAAATTATAAAAAATAATTTGATAAAAATTATTATAAACAAAATTAAACATAGACAATTGACATCTATATAAAATAAAATTTCATGAATATAAATCAATTTATAAGTTTCATGGGTATATAGTTCAAAAGGGTTAGAGTTGAGGTTTAAAGTATAGGGTATAAGGATGTAATTGTTATGGTAAGAAAAAATTATATATGAATTCATAGTTTATTATTTGGTTGCTGATTTAGCGTTGATATCTTTGTTATTTTAACTGTAATTTGTGAATATGTTAAAAAAATTAATGTTTTGATATAAGTTGTAATAAAAAAAATTTTTATTTAGGGTTTAGGGTAAGTAGACTTCTCTCGAATGGAATTATACTACACAATAGACTTTTCGAGTATACTTCATAAAATACAGCGGGAAATCGAAATTATTTAACAAATTGGGCGGGAACTTTAATAAATTTGGCAGAAACTTTAACAAATTGAGCGGAAACTCAATTTTACTGGTTAAGTAGACTTCTCGAGTAGACTTCTAAATTAAATCCTCTCGATTACACTTATATTACACAATAGAATTCTCGATTACACTTATATTACACAATAGAATTCTCGAGTATACTTTCAAAGTAGACTTCTCTCAAATAGACTTATAGTCATAGCAAACTTCTTTAGGAGACTTTTCGAATACACTTCCAAAGTAGACTTCTCCGAAAAATAACCTTCATATATAAGAAAGTTTAACCTAATTGTGTTAAAAAAAATTTGTCTCTTCCTCTCAAAAGTCGCCTCCCTCTCCCTCGTCTCTCGCCTTTTCATGTATAAGAAAACCTGTGCTTGCTTTTTTTCTTTGTGAAATTGTTCATTATGTAATAGTGTTTATTTATGAAATTTTAGTATCTGCTTATGAAAATTTTGATGCATTTACAGAGATTGCAGAGGTTTACGGACATTGTAGGGAGTCCCTATTATATGGCACCAGAAGTGTTGAAGAGAAATTATGGACCAGAGGTTGATGTTTGGAGGGCAGGAGTTATCCTCTACATATTGCTATGTGGTGTTGTTCCTCCGTTTTTTGCAGGTAGAAGCAGCTTTTGATTCATGTGAGAAAGATTGTATATATGCAGATCTATGTTGATTACTGATTGTATATTTGCAGATCTATACTTATTGTATCATCTCCTTCTCTCTCCTTCAGATCTGCACACGACCTCCACCTTCTCCACCAAGGTTAGCCACGTAGGGTCATTGTTACATCCGGAACATCTCCGCCGTCGAGGATGACGAGATCCTTGTCGGAACCGGCGACCTTCCGAATCGACCGACGAAAAACCACCGGCATGCTTCGATTCCTCAGTCTCCGCTTGCGTTTGGTGCTCCCAAAGTCAACTCCTATACCATTAGTCCATTTCAGAGCCCGTTTCCGGCAGGAGTAGCTCCATCACCGACGAGAACTCCGGGAAGAAAGGGCCAAACTGTGGCTGTCAAAATCATCTCTAAAGCTAAGGTGTGTCTCTCTAGTTATGTTTGCAAATTGCAATGCAAAATAAAATGATTTTTGATTTTGATTTTGGTTTTGGGTGTGTTTTTTGTTTAAGTTTTAGGGGTGGAAACCAGAACAAGAACTTGCGGAAAGTGTTGAAGCAAAGCAACGTGGGTAGCCTCGGAAGAATCGTCTTGCCAAAAGTAATTTACTTCTAATTTGTTGTAGACTTTGTTTTCACTCTTTTGCTTAACTTAAATTTTACTCAATTTATATAAATGTGAAACAGAAAGAAGCTGAGACGGCGTCTCTCTGGCCATGGAAGACATTGGAACCTCTCGTGTTTGGAACAGGGACATCGTCTCAGATGCTCCTCTACAAAAAAAATTGATCAACAATACTCTCCCTTAATCCACACGGGACATTGTCTCAGATGCTCCTCTACAAAAAAATTGATCAACAATACTCTCTCTTAATCCACACTACTCTCGGTTATGTTGTTTGACTATTTTGCCCTTAATGAATCGAACCTTGACTTTGACCTCCCCCCCCAAATCTCTGTTGACTTTGACCTTCTCTCTCTTCGCTCTCTCTCCTCTCTCCTATCGTCTCTCTCTCCTCTCTTACCCGCACTCCCCCCTGCTTTGCCTCCCGTGCCTCCCCGACGAGAGGAGATTCCCGACGAGAGATCCCCACCGACGAGCTCCGTCGAGTTTAGTTCGCGGCCTTTGCACCGCCGGAAGTTCGTTGAGGTCCAAAATGGAGGTCTGTGTTCTCTTAATTTGTTGTGGTTTTAGGGATTTGAAATTGAGAAATTAGGAGAAATGATAAGATTAATGATGCATTGGTGTGGGGGTGTTTAACAATTTTTTCTGGGTATGATGCATTGCTCTATATTGACTACAAATGCACTACAGTGGCTTAATCGTTGTGGATTGTAAGTTTTTGACATCTCGATTGGATCTGAGGAATGAGAACCTGGATATTTGCGAAAATAGTATAACTAGTAATACTAGAAACACTGGGAGATAATGTATAACTGGGAAAAACTAGGGTATAACTATCAACAAAAAACAGTATTGATTGAGATTTTGTGCGATATTTTTGGGCAGGTTAAAAAGAGCAACAACGTGAACATACATTTTAAATACGAAGGTCGCATCAATGGTCTAGTGTTCAGGACATCAGTTGAGGAGATAACAATACCGGTGATAGAAGCTAGGCTATACAAGAAGCTTGGATTAGATGAAAGTAAGATTAAAATGCAATTGAGTTACATTGTGAGATATAATGGACTTGAGGAAAAGTCGTATATTTGTGATGATGAGGATCTCTTGCTATATCTAACGCATGGTGATAATGAGAACCGTAGAGGTGTTTTGATTGTGGAGTTGATTACTACACCGGAACTGCCCGTGCAACAATCGAAAACGGGGATAAGCTCTTATGGTGGGAATTATGAAATTACTGAGCGCATTGATGATGAAAGCGTAGAAATAGGACCCAATGCCATAACTTTTCATGTTGACAACGGAGGAAGAAAAGAAGAAGAAGAGGATGATGATTCTGATAGTGATTCTGATAGTAATTTTGATGATGATGATGATGATGACGACAACGGTGTGGAATCATCGGATAGACGTGATTATTATGTTGAGGCACCACCTGTTGTTGAATGTAGTCAGAGTTTAGAGGCATGGGAAGACGGTTTGGATTTGAGTATTGGTCAAGAATTTCCTAGTAAGGATGATGTTGTGGATGTGGTTCATAGAGGCGCATTTGTTAAATCATTCGGGTATGTCATTAAAAATTCTGATAGAAATAGATGGGTGGCAAAATGCATGCAAAAAACTTGTACGTGGCATGTACGAGCAGTAAAGATCCCAAACTTGGATGTTTTTTCGATAAGAACTTACAGGAATATGCACACATGTAACCGTGCTAGTCAGAGTGAAGAATGCAGCCGTAAGAGGAGAGGATCAGTACGTCTAGTTGCATCTATTGTGAGTGAGCATTATCCCGGGAAACTGGAGACTCCAACTCCTAAAGAGATCATGTCACTTGTGAAGAGGGTAGTTGGTGTAGATGTATCATACTCAACGGCTTTGAGAGGGAAGAATAAAGCAATTTTTGATGTATTTGGTAGTCCGGAAGAAAACTACAGGATGTTATATCGTTATTTGTACGTGTTAGAGGAGCTGAATGAGGGTACGAAAACAGCTGTGGAACTAGATGCGGTGGGAAAATTCAAGTATTTATTCATAGCATTGGGTGCTTGCGTTGATGGGTTTCAGTTCATGAGGAAAGTAATTATGGTGGACGCAACTTTTATGAAGGCCGGATTTGGTGGCGTACTTGTTTTCGCCGTAGCTCAGGATCCAAATCGTCACATATATCCCATAGCATTCGGTGTACTCGACGGCGAGAACAATGCAAGTTGGATCTGGTTTTTCGAGAAACTGAAAACTGTTGTCGAGGACTCTTCGGATTTGGTATTTGTGAGTGACAGAAATACGAGCCTCATCAACGCTGTTGCGAACGTGTATCGAGAAGCTCATCATGGGTTTTGCTTATGGCATTTGGCGCAAAACGTGAAAGGNATGGGTGGCAAAATGCATGCAAAAAACTTGTACGTGGCATGTACGAGCAGTAAAGATCCCAAACTTGGATGTTTTTTCGATAAGAACTTACAGGAATATGCACACATGTAACCGTGCTAGTCAGAGTGAAGAATGCAGCCGTAAGAGGAGAGGATCAGTACGTCTAGTTGCAGCTACTGTGAGTGAGCATTATCCCGGGAAACTGGAGACTCCAACTCCTAAAGAGATCATGTCACTTGTGAAGAGGGTAGTTGGTGTAGATGTATCATACTCAACGGCTTTGAGAGGGAAGAATAAAGCAATTTTTGATGTATTTGGTAGTCCGGAAGAAAACTACAGGATGTTATATCGTTATTTGTACGTGTTAGAGGAGCTGAATGAGGGTACGAAAACAGCTGTGGAACTAGATGCGGTGGGAAAATTCAAGTATTTATTCATAGCATTGGGTGCTTGCGTTGATGGGTTTCAGTTCATGAGGAAAGTAATTATGGTGGACGCAACTTTTATGAAGGCCGGATTTGGTGGCGTACTTGTTTTCGCCGTAGCTCAGGATCCAAATCGTCACATATATCCCATAGCATTCGGTGTACTCGACGGCGAGAACAATGCAAGTTGGATCTGGTTTTTCGAGAAACTGAAAACTGTTGTCGAGGACTCTTCGGATTTGGTATTTGTGAGTGACAGAAATACGAGCCTCATCAACGCTGTTGCGAACGTGTATCGAGAAGCTCATCATGGGTTTTGCTTATGGCATTTGGCGCAAAACGTGAAAGGAAATGCTCCAAGCAAAAGCAGGGGCGATGTCGCCAACGCATTCCAAGAGCTAGGTAAGGCTCATACGGTGGCTGAGTTCAATTTGCTTTATGAGGCGTTTAAGAAGAGATATGCTGCAGCGGCAAAGTATGTGGAGGAGACCATCGTGCCAGAAAAGTGGGCAAGATGTGTTTCTCCAGTTGCTAGATACAACCTGGACACAAGCAACTCTGTGGAATCTCTAAACAAAACTTTTAGGGATGCAAGGAAGTACTGCTTGATACCCATGCTTGATACGATAGTTCGAAAGTTTTCTGATTGGTTTAACGAGCATAGGAACGAGTTTGTGGGAGGACCGACTGCTAATAAACTGGTTCATCTGGTTCACAACTTCTTGCACGTCAATTGGCCTAAAGCCGACAAATTACCTGTGCGGGAGGTAAACGGTTGTAACCTTGAATACGAAGTCACGGGCGATGACGGAAAGCCTTACTTGGTGGACTTGATCAGTAAAACTTGCAGTTGTAGGTTCTTCGATATTCATAGGTATCCTTGTCTTCACGCGTTAGCCGCTTTAATCTGCTTTAAGAAACATGGGAGTCAGCGTGATATCCGCATAGAATATTATGACTTGTGTTCGAAATACTATTTCGTGGATATGTGGATATTGGCTTATAGGAGATCGATATACGTGGTGCCCGAAATGTCTGCGTGGATTGTACCGGATTACATAAAGGAGAAGGAGATCATACCTCCAGATCACATCAAGAAAAAGGGTCGTAGAAAAGAAAACAGATTTCCATCAACGGGAGAAAGGCGCCGAAGGGTAAGGACGCAAATGGGAAGGACACAGAACAAATCCAAGCGTGGAAGGACACTAGCAGGGTTACTTTATGGAGAAGACTTCGAATGAGAATTTTGTAATATGTAACTTGTTATGTTATTTTGTATTGTTTCTGTGTAATACTGGTATAACTATCATGTTTGGTTTGAGTTGACTTTTAAAATTGATATGCAAAAATTAGTTAATTTTGATTTACGACAAATATTGATTAATTTTGTTACAACTACAACTTATATGTCATACAAACATTTGAATTGACTAAAAACGAGTTATTTGTGTTGAAACTACAACTTATATGAGTTTCAAAGAAACATTTCCTTATACTTTAAGAAACATTTTGTTATGGATAACCTACTTGTTAAGTGAAAAGCTTGAAAATGGTATTTTCAAGCTTATTATTGCATAAGACATTGGTATTGACATGGAAAACCATACAATCAAACCGTAATACTAGAAATTATAAGTATTAGGTGGTGTAATATTAGTCTTAAGTGGGTTAATATCAAATCAATATTCTGGGAAACTGACAATCTGGTTATACTATGTGTATTTCTTGGNTTTATGCTTTCTTTTAATTCTTATTACCGTTTGATCTTTTCATTTTTGAGCACTATATATGCTCATTGTATTCTCATTTCATATTCACCAAGAAATATTAAGGAAAAACCCTTTGTTTGTTTCCTAAAGAAATTCTCTTTGAAACCAATTCTTGTTCCTGCGAATTTACAAGCCTTTTGTGGAATCAAGAAGCTTCTAATTTTCGTGTAGAATCTATAAGTCCATGCGAGAAAGAGCCCTTGGATTATAGAGTCTAAAACCGTGTTTATGGAATCAAGCACAACCTTGTTACTCATCATTTTCTACATCAACTCCATCTTCAAGCTTGAAAGAATTGATTCAAGTGTTCTAAGGATTAGTGGAATCTAATTCTTATATCATATTGACAGCTTTTGCAGATCCAAATAAAGATGGGAGCCAGAAATAGTTTGGCAGATTCATTTTGTAAAACATAGTTGGAGAACATCACTAATTAGAGTAAAGCAACTTATTGATTAAAACTAAAAAAAAAAAATTATTGTAGAGGAAAACATAGTTGAGATCAAATCATGTTTGCGTAAAACTTGGTGTAACATCTCGCTTTCAAGAATATTAGAGTATATGTGGAAATGCTTAAAAGAATTGATTTGGCTACCTATATCACTAAAATGCACTTATCGTTTCGATCACTAGTCCTAAAAGAATTCTGAAGTTTGGCGTGCTTGAGCTGAAGTAGCATTATGATGGGTGACCTATCGAAACGTGATTCTCGATATCGTGTGAGTGAGGCCCAAACATGGGGAAATATTGCGTTGTGATTGCAAGGTCAGTATTTCATGACTTTCGAGCCTTCCGGCTAACGCACCGGCCGTCAGACAGAAGAAGGGCCCACGGGCCCGAGAGAGGATGTGGAGGCCCGCTGGTAGGGGCGGTTGGGGCGTTACAAGTGGTATCAGAGCCGAACCCATACAAGAGTACGAAGTCATAAAGGCTCACACCGCCGGGGGTGACGGTCATGGTCCGCAACGAGGACATTGCGCTTAGTGAGTGGGGGGTGAATTGTAACATCACGCTTTCAAGAAAATGAAAATATATGTGGCGAGGCTTAAGAGAATTGATTTGGCTACCTATGTCACCAAAGTGCACTTATCTTTTCGATCACTGGTCTTGAAAGAACTCCAAAGTTAAGAGTGCTTGAGCTGGAGTAACACTATGATTGGTGACCTATCGAGAAGTGATTCTCGATATCGTGTGAGTGAGAACAAAACATGGAGAAAGATCGCGTGGTGATTGTAGGATCAGTATTTTTTTACTTTCGAGCCACCCGACTAACACACCGGTCGTCAGACAGGATAAGATCCCACGGGCCCAAGAGAGGACGTGGGGGCTCGCTGGTAGGGGCGGTTGGGGCGTTACACTTGGTAAAAACCATCGAGCTCTAGAGAACTGAGCAGGAGAAAAACAATCAAATTTGTGCAGCGGCTCTATCTTCCGTGTCTCAAGATTAAAAACAAAGATCTCCTATATGTTCTCTCCACTACTACTAACACTGAAGTAGATGGAATTTCTAATGAATCCATCAGTGTCATTGGCGAGCACATTGATGCCTTGATCCCAAAGCTTGATTCATCACCCAGAGAATGAATCAGTTGGGATTTATAATATGATCCCTCTAATGATCTTAACCTTACAAGCTAACTTAAACACCAAAGGATCCGATGAGATGATTGATTGTTGCGGTTTACTTGAAGATGAAACGTTTTGGGGGGNTTAGTAGTTAATCACTTAATTAGTGCTTGATTAGTGATAATTAAGGTTTTAAGTCATATTCTTAGTCTTGCAGTAGTTCCTTTAGCTAGTAGCTTGCTTTCATTAGATCATTGTCTCATAAATTTTGAATTTGGCTTAGCTTAAATAGTTTCATGTATTCCTAGTGTTGTTAATCTTAACCCCTATGGATTGACATCTCAAATACTACAATGACATGAGTAGTAGAGATTAATTGAAAGTGGAAAAATCTTACTATCATACTGCACGGATACTCAGCCTTGGTGAATCACACATGCAAAGGCAAAAGCAAAGACAAGAACAAGCGGCGGCTTGAGCTTTAGGTTGAACTGCGTTATTTTATTGATCATGTAGGGCAACCAAAAATACAATGCTGCAGGGGAGCTTAATAAACAGCTCGTCAGCTAGCCCTAATGCCGGAAATAAAAAGCCAAAACGACAATACAAAGAAAACACAAAGAAACAAAACGCAAAAACAAAATACATCCGAAAATGAAAGTTCATTAAACGGAAAAGAACTAAAAATAACTAAGCCTATTCTCGTGGCCTTCTCTGGGGCTCGAACCTTGGCCTCTTGGACGTGCTAAGAACCACTGGGACAAGTCAGATTAGTTGCACAAATTGTATAAATTGAGTATACCTGGTTTTGGCGCGCAATGACCTGAAATGCATTCTTGTTGGTTGTGTCTGGTCCTGGTCCGTTCCATGCTGGTTTCTTGATGATTCCATCTTCTTGATGTCCAGTGAAGTCGAGCTGGTAGCAATCTTCAAGTCCCTTCCCGTGGTTAGCTCTCAAAACATCTTCTTGCTCCATTTGCTCTCTCTCGGCTTCAAGGCTTGTTTCCGCGGTATCTTGAGGCTGAGACGTGATCTCCACGAGATTCTTGATGTCCTGGTCTCCATTTCCTGTCAAGTAAACAGATTTACCTTGGGCTGTATGATGCTTGTTGTCTTTGATGCTCAGCCTTGCAAAATCCTCCAAGATGTCTATATCAGGCGTGTTGGAACTTTCTTTGAGGCCGGTTTGAAATGGTGGATTTCTGAACGTGTCTCCCAGCTCCATTGTGTTTAGGAGGGTCTCCACAGCTACATTGAACCCTTCTCTAAGTCTCCTGGTCTTGGACCGTGTCATTGGTGAGGACTTGACCGTCGGTACAAGCTCGTTGGTTTCGGCTAGGTCGATGTCCTCATCAGTAGTACTCTAAATATCCAACGAGTATTGCGGCACTGTCATTCAGCCTAGATAGTGGACTACTGGCTGTTGCTTCTAGTTACACGTTTGAAGAGGGAGACAAACCGTAAGAATCTCACTCTCTGTTAATGCTATTAGATCTCATCAGACATATAGAAACATCCAGATACCATGAAGCATTCTACAGGCTTTGGATTGAATCTTTCTTTTAATCGATTCTTGAGTTTTGGGTATTTGCAGGCATGACCCGGACGCGATCTTTGTTCGAAGTGTTAGTGAAATCGAAGTGAAACCGAAACCTAAAGCATACCCAGATCCTCCAGAATAGTCAGGAACTACTGGATGAGCAGAGTTATGTCGCCTTGCTGTTGTATTTGTTCCCCAAAGAAGATTGTAGTATCATTTTGTGTTTTGTGTGTTTAAAAACTTATTTCGTCTGTAAAGTGATGTGTGAACGACATCTTGTTAGTTTTAAAAGGAATCTAAACCAAAATGATTGAAGAAAAACTTAGGTCCAGGATCAGGTAAATCTTTGTCTCCGGCTTTTTCCAATGAAAGCAGAGGAAGCAAAAATTTCAGAATACGCTTTAAGCGTGTATAACAAAATTACTGGAGTGTTTTCCAAAATGTAGATTAGGTACATAGAACATACATTTGCCCCCGATTCTTGATTAGCAGAAAAATTCTTTACATACTTCATGTGAACTTTGGATCCATTCTGAGTTTTATTTTCCCATTAACCAAATTCCATTTCAATCTTTAGCGTCTTTTCCAGTTCCTATTCATTAAGTGAAACCTCACTTTATTGAGACAAGGTCTCGTATCCTTCAAGACCCTCATTTCAACAAGTCTTCTTTTGCTATCTTGGCTTAAGGTCGTCGCCTTCAAATCAGATCGTCACCTTTGATTCATGCATGTCGTCGCTTTTAAATCAGGCCGTCGCCTTTAAATTGTAGAGTATTTCTTTCAGTGTTCTTTTGATAGGTGAGACACATCATTAATTGCTCATTTGTTTCTTTTTTTGGTAGTACTCTAAGTATCCAACGAGTATTGCGGCACTGTCATTCAGCCTAGATGGTGGACTACTGGCTGTTGCTTCTAGTTACACGTTTGAAGAGGGAGACAAACCGTAAGAATCTCACTCTCTGTTAATGCTATTAGATCTCATCAGGCATATAGAAACATCNTTTGAGAAATTCAAAAACTTCAGGAATCTTGTGGAGAAAGAATCAGGGACTCGGATTAAGACCTTTAGAACAGATAGAGGAGGTGAGTTTGTGTCACAAGAATTCAATGAATACTGTGCTAATGCAGGAATCCAGAGACATTTCACTGCACCATACACACCACAACAGAATGGTGTAGTGGAGAGAAGAAACATAACTATGATGGAGATGACTAGGAGTATCCTAAAGCATATGAGAGTACCAAATTACCTATGGGGAGAAGCAGTGAGACATTCAACATACTTGCTAAACAGAATAACTACAAGGGCTCTGAGAGATAAAACTCCATACGAAGTTTTCAAGAAACAGAGGCCACGTATCGATCATCTCAGGACTTTGGTTGCATTGGCTATGCAAAAGTTGATTCACACCTCTTAAAGAAACTTGATGACCGATCAAGAATGTTGGTGCACTTGGGAACAGAACCTGGCTCAAAAGCGTATAGACTGTTTGATCCACAAACAAGAAGGGTTGTTGTGAGTCGTGATGTAATATTTGATGAATCAAAAGGATGGAATTGGAGAAGGAACCAATCTGAGCAAGATGAAGATGGAAATTTTAACGTTATCCTTAGAGAATTTGGGAATCACGGCATTACTGCTAACAGAGAGATTCATAGAGAGCAAGTAGAAACAGGGAACAATGACAACAGAGATGATGTAACAGAAAACAATGGAGATTTACCTGAAATTGCAGACCAAGAGCAAGAAGAAGAAGTCTTAAAGCATAGTCCACCAGTCCTGAGGAAAAGTACGAGACAGACCTCTACACCAAAGTATCTAGAGAATTATGTTCTACTTGCTGAAGAAGAAGGAGAGATACTTCTTTTGTGCTTAAACAACGAGCCGAGAAATTTTTATGAAGCAAAAGAATCTGATGAATGGTTAAACGCCTGCAAAGATGAGATTAAGTCAATTGAGAAGCTTAATACTTGGGATTTAGTGGATTTGCCTATTGGAACAACGTCTATTGGACTCAAGTGGGTCTTCAAACTGAAACGAAACTCGGATGGAAGCATAAATAAACACAAAGCTAGACTTGTTGCAAAGGGATATGTGCAACATTATGGGATTGATTTCGAAGAGGTTTTTGCTCCTGTGGCACGAATTGAGACCATAAGACTACTCATAAACATTGCAGCATCAAACAGATGGGAAATCCATCACTTGGATGTCAAAACAGCATTCCTCCATGGTGAACTCAAAGAGACCGTTTATGTCGCACAACCGGAAGGATTTGAGAAGAAAGGCAGTGAAAGTAAGGTTTATAAGTTTAACAAGGCACTGTATGGTCTGCGACAAGCTCCAAGAGCTTGGAACAATAAGCTAAATCAGATTCTTGAAGAGCTAAACTTTCAGAAGTGCACAAAGGAGCCAACTGTCTATCGCAAAACAGAGAAGGGACATACTCTTATTATTGCTGTTTATGTTGACGACCTGTTTGTTACAGGAACGGACAAGACAATCATCTACAAATTTAAGGAGGAGATGGCTGCAAAATTTGAAATGAGTGATCTTGGGAAATTAACTTATTATCTTGGAATAGAGGTGACTCAGTTTGAAGATAGAATTGTGCTAAGTCAAAGAAGGTATGCGCAAAAGATCCTAGAAGAGACAGGAATGTTAGACTGCAATCCGGTTCATACTCCTATGGAAGTTGGTCTTCAACTATCAAAAGCTGAAAATGAGAAAGAAATCGATGCCACAGATTTTAGAAAGAAAGTTGGTTGTTTGCGATATCTAATTCACACGAGACCTGACTTGTCATACTGTGTAGGTGTCTTGAGCAGATATATGCACACCCCTAGAGAATCGCATGGAGCTGAGATGAGACAATGTCTGAGATATCTAAAGGGGACAACATCTCTCGGGATAGTTTTTAAGCGCAACTTAAAAATACCAAGACTTATTGGGTACAGTGACAGCAGTCTTAGTATTGATCCAGACGATGGGAGGAGCACAACCGGTCACATTTTCTATTTGGGAGACGGTCCTATCTCTTGGTGTTCACAAAAACAAGATGTAGTGGCTCTATCCTCGTGTGAAGCAGAGTCTATGGCCGGAACTGAAGCAACTAAACAAGCCATTTGGCTGAGAGACTTGCTCAGTGAGATCATGGGAACGGAAGTCAAGAAAGTGCTTATACGGATTGATAACAAATCAGCAATTGCTCTCACAAAGAACCCTGTTTTTCATGGCAGAAGCAAGCATATACAGAGACGGTACCATTTCATTAGAGAGTGCGTGGAGAATGAAGAGGTTGAAGTAGAACACGTCCCTGGAGTTGAGCAGAAGGCAGATATTCTTACTAAGCCATTGGGGAAGATGAGATTTAAGGAGATGAGAGAACTCATGGAAGTACAAGACTTGGTGAAGCAGAGCTTCAAGCTTAAGGAGGAGATTGTTGGGATAAGCTTGAAGACCAAGCAAACCTAAAATAGAAGTTATACAATTCTAGAGAAAAGGAAATTTGTCTTTCCTAATGAGTTTAGGAATTTATGTTGAGAGTTTTTCCTATATATGGAGTTGTCGAGTTGTGGCAACCCATAGAGAATTGAGAGAGAGATCTTTAGGTTTTTGAGTTATTTTTACCTAAAATCAATAAGAGAGAGAACTTATTGAAGTTGAGTTTACAATTCTTTCATTCTGAAACTAGATTACCTTCTCTCTGTTACTGATTTTCTCTTTCTCATTTTGATTTATTCTATTTTTTTTTTATGCCATGTCTGTGTTTAGAAGTAAGTTGAAATCATATGTGAGGTACGGCATTTCTAGAATGATAAAGTAGTTACCGTATTGACTTTCTCTTCAATAGCACCATTTTGTGATCCTCCATGTGAAAACGTGGCCAATTTGTGTTCAATCATTTCTGATCATAGTTATTGTCGAATTATATATTTTGTGTATTGTTGTCTATACATAGCTATTAGCTAAGGTTTTGTATCTAAATTTTTTTAGGATTTGAATCCATTCTTACGCTTTATGCTTCAAGATGATGAACAACATCAAAAGTAACTAATTTTTTTTTACACATCAGATTGGATTTTTATTTTTATTCCTAATTCTTAAAAATTTGTCCTTTGTTTATCATTTTCCTCTTTGGCTCGAAATTGACATGTTTTGTTTTGCTTTTTCGCAGCCACACACGTCGATAGAGATCGTAGCTGTTGTTGTAAGTTTATGATTTCTTTCAAGATTTCAGTGGGATGAACATCGTTGGGACTGTAGAATTGGTCGGAGAGATTGGACAGATGGTCAAACGAAGCGACATTGGTTTCACGGGATAGAGCCATAGAGGGATGAAGCAAAGGTATCTTATTGCAAAGCAAATCATTTTGTTTTAGTCTATTATCACTATTAGTTATATACCTTTGTTGGTCATTGTTACTCGAAATGTTATAACAAAACTTTGAAGCCATAGAAAGAAAAACTTGGATTGAGTCTTTGATCGGTTATTGTTATATCCTTTAATGAGTCCAGACCCCCCAAGACCCGCTCCCCCTTCATGACCACGAATCAAGCCTTTCAAAAGCAAGAAATCCCCATTTTATGTCCAACGGCTAGTCCAAGATTTTCACCACACTCTATGCTTTGTTTTTAATTCTTGTTACCATTTATTTCTTTCATTTCGAGCATTATATAAGCTCGTTGTATTCTCATTTCATATTCACCAAGAAATATTAAGAAAAACCCCTTTGTTTGTTTTCTAAAGAAATTCTCTTTGAAACCAACTCTTGTTCCTGCGAATTTACAAGCTTTTTGTAGAATCAAGAAGCTTCTAATTTTCGTGTAGAATCTATAAATCCATGTGAGGAAGAGCCCTTGGATTATAGAGTCTAAAACTGTGTTTGTGGAATCAAACAAAACCTTGTTACTCATCATCTTCTACATCAACTCCATCTTCAAGCTTGAAAGAATTGATTCAAATGTTCTAAGGATTAGTGGATTCTGATTCTTATTTCATTGGTATTAGAGCTTAAAAACTCCTATCCAGGTGTATCTACATATTTTGCTTTTGTTTTTGCTATTTCATTACATCCATTCAAAGTTTGCTTCATCCAAAATCAAAAAAAAAAAAAAAAAAAATTCCGTCTATTTATTTGTCAGAATTTTATAAACTTCATAAAAACTCAAAAAAAATAAATATTTTTCTTTTGTTTCTGCTATTTTAAACTCTTAAAAACACAAAACAATTTTTCCCTTAAATTAGCAAGTCATTTGTTAATTTTAAACTAGTTTCAAATTAACTGCTCATTTCAGTGAAAATTTTGTTTCTCTGTTTTGCTTTTGATTTAAACAGAACTTTGATTTGCTTTCTTTGATTCTTTGCAAGGTACAAACATGGGAGATGCACCCGCTGATCCTATGCAAGCCATGATGGCTATGATGCAAGCTATGAATCAAACCATGGCTGAGAACTTCACTTCCCTAAACACTCGCCTGGCTCAATTGGAGGCCCTTGAACGCCCAAGGAGAAACGTTCAACCTAGAGATCCCAATGATGCAAACCGTGCAGAGGATCCACCTGATGTACCACCACCAAGAGCACCAGACCCTATTCAAGCTGCTCAAGACCTCCTCGACAGAAGAAACAATGCTGACAGAAATAGGCCTATAAATGAAGAAAGAAACTTACCACAAGAAGTTAAGCTGACTACCCCAACCTTTGCAGAGAAAATAGATCCAGCTGCTTACCTGGAATGGGAAAGGAGAATGGAACATCTTTTTGAATACTACTCACACAATGATCCCAAGAAGATGTCACTTGCCATTGCTAGCCTCACTGACCATGCTTTACCTTGTTGGGACAAAGAGGTTGCTGAGAAAAGGAGATTGAGATATCCTCAAATCACAAGATGAGCAGACATGAAATTTGAGCTACAAAAGAGGTATGTTCCCCCACTGCCCCACATTATCATAGAAATATGCTAAAGAAGTTTAGATCTTTGTATCAGGGACCAAGAAGTGTGGAAGAGTATTATGAGGAATTTGATGTTCTAAGAAGCCGCCTGGAGTTGAAGAAACAGAGGAATCCCTCATGTCTCAATTCATGGATGGGTTACAAGAAAGGATTCAAAGAAAAGTAGAGATGCAGCCATACCATTCCTTACCAGAACTTCTACATTTGGCCATTCAAAGAGAGCAGCAAACCAAGAAGAAAACCTCTTCTAGAAACCGCTCAAGCAACAACAATACTTGGAGCCAACAACAACAACAACAGAAAACGCCAATACCCTTTGTAGAAAAGGGCAAAGGAATAGCAGTAGAATCAAGGTTTAAATCCCATGATGCACGCCAAGAGCAAGGTCTGTCTCTTATACACATCTAGATGTGTATAAGAGACAGACCTTCTCTCTGTTACTGATTTTCTCTTTCTCATTTTGATTTATTCTATTTTTTTTTTATGCCATGTCTGTGTTTAGAAGTAAGTTGAAATCATATGTGAGGTACGGCATTTCTAGAATGATAAAGTAGTTACCGTATTGACTTTCTCTTCAATAGCACCATTTTGTGATCCTCCATGTGAAAACGTGGCCAATTTGTGTTCAATCATTTCTGATCATAGTTATTGTCGAATTATATATTTTGTGTATTGTTGTCTATACATAGCTATTAGCTAAGGTTTTGTATCTAAATTTTTTTAGGATTTGAATCCATTCTTACGCTTTATGCTTCAAGATGATGAACAACATCAAAAGTAACTAATTTTTTTTTACACATCAGATTGGATTTTTATTTTTATTCCTAATTCTTAAAAATTTGTCCTTTGTTTATCATTTTCCTCTTTGGCTCGAAATTGACATGTTTTGTTTTGCTTTTTCGCAGCCACACACGTCGATAGAGATCGTAGCTGTTGTTGTAAGTTTATGATTTCTTTCAAGATTTCAGTGGGATGAACATCGTTGGGACTGTAGAATTGGTCGGAGAGATTGGACAGATGGTCAAACGAAGCGACATTGGTTTCACGGGATAGAGCCATAGAGGGATGAAGCAAAGGTATCTTATTGCAAAGCAAATCATTTTGTTTTAGTCTATTATCACTATTAGTTATATACCTTTGTTAAAGTTCTTAATTCATCCTTTGAATTCAATATTTGGTATCAGAGCTTCAGGAATTTAATCAAGACAAGGATTGGATCGTGAAGTTCTTTTACTAGTGTTGTACGAAGAAACCGTAAGCCATGGGAGATCTTACGGTCACAACATCGTCGCTAACAAAACCTAAAGAATGAGGATCTTCTTCTATTCAATGTCCCATGCTAACCGCAACAAATTATACAATATGGGCCATACGAATGAAGATTTTACTCAAGGTTAACAAAGTATGGGAAGTCCTAGAGAAGGAATCTAACGATGGTGAAAAGAATGTCTTGGCCATGGCTTTGCTTTTCCAATCCATACCCGAGGTACTTATCTTGCAAGTTGGAGAACTAGATACGGCAAAGAAAGTATGGGAAGCCATCAAAGCAAGACATGTGGGAGCAGAGAGGGTAAGAGAAGCACGGCTACAAACACTAAAGGCTGAATTTGATCGACTCAAGATGAAGCCTAATGAAAGGATCGATGACTTTGTCGGTAAGTTATCGGAAATCTCTTCAAAGTCAGCCGCCCTCGGAGAAACCATCGAAGAACCGAAGGTAGTTAAGAAGTTTCTTAAGTGTCTTCCTCGGAAGAAATACATTCACATAATGGCGTCGCTCGAGCAAGTATTGAACCTTAACACCACAACCTTTGAGGACATCATCAGACGTCTCAAAGCCTATGAGGAACGTATCTCCGAAGAAGAAGAAGAAACACAAGAGGACCAAAATAAATTGATGTATGCGAACATGGAGGCTCAACCAAGTCAGTCTAATCGAGACTCCAATGGAGAATATAGAAGCAGAGGTCGAGGAGGACGCTTCTATAATAGGGGAAGAGGTCGTGGACGATCTAATGGTGAAAGAGATTTGTCGAACGTAGAATGCTACAGGTTTGACAAAAAAGGTCACTATGCATCTAACTGTCCGGACAGATTACTCAAGCTCCAGGAGGCACGTGAAAACGAAGCAGATAACACAGAAGAGGCAGATGAGTTAATGATGCACGAAGTAGTGTTTCTCAACGAAAGAAACGTAAAGCCAAAGGATTTTGAAACAAGCTCGGATGGAAGTAATGTTTGGTACCTAGACAATGGGGCAAGTAATCATATGACTGGAAACCGTGACTACTTCAAGGAAATCGATGAGTCTATCACAGGAAAGGTGCGTTTTGGAGATGACTCCCGTATAGACATAAAAAGAAAAGGCTCCATATTGTTTATCAGCAAGAACGGAGGAAGAAAGGTCTTAGCTGATGTCTATTTTATACTAGACTTAAAGAGCAACATTATCAGTCTTGGGCAAGCCACAGAATCAGGATGCGACGTTAGAATGAGAGCAAACTATCTTACACTACATGACAAAGACGGGAATTTGATAGCAAAAGCCAACCGTTCCAAGAATCGGCTATACAAAGTACTCATGGAGATAGTCGACTCAAAGTGTCTACAAGTTATGACAATAAACGATTCAACAAAGTGACATGCAAGGCTAGGGCATATTGGAATGGATTCAATGGCATCAATGATCAAGAAGGAGCTAGTCATTGGAATACCTCAAATCACGGTTCAGAAAGAAACATGTGCATCATGTTTACTTGGAAAACAAGCCAGAAGAGTGTTCCCACAAGCAACCTCATACCGAGCAACAAACATACTCGAATTAGTACATGGAGATCTCTGTTGACCCATTACACCTCCTACAGCTGCGAATAAGAGGTATATATTCGTACTTATTGATGATCATTCTCGTTACATGTGGTCAGTTCTATTGCGGGAAAAGGGAGAAGCTTTTGATAAATTCAAGAAGTTTAAGGCATTGATAGAGCAGGAGACAGGAGCTACTATCAAAACCTTTAGAACAGACCGAGGTGGTGAGTTTATGTCACAAGAGTTCCAAACGTTCTGCGAAACATCCGGGATAAAGAGACATCTAACGGCTCCATACTCTCCTCAACAAAACGGAGTAGTAGAAAGGCGAAACAGAACGCTATTGGAGATGACTAGGAGCATGCTAAAACATATGAATGTACCAAATTACTTATGGGGAGAAGCAGTAAGACATGCTACTTACCTCATAAACAGAGTAGCAACAAGAGCTCTAGTCTCACAAACTCCGTACGAAGTTTTCAAAAGGAGGAAACCCAATATGGAGCATCTGCGTGTGTTTGGGTGTATTGGATATGCTAAGGTGGAGATTCCACATCTTAAAAAGCTAGATGACAGATCAAGAGCATTGGTGCATCTCGGAACCGAGCCAGTATCAAAGGCGTATAGATTGGTTGATCCTACAAGCCGAAGAGTAACAGTAAGCAGGGATGTAGTTTTCGATGAGAGCAAGAGCTGGAAGTGGAACAACATAAAAGACAATGATGAACCAGGAATGTTCAAACTTGTCTTTGGGGAATATGGAAATAATGGCATAAGAGAAAACGAGGATAGAAGGGAAGTAGAAGAAGTCGGAGGAATGTATAACGATGAGGTTACCATGGAAGATGATGATCTTTCGGATCAAGAAGATGAAAATATAACAGCTGAAGAACGAGATCCGAGTCAATCTCCTTTAAGAAGGTCAACGAGGCTGACTAAAAAACCGAGCTACTTAAGTGATTATGTATTGATGATCGAATGCGAGTGTGAATCCGAGTGTGAACGTTTGTTGACCCTGATAAATGAAGAACCGTGGGACTTCAACGAGGCAAGAGGAGAGAAAGTGTGGAGAGAAGCATGTAAGGATGAAATATCTTCGATAATCAAGAACAAAACGTGGGAGTTGGTTGATCTCCCAGCTGGAGCTAAGGCAATCGGGTTAAAATGGATCTTTAAGATCAAACGCAACTCTGATGGAAGCATAAACAAATACAAATCAAGACTTGTAGCCAAAGGGTATGTTCAGAGATTCGGCATAGACTTTGAAAAAGTATTTGCCCGGGTAGCACGCATTGAAACCGTGAGGTTTATCATTGCTCTAGCAGCATCAAACGGATGGGAAGTACATGACTTAGACGTAAAAACTGCTTTCCTTCACGGCGATCTAAAGGAAGTGGTCTATGTTACTCAACAAGAAGGATTTGTGATCAAGGGGAGTAAAGACAAAGTGTACAAATTAAAGAAAGCACTGTACAGATTAAGACAAGCACCAAGGGCATGGAATGAGAAGTTAAACAAAGTTCTTGGAGAATTGAACTTTGTAAAATGCTCAAAGGAACCTTCCTTATATCGGAAATATGAGAAAGAATATCTCCTCCTTGTGGCAGTTTACGTAGATGATCTCCTAGTCACAGGGACAAGTCTGGACATGATACTTGAGTTCAAAAGAGGAATGTCGGAGAAATTTGAAATGAGTGATCTTGGAAAGCTGATCTATTATCTTGGTATTGAGGTGTGTCAACACGAAGGAGGGATCACACTAAGCCAGGAAAGGTATGCGAGTAAGATCCTAGAGGAAACAAGGATGAAAGATTGCAACGCGGTTCATGCTCCAATGGATTCAGGCTTGAAGTTATCTAAAGCGCAAGGAGAACGATGCATAGATGAGAAGGAATATAGAAGAAATATTGGGTGTCTTCGGTACTTACTCCATACACGACCAGATCTTTCGTATTGTGTTGGAGTACTAAGTAGGTATATGCAAGAACCCAAAGAATCTCATGGTGCAGGCTTAAAGCAGATCTTAAGGTATCTACAAGGAAGTCTCTCTCACGGTCTCACGTTCAAACGAGCAAACAAGACGAAGCTGGTTGGATATAGCGACAGCAGCCACAATGTAGACGCAGATGACGGAAGAAGTACAACTGGTCACATCTTTTATCTTAACGAGTGTCCAATTACTTGGTGTTCTCAAAAGGAGGAAACTGTCACATTATCCTCTTGTGAAGCTGAATTCATGGCAGCAACAGAGGCAGCCAAACAAGCAATATGGCTTCAAGAACTTCTTGGAGAAGTCGTCGGAAGACCTTGTAAGAAAGTTGTCATTCGGATTGACAACAAGTCTGCGATAGCTCTTACAAAGAATCTTGTATTTCATGGACGAAGCAAGCATATTCACTGAAGGTATCATTTCATAAGAGAGTGTGTTGAGAACGAACATGTTGAGGTCGAGCACGTTGCCGGAAGTATACAGAAGGCTGACATCTTAACCAAGGCGTTGGGAAGAATCAAGTTCAAGGAGATGAGAGATTTCATTGGAGTTCAAGAAGTGTTAAAAGAAGATTTCAAACTTAAGGGGGAGAATGTTGACTTAAGCTTGATAATAGCTTGAGTCATAAGCTATTTAGGATTAGGAAAATAGACATATTTAGGAGTTATCTAAATATGTAAGATATCCTTTTCCGATTAGGAAATATACTAACCTCGTCTTTATATAACAAGATGCCAAGGTGTGGCATAGGTTATGAGTTTTGAGAGAGAGTTTGTGAGGCTTTAGTTTTTGAGTTATTTTTCTAAAGCTAATAAAGAAAGGTGTTTTTTATAAATCTCAAGTTCTTAATTCATCCTTTGAATTCAATAATTCAATGCCCATGTCATCTTGCTCTTCAAACCACTCCGGCTCAATGGAAAACTTGGCCCTGTGACCAATCCAATTTTTTTTTTAAACTTACCCTATATATAATATTCTTTGAATTCTAGGTCATTTTTTTGCAATTATTAAAAAAATTAGACCTAAAAAATTCTCAAGAAAATTTGTTGAAAATTAAATGGACCTTGTGCAAATACATTTTTGGCACACTTTAAAAAATGGGTCTGACTACTCTGTAGCGCAAAAATCAGATTCCATATGAAAACAAAAAGCATACTTTCTCTGTTGAATATGGAAAGTAATGAGCTTCCACAAACTTAGTCTGTTGTGATTTTTAACTCCGGTATGAACCAAATAACACTAGTCTATTTTCCCAAGAGGCCAAGATCACACATTGTCAAATTTGAGAATATATATTATCTGAAGTTTAGTAAAGATCACATTAGAATACAAGGATGGAATACAAGGAGAAATACAATGATCAGATACAAATCCGAAAACGAAAGAAACAACTAAAACCTGGAATTAAGCCTAAAAATCGAACCAATCAATTTAGAAATGGAAGAGACAAACTATAAAGATTTAGAGGTAAAAGAAACCTAGCAGAAATCACATTTCATTTTACCTTTGTCCCGACACATTTACACGAACTACACGCGACCTGCAAAGTCATGAGAACACTTCGAACATCCAAAACTTTTTCCGTAACCAAGCACCAAGAAAACCCAAAGCTTGACGGGATTGAAAACACCTCGAAGAACCACAACTCCAACCCATAGTCGATTAAGGCAGCAAAGAAAAACCCGGTAGGAGCTGCATGCAAAATCAAACAAGAAGACACCAACGACAAAGAGAGGCGTACGAGAATCTGTAAAGCCCATCCGATACATGAGCTTCCATGAGCAGGAGAGAGGCTTAGAGGCAACATCAAACAACACAATAACCAAAAACGAGTCACTTACCGACGAAGAGGGGGAAGAGCGGGATTGAAACCAACCGAGGAGGCTAAGACTAGACCAACCCGAAGACGGAACCGCCGCAGGAAACAAACATCACCCCTAACCACAACGCAGATCCAAAAATTGGAGGGGAAGAAAAGCTCAAACTCCAAAACTGAACCGAAAAGAAGACACCCAAGAGGAAGAAGAAACAAAAGTTAGATCTAAAAAAAATAATTCTAAAATATCTGGATCTAAAATTTCAAGAGATTTCTGAAAAAAGAAAAAAATTAGAGAAAAATACGAAATAAAGCACAAATCCAACCGACATCAAAGTTATGGAAGCCTTTAATCGCTGGTCGGATATTTATGGATACGGCGGTTAGAGCGGAAATATATAAGGAACTTAACTTTTCAAATCAATGAAAGCTGAAGTAAACAAAAAAATCTCACTCACAAGAGCATTGGAAAGTATATATCATAGATTCTGTCATTTGCGAGCTTACCGACGAATGAATTTGTGAACTAGAAGTGAAGAAGGACCGAGTTTAGGCAATAAAATTTTAAAATAATATATTAACCAAACTCTCTTACTCAGCCAGCGAGTTCCGGTTTAATCAAACTCGGTTCTACATTGGTGGTACGGTTTTCTCTTCCTATTAGTCACCACCGTCCTTTTTCCAAAGCGAGAGGTTTTTGAGAAGCGAGAAAACTCATCGGAGATTATCGGAGGGAAGTGGTTTCGTTCTGCTTCTGGAGAAAGCTTCTGAGCTCTAGATCAACGGATTTAGGTAATTTCGATATCAACTTTGTTTCTCATTGAACTTCTGGGAATCGATTCAATTCCGGTTTTGAAGTTTTTTCAAAGCATTTCGATCTCTCTTTGCTTTTACGAGAATCGCAAAAACTCTCTTAGGTTCGATTCACGATCGGCTCTGTCGAATTCGTCAATTTCGCAAGGTTTTAGCTGGAACTGGATTTGAGAATTGACAAAATTTGATGCTTCGGTTATGTGATTTAATTTGAATCGAATCGTCGTCTCTGATAGATTCTAAGTTGGACTGTAGTAGCTTCTTTTCGTCGAAACACTCTGTACTATTCGTTGAGAAATCTTGATTGATATAGTTTTAGGAATTGAGTAGTACCAATTTTGTGCCATATTGGATCTTGTAGATCCTCTCTCTCTAAGTCACTGTGAAGTTAATACACTTTTGCTCATGCTCTTTTCCTCAAGGTTGTAGAAGATGGATATAATCTCACAGCTGCAAGAACAAGTGAATTCGATTGCTGCAATCACTTTCAATGCTTTTGGGACGCTGCAAAGGGATGCACCTCCGGTCCAGCTTTCGCCTAATTACCCCGAACCACCGGCTGCTGCTACGACTACGGCTACTGATGACGCCACGGCTTTTCCTGAGCAACCTAAGCAGCTCAGTGCTGATTTGGTTAAGGCTGCTAAACAGGTTATTCTCTTTTCTTAGCATTAACCAGCAGATGTCACCTCTAAGTTAAGATGCACTTTGCTATGTATGCACCATTAAGCAATGTATGGTGAAGTTTCGACATTTTGAGTCTTGATGTGGCTGATCTGATTATTCCTCATTCTGACATTTTGAGTGGTTGTTTTCTTTGTGCTGGTGAAGTTTGATGCTTTGGTTGCAGCACTCCCTTTATCAGAAGGAGGTGAAGAAGCTCAGCTGAAAAGAATTGCACAACTCCAGGTAAATAAGTAGTCGCTAGTATTTTGATTTCCTGGTTTAGATAATTAATCCTCGAATCCTGTATTTCTCTTTATTCATCTAACGGGTTTGCCTGTTTCATTCTCTACCGTTTTTTTGCTTCAGGAGGAAAACGATCTTATAGGTCAAGAACTCCAAAAGCAATTAGAGGCTGCAGGTATAATTTCCTGGCTAACTTTGCCCTTCAAATGGAGCAGATCCATTGTGTACGGTTTCTTGCTAGGGTTAGATGTTATCTTTACCATTGCAAGGAGATCTCTCTTTAGTGTTTCTAGTTTTGTCAATTTTTTGGTTTTTCTTCCAATTTTCTTGCAAATGCATCTAACATCGAGTTGGTTGGTCTAAGGTGGTGTAACCTTGTTTGTTGACAGAGAAGGAGCTAAAACAAGTCCAAGAGCTATTTGGACATGCAGCAGACAATTGCCTCAACTTGAAGAAACCCGAATGAAAATGCTTAACCTTTGTGTGTCAAGGTGATCCTGAAACTCTATGAATCATGTTATAGGTTCATTAGTGATGTAAGCTCTGATTTGGTTCATCGAGAAAATAGTTGCAGAAGCAATTACAAGAATGTTAGTTAGCTCACAACAACAAAACCATATTTTCAACATTAGACTTCTTTTGCATGTCAGGTTACAATCTCAAAGAATCCATGATTCGCCCTCCATGTCTGTTCCTCCGGTCAGGGTTGGTCTATCATCTTCTGTATTTGTCACATTCGATCCAAGTTGCTGAAGAGAAATAGCCAGTCCATAAAATTAACGGGATCCAAAACCTTAATTTGACTTGGTTCAAGCATTTGCAGAGAGATCAACGGTTTAAAACCGGTTAAAGTCGGTTAATAAAAGACTCTTTATTGATCACTGGTAAAAACTCTTTTTGATATCTAAACTAACAAATCGGGTAGATCTGATTCGAATCCAAGTATATCTGATAATTTCATATACAAGTAGTTTTTAGATTCTTAATTACCCAAACAAATTATCCATAATGATATCAATAGAAAAATCATCATACCACAAGATCAGAAAAGTAAAAAATAGAAATGACAAAATAGCAATGAGATAAGCTAATCCATAGCTTCTCTCTCCCTCCTACAACAATCTGGAGGAGGAAAAAACATAAAGAATAGGATTTATATATATGTAATGAATTGAATCAATACAATTTGCGATACTAACCAATTATCATCAAATCAACCATCAGAATCTTGAATCTGTCGTAATCATCTCACTGTGAGAAAACTCGAAGCCCAGCTTCTAAATCCTCCAACCTGATTGTACAAATCTCCTCGGTATCAACACATTCAAAGCTAAGCCTAAGATCAAGATTCTCCCTCGCGTTAACAAGCAAAGTATCCACCAATCCTCCGTTCATCTCCTTCCTCTTCTTCTCCGTTGTTTCTCTCTCAATCACCGAAGCAANAGCCAACAAGATATTGTCGAAACTTCTCAAAGGCAAAGACCACAGCTAATAACTCTTTCTCAGTGGTTGCATAATTCCGCTGAGCATCATCCAACGTTCTGCTGGCATAGTAGATGGCGTGGAGCTTCTTGTCTTTCTTCTGTCCCAACACAACTCCTACTGCGAAGTCACTAGCATCACACATCACCTCAATAGGCAAATCCCAGTATGGAGGCTGAACAATTGGAGCACTCACCAAATCTTGCTTGATCTGCTCAAAGGCTGAATGACACTCTGTAGTGAATTCAAACTTCACATCTTTGCAGAGAAGAGCAGTAAGTGGCCTTGCGATCTTGCTGAAATCCTTGATGAATCTTCTGTAGAACCCAGCATGACCCAGAAAACTCCTCACTGACTTCACAGAATCAGGTGCTTGCAAACTTGTCATTACACCAATCTTTACCTTGTCCACTTCAATACCATCTGCAGAAACTCGATGCCCAAGAACAATGCCATCTCTGACCATAAAGTGGCATTTTCCCAATTCAGCACTAAGTGTTTCTCTTCACATCTCTGCAGTACATCACACAAGTTCTCCAGACAGTCTTTAAAAGATGACCCATAAACAGAAAAGTCATCCATAAATACTTCCATGAACTTCTCAATCATATCCGTGAAGATGGACATCATGCATCTCTGGAAGGTCGCAAGAGCATTACAAAGTCCAGATGGCATTCTGCGATATGCAAAAGTGCCATAGGGACATGTAAAAGTGGTCTTCTCCTGGTCATCAGGATGGATAGGAATCTGGAAAAACCCTGAATACCCATCAAGAAAGCAGTAATAGGGGTGATTCGCCAACCTTTCCAGCATCTGGTCAATGAAAGGTAGTGGAAAATGATCCTTCCTGGTCGCGGCATTCAGCTTCCTGTAGTCTATGCACATCCTGTGACCAGTCACAGTCCTTGTAGGAATCAGCTCATCCTTCTCATTCTTCACCACTGTGACTCCGCCTTTCTTAGGAACCACATGAACTAGACTGACCCAAGCACTGTCTGAAATGGGATAGATGATCCTAGCCTCTAGGAGCTTCATAATCTCTTTCTTGACAACTTCTTTCAGGTTCGGATTCAGCCTCCTCTGGTGTTCCACTGATGACTTTGACTCATCCTCCAAGTGAATCCTATACATGCACAAATCTGGAGATATACCTGAAATATCATCAAGAGAATAGCCAAGAGCTTTGTGAAATCTGCGCAGCTTGCTTAGCAATAACGTGAGCTCTGCATTGTTCAAGGAAGCATTCACAATAACAGGATAAGTGGAAATGAGTCCAAGAAAAACATACCTTACCCCTGCAGGGAGCTGTTTAAGCTCAATCTTCGGGGCTTTAGCCTCACTCCAGTCGCACATTGTTGCAGCTTTTGCAGAAGTTCCAACCAGCTCCTGTTCTGCAACGAGCTGCATGACTTGCTTGCTAGCATCCATCATCTTCAAGTACCCCACAACATCTTCATCCAAATACTCTGCGTCTGCGGTAGAGGTTGTCAAAGCTCTCTCTAAAGGATCAGCAGAATTATTCTCTTGGAAGATCTCTTGAGCAAGGTTGGTGAGGGAATCCACAAAGAAAGTCTGTCCATCTATCGTTGGCCTTTTCATCAGCTTATCCATGTCGAAATTCATCACCAAGTCACCAACATTCAATGCTATCCTTCCCTTCCTTACATCAATGATTGCTCCAGCTGTGGCTAAGAATGGTCTTCCAAGGATGAGAGGATCTTTGGATTCATCACCATACTCTAGAACCACAAAGTCAGTAGGAATCAAGCAATCTCCCACTTTGACAGGAACATCCTCCAAGACACCTTCAGGGATCCTTACAGAGCGATCTGCTAGGACTAGAGAGATCCTAGTGGGTTGGAAATCTGTCATATCAAGTCTGGTAGCAACTGAAAGAGGCATAAGGTTGACACTTGAACCCAAATCACATAGAGATCTTCCAAACCTGTCTGAAAAGATTGTGCAATCCAAAACAAAGCTCACAGGATCTGAAAGTTTTTCTGGAATTCTGTTCTGAATGACAGCACTGACTTGTTCGGATATCAACATCACTTCTTGCTCAAGGTCCAAGTTATTGCTCATCGTCCTCTTCATGTACCTTCTTATCACAGGGCTGGTTTTGATTGCATCTATCAAGGGAATCTCAACTATCAATCTGTCCATGATAGCTTTGCATCTAGCATCGAGCAGCTCTTGCTTAGACTTCTTCGGAATCAAGGGGTAAGGTATCTTCGTCTTGTACAGCTTCTCCTCTGCAGTTTTCGAAGCTTGAGGTCGAATTGGGGATTCCTGGATAGGGTGTCGACTTTTTCTTCGTGTCGACCTTCGTGTCGAGCTTGGTCGATTTCGACTCGTGTCGAGTCGAGTTTTATTCGATTTTTATTTGTGTCGATCGACACTGGCTCTGCAGCACGATTCTTATCTTCAAAATCCTCAAGTTCTTCGATTTCTTCAGCACTTAGACCCCTTTTCTGCACTGGCTGAAGGCGCTTTCCACTCCTTAATTCGATGGCATTGACGTGGCGCTTGGGATTAGCATCAGTCCTTCCAGGGAGAACTCCTTCTTGCCTATTAACAGCTCCTGCAGTTTGGGCAACTTGAACATCCAATTTCTTCACATGAATGTTCAAACTCTCTATTTTCCCATTCAAATCCTGGTACAGTGAGTCTATCTTCCCACTAAAATCCACAGCCAACTTCTGCTGTCCTTCTAGAATCTGCTCTAGCATAGATTTCATCTCACTATCTGCAGATTTTGCAGGTGGATTCTGGTAGGAAGATGAGCCATAGCCCCTTGTAAAGTTGTTGTTGCTGTTCTGATACTGAGGCTTTTGAGTGTAACCAGAAGATTTTTGATTTCCTGTGAAGGAACTCCTCTGATTATTGCCATTAAAAGCTCTGTTCCCTTGCTGATTCCCAAACCGTTGGCCCTGAAAACCACCTCCATTGATGTAGTTGACATCTTCCTCTTCATACACTTCATTAGGCTCAAATCTCTCTACTTCATTAGCAAACTGAACTTGCTTTTTACTCACCAGAAGGCTGTGTACACTGTCTAACTTGGCCTTAAACTCTGCAATTTGGCTTCCATCATTAACACCAGCTTGCTTCTTCCTCTCAAAATCTGCATTCTTTGTGCTGTTGCTAGATGCCAAATTCTCTATAAGTATGGTGGCATTTTCTGGATACTGGGTGTTGAATTCCCATTGCTCGCAGCATCCAATGCCATCTGGTATCTCCAGTCTACTCCTCTAAAGAAAATTCCAAGTAGTTGTACCTCACTGAATCCATGATGTGGACAATCCCTCTGGTATGATGTAAATCTCAACCAAGCAGCCTTGAATGCTTCAGTTGGCCCTTGAGAAAATGCAGAAATCTTCATCCTTAGCTCTTCAGACCTTGCATCATCGAAAAAGTTGCGCAAGAATGCGTTCTTGGTGTCTTTCCAGGTAGTAAGTGATCCTGGTGGCAACTGCTTCAACCAATATGCTGCATCTCCTCTAAGAGAGTATGGAAAGAGTTTGCAGAAGAGGTAATCATCAGACACTCCGTTGGCCTTAATGCTGGATGTTAGATCTTCAAACCTCTCAATGTGATCCATAGGATGCTCATTGGGAAGGCCATGGAAAGGGTGCTGAGATACCAAGGTGTAGAACGCAGGCTTCAGCTCCAAATCATGCCTCTGAAAGGGAGGTGGGCGAATCGCAGCTCTGTTTGCGTAGAACTGATCTGGCCTGTTGTAATCGCCTAGTGTTCTCCGACGTTCAACATTCGCAGGTGGTGCGATTTGCATTGCCTGCTCGACGATTGGAGCCCCATTCTCATCTAACCTCTGTCCCTGAGCGTTCCTCCTACGCCCTTCTCCATCAAGTAAGTTTCCAGCTTCATCTCGGATCAAAATTACAGGATCAGCCATCTCTGTCTGCGAGGAGTGTCGATCGATGCTAGTGGTGTCGATCGACGCCTTCGCGAGTTTTCGATTTGTCCTTTCTAAACGGCCGAGCTCCTGGTTGTCAAATCCAAGTAGTTCCTTTTCTTTGTTGCTTCTGGTACTGCGATTGGGCATGCACCTAAAAGCAAAAACAAGAAACTAAGTCGTTAGTAACCAAAAACAAAACAAAACCTAGTCAAAATTCTAATACTAGATTCCGTAGGCAGCTATTACTTCCCCGGCAACGACGCCAAAAACTTGATAGGGTCAAAGTTTTACCCAAATAAAACAACACTGCAAGTGCACAGCAATGCAGTTGAAGTATAAGGGGTTATCGAATCCCAAAGGAAGTAGATGCTACGCTATGGTTTCTAGATTCAAATTATGCTAAGTCGATTTCAGATGAATGTAAAAAACGAAACAATTAAACTAAAAAGCAGTGAGTGATTGATTTAAAGTTCTTAAAATTCAATGAAACAAAACGTTAGGCAAGGATGATTCACTGGTTAAATCCGAGAATGCAGAATGCAGAATGTATATTATCAGGGAAATTATTTAGAGCCGTCTAGAACTCGAAACACAGATTTAAAACCAATCAACTCTCGTTGCAGAAGTTATCTATCCCTAAATTTCAGAATTCCAAATCTCTTTGTAAATCCTATCAATTCAGGCAAG
>JAHZTW010000001.1:32785422-32807629 GCA_020283515.1 Alliaria petiolata
CAACAGGCTCTAAAACCTTCCCACTTCTTAGTGCAATGGCTTGCACAAACTCCTTAGGATTTTGCTCACCCTTTCCTGGTAGGAATCCTTGTGGTCTCTTGATTGCTTCAGCAGTTTGAGCTACCTGAGTATCTAACTTCTTCATGTGAGTGGAGACGGCTTCATACTTGCTGTTGAGATCATTGTACATGTTGTCCACTTTTATGTTGATCTCAGTAGAGGCTTTCTGCTGATTGAGCAGGAGCTGCTGCATAAGAGCCTTGAGTTCATCTTGAGATCCATTCGCAGTAGACGCTTGGAGATTGTTGAATGGTTGCTTCTGCTGCGTACCACCCTGAAATCTGTTCTGGCCCTGATTTTGCACGAAAATTTTTCCTTGAAAACCTTGTGAAAAATTCTTCTGAAAGCCCGGATTTTGCACGCCTGTCTGTCCTGTAAAGCCTTGAGAAGCACCAGTAACGCCCGCGTTTTGCACGAACGTTTTTCCCTGAAGATTTTGACCCTGAGCGCCCACTTGTGAAGGATAGACCTGGTCTTGAGGATTCTCAACATTTGTGCTCCTGTAGGACAGATTTGGATGATTCCTGTAGTTCTGGTTGAATCCCCTGTTTTGCACGAAGCCTTGGCCATTCACATAACTCACTTCCTGTTGTTCTTCAGTTTCTACTTCCTCAAAATCTGGACAGAAGATTGCATCTGCTCCATCTTCACAGAACTGCACACCGCGCTGGTTTGCATTTGCTTGCATTAGTAGATTCAACTTCGTATTCAGCTCATCAATCTTCTGGGAGTCGACACTGTTGACCTTTTTTGTGCGGTCATACTCAGGACAGCGGTTGTTGGAACTTGCAGCCAGGTTCTCAATGAGTTGGTAAGCTCCTTCTATGCTCCTGGTCATGAAATCTCCATTGCTTGCCGCGTTTAGACCATTCTTGTAATCCCAATCGACGCCATCATAGAAGATGCTAAGTAGTTGCTCATCCGAGTACCCATGGTGAGGACACTCTCTGCGATACTCCTTGAAGCGCTCCCAAGCCTCACAAAAAGATTCTCCTGAATGTTGCTGGAAGGTGGTGATCTTGTTCCTTAGTGAAGCTGTCTTTGTCTTAGTGTAGAAGTGATCCAAGAAGGCAGCTCTGCATTCTTCCCAAGTCCGCAAAGATCCAGGAGGTAGGGACTTAAGGCACCTCATCGCCTTATCCACCAAAGAGAAAGGAAAGAGCTTGCACTTGAGATAATCAGAAGGTACCCCATTCGACTTAGTAGTGCTGCAGATTTCTTCAAAATTCTCGATGTGATCCATTGGGTTTTCAGCAGGTAAACCATGGAACACATGCTGCTTCACCAGAGCGATCATATGTGATTTGATCTCATAATCTGCCCTTTGAAGAGGGGGTGGACAGATTGCAGCTCTGTTCTGGTAGAAGGTGTGAGGGGTATCGACGGCCCCTATAGCACGTGGCCGTTGCTGCTGATTTTGCTGTTGTTGTTGCTGCTGCTGCTGTTGCTGTTGCAGGAGTTGCTGCAACTACTGTTGTACATTCAGAAGTTCTGCAGCTGTAGCAGCTTGAGCTTCAGCAAGTGTTAGGTTGTCTTGTACGTCTCCCATGATGACGCGATTAGACTTCTGTTTTCTGGCCTTGTTGTTAGTTCTTTCTACCCTTGAGAGGTCTTGGTTGTTGAGGTGAAGAAGGTTGTCAGAGCCTTCACTTCTTCTCTGCATGCACCTGAAAGACGCAAGAGGGAAAGAAAGAAATTAGTAAATCTTAGACTTGATTCCAATCCTGGATTCGAAGGTAACACACTTGGAACTTGGCAACGGCGCCAAAAACTTGATATGCAGAGTTTTAACCCTAAAATAGCTACTGCAAGTGCACATCAATGTCGTAGTATTTAGGTATCGAATCCACAAGTTCCAAAGGCTACACTACGATTCTTAATGAGTGAAACTAAGCTAGGAGAAAGATATGAGTTGTTGTTGCAATGTAAAACGAAAATAGCAAGTAATAAACGGAAATAAGTCAATAAGACGAAGCGCTAGGTCAAGGACAATTCGCAGGAACGCGGAGATCATGAATCAGACAATTATTCAGGGAACAAATAAGCTCAGTCTAGAACTCAAACATGAATGTTTAACCAATCCACCGTCGTGGTATCAATCACTTTATCTANAGGAACGCGGAGATCATGAATCAGACAATTATTCAGGGAACAAATAAGCTCAGTCTAGAACTCAAACATGAATGTTTAACCAATCCACCGTCGTGGTATCAATCACTTTATCTAGCAACCTAAGTATCTAATCTGTCGTTTGAACTTAGAATTCTAGACAAGCATTAATGAGCAGGTTCAATTTGTTCACGAATTGCCTTGGCATCAGCTTTCGTTGGCTAAGGACAATCCGCTCACCTATGTTCTTTCAAGCAATCTATAACACTTTTGATGAATAGATTAAACCCTAAATCATAGACTAAGTGATCAATTCAGTCTAAGCAATAAACTCAACGATAGGTGAAGACAACGGATGATAAATCCCTATCTATGTCTAATTCAATGATTCCTAAGTTCCCTTGAAAACTCTAAACCTAACTATGGAACTACTCAGCCATGGAAACAGAGAAACAACAAGGAGATGAAGAGAAACTCATAATCAAATAAATAGAAATACAAAGGGGTTCAGAAATCTTCTCAAAGATGTAGAGTCAGAGATTCGTCTCCCCGAAGCTTACAAATTGCCAAAAGCCAAAAGTATGAATGTGAAATAAAGCGTGGTCTAAACAATGGCCAAAAATAGGTATTTATAGGTCTAATCACGTTCTGGGTCGAAATCCACTGCAAAACCAATCGGAAATAGGAAAAACGGAAATTTCCCTTTTTCTGCGCAAGTAAACCAGTCGGTTTAGGGTCGGAGCGATCGTTCCAAATTCAGAACGATCGATCTAAATAGCTCCTGGAAATCTTCGGCAATCGGATCGATCGATCCATACAGGAACGATCGATCTAAATACTCACAGCTGCTTTGTCGGCTTTGGATCGATCGATCCTGAGATGGAACGATCGATCTAATTCCTCTCGGGTGGCTCTGTCATCTTTAGATCGATCGATCCGACTCTGGAACGATCGATCTAAATTCTCTCGGTCGGGACATCAGCTTTAGATCGATCGATCCAAATGTGGAACGATCGATCTAATATCTTCCTATCGGCACGTCAACTTTGGAACGATCGATCCAAAAGTGGAACGATCGATCCGTCCTCTGGAAATGCCAACTTCTCGCTCTTTTGCTCCGATCCTTCTTTTTATGCCTTAGGACTCCATCCAAACATGATTCAACCTGAAATGACTATAAAAATATAGAAAAAAACTCGAAAAAACGTCAAAAACAATAGTTAAAATTCGTTAAAAACGCAATACATCAATATTCGATGCCAAGTTGATCTAGAACTTATGTAGTTGCATACTCGGAAGGCAGTGTTCTAAAATACGGTCAATACGGTCATATTTACGGTGCATATATACTATATGGTGAATGACTGTACCGTTTTCTATTATATAGTAAAAATACGTTTTAATCTATACGACTGACTATACACCGTATACAGGGCTAATACAACCGTATATTTGGTTTATAAAACTTATTTTTTATATACGGTTTATACAACTTCTTTTAATAATTTTTCATAATTTTAATTTATAAAGTCATAAAATTAGGGGGCAATTTCAAAAATACTACTTCAGAGGTACCATTTTTTAAAACTACCATCAAGCGTTTATCATTTTCATAAATACCATTAAGAGAAGTGTTAATTGACCAAATTGTCCTTTATTTGAGAAAAAGGAAAAGTGGCCCAAAAGAGAGATTTTCGTCTGGAAAAAAAAAAAAAAACTCAGGCGATCTTGCCGAGATTAATCTCATCGATGAAACCTCTTTTTCATCCTAGATCCATCTTCTTCTTCGACGATTTCACTCTAAATTTCGATTCTCTTTCATTGTGTTTTCTAATTTTGGTTTCCTCGAAAGATGAGAGAATTCTTTTCCGTTCTTCACACCGTAGAAACTTGAGCTTAAGAGGTTTTAATTAGGTTTTTCATTGAACAACGAACTTTCTTCTGTTTTTCCACACAGAGTTGGAGCTTGCTATATGAAGGAGGAGAATCGCAAGGATCAAGATATTTCGTCTGAAGTTGCAATTCCTTTTGGTTTGAACCAAATCAAGACTCGGTTAGCTTCAGGGTTTTTCCACGCCGAATTTGAGTTCTGATCGTGCCCATTGTGGAGAAAATGGACACTCCCATACCACATAAAAAGGTTATGGTGCTTCTGGAAATCCATCTATTAACCTCTGATTGTGTAGTTTTGGAAAGTAACATTCGATTATAGGTTTAAGGTTAATGATTTGCATCTCTTTGTGTGCTGGCGTATAAGTTTAGCTTAAGGATGGTGAATAAGTGAGGGGTGAAAACTCATCAGGTCTTAGTGATATTGCTACGTGGCTTTGTTTGTGTGAGTGCTCGGTTTATAAATCCCCTTTACATCGTAAGGAGATATAGGAGTTGCATACAATATTCAATTATCAACGTGGAAGCCACTTGGTATATCTTATGAGCATTGTCCCTTGTTGTTTCTCTGTTTTTGCAATCGAAGCAATTCATCAACGGATAGATTCAAATACACAGAATTCGAATGGTATATAAGGGAATGTTTATGCTCTAGGTTATTAAGAAATTGCTTTTGTCATATTTAGATGAAGATTGAGTGGTTTATTTTGGCTTTACTCTACAGCTGATGTACCAGTAAACTCAGATTTTCAAGTTGTTCTATTTTGGTTTTTTTCAGATCACAAAGAGAAAAACCGGTAATTATAGATCATGGACTGTATTTGAACAAGAAATCTGATGTTAATTGGGTTACGTAAAGACTAAGCATCCCAACAGCATTCAAGCTGTTCACAGGTGCTTTATCCCTTCCCTCTAAACCCAAAATCGTTTTGCCATGGAAGAGGATTCTCCAATCCTGGCGGTAGAACTTGACGTGGATGCAATGGCTAAAGACCACAAGGCGTAATAACAAGGAACCTTGCTGCATCGTTTCACCGACTCTTTGTATCCCTTTGTTTCCGTTCTAAACTTCTAAACTCCAATTTAGAGATGCCATTGGAGATGTTTGTGTCAAATGATGGTCGTTGCTTCTGTAATTCTATACAGTAAAACTCTTGTCTATTCATTGTTTTTTCTTTGTTAAAAACTCATTTTTTTTGTTGTACTTCTGGTACTTTTAAATCTTTATAAAACTTAATATGTTGTTGTACATTTATAGAGAATACGAATTAGTCATTTAAAAATGGTTTTAAAACACTTTTAAATCTTTATAAAAATTTTTAAAATAATTTTTAAAAGAGGGTTTTTATAAGAGAATATTACAAAATAAGACATTTCTACAAACTATAATCACAGAAAAGACACTTTTTGCAACAGACACACTTTATCACCGTGAGAAGTCTGTTTTGCCCTTGCTCTTTCATTTACCATTCTTCACCTATTATCTTTTTTATTTGGACATAAATTAATCTATCTATAATAACAATCTGAATAGCAAAGGTTCGCCCTAAAACCTTTCTCTCCCAGACCCGAGTCCCGAGGGTAGCCGCTGCAAGCCTTCAACCGGAAAAATGGAGCTCCATCGCCGGTTTGCTCTCGTTTCCTCCGTCTGAGCAGCTCTGACGCCTCCCGAGAAGACTGAAGCACGAAGATCCGGTCTTTCTGTGTTCTCTCGGTTGTTCTGTCTTCGTTCCTTTTCCCCTCTTCTCTCTCCACCATGCTGCTCGAGTGGTGGCGATCTCTCCGACCGTCCGGCCGGTACGCTGCGTATCTTCGGTTTACAGATCTGCCTCTTCTCAGATCTCGGTGGTGATCCCTCACCTCTCATGGCTCTCCCGAAGTTTGCTCGCCGTTGCGTTAAGTCTCGTTCTCCTACGATCTGGTCTCCGGCGAAGACCTCTCTGCCTCTTCCCTCGCCGGTGAGACCGGCGTTAGCCTTCTCGAACCCACCGGATCCGCCGGACCCTCCGAATCCACCGGATATCCCTCTGTTTCCCCCAAAACAGGGCGTTTCTCAGTCGCTGGTTTCTCTGTCTGCCCGACGACTGAGATTCTTCTTCCATCACCGATTCAAGCAGATCCGTTTCTCCACCCGTCGTCGCTCTCACCTTGCCTCTGCTCATCACCTCCACCGTATGCTCCACTGTCAGATTCGCCATTAAGCCTTGAACCTCCAGTGTTTTTTCAGAAGATGAAGATTCTCCTTTGGCCGCCTCCTCCGAGCATCACCGTCCACGTGACATGTAAAAGCTTGGTTCCAGGAGCGGTTCTTTCCGGGAAAAATCCCGATGTACTCATTGTGGGCATGGGCCAATCATCTTTGAATTTATCTCCCGGGAAGTTTATGTGCTCTATCCGCCACGCTCCACCACCCGTACTCTCCACCATCCCCCAAAACTTCGATCTGATGAAGTTTAAAGTCCTACTCCTCGCCGGAGAAGGGACAACGGGACAGTTTGTTCCCGTTTGTTATTCAATTCTAAAACCAGTCTGGCGTTGTAAAATTTTGGGCTTAGCCCACAAAATTCCCGATTCGAGCTATGTCCTCAAGCTTCGCATATCCAGCTTGCTCGAGTTCGTCTTATTACTTTTCTCCCTTTGCGAGAGAATTTCAGCACTTCCCTTCTCGAGAAGGGATTCCTTTCCGGTGTTAAAACCGAGAAAATCTTCCAATCCCCTAACTGAGTTGTTAGCTTGTGCGGTACCACAAGATGCAATAGGTTTAGGTGGTATTTCAACGTCACATTGTCAAGTGACTAATCTCCAGCATTCCGGCATTGTCGGTATTGCGTTTGCAACACATCCATCTTTGGTTTCGGTGTTACTCCATCAGACGCATCCAGTTCTGGATTCGCTGTCTCTCTATCGGACGCATCCTTCTTTGGATCCGCTGTCTTCCTATCTTCAAGTTTTCTATGCGTTAGATCTTGTTGCTTTTAATTTGTATGGCTGTATTATGGTATCAACTATAGTTCGTTGTAGTTCGAAAGGTTGAAGTTGAATGAAAACAAATGTTTGAACAAAAAAATAATAATAACAATCTGAATAAATGCCAATTTCCCTTCAATAAGTTGTGTCTTTTCAAAATTGTTATTCGTATTTTTAAAAAATTCCAATTTTAATCCAATAAATGTGGTTGAAGTTGAATGAAAACAAATGTTTGAACAAAAAAATAATAATAACAATCTGAATAAATGCCAATTTCCCTTCAATAAGTTGTGTCTTTTCAAAATTGTTATTCGTATTTTTAAAAAATTCCAATTTTAATCCAATAAATGTTATTTGTGATTGCGTCTTTTCATTCGTATTTTTTAAGAATTCCCATTTTAATCCAATAAATGTTATTTGTGGTTGCGTCTTTTCATTAGTATTTTTTAAGAATTCTCATTTTAATCCAATAAATGTTATTTGTGGTTGCGTCTTTTCAATTATCAAAAATTGCTTCTTTTCACTTATGTCTTTTGAAGATTATTTATATTGTTCAAAACCACCTAAAAGGATCATTTGATAATGATTCATGCTATAATGGTGAATAAAAAAATTATATTATTTAGATGGTTTGCTATGAATAAAAAAGAAGAAAAAGTTCAAAATCCAACTTATGAACATTTTCCAACAAAATATGTATGGAACAAAAGTTTAAAAACTTGGATAAAAATTAAGATTATAATTCGACTAGGGAAAAAATATAATATTTACGCTTCTTATAATGAATTATATTATTTTCGAACGTTAATAGATGTGTTTTGAAAGAAACAAGTTTTTTGAAGATATTTTTGCAGATTATGGTAAAATTCAGTGTACTTTTGAAGATACATCTCCAACAAGCGGTTTAATAGAAAGTGATGAAGGATGATATGTAACAATGAAAGAAGCTTCTTTTTTAGGTACACCAAATCAGTTGTGTAATTTGTTTGTCATATTAGTAAATCATTGTGGTGTTACAAATCCATTACGATTATGGAGTATAATTTGGGAATATGTTACTGAAAAAATGGTTTTCCGGAAAAACAAGTTATGTATTTTTCACCGGCATGTCTATAATGTACTCATATGTCAAATTATTGATGGAGAAATTGTTACTATAATATTTTAAAAGTTACGCTTCGATCGTTTGGGTAAATTATTAGACAGGTGACTACAATTAAGTTTTTATTTTGTTCAACCAAATAAGGAAAAACGATTGATGGAAAGTTTTTTTTTTTGGTTCAACCAAATAAGGAAAAATTATTAGACAGGTGACTATTAATTTAAGGTCATTGACACAAACACCGGATCTTATAATATCTTAAACAAACGCAGCGATCATCATTTATAATAATCGTATTTGCTGTACTCTTCTTCTCTTTTTTTTGTCATCACTGTATTCTTCTAGTCTTCTTCTCTCTATTGTTTTGATTTGTAGTTTTGGAATAAATCTCATAGCTTTACTGATTTTGATTTTTCTAATTGAATCCGAGTCATTCTTCTTAATTTTGGTGGAGTTAATTTGTTTTTTCATGGATTTGAGAAATCTGTATTTACATGCATTTGCAAATCCTTTCATCTCAATAAGATCGATGTTCCAAGATAAACTATTTCAATATGTATTTTGTTTATTTTAATGTTTGTAATATAAACAACTCTTATTAAAAAAAAATTATTTAAAAATGAGTTTCCGCGCACGAACGGGAGTCAGGACATATACTAAAAGCCAACCACATTTCACAGCGTTGTAAAAACCCTAGAGGAGCCGCCGTTGCACTGTTCCGGTCCAGAGAGTTTATTTTCGCCGATAAAAATTGCCGCCGTCGTCATCCTCCATTGTTTTAGCCGAATACCCTTCATTATTTTCACCAAAATAGTCCGACCTGCAACTAAGGCACTTACACCCGTCACGATTGAAACCGACACCACCGCCGGAAATGTAAGAAGTTGACCCCAACAATTCAAGTAAAACACAATTCCTCACTGGACGTGATTTCAGGTGGACGTGATTTCAGGTGGACACACATGCATGGACGGTTCGCGGGGTGGACGCCCATGTGTGGACGGTTTTTATCATCGGGATACTACACCTTCCATACTCTTGCATGTGGACGTGGAAACATGGACGGAGCGAATCGATTTTGTTACCGTAACATTTTCAAATGGATACCAAAAAATGGACAACACATAAAACGTATTCTCAATATTTTTGTTCCCCCTGGAAGAGGAGGGTAGATGCACACGCCCACAAGGTGATGAGGAATCGACTAAATAGACAATGGATATATGGTGATGAGGAAGTCTAAAAACTGATTCTAACAAAACACATACACATAATTCAACCACATACAACATGTCCCTTTCTGACGCCGAAAAAAATTAAAGGGACTTCACCCACGACCCTAACAACAACTCTCTTCTGTGCTCTCTACTTAATCAAACAAACAAGAACAGCAAATAGAAAGACAACAACCACGGCTACCACTCCAAATTTCAGTTCATTGAACCGCCCCTTCATAGTTGTTGATTCTTTCAGCTTATCCATCATACCACCATCTCCCAAGGCAATCTAAAGGTCTTCAATCTCGACAACTGCCTGCTGGAGGTTACGACGCATACACCATCAACCATCTTCCATCCATACCATTAATTTCCATACTACCGCATGTGGACGTATCTTTATGGACGATACACCCATATATTTCTGATACTTTCGCCAGTTGGATGCGACTACGTAGTCCGTATACTATACCTTCCATACTCTCGCCTGTGGACTTGGGTTTATGGACGGAAACCGTATAACCTAGCATACGACTACAGGTGGACGCCACTGCATGGACGGTTTATACTTTGGTCAGCTGGACGTGATTTCAGGTGGACGCCCCTGCATGGACGGTTAGCGGGTGGACGCCCACGTGTGGACGGTTCGCGGGTGGACGCCCATGTGTGGACGGTTTATATCGTCGTGATACTACACCTTCCATACTCTCGCACGTGGACGTGGAAACATGGACGAAATCCGTTCAACCGTAGCATACGATTGCAGATGGATCTGGCTGCATAGGCAGCGTTAAAATCATAAACATGGACGATTTATGCATAGGTAGTGAATCAATCCTTTTGATACGTATAACTTTCCATACTCCTGCATGTGGACGTATATATATGGACGAAACACCACCTGGACGTGATTGCCGGTCGGTACATCATACATTTCATACTTTCTCCTCTGGACGTGGTTATATAGACGGAATCTGTATAACCTTTGAATACGATTTGCACGTGGAGGCGACTGCATGGACATTTTGTTTGGCTATAGTTTAAAATTTCTCGAAATATACACATTACCTGCTAGATAATAAGTTGTGTAGTGACCCAACCCAACACAAACGTCCAATTCCTCCAATCCATAAATATTTGTCCACAACGCTCGAACCCGTTTTCCATACAAATCGCCAAGACAATCTCAATGCTTTGTCCAACTGGTGCATCCACGATGGGTCGTCCACTAAGCATGCTTTTTCGAACAACCTACACTCTGATTTTTAACACCAATGCGAGATGATTACCACCGTCCAAGGTACAGAAAAGGAATGATGAGTGGACAAGAAGTTGTGGATTGACCTTATGGAAGACCATCCTTTTTACAGATTCCGACAAACATTACACTTTTGACCATTCTTCTTACAATTCCCGACCATCAAATTAACAGATCCTCGTATCCTCTTCTAGCAGACACGGTGGTTTTGATTTGGCCCTGCTTCCGTGTGAGAGGCCTTCCGACCATCCTTCTTACACTTCACGACCATCCAATTAACAGATTCCGACAAGCAATACTATTTTCGGGAATCTTTGTAAATACCAACCTCGTATCCTCTTCTCGCAGAGACGGTGGTTTCGATTTGATCCTGCTTCCGTGTGAGAGCCTTTCCGACTTCCTGCCGTTGACGAGAAGTTTACAATCCGGGCGAATCTCCGATATGTTTCATCTCCGGTTGTCGGTCAATGTTCCATGTTCGATTATAATTTCCATTACACTTCTCCGATATGTTTCAACCCACAACCGCTTTGGGTTATCCGCCGTTTGATGGTATTTTTTTACTGTCTTCCCAAATTTTCACCGTCAAAATAACAACTCATCTCAATAAGGGTAGAACTGAAAATTCAACAATATGAGACAAGGCAAAAGTGCCCTTGTTGCTGTAAGCGTCTTTTTGCGTTAACAAAGTAAGAAGAAGTGCCCTTTACTATAAATGACTCTTTTTATAACCACAAGATGCTCAAACCAGTGAACGAGTCATTTTTCATGAGTTGTGTTTAACCACCCAGACTGTGTTATCATAGTTGTTATACGTAATGAATTTAATTGTTTATACAGAATACAAATTATTATTTAAAAATGATTTTAAAACATTTTTAAATTTTTATAAAAACGATTTTTAAAAGGGGCTTTTATATTCACAAGATGCTCGAAAGAAGGAACCCGAGACTTTTGGGGTATTTAACCACCCAGGTTGTGTTGTCATAGTTGTTGTACGTTTGAATTTAATTGTTTATAGAAAATATGAATTAGTCATTTAAAAATAATTTTATAACACTTTTAAATCCTTATAAAAACTTTTAAAATAATTTTTAAAAGGGGCTTTTATATCCACAGCAGTAGCGAGTTCATTTGATATAATAGGGTGTCAACTGAACCCATTTAAATATGAAAATTACATTAATACTTAAGGAAATCTGGTAGAATTAGTGGCAAATCTGGGCTTTTTGACACCTTTGAACCTGGGTTCGATTCTCACAATTTGATAAACTCTCTTTTTATAATTGTATATGACCCCGATAAATATAATTTCTGGCCTCGTCAATGATCCACAGGATTCTCGAACCAGAGAACCCGAGACTTTTAAAGAAGGGTGTTTAACCATCCAGGCTATATTGTCATATTTGTTGTACGTTTGAATTTAATTGTTTTTTAATTGTTTATAGAGAATACGAATTAGCCATTTAAAAAATGATTTAAAAACACTTTTAAATCCTTATAAAAACTTTAAAAATGATTTTTAAAAAAGGTTTTTTATAACCCCACGATGCTCGAACCAGGGAACCCAAGCTTTTTCAAGAGGAGTGTTTAACCACTCAGGCTGTATTATCATAGTTGTTGTATATTTGAATTTAGTTGTTTATAAAGAATACGAATTAGTCATTTAAAAATATTTTTAAAATATTTTTAAATAAAAGCTTTAAAAATGAATTTTAAAAGGGGGTTTTTTATATCCTAAGGATGCTCGAACTAGGAAACCCGAAACTTTTCAAGAGAGGTGTTTAACCACTGAGGCTATGTTATCATAGTTGTTGTCATTTGAATTTAAATGTTTATAGAGAATACGAATTAATCAATTAAAAATGATTTTAAAACACTTTTAAATCCTTATAAAAAAATTTAAAATGATTTTTAAAAGAGGGTTTTATATCCCGAGGATGCTCGAATCAGAGAACCCAATACGAATTAATCATTTAACAATGATTTTAAAACACTTTTAAATCCTTATAAAAATTTTTAAAATGATTTTTAAAAAGAGCTTTTAGATCCCTAGGATGCTCGGTGTTTAACCACCCAAACTGTGTTGTCATATTTGTTGTATGTTTGAATTTAATTGTTTATAGAGAATACGAATTAGTCATTTAAAATAGATTTTAAACACATTTAAATACTTATAAAAAACTTTAAAAATGAATCCTTATAAAAACTTTAAAAATGATTTTTAAAAAGGGCTTTTCTCGAGGATGTTTGAACTAGTGAACCCATGATTTTTCAAGAGGAGTGTTTAACCACCCAGACTGTATTGTCATAGTTATTGTATGTATGAATTTAGTTCTTTATAAAGAATATGAATTAGTCATTTAAAAATGGTTTTAAAACACTTTTAAATCTTTATAAAAACTTTAAAAATGATTTTTAAAAAGGGCATTTATATCTCTATAAAGGGATATCTCTAAAAAGATTGTGTGTGATAACTATGAGAATGATGAAATTAGTAACTCGCAAGATTCATAGAAGTTCAAAGGAGTTGATGTTCAAAGAGACAGACTACATTACACAACCATTGATTTGGTGTTAGCTAATGCAACCACTCGCCACTGGGTGCTATAGCGAGCTTCAAGCCCTTCCCTGCTGATCTGAATATCTTAAATTTATTGGATAAGAAAGAGTGTCACTTTTAGATACTAGATTGAAGAAGCTTCAGGACCGATGTTCGATCGAGCATGCTAGGTATTGAACCCTTTACTTGGACACACAGAGAGGCAGCTGCAGCTGTAGGACCCGAAAAACAGAACAGAATATGAGACACAACTGATCTGGATTATGGGTTAGGAAGCAAGATTCTTGGAGTCAGTAGCTAATTTACCAGCAAATCGCAAGCATTCCTCATGGGACTTGCCCTCTACCATGGCCACTGCAAACGCTGCTGTGAATGTATCGCTGGCTCCTGTAGTAGCGACTACTTGCGCAGCTGGTATTATTGATTGCTGGATCCGTTTTTCACCTTCTATGAATAGTGCAGATCCTTTAGACCCGAGTTTCACCAGGACTTTGCTTAACTCCCTGAGAAAAAAAAACGACTATGTAAGAGAAACAACGCCAAAAGCAGCAAACATTTATGGGTGTATGCTTAAACAACAAACATTTAATCATCAATCAAGTTATAACGTTCACAAAAAAGTGGAACAAAGTAGAGAAATGTTTATGGGTGTATGTTTAAACAACAAATATTTAATCTGCAGTTTCTTTAGTAACTAACTAATTTAGAAACAGTTGATTCAACTTTCTAAGACTCCCATTCCAGTGAACTTTTGTTATACAACGGCAATATCAAAGATGCATAACGAAAATAAGCAAACATGCTTAATATCTTTAAATTACATCAAACTAGAAATCATTGAGAACCACCAAGATCTAAGACGAAAAACTGAAACAAGCACACTCCTAAGGTATTGTTCATCACCAAGATAAAAGAAAATGGCAAATAGATTCCTGCTAGTAATCTCTAGTCGTTAACTTTTTACTAAACATATTTCTCGCTTTGTACATCAACCATTGTCTTCCATTTTTTAATAATATTTTTTTTAATATGAATTACTTTTTTTAATATATGTGCTTTTACCTAGAACATCAATTAAAATGGGACGTAGGGAGTATTAAATTATCTTGTTTAGTATTTTATCTTTGATTTAGTGATTTGTTTTAGATTGCTTTGTAATTCTTAGGATCATTAGTAAAACCAAAAACTACTATTCACTTAGCTTGAATGAATTTCATGTATTTTTAGTGAGCTATTCATTTCCCTTTGGGATGGACCCTTAAATAATATCATGGTGTAACCATACACTTGTGGTTCTATTTGAATCTTTTACTAGTTGGATCTTCACTTTGTAGTGAACGTAAAATTTAGGCGTGTCAAAATACTATAGATCCCACTCTGTTGAAACTCTTTAGAAACTATGCCTCTTCGATCAACAGTGGACTAATCAAAAGAGTTGGATCGGAGTTTTTAATTTTGGTCTGGAATGACCCTTACCTTTCGAAAAGGTTTCCTCGATCGATCTGTAAAGAACGAACTACGAAGGTCCAATTTACTGTCCTCATCTCAAGGTGAATCAGTTAATTAAGCATCTTGATTTGCTTAATAAATTTGTGGAACCAAGGGCATCTCAATCATCATAGTATACCAATTAACATTTTATACAAGGACGATAGATTGGGGTGACATTTTACCAAATCGTGCATATATACGACAAATCAGAATATTGGAAAGCCCATAATACTCGTTATCTAACAATAATAGCTTAATATATGGACCGGATATCAGATTGCTTCAAGCACACTCCTAGTCCTTGGAATTGAAGTATCTCCCACAGCTGAATCACTTCACTTGGCATGCTTTTCCGGTAGCTTATGGATGATTTCAAATTTGAAGTATCGTGGTATTAATTGTGATGGACAATGTTCTCGTTGTGGGGTGCAGTAGGAAACGATTATTCATGTCCTTTTGGAATGTCTTCCAACATTACGAACCCAACGCATTCGAAGGTTCCTTCGACGATTGAGAACTTACGAATATGAATTTCTTATCGCTTATTTGGATAGCATGTAACTAACAAGGTTTCCAATAGAATGGACCGTGATCTATAAAAAGTTAGTAAATTAGTATAAATAAGACCTTCGTTTGATTCAAGAACAAAAGATGGTTCATCACGTTGTATCATCTCTACAAGAAAACACTCTTATTGGGGAGTTCTTAGAAAGTATCTCACAAAAAAAAAAGGAGTAAGAGTGATGATGAGAATCAGTTGGATCAACTGTATTTGGTTTTACCAGTTATACTTGGTTGTATTATACTCCGTTTCACAAAGAATGTCATTTTAAAGTTTTGTTTTTGTTTTACGAAGAGTGTCACTTTGTATTTTCAATGCAATTTTTAAAACAAAAATTCAGTTTTGACCTTGTAATATTGATATATTAATTAGAAAGAGAAATGTGTTTAGTGTATTAATAAGGAGTATAATAGAATTTTTATCAGTTTTTTAATACATGTGAAAAAGAGTATAATGACACTTTTTGTGAAACAGAAGGAGTATATATTAGTTGTACACTAGTTATATATGCTAGTTATACTTCTTGTATTAATTGTATTTAGTTGTATTTTTGTGCTAGTTATACTTGGTTTTTACTAGTTTTCTTCCAATTGTTGTATGTTCGAGATTAACGGTTCCACAATCCTTTCCAATCGTACGACACTGGATTCGTCTACACTGGACTTATTTTGGGTTGTGAGGGCCTGAGGGGCATTTTAACAGTCAGTCCGAGTATTTATTATCTTATACAAAAAGAAAAATTGTGTCATTATCTAACTAGGAAAATATACATTTATAAGATGGAAATATATCCCAATAAGATTCTCATATATACGTGTGTCTATATCTTACAATTAAGAAAAAATATACTCTTTATTTCCCGGGAAAAAAGAAACGCAGATATTCCACACCCATGATCTCTCTCTCTCTATATATATATATGTATATAAAATTTGCAAACCCTAAAGACAGTAAAATCGTAAATTGCTCTTTCACGATGATAAATTTAGATGGAGAAACAGACGAAAACCAAAGGTTTTTTCGTGACGCGGGGAAAAGAGTTCAACAAATAAAGCCGGAAAACACAGAGTTAGTCCTGAAGATCATTAAAGGGTTCACAATCGATACGAAACCTTACGTGGGTCCTGAGTTCTTTAGAGTTATGGCATGGACCGACGCAGAAGATCAGCGCGGAACAAAAAGGGTGAAGTCTTTCCATGGCATCCATTCGTTCCGTAATGAAATACTTGTGATTCCTCTAGATTCTCCTGCAGATCAATATCTTTATATTGAATTGCTAAGAGGGCTTTCGTGGAAAGATCCCGGAACATCGAACGGTACTACTGTGATGGGTCGGGCAAAGATTCCATTGCCTCCTCGGAGCAGCCGTCGCGAGGTCACCTCTTATGTGGACCTCTTCGGTTTGAGCAGTGATCGTTGTGTAGTGTTTAAGGGACGCCTAGAGTTTTCTATGAAACTTCATAGATATTTGATATGAATGTTATCTAATTAACTGTTCTTTGGATAATGGAGTTTGGTTTTTATTTTACTTTTTCCAATCGTTTTTTTGTGTGATATTTTTCTGATTTTGGTCCTTAACTATCACATATTCTTTATGTTTGATTGACCCTTGATTTATATGTGTTATATTCTATCCCATCAATTCAGTACATGTATAGCAGTATAGGCATAGCCAGGGATGGTTCTGAATCATGGCGTCATACGCATTTTATTTTTTATTTTTATAACAGCGGATTGCATTAATATGAATTGGAGTTTACATAGTCATTATGCAATACATTTGTGATACAATTTGGAACATAGGAATGAAAATAATACGACATGCCGTTAATTGAACTTTTTTGCTAGAATATCAGCTGGTTTGTTGTAGACCCTACCAACCCAATGAAATTGGACGTCTTCAAATTTCCTTTTCCAGATGCACTTCACGAAGCCAATTCACAATTCCAAAATTTAAGCTCTTACTCTCCAGAAGATCAAATAGCTTCTTACTATCTCCTTCAAATACCACTCGTGTAAAACCTTTTGACCAACAATTTTGCATTGCGAAGACCAATGCTTGGAATTCGCCTTCAAGTGCACTAGATACGTTGAAACCAATACCTTGACCCGCTCCTAAGTACACACCACGTTCATCCCTCAGAATCCATCCCGATTGGGATTGTACATTCACATTACGATAAGTGCCGTCAAAATTACACTTTATCCAACGGGCGGGAGGACATTTCCATACTTTCACTGATTGTCGTAACCTATCTTCTCTGTTATTGACAAGTCGCTTAAGCCTCTTGCTTTCTCATTGATGTACTCCACGCTTGTAGATCCATTCATATATAATATATTCCTCTAAATCCTCCCATTCTTTCACATCATTTCGCACAAGTCGTAATAATTTCCTCCATGGTATTTGTTTCTGTTGAAACACTAATATATTCCGACTCTTCCAAAGTCTCCATAGAATCCAAAGAGGTAAATGAGATACCTGAGTTTGGGTAGCAGATTGATTAACTACAATGCATGAGTCTATCTTTTCTTCTAGGGAAAGTGTTGGTGAAAAGAGATTCTGAAGTGGAAGACCAGAGGCTTTCCAAAGCTGCTGTGCGTATTCACATCCGAAAAATAGACGCATTTTATTTAATTGAGTTTTGTGTACTGTTGCAGATTTTCTTAAAGAAATAAGATTGTTATGTATAGATAACGATTCTTCTTCTTATTAATCAAAGACTTCATAAGGGTATTTATACAAGATCAGTATAGACTTCCTAGAATACTCTGAAAAGAAAATATGATATATACACAAATGTATTATTAACATTTAACATTTTAAAAAAAAATCCTAATATAGTATGCCTAACTTTTCATTTTCCTAATTGTTGTATATATATATTTATTTATTTGCTACAGTAATTCGCCGTATTTTCTTCTTCATTATTCACACTTAAGCTTAACAGAATCTTCTGAGCATGGCTTCAATTGTTCTGAGAGTGTGGAACTATATTTGCTTCATCATATGCAATTTCGTGGGCTTAGCACACGGCTTCAATTGAGTGGAACTAGTGTGAATCTTATGAGCATGGGTTTAATTGTTCATAACAAACGCAATTATGAACAATTAAACTCATGCTCATCTGGGGTAGAGGGAGACGTACGGAGATTTTACCTCAAATCACAGTTCGGATACAGTTGATGTAAGAGCATGTTCAATGCAAAAACCCCATGAGGGGTTCTTGCTTAATATTTAATTATAAAGTTTATTTTAAGAACTTTTGTTAAGATATTTTTGTTTCTCCTACTCCAATGGTAGAACTTCAAGAGGTTCCTAAAAAAAAAAATTAATTTTTTGGAATGTAAGTTTTGGGATTTTTATCATCCAAGAGAACGCACTTACCATCTCGTGTCAAAAGCTTTGTGGAATGGAAACAAAAACCAGATCAGACCGTTTAATCTCATGGCCCTTGCTACCAACACTACATTGTAATTGATCATTCATGATGAGTTTGTGTCTGAGAGTGGGAATGTGAGTAAAGTAAAAATGGTTGATCAGTAATTACTTTTACAAATCAAGACTCCTAATCATGCCAGAAAAAAAACCATAAAGTGAAACTTTGCTCCACTTCTGTAGTCTCCTCTTCTTCTTTTAATTTTACATGAACGTTACCCAACGACTTTATTGTTTTTTCTTTCATAGCTCTTATGAAATACAATATATGATTCTATCTATCTATACCTATCTATAATACTACACGTATTCTGCAGAAACCTTGGTTTCGTCACCTGAGTGATGGTTATCAGTGTCTTCAACTATAAGCGTCAGTGTACGTTTCACTGTCTGCCAGTTGCTTTTAAACTCCTGCAGTAAACAAATGAAGGTACAAGCAGCCATTAGAATAGACTTACCTAACCATAGAATACAAGAAAATAATTCATTTCACAAGGAAGCGAAGAATAACCAAACCTGCTTCTTCAACAATCCTGCTTTTTCCAAGTTGTTCAATGCGACCACATGCTCAAACCCATAACTGTGTAGTAGTTCCATTCTGGAAGTTGAAACCCGAAGACAATATATGATTAAGAAAACAGACAACATAAAAATATAATACAGAATGACTGATGGAAGCTTAACTTGCCTTGTATAATCAAATTGCTTTTTCGGTAAACCTGAGTTTTTAACAGAAAATAGGACTAATAGACGCAGGACGTTAGTGAGAGGTTCCTGTTTATGGATCATCTCTTCTATGTACTCAAAGCATCTGCATTAACAAACTAGAGTTAGTACTAATCAACCATTTAACAGATTTAAATATCGATTATGCCATCCACGTAAAGGGCAATGCCAAACACTTCTTTTATCTTCTTGATCGCAACTCTCTTTCCAGTGTGAGAGTCTACAGCAGAAGCCACAACACCATAGCTTCCTTTGCCAATGACTTCTTGAATCTGGTACCTGTTTGCTTCTCCATACTCTGTGAAGAATTCAGTTTCCTGCACACCCTGAAGAATTTTTACTCATGATTCGTAGCTCGATTCTATGGGACTGACCAAACTGATAAATTCTAGACAATAGGATCGATCAAGTGGAACACAAAACCCACATTGTATCCTTTTGTGGAGCAAAGAAGAGAGATCATTAAGACAACAAAACAACAACGTCTCTCAAATCTCAATCCACTTTGATTGAGTTCTGAGTACCACCTAAGAAAGAATTGAATCATGAAACCAAGTCAGCAAATATGCGATTAAAGGTTTACAGGATCGTCAAAAAGCACAAAAGATGAATAACCTCCTGCGATATATTCAACATTGAACTTGCTACTCATCTCATCAGACCTAAAACAAAACAAAAACAATTTTCATATTTAATAACCCCATCAATTATGTTTCTAACAACGAATTTGAACCCAGGTGTCAAAAGGCAGCCATAAAAGATAAAATAATCACACCAATCAAATCAAAGTTCGATACAGGGCTTGTAGCGATACCATTACACGAAACAAAGTCTAATCAAATACGAGAGGCAGAGCAAAAGCTAGGGGTTGGATTGGTGGGAGTACCATGAATTGCAGACAATAAATCGAGAAAAGAGAAGATGATGCCTAGTAGGTCGGCGTCTAAAGATTCGAACCGGTCGCCGGAGAAGACGACGATCTCGATGTCGACGCCGACGCCGCAGCAGCACCACCACCGGGAAAAGAAGACGGCGAGAGAATCGAAGGAGTCCGAGGGCGAGAGAAAGAACGTTTTCTTCTTGACACGTAGCAGTTAAGAAACGATTCTTAAAAATCTTAACTAAGGATCGATTCTTCACTTATTAATTAATTTTCATTTAATTAAATGCCTCATTATGCTAAGATCATCTCCAATGCTAAGAATCCATTCTTAACATTATTTTAATAATAAATTTTGAAAATGTTTAAGTTAAGAATTTTTTAAGAATAATTAAAATTTCATGCTTTTAATGGTAGAATCTCATTCGAGAGGTTCTTAAGAATAAAAAAAATATTATTTTGAAATTATAATATTTTATATAAAATTTATTTTGTTTAAATTATTAAACATTTTATATTTTATAAAACTTAAAAATTATTGCATTTCATAAATTTTGTAAAGTTTTAATTTTGTGAAGTTTTAATTTTTCTGAAGTTTTGTGAAATTTTAATTTTTGTGAAATTTTGTGAAATTTTAAAATTTTGTGAAGTTTTAATTTTTTTTTTTTTAAAATGAACCGACCAATCACAAACTAACACGTATGGGGTTCTTAACAATTCTAAAAACTCTCTTTTAAGAATCAGTTTTTAACATTTTATTTAGTTTTGAATTATTTTTTTAATTTTTTCTCTAAAAACTCTATGTTAAGATCCTCCATTGGAAGTGCTCTAAGAACCTCACTTAAGAAACTGCATTGATCATGGTCTAACACTTAAACTCCAATCTCGTCAGTCTATGACCTGCGAAGTAAAGCTCCCAAACGGGATTCAGTTCTACTACACTGTGGTTTATGCATCCAATCAGGTTGACGAGAGATCTGACCTGTGGGTAGAATTATTGGATGCTTATCAGTCTCTCTCTGGATTTGTACCCGTGGATGCTGGGTGGAGACTTGAATCAGATAGTGCACCCTGCTGAGCACTCAGATCCGAATGTAACATGTTGGACTCACACATGATGGACTTGAGAGATTGTCTTAACCAGATGGGTCTGTTTGATTTGAGATACCAAAGGCCCCTCTTTACTTGGACAAATTGTCGTCCCTTGTATCCTATTGCAAAAAAGTTAGTCAGGCTTCTTGTAAACATGTCGTTCATCTCTCATTTCCCTCATTGTGCTATTACTTTCTTGCCTCCGCTCATTTCAGATCAATGTCCTTGCATGCTTGACTTAGCTGTCCCTTTGCCTACTATGGGTACTCGCCCTTTCAAGTTTTTCAACTACCTGACGAGGCATCCAAGCTTCTTGCAAGTAGTAACAGATACTTGGGCTTAGTTTGAAGTTAAACGTTTTACTCTCTCAAATCTCTGTTGGAAGCAAACAATGATCAAAGGGGATCTTAAACAACTAACCAAAGAAAACTTTTCTCAAATTCAGGTGAGGGTGACTGAGGCTTACCATCTGCTAAAGTTTGTTTAAGTGCAGGCTCTTAATTGCCCTTCTCCTCAGCTGTATCTAGAAGAGCGTGCTTATCATGAAAAGTGGAACTTCCTGCGGGTTATAGAGGAAATGTTCTTCAGGCAAAAGTCTGGAATTAATTGGCTCAGAGTGGGTGATCAAAACACAGCTTACTTTCACAGAGTTTCTCAGGTGCGTGCAAGCTACAACTCCATTAGATGTTTCATCTTAACCAACGGCACCGTTATTTTGGACCCAGTGGCTATTGATATGTCTATATTTTGCATCATATTTCTCTCCATTTAGTGTAAGTTTATCATCATTTAGGATCCTTATTTAGCATCATTGTATTGCATTTCGATCATTTAGAGTCTAGGATCTCTTT
>JAHZTW010000001.1:32822171-32953322 GCA_020283515.1 Alliaria petiolata
CATCAACTAGCCATTGGAGGCATGATCACTCCTATTCTTGAGGAAGTTGGCATCAACTTAGGACATCCCTCTGCCGAAAAGCAGTACATAGACTCCTCCTACCTCCTTAAGGGTCAGTTCTTGGTGAAGTCGGGAAATGGCTACAGGTACAAATTCAATGTGGGAAGGCTCAAGGAGGCTACAATCCGACTTCCTTGCATTCACCTCACAAGCCTTAGAGAAAAATCAAACGCTGCCTTCACTCCATCCGACGAACATCTAGGCGAAATAGAGACCTTCCCGATAGCTCCATGGGACACTGATCATGAGCCTTATCAAGCTCCTCCAGTCTATGGTAGTGATAGGTACAACTTTGAGCCTTATGAAGGAGCTAACCAAGGAGAACCCTCTAGAAAAGCTCACCAACACATCAAGCTTCTCCAAAGATGGAACAGATGGCAAGATAAGACCATTAGAAAGCTTGTGAAGACTGTCAAGGAGATGAAGAGGCAAATCAAGGACCTCACGACCAAGGGTGAAAAGGCTCCCTCCTCAAGACATCAAGAAGAGCAGCATGAGGATCAAGAAGGGGACAGTCATATGGTAGAGAGACGCCCCTCCTCCTATGAGACAAGGAGGCATGGGAAGAGAGTCATGCGATCCCCCACTCCTCAATCAAGCAATCCATCATACTCCATGGATTCATACTCCTCCTCCTCCATGCATTCATACTCCTCCTCCTCCATGCATTCACTCTAAAACCATTGTAAATACCACTTAGTTTTTATTTTTATTTTTTTGCATTTTGAAATCTTCTCCAAGCTTGGATTACACAAGAGACTGTAATTTAAGTTTGGGGGAGTATGGTATTTGATTTTGTGTTTTGTGATCTTATTTTTCTTTAGCATGCATATTTGAGTCTCATTTAAGGCATAGAAAAAACCAAAAAAAATGAAACAAATTTCGAAAAATTTCAAAAAAAAAAAAATCATTTAGTTTGCATTTGCACTTGTTAACATTTTAGGATTAAGTCTAGAATTTCTCTCATTTAGGTTGTTTGCATATGCATTGGGAGCAATGATGAGCCTATCCTTGTAGATTTTTAACTCTTGTAATCAATTCAATACCCTAGTTAGTAGTTCTTTAATGCTTGTGAATGAATTTGAAAGTAAGGAAGAACCATGCTTGGACCACCTCATTTGTCACTAGTTTTTGGTTGAAATATGGTCTTGAATTTGATAGCCAACTCTACTCACTTAAACCGAATTTGGACATTTAATTATCATGCTTGCATTGAAAGTGAATTCATGGATTGAAAATATTTGAGCTTTCTTACTCACTTTGCCACTCTCTTGCTAGCTCAAGTAGAACTCCTACCAAACATTACCTCCTTTGAAGCAAATTGTTTTTGTGTGACTACTTGTGAGGCCTTTATTTCGATTGAACTTAGCATAAAGTGTTAGGTTTGAAACGACAAGTATAGACTTTCATGTAGATTCTAACCTTGCATTTTGAGGTTAGCTTTAGGCTTAGGATTTGGGGGTTTAATTGGTTGTGATAATACTTGATGAGTTGTGGAAAAGTTGGGAAGAAAGAGATGATGGATAAAAGGGTTGGTGGAAAGTAAGGGGAAGAATGGTTTGAAATGGAGAGTCTTGGGTTTTAAAAAGGAATAGCTCTAAGTAAATAAAAAGTGTTAGGTGGTCTTAAGAAATCAAAAGAGCCAAAGGGCCAAAAGAAAAAAAAAATATATAAATATATGCAAGGCCACCTAGAAATCAAAAGAAGAGCTAAGTTAATAAGTGTAGACTACTCCATTCACCGAAATTGCTAAGTTGAAGAAGTTCCCCCTTAAGGCTTTAAAAAGAGAAAAATGTTCGAAATTCAAAGGGTTTAGCAAGGCACAAAAGCCTTGATGAAAGGGTAGATTCTAGAGGGTTGAGTGAGCTAAAAAATGAATGAGAGGGGTGTAGGATCATTGATAGTATTTCGGGTAGATGATAGTCTATCCTTGTATGCATCACTTGTTTCTTACCTTTATCATTATGCATATGGTTCAATCCTTTTGAGTGTTACCCTTACTTAAATGCAAAACCGGATGAATTGGGATCATTTTTATCTCAAAACCCAGCCCTTAAACCAAATGAGTTCACTAGCCTTGCAATGTCATGATTCATGGTTTTGATCTTAATGAATGTTAAAGAGTTGGTTTGATAGGGAGACTTTTGATTAAATTCTTAGTACACTTGAATGTTGAGATGAGCATGGCTAACTCTTTTGGAGTAGGAAGTATTCACATGCATTCTAGAATTAAGAACTAGGATATTGAGTTGATTATTATTGTTAACTATCTTGGATATTGAGCTCCCACTTTCAAACCTCTCTCCTTAGCTTGTGTTTCATTTGCTTGTGGACAAGCAAAAGGCAAGTTTGGGGGAGTTGATATGTCTATATTTTGCATCATATTTCTCTCCATTTAGTGTAAGTTTGTCATCATTTAGGATCTTTATTTAGCATCATTGTATTGCATTTCGATCATTTAGAGTCTAGGATCTCTTTGCATGTTCTTTTGCATGTTTTGGTGCATTTGGAGTCTTGATCAGGTGAAAAGGACACTATGGAGGCGTGGATGGAGCTGGAGAAGGATTGCATAGCACTTGGAGGAGAAAGGAGTCACCAAGAAGATGAAGGAGAAGATTTCTCGCGCTGGTTCGACGTGTTGGATCGACGAGTACGTCGATCCAAACTTCCAGGAGCAACCGGATCGACGTAGCTCGTCGAACCACATATGCAGGGGTTCGGATCGACGACACCGATCGACGAGCTACGTCGAACCGAACCAAGACATCGAGAAGAAGCCGGACGACAGGAGCTCGGATCGACGTAAGTCGTCGATCAAAATTTCCAGATGTTCGGATCGACCAGTTGGATCGACGAGCCTGGTCGATCCGAACACAGACGAATCCTCCTTGTCACTTTTATGGGTCCCTCCTATAAATACTCTTTAGACCTAATTTTTATCTTAAATTTTATTATCTCTTGTCTTGTCATAAACTTTTATCCTCTTTGAGAGAAAACCTTGTATTTGCTTTGGATCTTTAAGTTTTATGCAATATCCATCTTGAACTTTCATTAATCTTTTCTCTAATCATGTTTAACTTTTCTCTTATCTTTGATTTGATGGGTTTAACTATGATTAGTGAGTAGTTCTTTAGGAACTTGGGGATGGGTTAGATTTAGGGATTTCTAATGGTTCAATCTTGCAATCTAGGATAGATTCTTTCATCTCTCTTCTTATAAAGTAGTTTCTAAAGCCAAATAGCTAATTTTTGCTATCTTGGATCATAGGCATTTCATACACCCACCAAGTGTTTGATGAAATGCTTGAACCAACTTTATAAGAGATTTACATACCTAGCCTAAAACATCATTAGTTGCCTAGGGTGTTTATCATGCTATTTAGACTTGTGATTAATGCTTGCTAATCATTTTAATGCTAAAACATCATTAGTTCATTAGGATGATTAGTGAAGGGATTATTGCTACACATCATGGATTAGTCTTTAATTAGTGTTCTAGGCATAGAGATGGCTTGATTAATTGCTTAAATGATTGCAAGATTATCCATTTAGTTTTCCAAATCAATGATTCCATCCCTAGGTTTCGTTTTTAGTATTTTGTCAATATTGATTAGTAGTTAATTGCGTCATTAGTACTTGATTAGTAGTAATTAAGGTTTAGTTTCATATTATTGAACTTGTAGTGTCTCTTTTAGGTTGTGGTTGCTTTTTAATTGTTGCTTGTCACCTTAAACCTTTTAATTTAGCTTAGCTTAAACCAAACTTTGCATTCTTATTGAATCATCTCCCAAAATGGATTGATACCTCAAATATTGCAATGATATGAGCAATTGAAGAATTGCTAGCAAGACTAAAAAGTCTTGTTTCAGCTATGAGCGCACACGCTATAAATCATTTCAAGTCCATCTTGGCTCCGGATTATTATGATCCTACCGCCATAACTTCTCAACCACAGTGGTTCTTTGATCTGGTATCTTTCACCTGTTCTAGTTCCCAAGTTGTGTCTTTAACCGTGTTGCCTACAGTTGAGGAAATCACTCGGGCAATGTTCAAACTAAATCCAAATAAGGTGCCTGGGCCAGATGGGCTTACTTCTGGGTTTTATAAAGCGGCTTGGGAAATAATTGGAGAAGAAGTTACCTGTTCAATAAGGGACTTCTTCATTTCGTCCTTCTTGCCTTCCTCTGCGAACTAGACTATCTTGACTCTTGTTTCCAAGTTTCCAGGTGCTTCCAAGATTGTTGATTACAGACCTATTTCGTGCCTCAACACAGTTTACAAGGTTGTATCTCGGGTTCTGGTAGCTAGACTCAAGCCTCTGTTACCTACGTTGATCCTGCCAAACCAAACATCATTTGTTAAGGACCGTTTGCTAGTTGAAAACACGGTTCTGGCTGGAGAACTTATTAATGGCTACCACAAAGATAGAGGGGCTAAGCGAATTACAGTCAAGGTGAACATTGCAAAAGCTTTTGATACTCTATCGTGGGAGTTTCTGTTTAATTGTCTGAAAGGACTATCTATTCCGGATCAATACATTTCTTGGCTCAGAGCTTGCATTACTACCCCTCATTTCACAGTTGGTTACAATGGCACAGTTCAAGGGTATTTTAAAGGAAAACGAGGATAAAGACAAGGTGATCCCTTATCTCCCTACCTGTTTGTTATAGCTATGAACTGTCTTTCTCACATGCTAAACAATGCAGCAGAAGAGGGCCGATTCAAATATCATCCTAAGTGTGAGAAGTCGAAACTTACCCATTTGTGTTTTGCGGATGACCTACTGATCTTCATTGAAGGTTCGCTATCTTCGGTGCAAAATGTTCTCCATGTCCTAGGGGAGTTTGAGTTGCGTTCTGGTTTGTCTGTGAGCGTTCAGAAATCAAGTTTCTTTTCCTCTGGGCTTACCCAGTTAGAAATTGATGCCATCAGCTTTTCCACGGGAATGCCTAATGGTTGGCTGCCAGTTCGATATTTAGGTGTGCCTTTATGTACCAAAAAGCTAAGTCTTCTTAACTGTGAAACTTTGTTACATCAAGTGCGTGCGAGAGTTATCTGTTGGAGTGCCAAATCACTATCATTTGCCGATAGACTTCAGCTTATAAAGACTGTCATTGCGGGGATCTCTAATTTCTGGTGTTCCACCTTCGTTCTGCCAAAGGCCTGCATCAAAAAGATAAACTCTCTTTGTAGTGCTTTTCTGTGGAAGGGGAGTGTAGAGGGTATTCATACAGCTAGAGTGTCATGGGAAAAAGTAACTCGTCCAAAAAAAGAAGGTGGTTTAGGGGTAAAGGACCTTACCTTATGGAATAAAGCGTGTACTCTGAAGTTGGTATGGTTACTATTTTTTCAGGCAGGATCGGTGTGGGTGGCTTGGTATAAGCAAGAGATTCTTGATGGGTCCCTGAATAACTACTGGATAAAAAAGGCTCAACAAAAATTCTCTTGGATTGCAAATATGATTCTAAGGTTAAGAGATGTGGTTTTTACCTGGATTAACAGGAGAGTGGGAAATGGAAGATCCACTCGGTTCTGGTCTGACAACTGGACTCCTTTTGGTAGCGTGGATTTGTTTCTGTTATCATCTGGTAGGGCTTCTTTTTATGCTGAATCGGTGCCCTACTAGAGATCGAATACTAGGATGGGGTCTCCAAACAGATCCGAACTGTCTTCTCTGCAACTCCGCCCTTGAGAGTCGAGATCACATTTTCTTTGAATGTAACTACACTTGGTCTGTGTGGTGTAGCGTCGCAAGCAGAACGAGAATCGATCCGGAACGCTCTTGGGACAGATCTACTACGCAACTAATCTCCCTTTCGGGTGGGAAGCATCGCAGAACTCTGGCTCTTCAAAGTTGGCAGGCAGTACTCTATTACACATGGACTGAGCGTAATAACCGCTTGCACCGGCAGATCTCGTGTACTGCGGATAAGATTGTGAGTTTGATTGACCACCTTGTGCGAAACAGAATCGCAAGCTTCAGGGAAACAAACCCGAGATTAGCATCAACCCTCCTCCAAAAATGGCTCTCCACAGCATCACCTCCATGATTGGTCACTCTTCTTCATTTTTCTCTACAATTCGAATCAGGTGATTTGAGCTGTTTGCATGTACTGCTTCGCATATCGACGGGAAGCAGGATCGACTTTCTCAGGTTCCTTAACTGTGTTTCTTTTCTTCAGATCTTTATGTTTCAATTTGGCTTGGGCTTGGCCCATATATGTAAAAAAATTTACAGCACTGAGCTATGCCCAAACTACTCTAGCCTTGATTGGGCTTGTATGTTTTTTCATTTCTTTTGCAATTAAATATGAAGGCCTTTTCTAAAAAAAAAAAAAAACAAACGCAATTATATAATATTTAAACAAAAAGTAAATAAAGCAAGTGAAAACAACTCCTTTCTACTTTTCCCTCAATGACAAGGAAACACTTCTCACTATATATTTAAACTTTTCCAAACCCTAAGACAGCCAAAGTCTTAAATTACTCCTTCAAGATGATAAACTTAGCTCAAGAATCAAATTACGAAAAACAGATATTGGTTCGTGAAGGGAAAAGAAAAATCGACCACATAGGAACAAAGTTACCGTGAAGATCTTTGGAGCAGCCATAATCGATGACAAAACGTTTTTGAAGCCTTGCAATCCTAACTACTATAGTCTATAGAGTTATTGCATACACAGACACAGATGACTAATAGGGAACAGAGCGATTAAGGTTTTAAAAGGAAAACACATATATCATGGTTTTTATGGTTTTTAGCCATGATATAAGTTTTATTTATAGAGTCTTTTTGGTCTTTTTAAAGTCTTATTAGAGTCTTTGCAGGTTCATCTACATTTTGAGCATAATTAGAGATTTTTAAGCATTTTTGAAGCATTGTGGAACAAGTTGCTGAAAAGATGAAGTCAGAGTTGTGCTGAATGAACAGTGTCGATCGACACCAAAGATTTCCAAAAACTGGTCGCGATTTTTATAAGATTGAAGAAAAGAAAATTGTCCAAAGTTTTCCTTATTTACAAGAATGTCCTATTCGTGTTTTGGACCTTATATATAAATTTTCAGAGCCATTGTTTAGGCATTATCTCATATTTTAAGAATCATAGAAGTTTATGTTTTTGTAGATAAAAATCACACAACTTAAGAGCAGATTTGGAGCAAATGAAGAACTCTAATGATTTCTTTTATGCTTTCTATTCAAATAATGATTTCTGTTTCATTTATCATGTCTGAGTAGTTTGCTTGTTAGGTTTAGGATTTATCAAAGGTGATTGATGAATTGTTAAGTTGAATTGAAATTGTTAGGATAAAATCATTAAAGTTATTCATTTGGATTTGTGATTAATGTTTGTTCTAGCTTCGCGACCTACAATCTGATCTTAGGTTAATTAATAGATGCGATAGTATTATTGATTGCCTGAACTAATCTTAGATGAGAAAAATACCTATTCGCAAAGAGATTTGGTTTAGGGATTTTGTGAACAATCGAACCTGTTATTAATGCTTGTCTGAATTGTTTGAATTTGCAAAGAGATTTGGAATTCTAGGGTTTCGACATTGATAATCACTGCAGCGAGAGTTGCTTGATTTTACATTAGTGTTTCAAGTTCAAGAACAGTGCTTAATTAATTTCTAACTTTCTATTCAGATCTGCAATTTAGATTCACCTGAGAATTTTCCTGAACCTAGCGTTTCGTCTCCTGAATTTACTAAATCGTTAATTGCTTTCTGTTTTTACTATCAAATTTTCTCTTAACTTAATTCGAAATTGAAACTATGTTGTGTGACTATCTCATTCCCTGTGGATTCGATCCCTAAATACTGCAGTGATCTCTTAATTTGAGAGAGTAGCTCTAGGGTAAATTTGGGAGCATATCAAATTTTGGCGCCGTTGTCGGGGAAGAAGATTAGTTGCATACAGATTTTTAGTATTAGAGTTTTGTCTAAGTTTTTATTTTGTTTTTGGTTACTAATTTTTAGTTTCTTATTCTCGTTTTCAGGTATATGCTTAATCGCATTAGCAGAAGCAATAAGGACAAGGAGCTAGTGATTTTTAGTATAGGCGAACTCGCCAAATATGAGAGGACCAACAGGAAAGCCAAGAAGGAATCTGCAATGGTCAATCCACTCATTCTGATGAGAGACGAAGAGGGTCAGTTAGTTGATGCAGAAAGGCACAGAAGGAATGCTCAGGGGCAGAGATTAAATGAAAACGGAGCTGTTGTGATCGAGCTAGAGGGCGTCGATCGACACCAAGCGGAGCAAGAGGCACTACGAAAGAATGTTGGGCGTGGAAGGACACTGGGTGATTACAACAGGCCTGGTCAGTTATATGCTAATAGAGCTGCAATTCGCCCACTTGCTTTCCAGAGGAATGACTTCGAGCTGAAGCCTGCATTCTACACACTTGTGGCTCAACATCCTTTCCATGGTCTTTCTAATGAGCATCCCATGGACCACATATAGAGATTTGAGGATTTGCCATCCAGCATTAAGGCCAATGGAGTGTCCAATGACTATCTCTTCTGCAAGCTTTTCCCCTGCTCACTTGCTGGAGATGTTGCATATTGGCTGAAGCAGTTGGTTCCAGGATCGTTGACTACCTGGGAGGACACAAAGAATGCATTCCTGTGCAATATCTTTAATAATGCAAGATCTGAGGAGCTGAGGATAATGCAAGATCTGAGGAGCTGAGGATGAAGATTTCTACATTTTCTCAAGGACCAACTGAAGCATCCAAGGCTGCTTGGGTGAGATTCAGGGCATATTAAAGAGACTGTCCGCACCATAGTTTCACTGAAGTTCAACTGCTGGGAATCTTCTTCAGAGGTGTTGATTGGAGGTACCAGATGGCTTTAGATGCTGCAAGCAATGGGAACTTCAACACCCAATATCCAGAGAATGCTACCATTCTTATTGAGAACTTAGCTTTTAGCAATAGTACCAAGAATGCAGATTTTGAGAGGAAGAAGAAGGCTGGAAACATTGATGGAAGTCAGATTGATGAGGTGAATGCTAAGCTAGACTCGATGCATAGCCTTCTAATGGGAAAGAAGCAATTCCAGTATGTTGCAGAAGTTGAGACTTTTGAACTAGAGCAAGAAGAAGTCAATTACATCAATGGTGCTGGTTTTCAAGGACAGAGATTTAGCAATCATCAAGGCTATGGTGCTTCTTACCAGAAGCCTTTTCAGAACAACAACTTCACAAGAACTTATGGTTATTTTTCTTACTAGAAGCCTCATGCACAAGACAATGAGGTGAAGTCTATGCTGGAACAGATCTTGGAGGGTCAACAGAAGATGACTGTGGACTTCAATGGGAAGATTGATGCCTTGTACACTAATCTGAATGGGAAATTCGAGTCACTGAGTACTCATGTCAAGAAATAAGATATTTAAGTGGCTCAAACTGCTGGAGCTTTGAAGAGGCAAGAGGGATTCCTTCCTGGAAAGACAGGCACAAATTCAAGACACCATGTGAATGCCATCACGATCCAGAGTGGAAGAAGCCTTCAAACAGTGCTTAAAAAGGGCATGAATGCTGAAACAATCGTGGAGCTTGAGGAAGTTGAAGAAGACGACATTGCTGCTCTCAGAGCTAGTGTCGATCGACACCAAGGAAGGGTGTCGATCGACACTTGATAGGGTTAAAGTTTTACCCAAATAAATCAACACTGCAAGTGCACATCAATGCAGTTGAAGTATAAGGGGTTATCGAATCCCAAAGGAAGTAGATGCTACACTAAGGTTTCTAGGTTCAATCAAATTATGCTACATCAATCAAGTAAAGTAAATAAACTACTAAGTAAATCAGAACCAGAATTAAAAGTGGATTTAAAGTTCAGGAGACGAAACACTAAGTTCAGGGAAATTCTCAGGTGAATCCTAATTGCAGATCTATACATAATATTAGGAATTATGAAGAACCGTTCTAGAACTCGAAACACTAATGTAAAATCGACCAACTCTCGCTGCGAAGATTATCTATGCCTAAACCCTAGAATTCCAAATCTCTTTGCAAATTCAAATAATTCAGACAAGCATTAATATCAGGTTCGATTGTTCACAAAATCCCTAAGCCAAATCTCTTTGCGAATATGTATTTTTCTCATCTAACATTAGTTCAGGCAATCAATAATACTCTCGCATCAATTAATCAACCTAAGATCAGATTCTAGGTCATGAAGCTAGAATAAGCATTAATCACAAATCCAGATGAAGAACTCTAATGATCTTATCCTAACAATTCAATTCAACCTAACAATTCATTAATCACCTTTGAAAAACCCTAAACCTAACAAGCAAACTACTCAGACATGATCAATGAAAGAGAAATCATTATTTGAATAGAAAGCATAAAAGAAATCAATATAAGAAAATAAGGGAGTTCCAAATCTGCTCTAAAGGAGTCTCATTCTTCTCTCCAAAAACTCTCTACAATTCTCTCTCTAAAATAATGTGTGTCTTGCCTAAACAATGGCATAAAAAGCTCTATTTATAGGTCTAGGTACGAATCTTCAATTCCCTGGAAGATTAAGAAAAGTCTTGAGAATTTCTTTTTCTTCAAAATTCTGGAAACTTCACGCCTTTGGAATCGGGAAAACTTGGTGTCGATCGACACCAATAGTCTGTGTCGATCGACACTCATCCTGTAACTTCAATCCGACTGCAACACTTTGTGACTTAATTCCATTAAGCTCCAAAATATATCCAAATCTCCAGTTTAGCTCCAATTGTACCTGAACCTGCATAGACTCTATATAGACTCGAAAATAGTAATAAGACTCAATAAAAACACTTATATCATGGTCCAAAAATGGGTAAAAACCATGATATATCAACTCCCCCAGACTTAGCTTTTGCTTGCCCTCAAGTAAAACAGAAACTAAATATAGAGTCGAGGTTTGAAAACAGAAACATTCAGCTAACCTTTAGAACGCCACAATCGTTAACACTCTTGAATCCACATGCAATAGAGCCAACCTTAGGTAATGTTCAGTGTACTTACCACAAGCTTAGCAATCTCCCAATTCGAATCCAGATCCTTTCCTTAGTGAAATTTTGAATTCTAACAATGGTATGACCAAAGAACTTTCCATATTCTTTCTCTTCCTTAGTGCTTTGAACAAGATTCTTAGTACAGCTCTCCTATTTTCTCTTCCCTTAGTCAACTGCTGCCCATTTGCAGGGTGTTCTAAAGATCTTTTCATTGACTTTTTCTTACTCTTTTGAAGCCTTGGAACAATGCTGCTCTTTACTTATGTTCCTTGTGAGGAGACAGGTTCATGAGCTCTCACTAATATTGTTCCTTGTGAGGAGACAGGCTCATGAGGATCTTTGCACTATTCCTTGGTCAGACTTCTTATTTTTTTTCTTTTCTCAAGGGAAGATCAACGAGAGACTGCAATTTGCTTGTCTTATCAGAGCTGAAAGAGAAATCAAGTTCAGTGCATACCAAGCTCTAAGCAGGAATCTGAACTCTCTTTGTTAGACCGATCCACTTGCAGCTTTCTACCTAGTAAAACCTCCAATCAACTGCTATGGTAATGGTCCTTCAAGTGTTAATCTTATGTGGTTAGTTCTTCTGAAAACTGAAAATTTCACTGATTTGGACTCAATAAAACCAAGTTTTTTTACTGACTCAAATGACTCTCAAAACAAAACACAAAGTCAGTAATCACCTCCCCCAGACTTAAACAACACTGTCCCCAGTGTTATCATGCCCGGAGTTTGGCTAAAAGAAAGATTAGAAACAACATAAAAGACTAGTTAGAAGACTTACCTTTGTATGTGCGTGGTGTCGATCGACGCTATAGTGGTGTCGATCGACAGTGATCTGTGTCGAGTCCAATGTCGCCTTTTTCAACTGACTGAAGCTAGGACTTAGTAAAACCAAAACGAAATATAAAAGAAAACGTACCTAATAGTGGGTTGCCTCCCACTCAGCGCTCGTTTTCAGTCATTAGCTTGACTGTGTCGGGGTTCAGACGTCTGGTGGATCAGATGGTGGCATCGAATGCTTCCCAGACGAATGTCTCCTCATCCATGGTGGTGTATAGGCATTAGGTGCATGAAAACGACCAAGGAATTGAGGAACAGTAGCAGGGTGGGACCAGAGTTCGGGTGGGACACTTCTTTTTCCTGCAGAATCATCAAAAGAAACACCAAGCTTTCTACGAGAATCTCGTTGCTTGTATAAGCGTGAAGCATCTTTTGAACCTTTGGTATTCTTATTGAGATGATCAGGGGGTTTGGAATTGATTCCAGGAAGTGTGTACATTCGCTTTCTTCGAGGTTTCTGGACTGTAGGATGTGGAGTTGTCTGTTTGACAGAATATGATGGAGTTACAGCATAAGAGACAGCTTCTGGAGTGATCCGCGGAGGGTGTCAATCGACACTAGGAATGGTGTCGATCGACACCAAATCTGTAACTCGAATTTCTGCACTTTTTCTGCAATTCAGCTCCGCAATCCTTGCCTCCATCACAAAAATGTCTCCCTCTATCAACTTGGCATTGATTAGACCTTCATCTGCGCCCATAGTCTTGAAGAGATGATCAGCAACTATGTTTCCACTCCAATCTTCTAATTCCACACATTTCTTAGAATTTCCATCCAATGCCTCTTGAACAACCAGTTTGTTCCCTTGCTCTTTGGAATCCAGCTCCTTGTCAAACCCAGCAGCAATGTCATCTGAACTTTCCATGATTGGATCTTTATCCATGGAAATCTCTACTGAATAAGCTTGACCATTGATGGTGGATGGTCCCCTTAACTTGTCCATGTCAAAATTCATGACAACATCACCCAAATCAAGCTCTATTTTCCCTTTCCTCACATCAATGATGGCACCTGCTGAAGCCAAGAATGATCTTCCCAGAATAAGAGGATCTCCAGGTTCTTGGGAATCATGCAGCCTTCAATATTCAGGAGAACATCTTCTAAGACACCTTCTGGGATTCTTTTTGATCGACCAGCTAGGATAAGAGAGATCCTGGTTGGCTTGGCTTGAAATTAGTCATTCCAAGTCTAACAGCAACAGAGTATGATATCAAGTTGATACTTAAACCTAGATCACAGAGAGAACGAGGAAACCTTCCTGTTGAGATTAAGCAATCTAGCACAAAGTTTCCTGGATCAGGTAACTTTTCTGGAATCCTCCTCTGAATCACAGCACTAACTTGTTCAAAAACCCACACCTTCTTCTTCTTCCTTGGAACTATGTTCAAGAGAATTGCATTCATGTCTCTGGTAAGCAATGCTCCTTCCTCAGGACTCACACCATTGACAACCATTCTTTTGACATATCTTCTTAATGCAGGTGAAAGTTTGACTGCATCAACTAAGGGTAGCTCAACCATTAGCTTATCCATCATCTCCTTGCATCTTGCTTCCTCTATCTATTGTTTAGACTTTCTAGGAGGTCTGGGATAGGGTATTTTTGGCTTATACACCTTTTCCTCTGCACCTTTTGCAGCTTCAGGGCAAATTGGTGAAATCTGGGCATGGTGTCGATCGATACCCAGCTTGTGTCGATCGATACTAGCGTTTTGTGACGACATTTTAGTGTTGATCCTGCTCGATTTCGCTCTGTCAGAGCTCGAATCATCGGGCTTTTCTAGTGGTGTCTATCGACACTCAGCAGTGGTGTCGATCGACGCTAACTCTGCAAGTGCAGCATCTTCTTCTTCAAGATGTTGTGTACGCTGTCCAGCTTCCTGTAATTAACACCAAGATGAACCATAGCTTTGCTGATTGTTGAATCTCTGTCCTTGAAAACCAGCACCATTGATGTAATTAACCTCAACTATTTGGCTTCCTCCATTCACTCCAATGTGTTGTCTCCTTTCAAAGTCTGCATTTTTGGTGCTGTTACAAGAGGCCAAATTCTCAATAAGCACCATCGCGTCATCTGGATATCTGGTGTTGAAGTTGCCATTGCTTGCAGCGTCTAAGGCCATCTGGTACCTCCAATCGATCCCTCGGTAGAAGATTCCGAGAATCTGCGGCTCGCTGAAACCATGGTGTGGACAGTCCCTTTGGTAAGCTATGAATCTTACCCAAGAAGCCTTGAATGCTTCAGTAGGTCCTTGGGAGAATGCAGTGATCTTTGTCTTCAGCTCTTCGGATCTTGCATCATCAAAGAAGTTGCATAAGAATGCATTCTTTGTTTCTTCCCAAGTGGTCAAGGATCCTGGATCCAACTACTTTAGCCAGTATGATGCATCTCCAGCAAGCGAGTAAGAAAAAAGCTTGCAGAAAAGATAATCATATGAAACTCCACTAGCCTTAATGCTAGATGCCAGGTCCTCGAATCTTTCAATGTGGTCCATAGGATGTTCATTGGGAAGACCATGGAAAGGATGCTGAGCTACAAGTGTATAGTAAGCAGGCTTCAGCTCGAAATCATTCCTCTGGAATGCAAGAGGACGGATCGCAGCTCTATTAGCATAGAACTGGTCTGATCTGTTGTATTCACCAAGTGTTCTTCCGCGTCCAACGTCTGCATGTCCGGCTTGTATTGGTTGCTCGATGATAACAGCTCCATTATCGTCAAGTCTCTGGCCACTATTGTTTCTCCTATTGTTGTCCAGATCTGTGAAGTTACCAGCCTCATCACGAATCATAATCAATAGCTCAGCCATCTCTGTCTGCGCAGGGTGTCACGCTAGTGTTGGTGTCGATCGACGCTCTTGCAGATTTTCGGTTTGTGCGTTCGAGACGGTCGAGTTCCTGGTTGAGTGCGATTAGTTCCTTTTCCTTGTTGCTTCTGGTATTGGGCATGCACCTGAAATCAAATATAAGAAACTAAAAGCATCAATAACCAAAACAAAAATAAAACGTAGTCAAAATTCTAATATTAAAAATCTGTAGGCAACTAATCTCCTTCCCAAGCAACGGCGCCAAAAACTTGATAAGGTCAAAGTTTTACCCAAATAAATCAACACTGCAAGTGCACAGCAATGCAGTTGAAGTATAAGGGGTTATCGAATCCCAAAGGAAATTGATGCTACACTAAGGTTTCTAGGTTCAAATTATGCTAGATCAATCAAGTAAAGTAAATAAACTACTAAGTAAACCAGAAACAGAATTAAAAGTGGATTTAAAGTTCAGGAGACGAAACGCTAGGTTCAGGGAAATTCTCAGGTGAATCCTAATTGCAGATCTATACAGAATATTAGGAATTATGAAGAACCGTTCTAGAACTCGAAACACTAATGTAAAATCAACCAACTCTCGCTGCGAAGATTATCTATGCCTAAACCCTAGAATTCCAAATCTCTTTGCAAATTCTAACAATTCAAACAAGCATTAAAGTTCAGGTTCAATTGTTCACAAAACCCTAAACCAAATCTCTTTGCGAATAGGTATTTTGCTCATCTAACATTAGTTCAGGCAATCAATAATACTCTCGCATCTATTAATTAACCTAAGATCAGATTCTAGGTCGCGAAGCTAGAATAAGCATTAAACACAAATCCAGATGAAGAACTCTAATGATTTTATCCTAACAATTTAATTCGACCTAACAATTCATTAATCACCTTTGAAAAACCCTAAACCTAACAAGCAAACTACTCATACATGATCAATGAAACAGAAATCATTATTTGAATAGAAAGTATAAAAGAAATCAATAGAAGAAAATAAGGGAGTTCCAAATCTGCTCTAAAGGAGTCTCATTCTTCTCTCCAAAAACTCTCTACAAATCTCTCTCTAAAATAATGTGTGTCTTGCCTAAACAATGACATAAAAAACTCTATTTATAGGCCTAGGTACGAATCTTCAATTCCCTGGAAGATTAGGAAAAGTCTTGAGAATTTCCTTTTCTTCAAATTCTGGAAACTTCACGCCTTTGTAATCGGGAAAACTTGGTGTCGATCGACACCAATGGTCTGTGTCGATCGACACCAATGGTCTGTGTCGATCGACACTCATCCTGTAACTTCAATCCGACTGCAACACTTTGTGACTTCATTCCATTAAGCTCCAAAATATATCCAAATCTCCAGTTTACCTCCAATTGTACCTGAACCTGCATAGACTCTATATAGACTTGAAAATAGTACTAAGACTCAATAAAAACACTTATATCATGGTCCAAAAATGGGTAAAAACCATGATATATCAACACTACCAAAAAAATTCGAGAATTTGAGCTCCGACGGACCGAAATCGAGGACGGTCGACATTGAATCCTCGACACCAGCTTGGTGTCGATCGACACCACTTACAGACACCTTTTAAAACTTCAAAAATTGCAGAGGAAAGGGTATATAAGCCAAAAGTTCCATATCCTCTTCCACCAAACACCTAAGACCGCCCATTAGTGCAGAGAAGCTGGCTGCTTTCAACAAGAGGGTGGAAAAGATTCCTAAGGAGATCTCATTTGATGACCTTCTTCCAGAATTGCAGAGATAGTTTTGAAGAGATGGAAGAACTCTTTCACAAAGCAAGGGATACACCACCACCAATGAAGCAGCTGCTTAAGGTTGAAGATCCAGGAATGTTTGTTATTCCATACTCCATTGGAGGAGTTGAGTTTGAACATTCTCTCTGTGATTCTGGTGCTAGTGTGAATCTCATGTCAAAGGACATTGCAGTAAGGTTAGGAATTGCTGATATTCAACCTCCTCAGATGACTCTTGCGTTTGCAAACTCTTCTACAACAGTCACATATGGTACAATTCCAGACTTGCTTGTCAAAGTGGGAAATTGTTTAGTACCTACTGATTTTGAGGTTGTGGAAGTGAGCAAGAACTCTGTCATGCCTTTCATTCTTAGGAGACCATTCATGGCTACAGTAGTAGCAGTTGTAGACATGCCTAACAAGAGGATCTCCTTCTCTAATGTTGACAAAGGAGTTTTCTACAAAGCTGTCCCTACTACTGGAACTTCAAAGCATGTCTCTTGAATTGCTGTGATTGCTAAAGACAAGATGGCAGACGTTTCTCAGGAAAGACCTTGTGATAAGAATGATGCAGATAAAGTCCTAGGTGGAAATCCTCACATGATCACAAAGGGAACCAGAAAAAGGGCAAAAGTGAAGAAGAGAGTGGAGAGCCAAAAGATCAAGGAAGATCTTTGATGGAAACTCAATTGAGTACAAGGTGAAGTGCAAAGGAACCTCAAAGCCTTTCTCCAAGGTTAAGAGCACTTCTTACATCTGAGATGAAGGAGGAAGGGCAATTTGAAAGCATCATTGGGCAGAGTATTGAAGCTGGAAGTATCTGAATGTGCAGCTTGTTTTGTGACAAGTTCTCATGAACATCCTGCCGTCAGACCAGCCATCCTAGTCAAGCTAATAACTTAAAACAAGCGCTTGGTGGGAGGCAACCCACAGGTAAGGTCTCTAATTTTCGTTATATTTTTGTTTTATTTTACTAACTATTGGTTTTTTATTCGAAAAAAAAAATTTTGACGGACGGATGTCGACTGTGGTCGACACTGGAGGTCGACGCTTCTGGTGTCGATCGACACCATGAACAGTGTCAATCGACACCATGAACAGTGTCAATCGACACCCCCTCGAAGGTAAGTCTACTCTACTTGTTTTCTTCGTATCTCTCTCAATTCTTAACAAATTTGAGTGATTTAAAAGGCTATGTTGTGTGAATTTTCGTTCTCAATCCATTCAGTCCATTATCTTTTCTATTTGGTTTGTTTCTGACCTTAAGATTTCATCACACACTGAGGACAGTGTTGGTTAAGTCTGGGGGAGGAAAATACTAATGTATTTTGCTTTGTTTTGTTTTGAGAGTCAGTTGAGTCAGTCAAAAACTTGTTTTATTGAGTCAAAAATTTTGAATTTTTGTTGAAACTATGACCTTTCTCTTTATTTATTGTGTTGATGATTTCATCTAAGTGACCATTGCTGCAGAATCAGTTCAGATCTGACTAATGAAAAATCCAAAAGCTGACCAGTTGACTAGAGACATCCATATTTCCAGCAGAATCCACTAAAGCCTGAGCTAATTTCTGAGCTCTTTCTTTTACCTCATTGATGTGATTGGTGTTCATAGAGCTTGACTCCTCGTTCAAACCTGACAAATGCATCATGTGTGAAAGTAATGGTACTCCTCTCCCTTATTCTAAAGTAGTAATTCAATGCAGAAAAGATGAAAGGATTTCCTTTTGAGTAAAGGGGTAGGAAAATTTCCAATGACCCCATTATTTTACTCTTAAAGGAATGATCACACAAATGTTGGAAGTGAGGTTAGGAAAATTTCCCGTGATACCATTATTCGCATGCACCTTTGATATATTAAAAAAAAATAGAAAGAATGAGAATAAAATAAGCTGGGAGAGGAGAGAAAAAAATATCAAAAGATTAGATGATGGGTTTGTCATGGTATTATACGGGAATGAGTCTAGAAGGTTCTTGGCATTGAGATCATCGATGAGACCCAACGATGATGGTTTATGGATAACGTTGTGAAATTGTGGGTTGAATATGGGAGGCTGCGAATGTCTAAGGAGAAGTACATGGTGGTTCGATTTGGATTGGTCTTGCAGTGTGTGGATTATGAGATGAGTAGTCAATATAATGCTCTAAAGAGAAGGTGAGTTTCTGTGTTTTCAAACGTCGACTCTATACTAAGTTTATGTTTTGCTTGAGGGCAAGCAGAAGCCAAGTCTGGGGGAGTTAATATATAATTGTTTTTATTAGGCCTGAGAATTTTAACCGAACCGAACTAACCAAACCGAACCGAACCGAAATTTTCGGTTTTCGATTTTAGTTCGGTTCCGATCGGCCAGATTTGAAAATTAGTTCTGTTCTCGGTTCGGTTACCCGATTTTTTTTTTTTTTTAATCCGAAATTATACCGACCCATACCAAACTAAACCGAATTATATCTAACCGAAGAACCGAACTATCCGAAACTACCCGAAATATCCGAATTTACCCGATTTTACCCGATTTTAACCGAATTTAAACAAAAATTTAAAAAGTTCGGTTAGTTACAGTTTTTGAAATTTAAGAACCGAATTACCGAGAACCGAACTAACCGAACCGATTTATATTTCGGTTAGTTTCGGCCAAAATTTCAAAATCCGAACTACCCGAAGAACCGAACCGAATGGAACCGAATTACCCGAAGTCGCAGGCCTAGTTTTTATGGTTTTTATCCATGATATAAGTCTTATTTATAGAGCCTTTTTGGTCTTTTTAGAGTCATATTAGAGTCTTTGCAGGTTCAGGTATGTTTTTAGCATAATTGGAGATTTTGAAGCATTGTGGAACAAGCTGCTGAAAAGATGAAGTCGGAGTTGTGCTGAATGAACAGTGTCGATCGACACCAGAGATTTCTAAAAACTGGTCGTGACTTTTACAAGATTGAAGAAAAGAAAATTGCCCAAAAGTTTTCCTTATTTACAAGAGTGCCCAATTCGTGTTTTGGACCTTATATATAAATTTTCAAAGCCATTGTTTAGGCATTATCTCATATTTGAAGAATCATAGAAGTTTAGATTTTTGGAGAGAAAAATCAGACTCCTTTAGAGCAGATTTGGAACTGCTTTATTTCTTATATTGATTTCTTTTATGCTTTCTATTCAAATAATGATTTCTGTTTCATTTATCATGTTTGAGTAGTTTGCTTGTTAGGTTTTTCAAAGGTGATTGATAAATTATTAGGATGAATTGAAATTGTTAGGATAAAATCATTATAGTTCTTCATCTGGATTTGTGATTAATACTTGTTCTAGCTTTGCGACCTAGAATCTGATCTTAGGTTAATTAATAGATGCGAGAGTATTATTGATTGCATGAACTAATCTTAGATGAGCAAAATACATATTCGCAAAGAAATTTGGTTTAGGGATTTTGTGATCAATCGAACCTGTTATTAATGCTTGTTTGAATTGTTTGAATTTACAAAGAGATTTAGAATTCTAGGGTTTAGACATAGATAATATATGCAGCGAGAGTTGATTGATTTTACATTAGTGTTTCAAGTTCAAGAACAGTGCTTAATAAATTCCTAACTTTCTGTCTAGTTCTGCAATTCGGATTCACCTGAGAATTTCCTTGAACCTAGCGTTTCGTATCCTGAATTTACTAAATCGTTAATTTCTTTCTGTTTTTACTTTCAATTTTTCTCTTAACTTAATTTGAAATTGAAACTCTGTTGTGTGACTATCTCATTCCCTGTGGATTCGATCTTTAAATATTGTAGTGATCTCTTAATTCGAGAAAGTAGCTCTAGGATACATTTGAGAGCATATCAAAAACTATTGAAGATTAATCAAGAACGAGGGTTTCATTTATATTCTTCTGCACAATATATTTACACATAATTGCTAAGAGTAGTTTTTCTTTTTAATAACTAGGGGGTGATCTGGATTTTTACCACCAGACTAATCCTCCCATGGTGAATGTATAGCCGGGTAATTAGAAAAAATTACCAGGTTTTCTAGTGGGCTTAAAACATTTTGACTCGATAACTAGTCCATTTACCAGGTTTTCTAATGGGCTTAAAACATTTTGACTGGATAAGTGGGAGTGGTTAGATAATACCACATTTGAAGGAGAGTGGTTAGATAATTGAAGGGAATCAATCTTTGACAAATACCAACATGGCAATTCCTACTTAAGTGAGGTCAACCACTAACTCACCACCACTTGATTTAGAATATTTTCGTGGAGAGATCCTGGAACATCCGTCGGAATTGTTGTGATATTCCAACCAGGCGTGGCAAGTTCTCTGGCGCGGTCCGTCTCGTCTGTTTGAACACTGATCGACGTGTCGTGGATAAGGGAACCCTAGAGTTGTCTTTGGATATGATTGAGGTAGTATAAAAATTTATCTTATTTTTTTTTTCTTCTGACAGTGCGTTTGTTTGTTTTTATAATTATGAAAAAACAAGAACAGGATCCGCATTTATGCGGGTTTTGAATAAAATATTTTAAATCAGTAAAAAAATATTTAGAAATAAAATCTGACCACTTGTGAAAAAAGTAAAATTAAAAAAATATAAATTTTATTTTATTTTTATTTTTTGTGGTTAAAATTTATTACTATTTCGAGACAAGACTTTGATATAATAAAATAAATATTTATTTTGTTGTAAAAAATAAAAATAGAAATTTTACTTTCTCAAATAAAATCTATTCGATGGTGTCAAAATTTAATCGATAAACTTTAACACATGTCGCGATCATGTTAATTAGCAAATTTGAAACATCAAACTTTATATAATAAGATTGTATATTTTCCTAAATTAGAGTTAATTTTATTTACTTTTATTTTTATTAATAAGAAGTTGAATTTTTTTAACACGTTTCAAAATCTAATCGGTTAACTACTTGACACGTGTCATGATCATGTTAATTAGCAACTTTTTTTTGTGGTCGAAGGAAGGAGACTCTTCATTTTATTGCAACATAAAATCAACTACACCCTTACATATCTAGGACGAGCCACCCAATTGGTATCGTCCGATAAAATCGACACTACACTATCTGGTACAGACTCGAAAAAATGAAAACCCAATGGTAAGGAAAAAGCATGATTGGCCAACCCATCAGCTAGACGGTTAGCTTCTCTATAAACATGATTAATCTGGACTATCCAGTCCCTTGAAAGAAAGCCATAGCACCGACGTGCTAGGAAAGACAGCGGATTTTCATCACTGATCCCTGTCCGCAGAAGTCCCACAACTATCTCTAAATCCACTTCAATCTCTAAGCGAGTAATACGCTTCTCCCATGCTATGTATAACCCATAGTACACGCCCCCATAACTCTGCCAATGGTGCCGAGCAAATGCCAATATTCAGGGCAAATCCACCACACTAGTTCCCACTCTCATCACGTAGAACTCCTCCAGCCGTGGCTGCTCCAGGATTTCCATGTGAGGCTCCATCTGTGTTCAGCTTTACCCAACTCTCATTAGGAGTAATCCATGATATATGTTTCTCTACTCTCTCTGTCGCATCCAACGCTCCTCTTTCAGCCACATGCGCAGCTAAGACCTCCGTAGCCAAATCTTTCACAAACTTTACCCGATCTCGGCATTTCCCAATGACACCAAAGACGTTTCCACATCACCATTTCCACCCCCATCATAGTGCTACCAAAAATAGAGTCGACCAGGCTATGTCTTGAACTTCTACACTCTCAGCGAGGTTCCCATACATCCATTCAAGCAACGTCTGTGCAAAGAAGCTTCCTTATTAATTAGCTACTTTGACGCATTCTACTTTATATAATAAACCTAAATTAGAGTTAATTTTATTTACTTTTATTTTTATTAATAAGAAGTTGAATTTTTTAACACGTGTCAAAATCTAATCGGTTAACTTGACACGTGTCACGATCATGTTAATTAGCAACTTTGACGCATCCTACTTTATATAATAAGATTCTTATTTTTTTTTTTGCAATTTCATAAAAACAACTTCAAGAAAAAATTAATATTTTTGAAATATTTAAATAAGTTTAGTCTAAGAAAATAATTATTTTTATAATTGAAAAGTACTAGGCTGAGATGTTGCAAAAACAAAGCAGAGGCAAGCACAAAACAACCTAAGTCCTATAAAACAGAGCATCAAGAAGGCATCTTATTACGCACAATGGTAACAGAATTTTCCTTTTCAAACAAATCTCTCAGCCAGCGTGGGCATCCAGTAGCCACATATGATACAAGACGATTATCCAACACCACACTCTTCGCAATTTCTGCAGCTCTCCAATTTGAATTCGGTGGCTCGAACACAATATCCCATCCACACATTAATCTTTTGTTAACTCCAATAAACCTGCAATGTGACCAGTGAAAGCCGGCCATTCGTTTGGAGAGAGCTTTGATTATCTCATTGAAGAGGCTGTGAATGTTATATCCTGATAATGTGGGGTCTTCATGCTCTCTAGAGCCCATTCCGAGCAATGGTGCAGAACCTTACCAGAGGAGTCGCGAACATGATGTAACTTGGGAGAAAGATCTTTGACTATGGTGCAGAACCTTACCAGAGGAGTCGCGAACAACCCAAGATGCACCAGAGATCGCGAACAACCCAAGATGCACCAGAGATCGTCTTCGAACTAGACCATGAGAAACCAATGTTACATTTCAAATGCCATGTCTCCGGGGGTCTCCATATGGTCGGTTCTATCACTGGAAGAGTCGGATCTCTCGGTGTGGTTCTCGCTTGTAGCAGGAGTCATTGTCGAGCATCATCATATGCTTTCTCCACCACCACATTAGCAGGGAACGTAGCACCTTCGAAAAGACATTTGTTCATATTCTTCCACAATCTCCATAGGATCCATAAGAGAGTGAAGTCCTATTGGTCGTCTCGGTGTCCCATCATAGAGCCAATTGTTGATCCATACACGAGTGGTGTGACCGTTGCCAATCGATATCTTTATGGATAATCTGGGTACATTCAAATTTTAGTAATTACGGTTTACAAAACACAATTTCTGAATAACTAAACGCAAGTCTTAATAAATAAAATTATATGGATCATAATTTCGCAGGTTATTGATATGGGTCAGGTTTTACCCTAATAAAACTACTGCAGGTGCACATCAAAAGCAATTGTAGTATAAGGAGTATCGAAATCCCAAGAGAAGTAGATGCTACACTATGGTTTCTAGGTTCAAATTATGCTAGATCAAATCAGATAAAAGTAAAACAAGGCAAAGAAATAAATGAGTATCAAGACATAGGTTCTTAAATGAGGAGACTAAGGCCCTAGGTTCAGGGAAATTCTCATGTGATCTAAATTGCAGGTCTAGACAGAATGTTAGGAATTATGAAGAACTGTTCTAGAACTGTTCTAGAACTGTTCTAGAACTCGAAACACTAATGTAAAATCAATCAACTCTCGCTGCGAAGATTATCTATGTCTAAACCCTAGAATTCCAAATCTCTTTGCAAATTCAAACAATTCAGACAAGCATTAATATCAGGTTCAATTGTTTACAAAATCCTAAACCAAATCTCTTTGCGAATAGGTATTTTGCTCATCTAACATTAGTTTAGGCAATTAATAATACTCTAGCTAGAATAGGTATTTTGCGAATAGGTCATCTAACATTGCGAATAGGTATTTTGCGAATAGGTCATGAAGCTAGAATAAGCATTAAACACAAATCCAGATGAAGAACTCTAATGATTTTATCCTAACAATTTAATTGACCTAACAATTCATTAATCACCTTTGAAAAATCCTAAACCTAACTAGCAAACTACTCAGACATGATGAATGAAGAAAACATCATGAATAAAGAAGATTGCATAAAATAGATTAATAGAATTAAAGAGGTTCAAAAACTTCTCAGAAGAGTATAGAATTATCTCCCCAAAAAGCTCTGGACAAATCTCTCTCTAAGTCTCAAAACAGAAAATTATGAAAAGGTGTTAGGCTAAACAATGCTTGGAAACTATTTATAGAAGATAATTTTCGTCGGGGGCAGATTTGTAATTTCTTCAAACTTGAGACGATTTCCTTTTTCTGATGGAAGTCCGAACAATGCGTCGGTCTTCATTAGTGTCGATCGACAAAGATGATGTCGATCGACACCTTGCGTGTAAATCTGCTCCTGGCTTCATCACTTCGGCTGCTTCTCCAAAATGCTACAAAAAGTACCAGAATCTCTCATTAAGCTCCAAGTGCTCTCCATCCTGTAAAGACTCAAATAGGACTCGAAAACTAACAAAAAACTCTATAAAAACACTTATATCATGGTCCAAAAACGGATAAAAACCATGATATATCAACTCCCCCAGACTTGGCCTTTGCTTGCCCTCAAGCAAAACAGAAACAAAGTATAGAGTCGAGGTTTGAAAACAGAAACTTCCAGCTATCTTTTGAATCGCCACAACTCGTTAACACTCTTAAATCCACATGCAGTAGAGCCAACCTTAGGAAAGTTCAGTGTACTTACCACAAGCTTAGCAATCTCTCAGTTTGAATCCAGATCCCTTCCTTGGTAAAATTTCGAACTCTAACAGCGGTATTGCCACAGAACTTTTCTGATTCTTTTCCTTCCTTAGTGCCTGAACAAGATTCTTTTCATACAGCTCTCCTATTTTCTCTTCCCTTAGTTAACTGCTACCCATTTTCAGGGTGTTCTAAGAACTTTTCATTGACTCTTTCTTATTCTTTTGAAGCCTTGGAATAGTGCTGCTCTTTACTTGTGTTCCTTGTGAGGAGACAGGTTCATGAGCTCTCACTAATATTGTTCCTTGTGAGGAGACAGGCTCATGAGGTTCTTTGCACTATTCCCAGACTTAGACTCTTTTTCTTTTCTCAAGGGAAGATCAAGGAGAGACTACAATTTTCTATTTGTTCAGACTGAAAGAGGAATCAAGTTCTGCACATACCTAGTTCTCATAAGGGGGCCTGAACTCTCTCTGTTAGATTGATCCCCTTGCAGCTTTCTACTTAGTAAGACCTGTAATCAACTACTAAAGCAATGGTCTTTTAAGTGTCAACATTCTGTGGTTAGTTCCAAGAAAATTTGAAAGTTTCAACTGATTTTGACTCAATAAAACTATTTTTTTTTTACTGACTCAAATGACTCAAAACAAAACACAAAGTCAGTAATAACCTCCCCCAGACTTAAACAACACTGTCCCCAGTGTTATCAAGTCTGAAGTTAGCTAAAAGAAAGATTAGAAACAACATAAAAGACCAGTTAGAAGACTTACCTTCGTCTGCGCGTGGTGTCGATCGACACTATAGTGGTGTCGATCGACACTGGTCAATGTCGAATCCAATGTCTCCTTTTTCAACTGACTGAAACTTGGACTTAGTAAAACCAAAAAAAAATATAAAGAAAAATGTACCTAACAGTGGGTTGCCTCCCACTCAGCGCTCGTTTTCAGTCATTAGCTTGACTGTGTCGGGGTTCAGACGTCTGGTGGATCAGAGGGCGGCATCGAATACTTCCCAGACGAATGTCTTCTCATCCATGGCGTTGTATAGGCAGTAAGTGCATGAAAGCGCCCAAGAAAACGAGGAACAGCAGCAGGGTGGGACTTGAGTTCGGGTGGGACACTTCGTTTTTCCTGCAGAATCATCAAAAGAGACACCAAGCCTTCTACGAGAATCTCGTGGCTTGCATAAGTGTGCAGCATCTTTTGAACCTTTGATATTATTGAGAGGATCATGAGGTTTAGAATTGATTCCAAGAAATGTGTACCTTTGCTTTCTTCGAGATTTCTGGTAAGAAGGTTGTTGAGTCGTCTGTTTGACCAAATATGATGGACTTGCAGCAGTAGAAGCGACTTGTGTCGTGATCTTCGGAGGGTGTCGATCGACACTATTGGTGTCGATCGACACCAACTCTGCAGCTCGAATCTCTGCACTTTTTCTGCAATTCAGCTCTGCAATCCTTGATTCCATGATGAAAACGTCTTCCTCTATCAACTTGGCATTGATTAGATCTTCATCTTCGCCCATAGTCCTGAAGAGATGACTGTTTCCACTCCAGTCTTCAAGCTCCACAGCTTTCTCAGAATTCTCAGCCAATGCCTCTTGAACAACCACCTTGTTCACTTGCTCTTTAGAATCCAGCTCCTTGACATTCCCAGCAGTAATATCGTCTGAATGCTCCCTGATTAGATCGTGATCCATGGAAATCTCTACTGAAAAAGATTGGCCATCGATGGTGGAAGGTCTCCTTAACTTGTCCATGTCAAAATTCATGACAACATCACCCAAGTCAAGCTCTATTTTCCCTTTTCTTACATCAATAATGGCACCAGCTGAAGCCAAGAATGATCTTCCCAGAATAAGAGGATTTGCAGGTTCTTCATCATACTTCAAAACCACAAAGTCTGTGGGAATTATGCAGCCTTCAATCTTCAAGGGAACATCTTCTAGAACACCTTATGGGATTCTTTTTGAACGATGGGCTAGGACAAGTGAGATTCTGGTTGGCTTGAAATCAGTCATTCCAAGTCTAACAGCAACTGAGTATGGTATCAAGTTGATACTTGACCCTAGATCACAGAGAGAATGAGGAAACCTTCCTGTTGATATTGAGCAATCTAGCACAAAGTTTTCTGTATTAGGTAACTTCTTTGGAATCCTCCTCTGAATCACAGCACTTACTTGTTCAGAAACCCCACACCTTCTTCTTCTTCCTTGGAACTATGTTCAAGAGAATTGCATTCATGTCTCTGGTAAGTAATGCTCCTTCCTCAGGACTCACACCATTGACTACCATTCTCTTGACATATCTTCTTAATGCAGGTGAAAGTTGTACAGCATCAACTAGGGGTAGCTCAACAATCAGCTTACTCATCATCTCTTTGCATCTAGCTTCCTCTCTCTCTTGTTTAGACCTTCTAGGAGGTATGGGATAAGGTATCTTCGGTTTATACACCTTCTCCTCTGCAATATTCGTTGTTGTGGGCAGAGTCAGTGTCGTCTGTGATGAGCGTCGATCGACACTCTCCTGGTGTCGATCGACACGTGCCTCTGAAATCGAGTCCTTCGCGTCGAGTTCGCCTGATTTGTCGTGAATCTCCATGGGTGTCGATCGACACACAGTAGTGTCGATCGACACTGGCTCCGCAGCATCTTCTACATCTTCAAGCTCCTCGAATTCTTTAGTGATAAGTCCTCTCTTCTACACTGGTGGAAAGCTTCTTTCACTCTGAATTGTGATGGCATTCACATGGTGCCTCGGATTCACGTCCGTCTTTCCAGGAAGATATCCCTCTTGTCTCTTCAAAGCTCCAGCAATTTGAGCAACTTGAACATCCAATTGCTTGACATGAGTACCTAGAGATTCAATTTTCCCATTCCAATCCGTGTACAAGGCATCAATCTTCCCATTGAAGTCTACAATCATCTTCTGCTGTCCTTCCAGAATTTGCTCTAGCATAGAGTCCATCTTATTGTCTGCAGGAGGCTTCTGATAGGAAGAAGAACCATAAGTCCTTTGGAAATTGCTGTTCTGGAATGGCTTCTGGTAAGAAGAACTATAGCCTGGCTGATTGTTGAATCTTTGACCTTGAAAATCAGCTCCATTGATGTAGTTCAGTTCTTGTTCTTCTGGCTCAAAGGTCTCCACTTCTGCAAAGTGAACTTGTTTCTTTCCCACCAAGATGTCCAGCTTCATGTTAACCTCAGCTATTTGGCCTCCCCCATTTGCACCAGCATGTTGTTTCCTCTCAAAGCCTGCATTCTTGGTGTTGTTGCAAGAGGCCAAATTCTCTATAAGTACCATTGCATCTTCTGGATATCTAGTGTTGAAGTTGCCATTACTCGCAGCATCTAAAGCCATCTGGTACCTCCAGTCGATTCCTCGGTAGAAGATTCCGAGTAGCTGCGGCTCGCTGAAACCATGGTGTGGACAGTCTCGCTGATAAGCTCTGAACCTTACCCAAGAAGCTTTGAATGCCTCAGTAGGTCCTTGGGAGAACGTAGTGATCTTCATCCTTAAATCTTCAGACCTTGCATCATCAAAGAAATTGCATAAGATTGCATAAAAGAGATTAATAGAATTAAAGAGGTTCAAAAACTTCTCAGAAGAGTATAGAATTATCTCCCCAAAAAGCTCTGGACAAATCTCTCTCTAAGTCTCAAAACAGAAAATTATGAAAAGGTGTTAGGCTAAACAATGCCTGGAAACTATTTATAGAAGAGAATTTTTGTCGGGGGCAGATTTGTAATTTCTTCAAACTTGAGACGATTTTCTTTTTCTGATGGAAGACTGAACAATGCATCGGTCTTCATTGGTGTCGATCGACACAGATGGTGTCGATCGACACCTTGCGTGTAAATCTCCTCCTGACTTCATCACTTCGGCTGCTTCTCCAAAATGCTCCAAAAAGTACCAGAATCTCTCATTAAGCTCCAAGTGCTCTCCATCCTGTAAAGACTCAAATAGGACTCGAAAACTAACAAAAGACTCTATAAAAACACTTATATCATGGTCCAAAAACGGGTAAAAACCATGATATATCAGTTATCAATGTTACATTCAAAATATTTTATTTTTACCAGCATATCACACATATCCCAATCAAGTTATTAGGATTAGTAGGTATTAATGGATCATGAAACTTTAATCTCTAGAGAGTATGTGTAAGATGTCCCACATTGGAAGTTGTGAGGGACCTTGAGTAATATATAAGGGACTTGAGCCAATCCACACATTGCCAATTGCTTTTGAGTTGGAAGTTCATGAAACTTAACATGTACAAAGCCCGATCCGTACACTCTCGTAATCTGGCCTACAAAGTGGTATGTGCCCCTCGACCCAAAATTGATGGTCTAGCGAGATTAATGACTAGAAGAACCATTATCTTGGAAGGGAGGGGGATATTGTGATTAATAGTAATTAATGGGGTCATGAAGCCTTCAGAAGTTGGGAGAGATTTTAAGTAATATATAAAATATTTGGGTCAATCCACTCATTGTCATTTAATTTTGAGTGGGAGGCCAAAAAACTTAACTTAAGTATCTTATAAAATAGAACATATCATAAAATAATGTATATAGAGGATGTTAATAATGTCCTTGTAGAAAAATGTCATTTTTTTAGCATCTAGCTTCATTAATTTTGTTTGTAAAATTACATGGTTATGAAATAACAAACTGTTAATACATCTAAGAGGATAAAAATAAGATTGGAATGCTAAATTCCAATATTGGTTATACTCTGGCTATGAATGTTTAAATTCCATTCTTATGAACAATGCTACTCAAAGACGAAACAAAAAAACCTGCAAGTTGTACACAAAACGACATTCTGATTTATTGATAATTGACATCGAACGACCCCACCGAAGAAACTTCATCGAAACCTTCTTCTTTTGATTGACCTGAGAAGTAAGGTTGACCCATATACTCACTCACCACCCATTGCTTGGCCTTAAATCATTCACTCAATCTCTTATCTTCCTCTGTCATTCTTAATCCTCTGAACAAAAAGTTTTATTGCAGTTTTGTTATAAAAAAAACGGGTTTTGGCAATTTTGGTTAGAGGACAGCATTTCTCATTTTACGGAAAACGGCAATTCTATGCTTTTGGTGGAAAACACATTTATACGGTTTTGGAAAACGATGATGAGGTTTGGGTGCCAAAATAGGATTTTGCAGTTTAATTGCTAAAACGAAATTCTATGGTTTTTAAGGCGTAAAATAGATTTATTTGGTTTTGATGCAAAAATGTGATCCCGTATTTTGATTATTTAATTATTTATTGAAATACGAAAGAGTAAATGACCCAAAAAGAAATACCCAACTTTTCACCCTAGCCAACAAAAAAAAAAAAGCTAAAACTTCTCCATTAGAAATTTGAATGCCAAACCTAAAAAGAACAAAAATAAAAATAAAAACCAAATGTAATGCTTCCATTTTAGAAAACGTTAACGGAATTAAAAACGGTGTTTAACATTTTTCAACCCGGATTTTTTTGGTCGGATGGGTAAAGAAAATCCTCAATTTGGATACTCTTTGTAAAAAAAGTCGACCAAGAATCTAATTTCCTTCCAGTCGACGACTAATTTAATAAACTGTTCAAACAAAACTCTAAGATGGTGAGATCATGATCGATTTTCGACGATAATTGCTTGTCAAGAATTGAACTGCAATAGTATACTTTTCAATGCACAATCGATGTGGAATTTAACTGCAATCATACTTTTCAATGCACAATCGATGCAAAACAAATCTTTTCAATGCACAACATACTTTTCAATGCACAATCGATGTCGATGTTTTGTAAATGCAATAGTATACTTTTTAATGCACAATCGATGTGGAATATAACTGCAATCATACTTTTCAATGCACATCGATGCAAAACAAATCTCTCTTATCTTCATTTTTCAGTTTCGATTTAATTCCGATGATCTGTCACGTTTTGTTGATTCTCTTCGTTCTAGTTTCCGCCGCCTCCGTCGGAGAAGGAGCAACGGCGGCGTATACTCCCACCGATGTCGTTTTCTTCAACTGCGGCGCTACCTCCGACAACATCGACCAGGATGGCCGGAGTTGGACGGCGGAGAATCGGGAAACCATGTCGTCGAATTCAGTCAAAGCGTCGTTCCCTTCGGATGCATTGTTCTATGACTCGGGGGTTACTCAGGTGCCCTACATGACTGCTCGGATTTTCCGATCCCATTTCACTTACAGTTTTCCAGTTTCTCCTGGCTGGAAATTCCTCCGGCTATACTTCTACCCGACCCGTTACAAATCCGGTGGTTTCGACGCCGTCAACTCTTCCTTCTCCGTCACCGTCAATGGTTTCACTCTCTTGAAGAACTTCAGCGCCGATTTAACGGCAAAGGCTTCCATACCGGAATCAAGATCCTTAATCAAAGAGTTTATCGTTCCGGTTAACAAGACTCTGGATCTCACCTTCAGGCCGTCGTCTTCGAATTCGTCAGCTTTCGTTAACGGAATCGAGATTGTCTCCATGCCTGATCGGTTTTACTCAAAGGGTGGTTTTGACGACATGATAACATACGTCGGTAGCACCGTTGACTTCCGAATAGACAACGCAACGGCTTTCGAGACCCTTTACCGGTTAAACGTCGGGGGACAAAACATCACCCACGACACGGGAATGTTCCGGCGGTGGCTTTCAGATGATGATGAAAATTTGGGACTCGAAGTGGTGGGACCGGATGTGAAGATAAACTACACGGCGAAAACTCCGGCGTACGTTGCGCCGGTAGATGTGTACAAGACGTTTCGTTCGATGGGGTTCGTCAAGAACCCTGAACTCAACTTGAATTGGAACTTGACGTGGTTCTTCACTGTCGATGCCGGTTTTACCTACCTCGTTAGGCTTCATTTCTGTGAGACTTTACCAGAAGTGAACCAACCGGGCCAACGCATGTTCTCTATCTTCTTAAGAAACCAGACGGCGAAGCTTGAAACCGACGTGATTTACTTGAGCGGTGGTTCTCGGATTCCGATTTATCTTGATTTCAGTGTATTTGTTGGTTCCGAGAATGGAGCGAGACCTGATCTATGGCTTCAGTTGCATCCTTTCAGCAGGGTAAAACCAAAGTATCTCGACGCTATTCTGAATGGTATAGAGATTCTCAAGCTGAATAATTCTGATGGTAATCTCGCTGGACCTAATCCAATCCAAGAACTTATTGACTCTGAGAAATTCAGACGAGTAACGTTGGGAGGCAAGTTACATGTCATAATGATAATAACCCTCTTAGTTGTTGGTTCTGCAATTGGGCTGGTGACTTTCATTGTTTTCGTCATGTTCTTGACGCGTCAGATGAAGAGGAAGAAGAATAGGAAGGACAATAGTGTCATCATGTTCAAGGTACTACTGAAACACTACACTTATGCAGAATTGAAGAAAATTACAAAATCATTTTCACACACGGTTGGGAGAGGAGGATTTGGAACCGTTTATGGAGGAAACCTTTGTAACGGTCAAAAGGTTGCAGTAAAGGTCTTAAAAGATTCAAAGGGAAATGGTGAAGATTTCGTCAACGAAGTTGCTAGCATGAGCCAAACATCTCATGTAAACATTGTTTCTCTGCTTGGTTTCTGCTATGAAGGGTCCAAAAGAGCGATTGTATATGAGTTTTTGGAGAATGGTTCTCTGGATCAATTCATCTCTAGAAAGAAGCCATTGACTATGGATGTGACGACACTATACGGAATTACGCTAGGCATTGCTCGGGGATTGGAGTACTTGCACTATGGCTGCAAAACAAGAATCGTGCATTTCGACATTAAACCTCAGAATATTCTATTAGATGCAAATCTTTGTCCTAAAGTCTCAGACTTTGGCCTTGCTAAGCTCTGTGAAAAAAGAGAAAGCATTGTGTCATTGATAGACACAAGAGGAACTATAGGTTACATTGCACCTGAGGTGTTCTCAAGGATGTACGGCGGAATCTCCCATAAGTCAGATGTGTATAGCTATGGAATGTTGGTCCTCGAGATGATCGGAGCAAGAAACAAAGAAATAGTTGAAACCACCGCTTCTGATGCTAGTTCAGCTTACTTTCCCGATTGGATCTATAAGGATCTTGAAAATGGTGAACACACGTGGACACTTGGAGATGAAATAACCAAAGAAGAAAAAGAAATTGCGAAGAAGATGATCTTGGTGAGCCTCTGGTGTATTCAACCATGCCCATTAGATCGTCCACCGATGAACAAAGTCGTTGAGATGATAGAGGGAAGTTTGGATGCTCTTGAAATTCCCCCTAAGCCTTCTATGCATGTTTCCACAAGGCTTGTTCATGAATCTTCTTCACTTCCTTCACTTTCTAATGGCGAGGAAGCTGGAGAAAACTCAAACCTTTGAATTTACAAATATTTAGCGCCAAAGTGTGTTTTGTTTTTGATGAATCAATAGAAATAATTCTAAAAGGTAATAAACATTTTGAAAAAAAATTCTTATTCTTTATTAATAAATGTAAAAACTATACCAACTCAATAAGATCATAATTCTAAACAACGCAATTCTAATAAAACTTCAAAACTTCAAAACTTTAAAACCCTAAAACATAGATTTAATTAGAATAGGATAGTGATCAATATATTATAAAGAATTTGATACCATTAGTCCCCCCAACGGCAAAAATATTCAACCTACAACTTAGATTGGAAAGCAATTCAAGAAGCATACAATAATCAATTATATATGAAGAGTCGCCTCCATCCTCAGAATTCTAAAGAAATATCTTGTTGATGATAAAGGATATCTCTTAGTTTTGGTGTAGCATCTTCTAATAAGTGGGACGGGGCTTGTCATTTGTCAAGCAACGTAAGCAACATGCTTTGAAACATAATCGATGCATATGTAGATTTTGATTCTTTGTTAACAAAAATTTAGCTGCATCACTTCCATAGGAGGATTCAAACTACTTGATGCTAAGTTGAAAGCAAATAGCATCATAACAATTCGAGAAGACACCCTCATATAATTGCTAGACAGGTTGTGTATATTATACTCCTAGAACCCCTGGTTTACGTTTGTGATAAAGTTGGCACGACCTACTTATTTGCTACGTAAGTTTTCCATTTAATAATTAATGAAGCAAATTGATTATCATCTGATTAGTTAGAAACTTAGAAAGTTGATTACTTACATAAATAATATGACGAGAGTTTGGGTCGATCTCGTCATTTGATTAGTTAGAAACTTGATTACTTACATAAATAATATTGTTGTAATCGGGTAATTACATCTTCAAAATTCTTCCTTAGTCCTTTCTTGATCTTTAGAGTTTTGGTTTTGTAATTTTGTCTGTAAGTTTGTACATAAATTTCATATTTCTGAAATATAAAAAAAGTTTAGTTTTAAAGAAGTAAATTGTTTTTTTTTTTTAATGATTGGAAAGTTCTGGGCCGATGCCAACATTTTTTGAAACAAAAGAAGACATCAAAACGATTAAAGTAACCTCGACAGAATATCTTGCAAACTTTAAGAAGTTAATTGTTTTATATTTAACTAGGTATTTTATCCGCGCTACGCGCGGATCTTTGTCAATAATTTAGTTTATTTTTTTTAGTAAATTACCGAATGCATAATAGGTTTACAGAATTTTTTATTTTAATAAAAATTTATTAAACATACAATGTATCATTTTTTCTTACTTGTATTTATTTATAATAGTGCAAATTTTATTAAGTAAAATAATATTAAGTCAATTGAATTTTACTTGATTAAATAATTAATTTGTTTTTAACACGTTTAATTATATGTCATTTTGTAGAAATAATAATAGAAGAAGAATAATTTGACATTTTATAAACATGCACAAAATATTTCTTTAATATATATGCTTATATCGTATCTTTCAACATATTTTACTATTTTTTGTTAAAAATCATGTAACTCATATAACATATAGAGGACATATAGTTTAATTAATAATATGCATACTGAGATTCGTACAAATGCATTTGAGACAAACAAAGAAGAGGATCGAGATATCGCAAACAAAAAACTGCTTATAGCTTTGTTGGAAAGTTTCAATGATCATGCAAGACACCTTCTTGCTTCTTCATCGGATTTTTAATATGTTTTATCTTATATCTTTTTTATCTTTCATATCATTTTTATTTGCAGTATGCTATTAGATAATATTTTTTAATCTTTTTAGGTTGGTATGGAGTTTTTGAACCATTTATCAATGTGTTAACGTATGCGTATTTTCTCAATGTTATGTTTTGAATAGCATGTCTAGGTTTGGCAATTTGCGTTTGATTCATAACACTGTCATACTTTATTATTATTTAAATATATTATATGAGGTGTTACTCATGTGTTATATTATTGGTAGTAGCTATGTATATGAAATCAGACTTTAATCCTTGTTGTGTTTTAAGCGAATAGTTATTTGTGTAGTATTTTCAAATGTTACTTATATATTTTTGGTTGCATATAAACTGCTAATACACTATTGTGGATGTTTTTACTATAACATTTAACTATATCTTTGCTTAAATGACATAGTATTCAATTTTTTTATATTAAGTAATGACTCACTATAAGTGTATAGTTTTATATATTTTATTTTGTATATTATGTGTCTGATAGACTGTTTTTATCGTTTTAAAATATCTATCTGATAGTTTAATATTCAGATTATGAATTTACCGCAAGTTAATATTGAATTTATTAATTTTTATATTAGCATCATAACATAATAACCTATTACTATAAAGACTTGGATTGTAGATGACTGAAAAAATTGTGTTAAAAATATAAGTATTGATTAAATTTTCATTTGGTAATGAGTAAATAGATTAGCTAGTACATTTTAATCGATAATAAACAGTTCGAAATCTATCTACAAACCGCTTTTTTGTTGTTTCGTGTTTCTTGATAATTTTTTTTTGTAAGGTCGTTGAAACCCAAAAATGAAAGTGTCTGGAAAAGGAAAAAAAATGGAAACACCCATTAATTTATTAAGTTATCTATAATTTTTGAAGAATATGTTTGGCTTGTATACTCGTGTAACCTATAGTAATTTTATATTATTATTTATAGTCGATACCAATACTTTTTAAATAGTGTAACATAATTTTTTATTTATAGTGTAACATAATTTTTTATTTTGTTGTTGTTAATTAAGCTCTTTTATTATTGATTTACTAAAGAGCTAGCTTATATATATTTTGTTAAATTTATTTTTAGATAATTTTTCTTTGCTATTTTAGTTTTGTTAATATTGATTCCATTTTATCATGACATATATAGTTATTTTGATGTATTGACATTCTTTAAGATATAATTTACTTTGTTCATTAGCTTTTTTATATTGATTTTACAAAAAGTTAGCATATATATCAAGTTAGTTTTCTTTTAGATGTTTTTTAATTAGATTTTTTAATATAGATTGATATTTTATATTGAGAAATATAATTTTTATATTTTTATATTTTAATACTAATTTCTATTTTATTTGACATATACTATTATGTAATATTTGTGTAAGACATAGTTTTTTTCTGGGTTAGGAGGACCACGACTCCCTAATGCAAGATAAAGAGCTTTTTGTTTTTATTTTCTAAAACATTAGTTTACACATCAAGGTAATTTTCACTTTTTAATATTTTTAACATTGATTTCCACTTTATTTTAACATATATTATTCTATGAGTTATTGACATGTTTTAAGATATAATTTCCTTATATTTTTAATTTAGATTTTATATGATTTTCCTAAAAAATGTTTATATATCAAGTTAATTTTTTTGGCTTTTAAATTAATTAAAATGTTAATCATATGTTCCATTTTATATTTTCTTTGTTAGTTACCTTGATTTTCCAAAACATTAATCTACACATTCAGTTAATTTCTATTTTTAATATTTTCAACAATGATTTTCATTTTCTTTGACATATATTATTCTACGGAATTATTGACATTTATATATATAATTTCCTTATTTTTGTTATTTACTTATAGATTGTTAATTTATTTTAAGAAATACGTTTTTTGTTGACAAAAAAAAAGAAATACGATTTCTATATTTTTTATTTTTTGATACTTTAAATTTTATTTTGACATACTATTATATGAATATATTGTCATTTGTGTAAGACATAGTTTCATTTTTATTTTTTTGTTAGTTAGCATTTTAGGTTCATTTTCCAAAAATTTAGTTTACACATCAAGTTGATTTTCATATTATTTTGAATTATACTATTCTATGGATTTATTGATATTATTAAAGTTATAATTTCCTTATTTTTGTTAATTTAGATTTTGTATGTTGATTTTCCAAAAACAAATTGTTTAAATATCAAGATAATATTTTTTGTGTTTTAGTTTAATGAAAATGTTATTCATATTTAATTTTTTTGTATTTTTTAGTTAGTTACTTTTTATATTGATTTTATAAAAAAATAGTCAATATATCAAGTTAATTTCCATTTTTAATATTTTTAGTATTGATTTCTATTTAATTTTGATATATTCTATTCTATTCTATGGAGTTATTGATATTTTGTATTAGATATAATTTCTTTATTTTTTGTTATTTAGCTTTTTTACATTAATTTTCCAAAAAATGTTTATAAATCAAGTTTTTGTGTCTAATGAAAACGCTGATGTGGACCAATCAAATTGAGTTTCTTCGTCCTATGTGGCCGTCTTCAACGACATAATGCATCAACTTTTATATAGTATATATTTTATTTTTGAGTAGTTTACTATAATGGACTTATCAAATATCGTTTTTGCTCAAATGGACTCCAACTATTTTAATTACTCATGGAATTTTGAAGCATTTTAATCTGATTATACCCTTATTTGGTTTGATGATAAAACGTAATTACAAAACTGTCATTATTATTATTGTTAGAGATGAGTTTAGCACCCCTCTAAAAGGGTCTTCCTAAATTCAGCTCGGCCCATTAAATAATTAGGGTTTCAGGCCCATTCGGCTCGTCGCAACATTGAGGTCGGCGCCGCCCTCCGAAGAGAAAGAAAACTTTCCGAGGAAGGTGGAGGTCGGCTAAGGATAAAGGAAATCTTCCTTTTCCCCGAAAAGGAAGAAGTTCGAATGACCGACTTAGGTCCGCTATAAATAGATGAAGGATGGTCCATTCGCCATCCGCAATTTTACTCTCGAGACCTAGGATAAACTTAGCTCCGGCGTTTAGTTCTAGATCTCGATTCATCGTTCAAAAGGTTTAGGTCGGCGTTCTTATTCCGACGACCTAACCACCGCTGTACTATCTCCGAGCTCCGGGTTAAATCAATAAAGACTTACTCTTTTCCCCCACAAACTCTTATTCTTTCTTTAGATCGGATATCAGTTCTTACAATTGGCACCGACTGTGTGGAAAAGAGAGACAAGTCTTTGAAAAGCCTAAAAGCTCGAAGATGGTCGGGACACCACCACCAGAGGATACTACCACCGGGGCTGGAGACCAGAACCTCCCACGAAACACGTCGGGTGTCAACAACGCACCACCACCACCTTCCGATGTGATGACCTTCATGCAGACTGTCATGGTGCGCCTAAACGAGATGCAGGCTCAACAGATCGCTTACCGTGACGAGTTGGACAGTCTTCGGCAACCAGGAGCCCATAACACCATCGACACTCCGGAACAACAGCAATCCGCTTTCCAAACTAGATCGGGACTCAACAGAACGTTGTTCGGAGATACCCCAACTGATCAACTTCCGGGACAGCAAAGAGACATAGCGGCGTCGAATGCCGGGATCAGACCGATCCATCCCCTGGTCATTACAACTCCGGTTTCAGCACCGAACCCCTTAGCACCCAGTGCGGATGCCAGAGCCATGGAACTCATGCAAGAGCAGATCAGCGCGATAGGATCTCAAGTTCACCGAGCCATATCGTCAGCACCCGATCTCCAAAAGATGTTGCAACTTACGCAACAGACACCCTTCGCTCCCAACATTACGAGCATCCCGCTTAGAGACCACGGGAAGCTCAAGAATCTGACTTCCTACGACGGCAAGAGTGATCCCAACAAGCACCTCACGGAGTTCAACATAGCCATGGCTCGAGCACGTTTCAACGACAAGGAACGCGATGCGAGTTGCTGCCAATACTTCATCGAAAGTCTGAGTGGAAGCGCCCTCACCTGGTTCTCACGACTCAAGCTGCACTCCATCACGACCTACGATTAGTTGTCGCAGGCGTTTCTCAAACATTATTCCATCTACATCGAGCAAGCGACCTCCACGCTAGACCTTTGGGCATGTGTCCAAGGCAAAAACGAAACCCTCCGGGATTTCATAACTCGCTTCCGAGACATCGTATCACGGACCAACGCGTCTGACGACAGCGCGATCTTCGCACTGCTACAAAACCTTCGAAAAAATCAGCTGTTTCGCGAAAGATTGAAGACCGGAAGACCGAGAACACTGGAAGACGCGCTTCATAAAGCTACAGGATTCATGAGTCTGGAGGACGAAACTCTCGCGGAACAACGCGAAGAAGCCGCCAAGGACAAACGGAAGGCAGCTCGGGATAAATCCGAGGACTATCAGGAGCCGAGACAGCACTACGATCGGGAAGATAAGTCTCGGAAATCGAACGTATCCGCAGTATCCCGATCATCTCGCTGAAAAACATGGGATCGGAGAGCTGACCGACCTGAAGAAACTCCTTCGAATCCGGATTCTTTCTGCAGATGGCATGGCAGATCGGGCCATACCGAGGAAGAATGCAGAACCTTAACAGGAAGATTAATACGAAAATGGAAGAAAGGCGAAATCAACCTCGATGATCGTCTACCAAATCCTGGAGGAAATCAAAACCGACCTGAGAACGGTAACAAACAAATCACCAAAAGGGATGCCTGGCCCGAACCGCGTCAAGGCGGAGATGAGCATGGCCCGAAAAGAGCGTGCGACGATACTGCGCCGACCCCGCCAGGTTCGCCCCGACGAGTAATCAACATGATCATGGGCGGACTACTCACTTGCACTGAATCGATAAACTCGATTAAAAAGCATGAACGCCGAGCTGTGAACGTCAAGAATGAGACCCCGCTCTACGATGATAACATACTCATCACGTTCACTGAAAACGACGCCAAAGATATAGACCGTCCTCATAACGATCCTCTCGTTATCTCACTGAGAATGGGTCAGGACGAGGTCTCAAAGATCCTCATCGATACAGGCAGCTCGGTCGACGTAATCTTCAAAACGACACTCCAGAAGATCGGTATAAAGGTGAGCGAGATCAAGATCGCACCTAGACCGCTCACAGGATTCACGGGAGATTCGATCTCTACGATCGGGACTATCCAACTGCCCACCCTAGTTGGAGGTGTGATGAAGATCGTCGATTTCGATGTCATCGACAGGCCGACCATCTACAACGCCATACTCGGCACCCCGTAGATAAATTCGATGCGAGCAATCCCGTCCTCTTATCATCAGTGCCTTAAGTTTCCGGCCAAAAGAGGAGTTTACACACTCCGAGGTGACCAACGCGAATCTCGCCATTGCTACATAGATAATCAACGTGTTCGCAACACTTTCACTATCGAAAGCCAGAAGGATTTCGACCCCCGAGTCGTCCATCACGAAAAGCCAAAGAACGAGTTGGTAGTACAGGTCAACATAGACGAAGCCAACCCTGACGATGCGTTGGGATCGGTACCGAGCTGCTTCCAAGCATGAAGGACGAGCTCATTGCTTTCTTACACCAAAACGTGGCAACCTTCGCCTGGTCTATGGAGGATATGAAAGGAATCAGTTCGAGCATAACTAGCCATGAACTCAACGTCGACGTCACCTTCAAACCAATCAAGTAAAAAAGACGAAAGCTCGGACCAGAACGAGCTCAGGCGGTTCACAACGAAGTGGACATATTACCAAAGGCAGGATCTATAGCCGAGGTGCAATATCCGGACTGGCTGCCTAACCCAGTGGTAGTCAAAAAGAAGAACGGGAAATGGAGAGTGTGTGTAGATTTCACCGACCTCAATAAGGCATGTCCAAAGGATAGCTTTCCCATTCCCCGAATCGACCAACTCGTCGAAGCTACCGCTGGAAACCAACTTCTTTCATTCATGGACGCTTTCTCCGGATATAACCAGATCGTTATGCATCCTGACGACCGAGAAAAAACGGCTTTCATCACAGATCGCGGAACATACTGCTACAAGGTGATGCCTTTCGGCTTGAAAAACGCGGGCGCGACTTACCAACGCCTTGTCAACAAAATGTTTGCTAACCAGCTCGAAAATATCATGGAAGTATACGTCGATGATATGCTGGTCAAGTCAGCAAAGGCCGAAAATCACATTACACACTTAACAGAGTGTTTCGTCATCCTTAACGAATACGACATGAAGCTCCACCCGACCAAATGCACGTTCGCAGTCACGTCTGCAGAATTCCTCGGGTACCTCGTTACGCAGCGCAGAATTGAAGCCAATCCAAAACAGATATCGGCGATTCTCAACCTTCCTTCTCCGAAGAATACAAGAGAAGTCCATAAACTCACCGGACGGATCGCCGCTCTAAATCGCTTTATTTCCCGGTCAACAGATAAATGTCTCCCGTTCTATCAACTGCTTCGGGGAAACAAGTATTTCGAATGGGACGAGAAGTGCGAAGAAGCTTTCCAACAGCTCAAGGTCTACCTGTCAACACCCCCGATCTTAGCAAAACCAGAAGACGGTGAAACTTTGTACCTTTACGTAGCCATTTCCAGCTCGGCGATCAGTGCGGTCCTTGTTCGAGAAGACCGAGGAGAACAGAAACCAATTTTCTACATCAGCAAATCTCTAGACGGGGCCAAAACTAGGTACCCGACTTTGGAAAAACTGGCCCTGGCTCTAGTCATCGCCTCGCGAAAGCTCCGCCCTTACTTCCAATCGCACACAATAGCCGTCCTCACGAGTCACCCGCTCCGAACCATACTTCACAGTCCCTCCCAATCCGGAAGAATGACCAAGTGGGCAATCGAGCTGTCTGAGTACGACATCGAACACTGCACCCGAACTTGCGCGAAGGCACAAGTCCTTGCTGATTTTCTCATTGAGTTACCACCCGAGCTAACTAGTGAGGATACACCATTGGAGCGTTGGACCTTACACGTTGACGGAGCCTCTTAACGCCTCGGATCGGGAATCGGCGTACAGCTCGAATCCCCTACTGGTAAGATTCTGGAACAGTCATTTTGCCTCGAGTTCCCAACATCGAACAATGAAGCTGAGTACGAAGCGCTACTCGCCGGTCTACGTTTAGCCCGGGGAATGCAAATTGAACACATTCACGCTTTCTGCGGTTCACAACTCGTCGCGAATCAATTCAACGGCGAATACGACGCCAAAGATGACCGGATGGACGCCTACCTCAAACTCGTGCAATTATCCGCAGATGAGTTTAAGACCTTCGAACTCACCAAAATACCTCGGAAGGAGAATACAGCTGCTGACGCCCTGACGCCCTGACGCCCTCTCCACCAGCACTGATTCCGATCTTCGACGAACCATCCCCATCGCAACAATACCCCACTCCAGCGTCATGCAGCCCGGGGAGGTCTGCACTCTGACCTATCAAGAAGATGAATATGACGACCCAATGGAGCTGCTCAACGAACCAAGAACCGACGGCGTAGATTGGCGCGTCGAACTTATGCTATACTTAGCAGATGGAGAATTACCAAAGGATCGATGGGCAGCACGTCGCCTTCGACCCCGTGGTGCAAAGTACTCGATGGTACGCGACCAACTCTGCCGATGGACCTCAACAGGTGTCTTGAACAAATGCATCAAAGAGACACATGACGGAGCCGGAGGCAATCATTCTAGCGGCCGAGCTCTCGCTCTGAAAGTAAAAAAGGCCGGTTTTTACTGGCCTTCCATGATGAGGGACTGCGAAACATACGCCAAGAAGTGTGAATTCTGCCAACGGCACGCCCCAATGATCTATCAACCCACCGAGCTGCTTACCTCGGCAGTCCCGCCCTACCCCCTTCATGCGCTGGGCAATGGACATAGTCGGACCTCTCCCTTCCTCAAGGCAACGCAAATACCTGCTCGTGATGACCGACTACTTTACTAAGTGGGTGGAGGCTAAGGCATACGTTCAGATCCAGGACAAGGAAGTACAAAACTTCGTATGGAAATACATCATCTGCCGACACGGGCTTCCATACGAAATCGTCACTGATAACGGATCCAAGTTCATCTCCAAGCTCTTCGAAGGGTTTTGCCAACGCTGGAACATCCGACTAAGCAAGTCAACCCCGCGCTACCCCCAAGGCAACGGACAGGCCGAAGCCACAAACAAAACCATCATTGACGGCCTCAAGAAACGCCTCGAAAAGAAGAAGGGTCTCTGGGCTGATGAGCTGGACGACGTCCTCTGGTCCCATCGCACAACACCCCGCACTGCAACTGGTCAAACTCAATTTTCCTTATCTCACGACTGCGAAGCAATGGTTCCCGCCGAAGTCAATGTTTACAGCATTCGCCGAACTTTAATGCCCGAGAACCCCGAGGTGAACGACGACGTCCTCACCGAGAACCTCGACATTGCAGAGGAACTGCGCGACCTGGCACTCCTTCGAATGCAGAACTACCAGAACCAAGCTTCGCAGTATTACAACAAGAAGGTCCACAATAGACACTTCGACAAAGGAGACCTCGTTCTTCGAAAAGTGTACGAAAATACGAAAGAGTGGGAGCAGGCAAGCTCGGCGCTAACTGGGAAGGCACCTACATCATCACCAAGGTCGTGAAGCCCGGCGTCTACCGCCTCAAAACAACCACGAGCGATGAAGTCCCACGGGCATGGAATTCAATGATCCTTAAGCGCTTCTACTCTTAAGCCCGACTTACCACCTCGGCAACCTTCAAAATGGCACCTTCGCCAAAAAAAAAAAAAAAAAAAGGAGCTCGTCAACCGAGCAGTTCTCTGTTGTAATATGAACTACGAATGGTTTGATCCCGTTTGGGTACGTAGGCAGCCCATCAAACTATAACTTAATAAAAATTTCAAAATTTTCCATCTTTTACGCTCCCGAGCTATTTACACATCAACTTCCTAGCCAGTCGTTAGATATGCCTATAACTAAGTCTGATCAACTTAGTTCGGCACCACAAAAAAGCCAAGATCCGTCTTGCATGCGTTCCTCATGGATGCCGTGGTGAAATAATCCACAAATATAAGCCGAGCCTGTTATCGCACCCTTCTAAGTCATGCAAAGCTTATAAGCCGGGCCCTGCTCGCACCTTTGCGTTCGCACTTAGAATTTCCTAAGTCATATCGATAATAAACGCCGACCTGATCGCATATCGGTATTCGTACTTAGGAATGAGTCGTACGATCCATATTAGCCGAGCTGAATGAAACTCTTGCACGATCGTATTAGTACTTACCTTTTAAAGCCGAGATCCGTCTCGCACATCCCTAAAACATGTAAACATTCAATAAGCCGAGCTGAGTTAATCTCTCGCACGTTTGCATTCGCATTTAGAGAAATCTGAGTCATACAAACAACTTAAAGCCGATATCGCATCGCACGTTTGTATTCGAACTCCAATTCACGATTATTCATCTAACGATCGATTTTAGATCCAGGATCTACTCCCGACTAAAAAATATATATATATATCAATAAAGCCCGAAACAGGCAAATTTCATCCAAAAGCCCACTCGGGCAAACATTCAAATCTAAACCCAGCTCGGGTTGTCAAGAGTTTAAAAATAGAAATAAAAACAAAAACAAGAATAACAATTTTAACTAAAGGGTGATCAATCCCCGAGAACATCGATCAGCTGCTCGCCATCTTCCAGCTCGGTCCCCTCCTTGCTTCCCTCAGCTCGAACAGGCTCATTGCCAGAATCTTCTCCCTCTAACGCTTCTGCTCGCTCGTCTTCCTTTGGAAGCTCTCCCTCTGGCTCAAATCTCACGGACGAGTCAGTAGGGACAACCAGAGTCGGATCGACTGCTGTTTGAATATCGAGCTGCTCGATCGGGGCAGTCAGTCGGAGCAGTGGCGGAGCATCGGTTTGAACGATCGCTGTCGCAGTGGCCATGCTCTCGACCTGCGGCTCAGGAGACTTAAGTTGAGAAGCTACCTCAGAGGTCACCATGGGTGCGTTCGACCCGAACTCATTGATTCCTGTAGGGCGAGCGGACGGGTCATCGCGAGGATAGCGCAGTGCCAGCAGAGGAGCATCGAACTCTCCCTCTGCAAAGAAGATTTCATCAAAGGCATTCGCCTTGACTTCCCACTTGGCGACGTCCACTTCAATCTTATCAGTGGCTGCCTTAGGAAGGTCCAACCCCAACCTCTTCGCGAGCTCCGCAATAGAGCGAGCTCCACGGGCTTGAGCCAAGGACGAAACGATCTTGTCGACCTCCTTTCGTTGCTCGAGCCTTTTCTTCATTTTCTCCGTCAGACCAGAGTAGAAGTTGATGACCTGATTCTGGGAGAAGACGGCTATCTCATCGCGAGATTTCCTCAACCGAGCGGCCTCCGCTTTGAAGTGCTCGACCTGCTTCGTCGACCTGATGAGAGCCGAGGAGATCTCGGAATTATTAGCCTCCAACTCCCCAACTTGGGATTGAAGCTCGATAACTCTCTCCTCGAGCTGCGCAGTTTTCAGCTTCTCGACCTCGAGACTCAGAGATGCCTCATGGAATTTCTTCTCTGCCGCCGATCCACTCCCGAGGTTAATCGAAACTATATATATATATATGTGCAACTTACCCGGATCTCGTCCGCGGCCCACTGCTGAACCTCGTCTTGATGAAGAAGCTCTTCCACAGGAGGGCTAGCCGTTGGCCTGGCCCTAAGATTCCACACCAATCGGGAGCAGGCGGGACGATCTGTCGAGAGTGGTACTTGTCCGCGGTATTCGAAACTGAAGGCGGACGGATTCGAAACAGAGTCCCCTCTAGCCTTCTTCGAAGCCTGACCAGGCGTTTCGGTAGACACCTCGGCGGATTTCCTTTTTTCCGCCAACTTGGCCTTTTTAGCCCTGTCAGCAGTCCCCTGCTCTTGATTGACGACAGACTTCGCCTCCGCGGCAACCTTACGCTCAGCACGCGAGATGTGATCCGAGCTCGAATCCCCATCAGCACGGCGGGAGATTTCGGCCCCGTCCTTTTTGGAATCCTTTTTCTTAGACTCCCGCGACGCCTTCTTGGCGCCACTCGACCTGTTCGACCCGGACTTTTTGGGACCTTTCCCTTTTGAAGCATCCAAGCCCGACGTGGCTGGCGACTTCGCTCCAGACTTCTTTATGACTTCCTCCAATCCCGTGGAGTAATCTTCAATTTCTCGGGGGGCAAGCGGCATTTTTTTCTTCTTGCAAAATGATCTTGCGAGGGAATTGGCAGCTCGGTCTATTCTGCGAATGGTGAGTTTCGGCCAATACAGATGACTGAGTGTCAGAAACGCGTCTCTGCTCTCCTCGAAATCGTCGGGAAGCGGACCGATGGGGGCAAATTGACCTGAAAAACAAGAGATCGGTTCGATTATAAACTACAGTGAACAGATACATGACATAGGCAGACTAAAATTATACCGAGCTCTCTCTTCCAACGAGATTCGACGGGAATATTAACATCGGCCATCGAGAGCTCGTCGATGTGAACAAAGAATTAGTAGTCCCTCCAATCGTCGATTTTACTAATGAACCCCCCGGATAGGATATTATATTTTGGTCACATACTCGCGTAGAACGATCCGTACGACTTCTTCCCAGGCATCCGCTTGAGGGTGGTCAGCTCCTCGAATACATGACAATTGAACGGAACCCCGTTCTCATAGGCCATGACCGAAAGTGCGACCAAATTCTTGATGCCACCATGGCCCATCTGGGAAACTGACATTCCCCTCGCGTTACAGAACTCGAACAAAAGCCGCGGGAGCGGAAACCAAAGGTGACAGTGCGTGAAAAAGCAATCGTAAAGGCAGATCCAGCCCGAAGGAACGTCCCAGGACGCTCAAAAGGAGCTGGAACTATAAACTTCACTTCGGGACCAATCCCGCGCTGTTTCTTTAGTGCGAGCAAAGACTCCCCCGTCGATTGGGTCGGGATCACACCCCAGCGGTTATCTGCCTCGGGAAGGATTTTCTTCTTCTTCTTCTTGGCCCCACCTCTTTTGGTCTCGGCCTCTGGCTTAGTCCAGAGGTCGACGATCCCATACTCGCCAAACTCCATGTCAAGACCGGAACCGATAGCAGCTCGGGCTTCCGTCTCCATGATAACAGCTTCGTCCTCTGGGCATAATTCGTTGCCACCACCGTCCTCATCAGACTCATTCCTTAGTTGTGGAATGCTAAAGGTTTGCCGAGCTGAGGACGCTTCGGCATCACCAGGACGGGTCATCCCTAGCTGCGCCGCTTCAAACCGCTCGACAGCTGCCCGCTGATTTAGAAGCTTTAATTCGGTACGGGAGTACCCCGTTTCATCTGCGAACTCCTGGTCGAATTCCTCCGAGCTATCAGATGAGATCCGATCTGATGCCTTCGGAGTCGTGTCTTCTTCTGAGCTCGGAGAAACCAGAAGCGCCTTCACTTTGGAATTTTTTCGGATCAAACCCATCTTGATTAATGGAACCTCTTGAAGAAAATGGAAGAACACGAAGAACACGAAGAACACGGGCGGCGCATCTAAAGCAGATCGGCAAAATCACGCCGAGAAATCTAAAACTACGACGTTTTGGTTATCTAGAGCGGAGAAATAAATTAAGAGAGGGAGAGAGAGCGAACCTTTGCTTTCTTTCGCGAGTTGGAAAAGTGAAGAAATGAGGAGAGCTCCCTCGATTTATAGAGAAACGAGAACTTATCGAGAGTCATCATTACTTTGGAGACTCTTCGTATTTCCCCGAATTAAATCTATTCGGAACATTCACCATAACCGCTGTCTCTTATACACATCTAGATGTGTATAAGAGACAGCTTATCGAGAGTCATCATTACTTTGGAGACTCTTCGTATTTCCCCGAATTAAATCTATTCGGAACATTCACCATAACCGTACACGTGTTGCCCTAAAACATGAGGACTGTTTTAGCGAGAAAGATAGAATCTTTCGACCTAATCTGCCCGGAAGTAAATCTTGACGATTTTTCAAGGGTAGAATTTCCCGAGCTGAATTCATGCTGAACTGTTTCTGATTCTATGAGTTCCCGAGCTCATTATTCGCATTCGCCGAACTGGGAGGGGGGACTAATTGTTAGAGATGGGTTTAGCACCCCTCTAAAAGGCCCTTCCTAAATTCAGCTCGGCCCATTAAATAATTAGGGTTTCAGGCCCACTCGGCTCATCGCAACGTTGAGGTCGGCGCCGCCCTCCGAAGAGAAAGGAATCTTTCCGAGAAAGGTGGAGGTCGGCTAAGGATAAAGGAAATCTTCATTTTCTCCGAAAAGGAAGGAGTTCGAATGACCGACTTAGGTCCGCTATAAATAGAGGAAGGATGGTCCATTCGCCATCCGCAATTTTACTCTCGAGACCTAGGGTAAACTTAGCTACGGCGTTTAGTTCTAGATCTCGATTCATCGTTCAAAAGGTTTAGGTCGGCGTTCTTATTCCGAAGACCTAACCACCGCTGTACTATCTCCGAGCTCCGGCTTTAATCAATAATGACTTACTCTTTTCCCCCACAAACTCTTATTCTTTCTTTAGATCGGATATCAATTCTTACAATTATCTACCACATAAGCAACTAAAAGTCTACCAAATAACAAAAGTCTACCGGCCCAATGATAGTAAACTTAAGAAATTTCTGTATGTTCGTAGATTTAGTAAACGAACGGTAGATTTAGGAAAAGACCATAGACTTAAATTGGTAGATTTGTTTTTAGGCGGTGGTAAAGATGTTAAGCAATGGTAGATTTTTGGATAAATTGGTAGATTTAATTCTAATACTGGCAGATTTAAAATTTTGTGGTAGACTTAAAACACGTACGGTAAACTTTTCAAGTAACTTTATTATTGAGTTTATATATTTAATTTCTATAACGGTAGAGTAATGATGGATCAGTAGATATAATTGTACTAACAGTAGATTTATCAGAGCGAAAATAGTGTTGTGTGTTATAGTATATTTATGCTACTTGATGGTAGTTATAATTTCATTACGTAGATTTGTTGTTTATGGTGATAGAGTTATTTACGGAATATTCTCTGTAGAATCGTATGGCTCGATACGGTAGATATATTTTTCGATGCGGCAGATTTGTTAGGCAACGATAGATTTCGTAGATGCGGTAGAGTTATTAAATGACTGTAGATTTGTTAGGTAATGGAGAATTGTCTGTGGGTTCCTCGGAGAAATGACTGTAAATTTATTTTTTTGTATTGGTAGATTTGTTAAACATCGATAAATTTACTAATAATGATAGTAGATCTATATAATCTATTGTAATTACTCAAATAGTCTTCAATCGGTAAATTTATTGTTACATATTGTGGTAGAATTTTATGTTTATATGGTACACTTATGTTACCTAAGATGAAAAACACAATATTCTTTCTAAATTGGTTGTATATGGACTTATTCGTGGGAATAAGTAATAAATCTACCATCATTCTGTTATTATTTTAAAATAAATCTACCACTAACAATGTATTATTCTTAATAATACAAATAAGTCTATTGTGACATTCAAAAAATTTCAAATCTACTGTAACTCGAAACGTAAATGTCGATCACAAACACCGATTGTAAACATTATTCGCAAACGCCGATTAGAAACGGTAGTCGTAAACGCCAATTACAAATACTAATTTTTAAAAAATAATATTTTATTATTACTTTTTTAATTTTTTAATAAATTATTAAATTATACATAAAAGCATTTTCGTAGATAAAAGTTAGTAACAGATTTTTAATGTCTTTTCACATATCTTTCAAACCCTTTACATAAAAAAAGTTTATTCTAATAATATTGAGACTTTTGAAGTCCATTCTAACTAATTTCTTTTTAGTTTTTTGAAAAAAAAATTTCAGTTTATATTTAATTTTTTCTTTTGATTTCTATACTAATTCGCATATTGTGTCTAAAGATAAAGATATTTATTGCTCCAGTTTGTCGAGAGATTTCAACCACTTTCGCGTAATCCTTGTAAGATAAACAAATGAAAATGTATGTATTTGATTTTAAATCAGCAAATGTCAGATTTGACAGAGTCTTCTACGTTAGTGAGTGGAACGGTGTTTGTTTCTGGATCAGAAAAAAATTATTGGAAACATCTCAGTCATGAGTCAACGGTTGACCCATAGACTGAGTTCACCACACATGGCTTGGCTTAAATTATAAATTCATATCTTATCTTCTTCACTATCCTCTATCAATTTTTTTTTTGTAATGTAAAATTCTTCAACAAATGAACTTTTTACAATAGAATGCACCGTTTTGAAATTTACAAAAAGATAGAAAACCATATATAAAAATAAATAAAAAATTTGGTGAATTCTGGAAAAAGAGATAGGAGGAACTTAGCTTATTTTGGGAAAAGAGATAAAAAGACTGTTGTATCGGTGGTCACACCAACGATCAAATGGCAATCAATTCGTTTTGGATCGACTTGTCAATAGATCTAACAAGCTGCATGTAGTGTCAAAGGGGAATGACTATGTTTTAATCCACATGAGAAAGGCAAACTTAGGAGTAACATGAGTTTACCAAATTCCCTTACTCCAACTCAACTACGATATACACAATTAGATTAACTATTTACATTGCACTTGAGGTGTTCTCAAGAATGTACGGCTGAGTCTCCTTTAAGTCAGATGTGTATAGGCGTATAGCTATGAAATGTTGGTCTTCGAGATGATTGGAACAAAGATATAGTTGAAACCACAGCTTTAAGCGATTAGATTTATGATGATCTTGAATATGAAAAACAAACATAGATATTAGGCGATGAAAAACCAATGAGGATCAAGAGATTGCAAAAAAAAGAGGATCAATAGATGATGGAAAGACCCGAATCGACCCCACCGTAGAAATTTCATCGATCCCGCCGATCTCTTTCCCTTCAACTGCTGGCCCACTTCATTAAAATTTTCTCTCTCTATCTATCATCATCTCTCTCTCTTTACTATCACCCAAAGACCCAAAGAGCAAGATAGAGAATAAAATCCACAATGGCCACATTCTTCTCGACGGCGACGCATTTTCTTTTCATCCTCCTCCTCCTCTCGATCCCCTCCGTCTCCGGCGCATCGAACCAGGCGCCCGAGCCTTCTGCAGACTGTTCCACCCTCATACTCAACATGGCGGATTGTTTGTCCTTCGTTTCGAACGGAAGCACGGAGGCCATACCGCCACGTTCGTGTTGCGCGGGGCTTAAGACTGTGCTTAAAACCAACGCAGAGTGTCTCTGTGAGGCGTTTAAAAGCACCGCTTCTCTCGGCGTTACTTTGAACATCACTAAGGCTTCGACACTTCCAGCCGCTTGCAAGCTTCACGCTCCTTCTATTTGTGGATGTAAGATCTATTGACTTCTTAACACCTATTTTGTTTTCCCTTAAATCTCTTCCGATCCTGTAGATCTCAATTTTTTATGCATCATTTTGAGCAGTTTCTCAGCAGTGCCGGCTTGAAAATATTTGGGATTCCTGGGCAATTTTTTTTTTCCTCTATAAATTAAAATTTTTTTTTTTTTTTGGTACCCCTAATATAGAAGAAATTAAAAGTCCCGGCGGTCGCACCTATTGTCCTCCCCACTTAGCCGGCCCTGTTTCTCGGACACACATTTTTTTCATCATTTCAACTTTGAAATTACCTTTTTTTTTGTTTTTAATGTTGTTGTTGCACTGTAATAATCATTTTTAATCTTTCTCCTTGGCTCATTTTAAATTCATAATCATTCATTACATTACAATAATGTCCTGTCAAAAACAAAATTCCATTAAAACATTAGCAAGTTGCCAAAAAAAATCTCCAACTATACATTTTGAGACAAAAAATCTCTCAATTTTTCATACTCCGGAATCTTTTTACAATTTTTGTTGATCCAATCGTTTTAATCTCAACTTTTAGTCAACTATAAAAACGTCTTGGTTAACAAAAATTAATCATTAAAACGATTTGATCAATAAAAATTAGAATTTTTAGAAATGTTTTGGCCGAAAATTATATAATAAATATTTTTAGCAGTTTTCCTAAATTTTACTCTATTTAAACTTTCTTTTTTATTAACCTCAAAAGTAAATCAACGATTGACGCATAGGCTCACTCACCACGAGCTTGATTAAAAATTTAAAATCTAGAGTTGGGCAAAATAACTATTAGAATTGGTTTGATCTATTATCCGTTTTGATTCAATTTAAAGAAAATCGGATAATAATTTTAGGGAGCAAGATAAATAATAAAATTTAATTTCAATAATTTGTCATTTTTCAATCCTTTGATAGTTATTCTTCCTGATAATTCTCATTTTTCAATTTCAATAATTTGTCACGCTTTGCTTTGTTAATGTTCCCGATTCTCTTTTCCGCGCGCCGTCTAGCAGGGTACAATCCCACCGATGTCTTTTTCATAAACTGCGGCGCTATCTCCGACACATTTGACACCTCCGGCCGGAATTGGACGACTGAGCGACCGGAAAATCTGCCGTCGGATTCAGTCTACACGTCGTTCTATTCACATGCATTATTTAAGGAGTCGGGGGTTCCTCAAGTGCCATACATGAGTGCTCGGATTTTCCGATCTGATTTCACTTACAGTTTTCCAGTCTCTTCCGGCTGGAAATTCCTCCGCTTATACTTTTACCCGTCCCGTTACGGATCAGATTTTGACGCCGTCAGTTCCTTCTTCTCCGTCACCGTCAACGGTTTCACTCTCTTGAAGAACTTCAGCGCCGATTTAATGGCAAAGGCTTCCAAACCAGAATCAAAATCTCTGATAAAAGAGTTTATTCTTCCGGTTCACCGAACTCTGAATCTAACGTTCACACCGTGTTCGAACTCCTCAGCTTTCGTTAACGGAATCGAGATTGTCTCCATGCCTGATCGGTTTTACTCAAAGGGTGGATTTGACGACAAGATAACTTATGTCGGTACCTCCGTTGATTTCCATATAGACAACAGAACGGCTTTCGAGACTGTTTACCGGTTAAACGTGGCCGGACAAGACGTGGGAGACACGGGAATGTTCCGGCGGTGGCTTTCCGATGATGATTTTTTACTCAATGAAGATTCGGGACTCGAAGTGGTGGGACCGCCGGGTGTGACGATAAACTACACGGCGAAAACTCCGGCGTACGTTGCGCCGGAAGATGTGTACAAGACGTTTCGTTCGATGGGGTTCGTCAAGAACCCTAAACTCAACTTGACGTGGCTCTTGAATGTCGATGCCGGTTTTACCTACCTCGTTAGGCTTCATTTCTGTGAGACTCTACCCGAAGTGACCGAACCGGGAGAACGTGTTTTCTCTATCTTCGTAAGGAAACAGTTGGCCAAGCGTGAGATGGATGTGGTTCAGTTGAGCGGTGGTTCTAGGATTCCAGTGTATCTAGATTTCAGTGTATATGTTGGTTTCAAAGATGGGCCGAGACCTGATCTACAACTTGACTTGCATCCTTTCACCTTCATTAGCCCAAAGTATCTTGACGCTATTCTGAATGGTTTAGAGATTCTCAAGCTGAATAATTCTGACGGTAATCTAGCGAGTAATCCAAACCCAAAAATGATTGGAGGCAAGTTACATGTTCTGATGATAATCCTCATAGGTGTTGGTTCTGCGATTCTGTTAGTGACTTTCATTATTGTCCTCATGCTGTTGATGCGCCGGAAGAAGAGGAAGAAGAATAGGAAGGACAATAGTGTCGTTATGTTCAAGGTATTATTGAAACACTATACTTATGCAGAAGTGAAAAAAATTACAAAGTCATTTTCACATACCATTGGGAAAGGGGGATTTGGAACTGTCTATGAAGGAAACCTTTGTAACGGTCGTAAGGTTGCAGTAAAGGTATTGAAGGATTCAAAGGGCAATGGCGAAGATTTCATTAACGAAGTCGCCAGCATGAGCCAAACATCTCATGTAAACATTGTTTCTCTGCTAGGTTTCTGCTATGAAGGGTCCAAAAGGGCGATTTTATATGAGTTTCTAGAGAATGGGTCTTTGGATAAGTTCATCTCTAGAAACAAGCCATTGACTCTGGATGTGACGACACTATATGGAATCGCGTTAGGCGTTGCTCGAGGATTGGAGTACTTGCACTATGGCTGCAAAACAAGAATCGTGCATTTCGACATTAAACCTCAGAATATTCTTTTAGATGGAAATCTTTGTCCTAAAGTCTCAGACTTTGGGCTTGCTAAACTCTGTGAAAAAAGAGAAAGCATTGTGTCATTGATAGACACAAGAGGAACTATAGGTTACATTGCACCTGAGGTGTTCTCAAGGATGTACGGTGGAATCTCCCATAAGTCAGATGTGTATAGCTATGGAATGTTGGTCCTCGAGATGATCGGAGCAAGAAACAAAGAAATAGTTGAAACCACAGCATCTGACGCTAGTTCAGCTTACTTTCCTGATTGGATCTATAAGGATCTTGAAAACGGTGAACACACGTGGATACTTGGAGATGAAATAACCAAAGAGGAAGAGGAGATTGCAAAGAAGATGGTCTTGGTGAGTCTCTGGTGTATTCAACCATGCCCATTAGATCGTCCATCGATGAACAGAGTCGTCGAGATGATAGAGGGAAGTTTGGATGCTCTTGAGATTCCCCCTAAGCCTTCTATGCACATTTCCACAAGGCTTACTCTTGAATCTTCTTCACTTCCTCTTCCTGAATCTTCTGCACTTCCTTCACTTTCCTAATGGCGAGGAAGCTGGAGAAAAAACTCAAAACCTTTGATTCTACGAATATTTAGCACCAAAGTATGTTTTGTTTTTATGATTCGACAAGAAAAAATTCTGAAAGATGAGAAACATTTTGAAAACCTTTTTCTGATTCTTTATTAATAAATGTCAAAAACTATAACAACTCAATAAGATCAAAATTCTAAACAACACATTTATGATAAAACTTCAAAACTCTAAAACCATAAAACATAGATTTAGTTAAAATAGTACATAGTGATCAAATATTTTCTAAAAATAATCTGATAGCCTCAGTCCCTCCAGCGGCTCAAATATTCAACATCGAATCTTGAACAGCCTACAACTTAGATTGGAAAGCAATTAAGGAAGCATACAATAATCTCCATCCTCGAATCTTAAATAATCTTGTTCATGATAAACCATATATCCCTTACTTTTGGCATAGCATCTTCTAAATGGGACGGGACCTGTCATTAATTTGACAAGCAACGTAAGTAACATGTTTTTACACATAATCGATGCATATGTAGATTTTGATTCTTTGCTAACAAATATTCTATTGGAGGATTCAAACTACTTGATGGTAAGTTGAAAGCCAAAAGCATTAAAAAAATTCGAGAAGACACCATCACATAATTGGTGAAGTTGTGCTAGACAGGTTGTGTAAATGTTACTCCTAGAAACACTGGTTTACTTTTGTGATAAAGTTGGCACGACCTACTAATGTGCTATGTTAGTTTTCCACTCAAGATTGAAGCAAGTTGATTAGTTAGAAACTTGATTACTGACATAAATAATTATTAATTTAGTAAGCATTGCCATACAATAGTTGACTACGTACAATATATCTAGTACCTCATCCTCGTGTTTGTATATATATATATTTTAAATTGAATGTAAAATTTATTAAAAAAAAACAAAAACAATTTGTTTTTACATCGAATGCATCCTGAATTTGAGTTTTAGAAGAGAAATTTGAAATAGGTACTAGATAAGCAAAAAAAAAAGTCTAGCATCTTGTAACAAACCAAACTTGAAGACTTTCCTCATATTTTGATCTCCCAATGCTCTGATCGATGATATCTGATTGCAAACTTGTTTATCAATGAATTGTGTGAGTCGGGACAGAACAAATAGGATGCTTCTCCATGTCGTCTCACATTACTTTCTTTTCAAATGAAGGATCGTCGTTTGAAAGATTTACCTAGTGAGGAAGCTTTGAATCCGGTCGAGCCTTTTGTCCGAAATATAAGCAACAATGGCTTGCCAATCTATCAAGAAGCGTGCTTTGATAAAAGACCTTTGATAAGAGATGTTCAAATTTCTGATGAGAATATACACAAAAAGAACAAATGATTCCTTGTCTCCATAGGGTCTTTGACACAAGACACAAGCATATATAGTTAAATCCCACCTTCCAATTCATCATACGTTCCCTCATTGATAATCGATTATGAATCGTGAGTTGAGTGAGAAAACAAAAAAATTGATGTGGCATGAGTAAACCATACTGCCTTATGCCAATCCACCAGATCAGTGCCGGCTCTGATCCCAAGCGTGAGCTTGCGGCCCTATTTTTAGGAAATATATTTGTATGTTATAAAGTGTCAACAAAAGACAGCAAGAAGAGGCATGCGTTGGCGTCAAATATAAACGCTTGTGGATCCCACTGTCACTATGTGCGCACAGTAAATTTCACTTTTCTCTTCTACATAAACGAACGATTTGTTCTTTGTAAAACACACTTCTCATTCGAATATAATACAAAGTCTCTTGCTCTTATATTCTCTCTATTATCAGTAACCTCTAGTTCTACGGGTATAAAATTTCTCTCTTTATTTATATTATAACACGTTATGAGCACGATAGTCTCTTATATACCGAAAAGGTAAGATCTATTTTGTGTTTTACTTATTTTTATTTGTATTTATTTATCATGCCAGGATGATAGGCTATGCCTTCTCCGAGCCGATCGTTATAGTAGACTATGCTTTCACGATCGAAATGATCACATGGTAGACTATGTCTCCTCGGATCATATTTATGGAGTGAGAGATTAAAATTCACATCCATGCTTATTTATTAATATTATACTGGACGGCTAAGCCGCCTTATAATTTATTTATTGCTTAAATGTGGATGATCTCATCGCCACAATATTACCGTTAAATATATGTCTATATTATTTAAAATTTCTGATTAATTTTTATTTTAAATCTTTATCACCTAACGGTAACAAAGAAAAATTTTAAAGATTTTTTACACTCCCAACAGCTAGTTAACAGTTAGTAAACAGTATTTTTATCATCTATAAATACTTTTATATTTCACTCACCCTACTCAAATATTTCATCTTCCTCCAAAATCCTCTCCAAACAAATTTTTAGTTTTCATAAGAAAGGAAGAAAAATGTTTTTCTTATTTTTAGTCTTTGTACTTGGTTATATTCTCGCCACTTTTTATAGTTTACTCATCGGAGAATTTTCTCCAGAAGAACCTGTGATAATTTCTATTTTGCTGTTTTATGCGTCTGTATTCCTTGTAATCGCTTTCTTTATTCCAGTACCTCACATATTTTAATAAAATAAATATGTACTTTGATTAATATTTAATTATGCAATTATTATATTATTAACATGTTCAAATTTAATCTATAAATATTTTATGATTAAAACCAAATTGTTAAAGTTCTTGTTTATTTAGAGATAATGTCAAATCTGGCAAAGCTCGAGTCTGCTGCCCTCGATATTACTGGAAAAAATTATATGACATGAGCAGGAGGTGCGAAAACGCATCTAAGAGGAAACAGGCTCCCTCATACCATCGATAAATCAAAAACGACATCAGATGAGAAAAAGGCAAAAGCCATGATATTTTTACGTCAACATATCCATGATGGTTTAAAAGATGAATATATCATAAAAGAAGATCCTGCAAATCTCTGGCAATCTCTAAAAGAAAGGTTTGATCACCAAAAATATGTGATCTTACCAAAAGCCAGGCACGAGTGGTTACATCTCCGGTTCCAGGACTACAAAAGCGTTAGTGATTATAATTCTGCACTGTTTGAAATCACATCCAAGATGGTGTTATGTAGAGAAAGTATAAGTGACTATGATATGATCGAAAAAACTCTCTCCACATTCCACCCGAGTAATGTAGTCCTGCAGCAACAGTACCGGACAAATAGATATGCTCGTTATTCGGAGTTGATGCATGTACTCCTTGTTGCCGAGCAAAATAACAAACTCGTCATGATGAACCATCAGAGCCGTCCAACTGGATCTGCACCATTCCCAGAAGCGAATGTTGCATCGTCTAGCTATAATAACTGGCAAAGACGTGGACGTGGACACGGCCGATACCGTGGTCGTGGACGTGGACATGGATATGGTCGTGGACGAGCCAAAGAAAAAGGATATCATCCCTATGATTTTAACCGTAAAAGAGAAAATAAGAATTTTCAAGAAAAGGATGATGGCCGTGAATTTAAAAGAAAGAAGGAAACTGTTTGCTACTGATGCGACATGAAAAATCATTGGGCACGTACCTCTCGTACGCCAAAACATTTAGCCGATCTGTACCGGGAATCACAGAAGGCAAAAGAAAATGGAAATGAAACTAATTTCATTTCTGGTGAACCCGAACCTTCTTTTCATGGCCTAAATGATGACACTCATCCCGATGTTTTGGATTTACTGGTTGATCCTGAAGAATCAATAAAATCGATGTAATATGATGTTTCCCTCTGAATAAGACAAGAAAATAAAAGTTTGATATTTTTAATGATTTATGTACTTTTGTGGTTAATGTTTTTATTGTAAAATAAGTTTTATTATAAAATAAGTCTTATAATATAAGTTTATGCTTTGTTAAATGATTATTAATACATTTTTTATGAATATTTTAAATCCAGAAAAAAATGTCAGAATTTGAGAAAAATGATGGAGATATATGTCTGGCAGACAGTGGTACAACACACACGATAATTAAAGATAAAAAGTATTTCTCCTATCTCAAAATGAAAGATTCCGCAGGAAGCGTGAATACAATATCTGGTAATTTTAAAAATTATTATGGGCTCCGGAAGAGTCAGTTTTTCAATGCCAAGGGGAACAAAGTTTGAAATAAATGATGCATTATATTCTCCAAAGTCTTACAGAAATTTGTTAAGTTTTAAAGATATTCGCGGAAATGGATATCATGTAAAGACTTTGAATAAAAATGGCATTGAATATCTTTGCATTACATCAGAGAGAAAACAAATATTGGAAGAGTTGCAAATGTTGTCCTCTGGATTATATTGCATAAAAATTAATATGATTGAATCATATGTTACAATAAACCCAAAGTTTATTGATACTTTTAAAGTTTGGCATGAAAGATTAGGCCATCCTAGTTCAATCATTATGAGAAAAATCGTGCCAAATTCTAAAGGCCATCCGTTGAAAAATGAAAAAATATTACAAACGGGCAAATTATTATGTAATGCTTGTTCTCAAGGAAAGCTCATAACTCGGCCATCACCAGCTAAAGTTGGGAATGAATCACCAGAATTTTTAGAAAGAATACATGGTGATATATGTGGACCGATCCATCCACAATGCGGGTCATTTCAATATTTTATGGTTTTGATTGACGCATCCAGTAGATGGTCACACGTGTGTCTATTGACAACACGAAATACAGCTTTCGCTAAATTCATTGTCCAAATAATCAGACTAAGAGCACAATTTCCTGATTATGCCATAAAGAAAGTGAGATTGGACAACGCTGGTGAATTCACTTCACAAGTGTTTAATGATTATTGTATGTCTTTAGGAATCGATGTTGAACATCCAGTTCCACATGTTCATACACAAAATGGCATGGCTGAGTCATTGATTAAACGGTTGAAATGGATTGTAAGACCGTTAATATTGAGAACAAAATTCCCAATTAATGTATGGGGACATGCTATTTTGCATGCTGTAGCACTGCTTCAGATACGGCCAAGTGCATATAATGAATATTCTCTATTACACTTAATATCTGGTCAGGAGCCAAATATTTCCTATCTTCGTGTTTTTGGTTGTGCTGTTTATGTTTCGATAGCCCCACCACAGAGAACAAAAATGGGGCCACAACGAAGATTGCGAATATACATCGGTTATACGTCACCAAGTATCATTAGATATCTGGAACCAGTAACTGGCGATATGTTTACGGTACGTTTTGCCGATTGCCATTTTAATGAAAATGAATTCCCCGCGTTAGTGGGAGGATTAAGAAAATCACCAAAAGATAACATCACATGGTGTACAAAATCTTTGGCTTATCTTGATCCTCCTACCAATCAACGTGAGATGGAAGTTTAGAAAATTGTACATATGCAAAGGTTGGCAAACCAGTTACTAGACGGCTTCACAAATACAAAAAGGGTGACACAGTCATACATTCCCGCTGTAAATGTTCCATCCAAAATTAGTGTTCCTGAAGAACACATTGATGGGAACATGTCAAATGAACCTAGGGTTCAGTTAAAGAGGGAGAGACCGATGGGATCTAAAGATAAAAATCCCCGAAAGAAAAAGAATGTGGGAGAACAAAGTAAAATGGTTCTAGAGGAACCAAGTAACGAAAAATGGCAAGAGGACATATATGAGATGGTTCGAGAAGAACCACATATGAAAGAAAGTCCTCAAGATAAAAATGTAAAAGAAAAATATGAGATTTCCATCAACTACGCCCAAAATGGAGAAATATGGATCAGAGATGAAATAGAAGATAATGATGGAATATTTTCTTTTTCTGTATCTAAAGAGCTCGATCATGAAAGTAATGATCTAGAGCCAATGTCCATATCAGAATGTCAGAAAAGACATGATTGGGAGAAATGGAAAATGGCCATAGAAACGAAATTATCCTCCCTCAATAAAAGAAATATTTTTGGACCTATTGTCACAACATCAGAACATGTAATGCCAGTCGGATACAAATGAGTATTTGTAAGAAAAAGAAATGAGAAAAATGAGGTCACAAGGTATAAAGCCCGACTTGTGGCACAAGGTTTTTCTCAAAGACCGGGAATTGATTATGAAGAAACATATTCTCCGGTAATGGATGCAATCACATTCAAATACTTAATGAGTCTTGCAGCATCCAAGAATCTAGACATATATCTGATGGATGTTGTGACAGCATATTTATATGGTTCACTTGATAGTGACATATATATATATATGAAAATCCCTGAAGGATTGAAAATGCCAGAAGAATTAAGGTCAAAATCTAAAGAGATTTGTTCGATTAAATTACAGCGATCACTTTACGGATTAAAACAATCTGGGCGCTTGTGCTATAATCGCTTAAGTGAATACTTGTTGAGTAAGGGTTACATCAACAATGCGATATGCCCTTGTGTGTTTATTAAGAAATCTGCATCAGGTTTTGTGATCATTCCTGTATATGTTGATGACCTGAATATAACTGGAACTCAAAAGGAGTTTGATGATGCAAGAACTCATTTGAAAGAAGAATTCGAAATGAAAGATCTTGGAAAGACAAAGTTTTGTCTTGCGCTTCAGATAGAGAATTTCCGAGACGGAATATTTGTGCATTAATCAAATTACACCAAAAGAGTGTTAAAACGCTTTAGTATGGATAAAGCGACTCTTTTAAGTACTCCAATGGTCAATAGATCACTTGATATTGACAAGGATCCATTTCGACCTTGTGAAAGTAATGAAGAAATATTAGGCCCTGAAGTGCCTTATATGAGTGCTATTGGTATTCTTATGTATCGTGCATGTGACAATGCCGCCCATCTATTTACAAAGGTGCTTCCCAATACAACATTCAAGAAGCATGTTCATAATATTGGAATGCGGCATCTACGAGACTTGTAAAGAGAATATAAGATCTATTATTTCCAGGGGGAGTTTGTTGTTGTTGCACTCTTTTTTCCTTTGTTATGGTTTTTATCTCACTGTGTTTTTCCATAGAAATGTTTTTAATGAGGCAGCACACAACTCCACAAGATGCGATAGTGACACTGGTCTCCAAGAAGGAGTGTTATAAAGTGTCAACAAAAGACAGCAAGAAGAGGCGTGCGTCGGCGTTAAATATAAACGCTTGTGGACCCCACTGTCATTATGTGCGCACTGGTAAATTTCACTTTTCTCTTCTATTTAAACGAACGATTTGTTTTTTGTAAAACACACTTCTCATTCGAATATAATACAAAGTCTCTTGCTCTTATATTCTCTCCATTATCAGTAACCCCTTGTTCTACGGGTATAAAATTTCTCTCTTTATTTATATTATAACATTTTAAAGTAAAACAGCTCTTTTTGAATTTTTTTGCAAAACAACATTTTTTTTTATCTCTGTAGCTTGCGCCTTTGTCAAATTTTTAAATCTCAGAGCCGGTTATGCGGTTCCAAGTATATTTTTACATTAAACTTTGGTTTGAAGTTATCTCCATTGCCTCTCCAAAGGACGAAATCTGCTGCTTCAACATCTCCCCCACACTCTTTGCCCTTACAAAGTCTCTTCTATGGCATTCAAGTTCTTCACCCATATCTACGTTTTCTACAGGTGTCCCATGCTGATGCAACTGATGCATTTATCCGAATTCTTATATCAGTAACCCCTCTAGGGGCCGTAACATCTATTAAACAACCCATATTTGACCATTTATCAAAAAAAATGATAAACATCTATTAAACAACTTCAGTAACTTACTTTTTGAAAGATCTTAAGAGCAGTCAAAAAAAAGAAGATCTTAAGCCTAAACCTCCTTCCTCACTCATTTGTAAAAAAAAAAAAATGGTTTATTCACTTACCAACTAAACTCTGACGTGTGGACCTAAACTAAATTAGTGATTTCATTTGATTATATTTGTTTTCTCAAGAAAATAGAAAATTACTCCCCAATTTCCCACGACGAGGACGAGGAATAATATAACACCAAATTCGATTTTCCATGGCTAGAAAATAAGATCCTTTTCTGACAGAACACTAGATTCCTAACTTTCTCTATCGAAACCTTTAACATATTTTTTACAGAAACGAGAAAATCCAGAAGAAAAAAAAGTTGGGATTTTCTTTTAAAATCTTCGAGATTGTTATAGGATAAATCGGAATATCTCGGTTATCTCAGCTTATTTGCTATTTCGTTTATGTTGCATTTCAATAATTAAACCAATTTGGGAAATCAACCAGAAAATATTTTCCTCTTTTCTTAAATCTCTCTTTCTCTATTATCGTCATCAGAATCCAGTACCTTCGAAGTGACTATTCCTCCTTTACAGTCATCTTCTAGGCTGAGATTTACCAGCTTTTGGGGTTCATAAGAGAGCCTCTAGGTTGGATTTATCTTCAGATCTTCATTGCTGTGTCAGAGATGGATGTTGACTTAAGCTTGATAATAGCTTGAGTCATAAGCTATTTAGGATTAGGAAAATAGACATATTTAAGAGTTATCTAAATATGTAAGATATTCTTTTCTAATTAGGAAATATACTAACTTCATCTCTATATAACAAGATGCCAAGGTGTGGCATAGGTTATGAGTTTTAGAGAGAATTTGGGAGGCTTTAGTTTTTGAGTTATTTTTCTAAAGCTAATAAAGAAAGGTGTTCTTTATAAATCTCAAGTTCTTAATTCATCCTTTGAATTCAATATTTGGTATCAGAGCTTCAGGAATTTAATCAAGACAAGGATTGGATCGTGAAGTTCTTTTACAGGTGTTGTACGAAGAAAAACCGTAAGCCATGGGAGATCTTACGGTCACGACATCGTTGTTAACAAAACCTAAAGAAGGAGGATCTTCTTCTATTCAATGTCCTATGCTAACCGCAACAAATTATACAGTATGGGCCATACGAATGAAGATTTTGCTCAAAGTTAATAAAGTGTAGGAAGTCCTAGAGAAGGAATCTAACGATGGTGAGAAGAATGTTTTGGCCATGGCCTTGCTTTTCCAATCCATACCTGAGGCACTTATCTTGCAAGTTGGAGAACTAGATACGACAAAGAAAGTATGGGAAGCCATCAAAGCAAGACATATGGGAGCAGAGAGGGTAAGAGAAGCACAACTACAAACCCTAATGGCTTAATTTGATCGGCTCAAGATGAAACCTAATGAATTGATCGATGACTTTGTCGGTAAGTTATCAGAGATCTCTTCAAAGTTAGCCGCCCTCTGAGAAACCATCGAAGAACCGAAGGTAGTTAAGAAGTTTCTTCAGTGTCTTCCTCGGAAGAAATACATTGACATAGTGGTGTCGCTCGAACAAGTATTGAACCTTAACACCACAACCTTTGAAGACATCATCGGACGTCTCAAAGCATATGAGGAACGTATCTCCGAAGAAGAAGAAGAAACCCAAGAAAACCAAAACAATTGATGTATGCAAACATGGCTCAACCAAATCAGTCTAGTCGAGACTCCAATGGAGAATATAGAAGCAGAGATCGAGGAGGACGCTTCTATAATAGGGGGAGAGGTCGTGGACGATCTAATGGTGAAAGAGATTTGTAGAACGTAGAATGCTACAGCTGTGACAAAAAGGGTCACTATGCATCTAACTGTCCGAACAGATTACTCAAGCTCCAAGAAGCACGTGAAAACGAAGCATATAACACAGAACAGGCAGATGAGTTAATGATGCACGAAGTAGTGTTTCTCAACGAAAGAAATGTAAAGCCAAAGGATTTTGAAACAAGCTCGGATGGAAGTAATGTTTGGTACTTATACAATGGGGCAAGTAATCATATGACTGGAAACTGTGGTTACTTCAAGGAAATCAATGAGTCTATCACAGGAAAGGTGCGTTTTGGAGACGACTCCGGTATAGACATAAAAGGAAAAAGGCTCCATATTGTTTATCAGCAAGAACGGAGGAAGAAAAGTCTTAGTTGATGTCTATTTCATTCCAGGCTTAAAGAGCAACATTATCAGTCTTGGGCAAGCCACAGAATCAGGATGCGCTGTTAGAATGAGAGCAAACATTCTTACACTGCATGACAAAGACGGGAATTTGATAGCAAAAGCCAATCGTTCCAAGAATCGGCTATACAAAATACTCATGGAGATAGTCGATTCAAAGTGTCTACAAGTTATGACACTAAGCGATTCAACAAAGTGGCATGCAAGGCTATGGCATATTGGAATGGATTCAATGACATCAATGATCAAGAAGGAGCTAGTCATTGGAATGCCTAAAATCACGGTTGAGAAAGAAACATGTGCGTCATGTTTACTTGGAAAACAAGCCAGAAGAGTGTTCCCACAAGCAACCTCATACCGAGCAACAAACATACTCGAATTAGTACATGGAGATCTCTGTGGACCCATTACACCTCCTAAAGCTGTGAAGAAGAAATATATATTCGTACTCATTGATGATCATTCTCGTTATATGTGGTCAGTTCTGTTGCGGGAAAAGGGAGAAGCGTTTGATAAATTCAAGAAGTTTAAGGCATTGGTAGAGCAGGAGACAGGAGCCTTAATCAAAACCTTTAGAACAGACCGAGGAGGTGAGTTCATGTCACAAGAGTTCCAAACGTTCTGCGAAACATCCGGGATAAAGAGACATCTAACAGCTCCATACTCTCCTCAACAAAACGGAGTAGTGGAAAGGCGAAACAGAACGCTATTGGAGATGACTAGGAGCATGTTAAAGCATATGAATGTACCAAATTACTTATGGGGAGAAGCAGTAAGACACGCTACTTACCTCATAAACAGAGTAGCAACGAGAGCTCTAGTCTCACAAACTCCGTATGAAGTTTTCAAGAAGAGGAAACCCAATGTGGAGCATTTGCGTGTGTTTGGGTGTATTGGATATGCTAAGGTGGAGACTCCACATCTTAGAAAGCTAGATGACAGATCAAGAACATTGGTGCATCTCGGAACCGAGCCAGGATCAAAGGCGTATAGATTGGTTGATCCTACAAGCCGAAGAGTAATAGTAATAAGAGACGTAGTTTTCGATGAGAGCAAGAGCTGGAAGTGGAACAATATAGAGGACAATGACGAACCAGGAATGTTGAAACTTGTCTTTGGGGAATATTGAAATAATGGCGTAAGAGAAAGCGAGGATAGAAGGCAAGTAGAAGAAGTCATAGGAATGGATAATGATGAGGTTACCATGGAAGATGATGATCTTTCGGATCAAGAAGATGAAAATATAGCAGCTAAAGAAAGAGATCTGAATCAAACTCTGTTAAGAAGGTCAACGAGGCTGACTAAGAAACCGAGCTACTTAAGTGATTATGTATTGATGATCGAATGCGAGTGTGAATCTGAGTGTGAACGTTTGTTGACCCTGATAAATGAAGAACCGTGGGATTTCAACCAGGCAAGAGGAGAGAAAGTGTGGAGAGAAGCATGTAAGGATGAAATATCTTCCATAATCAAGAACAACACGTGGGAGTTGGTTGATCTTCCAGCTGGAGCTAAGGCAATCGGGTTAAAATGGATCTTTAAGATCAAACGCAACTCTGATGGAAGCATAAACAAATACAAATCAAGACTTGTATCCAAAGGGTATGTTCAAAGATTCGGCATAGACTTTGAGGAAGTATTTGCCCCGGTAGCACGCATTGAAACCGTCAGGTTTATCATTGCTCTAGCAGCATCAAACGAATGGGAAGTGCATCACTTAGACGTAAAAACTGCTTTCCTTCACGGCGATCTAAAAAAAGAGGTTTATGTTACTCAACCAGAAGGATTTGTGATCAAGGGGAGTGAAGACAAGGTGTATAAATTAAAGAAGGCATTGTACGGATTAAGACAAACACCAAGGGCATAGAATGAGAAGTTAAACAAAGTTCTTGGAGAATTTAACTTTGTAAAATGTTCAAAGGAACCTTCCTTGTATCGAAAATATGAGAAATAAAATCTTCTCCTTGTGGCAGTTTACGTAGATGATCTCCTAGTCACGGGGACAAGTCTGGATATGATACTCGAGTTCAAAAGAAGAATGTCAGAGAAATTTGAAATGAGCGATCTTGGAAAGCTGATTTATTATCTTGGTATTGAGGTGTGTCAACATGAAGGAGGAATCACACTAAACCAGGAAAGGTATGCGAGTAAGATCTTAGAGGAAACAGGGATGAAAGATTGCAATGCGGTTTATGCTCCAATGGATTCAGGCTTGAAATTGTCTAAAGCACAAGGAGAACGATGCATAGATGAGAAGGAATATAGAAGAAATATTGGGTGTCTTCGGTACTTACTCCATACACGACCAGACCTTTCGTATTCGTATTGTGTTGGAGTACTAAGTAGGTATATGCAAGAACCCAAAGAATCTCATGGTGCAGCCTTAAAACAGATCTTAAGGTATCTACAAGGAAGTCTCTATCACGGTCTCACGTTTAAACGAGCAAACAAGACGGAGCTGGTTGGATATAGAGACAGCAGCCACAATGTAGATGCAGATGATGGAAAAAGTACAACTGGTCACATTTTTTATCTTAACGAGTCTCCAATTACTTGGTGTTCTCAAAAGCAGGAAATTGTCGCATTATCCTCTTGTGAAGCTGAATTCATGGCAGCAACTGAAGCAGCCAAGCAAGCAATATGGCTTCAAGAACTTCTTGGAGAAGTCGTCGGAAGGCCTTGTAAGAAAGTTGTCATTCGGATTGACAACAAGTCTGCGATAGCTCTTACAAAGAATCTTGTATTTCATGGACGAAGCAAGCATATTCACCGAAGGTATCATTTCATAAGAGAGTGCGTTGAGAACGAACAGGTTGAGGTCGAGCACGTTGCCGGAAGTTTGCAAAAGGCTGACATCGTAACCAATGCATTGAGAAGAATCAAGTTCAAGGAGATGAGAGATCTCATTGGAGTTCAAGAAGTGTTAAAAGAAGATTTTAAGCTTAAGGGAGAGAATGTTGACTTAAGCTTGATAATAGCTTGAGTCATAAGCTATTTAGGATTAGGAAAATAGACATATTTAGGAGTTATCTAAATATGTAAGATATCCTTTTCTAATTAGGAAATATACTAACCTCATCTCTATATAACAAGATGCCAAGGTGTGGCATAGGTTATTAGTTTTAGAGAGAGTTTGGGAGGCTTTAGTTTTTGAGTTATTTTTCTAAAGCTAATAAAGAAAGGTGTTCTTCATAAATCTCAAGTTCTTAATTCATCCTTTGAATTCAATACAAGAGACTGTTGACTGGTACAATGTCAAGCAGAGGTTATGGTAGTGGAAGCTACAGAGATCCTCTGTTGCAGAACCAGGTCTGTTTTTTCAATTTCCGATTCCTTAAACCTTTCTTGTTTCTCACTTTCAAGCTTTTGTAAAGTTTTTCATGATCGATTGAAAGGTTCGTACTTTGCTCACCCAGTTTCTGGAACCTGAGTCGATTTATCAGAAATTTCTTAATTTGTCACTGTTATTGAAAAAATTGAGGTTCTTAGGGCACTCGCAAGTGTTATGTGACTTCAAAATTACTGTTCAATTCGAAGAGTCTGGTTAATTTTTGAAGCATAGGGTTCTCACTTGACAAGTGAATGATCATTCGATTAGAACAATTTGATTGTCCTAACAGAAGCTAGTCACAGAAGAATGTCATTCAAAAGTTTGATTCTTGAATGCGATTTTACCAAACGTGTTACTCATTCTTCCTTACTGTATGCAGGACAAACCGAAATCGAATGGAGAGCAGACAAGCGAGAATGGTCCAAATGATCTCGAGCACGGTGTAGTTGAGGTATCTAGATATGCATTAAAGGCTCAGAAAATGGATGAAACCGTAGAGAATATATTGCTGGCATGATAAAGGTGTGCGATGTTTACTGTGTCGTATTGAAGAAATCTGGGAATAAGACTGATTGATACAAGATTCACGAAGTCTGCATTTTTTCAGGGGCTTCGAGAATCTTGTATCAATCAGTCTTATTCTCATATTTCTCCTATACGACACAGTGAACATCGCACACCTTTATCATGCCAGCAATATTCTAGAGGGTTTCATCCATTTTTCTGAGCTTTTAATATGCACATCTACGAGCCCTCTCGAATTCTGAAGTCTTTTTCAGCAATATTCTCCAGGATTTCTACAGAAACGTTTCATATATAGAGGTGAGATTATCTTATTTGGTTTCTCAGGCAGCAAATGTCGGATTCGGAAGAGTCTTTTCGTTGGTGATTGATTCTTATGTAAAGATTCGTCAATAATCGAACATTATGGTTGCAGGAAAAGCCAGATGCAGGAAAGCTAGTGATTGGTACCATTGCTCTGTTGATAGCTTCAACAACTAATCTCCTCGTTGTATGTCTCATCTCTCAGATCTTTGAGTACATATTAGAAATTAGTCTCTGATATGGTCTAGAATCTGATTATACGGTAGAAAGATTATAAAAGCGGAAATTTTTATGTGTTGCAGCCGTGGAATGATTATAGAGATTGTGTCAAGAGATGCCATGACGCCTGAGCAGCAAGCGGAATCCATTCGTGCTGTTAGAAACGCGGTAGTAATCATTTTGCTTATCGTTGTAATCAGGTGATTACATCTTCAAGATTCTTCCTTAGTCCTTGCTTGATCTTTAGAGTTTTGGTTTTTTCTTCCGTTTTCTGGGTTTCTTTAGATCGTGTTGCACTCAGTGGCGGATCTAGAAATTGTTTTTATCCGGGGCAAAAATAAAAACTATTAGCATAATATCATATATAAACAGGGGCATCATTAGAATCTTATAGAAAATTACACTAAATTTAAAAATGTCATAGGGGGCAAGTGCCCCTCCCTTACTTAACATAGCTTCGCCCCTGGTTGCACTGCTATTTAACTCGGCCAGCGAAAGAGTTGTGGCTCGGTTGAGAAAGGGTTTGTTCAAACACACAATGCATCAGGTAAAGAAATTTACTCAAAACACATGTCTCAAGATTCTTACGACTGCCCTTATCTCTTGCTTTTATTAGTCTTTCATGCATTATGTGTACTTTTGATATCTTCAAGAACTTGAAAAAAAATGTTTTTGTTGCTCCCTGCTAACAGGAGATAGCATTTTATGATGCCACGAAAACCGGATAACTCCTAAGTAGACTATCTTCGGAATGTAACAACCGCGCTTATCGGAGTTGGGTTCATGTTTTCATCATCTTGGAAATTAACATGTAAGAAGCTTCTCTTCTCTTTTGTACTAATAGATGTAAAATAAAAACACTGACTCATCTTCTTGTTCATCAATCATGCTTTTTCCAGTGTTGGCACTAGTAGTGGTTCCGCTAATCTCAGTTTCTGTGAGACAATTCGGGCGATATCGTCGTGAACTTTCACACAAAACTCAAGTAGCAGCTGCTGTTGCTGCATCAATTGTTGAGGTTATTTTTTCTGTTAGTATTTTAAACTGGATTGGATCAATGTTTAGGAATCTTTTGGTGCAATCCGAATAGTTAGATCTTTTACAAAAGAAGGTTATATGGTATCACAATACTCCAAGAAAGTCGATGAGACTCTGAAGTTAGGACTCAAACAAGCTGTGAGTTTTTTTTTATGGCATAAACCATTTCATAAAGTTAAACTCTGTTTGATGTTTCCTTGAGAGGATATATCTGTTTTTGGTTGATTTAGGTACTTGTCGGGTTGTTCTTTGGAGGACTAAACGCAGCTTTCACGTTATCTGTTATTACGGTTGTTAGTTATGGAGCTTACTTAACCATAACCGGTTCGATGACCGTTGGAGCACTCACTTCATTCTTTATAGCCTCACAGGTTTCATTTGCATTTGTGTTTCTTCCTTCATTTGATTTGGAACTCTTGAAAGAATTATTGTGTTAAACTAAGATATTGTTTTTGGCAGTTGGTTCATCGATATCTTCTTTATCGAGTTTTGTACACAACTTCAATGGAAGCTGCGGGCGCATTAATTAAGCATTATGTCATTGATAGACACAAGAGGAACTATAGGTTACATTGTAGAAATTCATACCAGTTTATAACTATTTATAAAACTATGTACTTATGAATTCACTTGCCAAGATCTCATGCAAATACTAAAATAAATCTAGAACATAGAGTTTGAATATACCTGGATATTCTGCAGCGGAACGGTAAATGGATATGGATTTAGGTTGTTTAGCACACCAAGAGTTCTCATAGCGGGTCAGTCCGATTCTGTGTTCTCCAACACATATCTATGTGATTGACTTTGATACAACATATCATTGACTTCACGAAACATAGTCATCAGTCACCTCAAATACTAATCATTCATAGTTATTAAGTCTCACGTTAATAACCTTGACTAGGGATCTAAATAATTTATATCATCTTCCACTAATAGGGTTTCATGATCAAGTCACGTACTTGATGACCTATTAGAATGACATAAACTGTTTCGGGACTACTATTTAATAACCCAATAAAATAACACTGAAACAAATTTCATTAATTTGAAAATCAAATCAAATGTATGTAAACATGAACATCATATCATAAAAGAAAAATCTCCCACTAGAATTAAGATCACATCTTAAGATATCTAATGCCTACAGCAGCAGTATGACACTCATGCTTAGGCCTTGGAAGAGGCTTGGTCAAAGGATCAGCAACATTTGCATCCGTTGAGACTCGGCTAATCTTCACATCTCCTCTATCAACAATATCACGAATGAGATGATATCGTCTCTCAATGTGTTTGGATTTCTGGTGTGATCTGGGTTCTTTCGCCTGAGCGATGGCTCCATTGTTGTCACAATATAGATCCACCGGACCAGAGATGCTAGGAACCACACCAAGTTCAGTAATGAACTTCTTAATCCAAACAACCTCCTTTGCTGCTTCAGAAGCAGCGATGTATTCAGCTTCGGTTGTAGAGTCTGCCACAGTGCTTTGCTTGGAGCTTTTCCAACTCACCGCTCCTCCATTAAGACAAAAGATGAAACCAGATTGTGATCGAAAATCATCTTTGTCTGTCTGAAAGCTGGCATCCGTATAACCACTCACAACAAGCTCATCACTTCCTCCATAAACCAAGAACTTATCTTTAGTATTTCTCAAATACTTGAGAATGGTCTTGACCGCTGTCCAGTGACTTTCACCTGGATCTGATTGGTATATACTCGTCATGTTTAAAGCACATGCAACATCTGGACGAGTACAGAGCATGGCATACATGATAGATCCTACCGCAGAAGCATATGGGATTCTACTCATCCTCTCTCGCTCATCATGTGTCGAAGGACACTGCGTCTTGCTGAGAGTAATGCCATGAGACATTGGTATAAAACCTTTCTTGGAATCATGCATATTAAACCTGTGCAAAACCTTATCTATATAAGTATCTTGACACAGTCCAATAAGCCTGTTTGGTCTATCTCTATAGATTCTTATTCCAAGAATATAAGCAGCTTCACCCATGTCTTTCATTGAAAAACAACTTCCTAGCTAAGTCTTTACAGAATTTAGCAAAGGAACGTCATTCCCAATGAGCAGTATGTCATCTACATACAATACTAAGAAAGCAACTGCACTCCCACTAGTCTTCTTGTAAACGCATGGTTCTTCTTCGTTTCTAATAAAATCAAACTCTTTGATTGCCTCATTAAAACGAAGATTCCAACTCCGAGATGCTTGCTTCAAACCATAAATGGAACGTTGAAGTTTGCATACCTTCCCAGCACTTCCAGGAACTGTGAAACCTTCAGGTTGTGTCATGTACACATCCTCTCCGAGATTTCCATTAAGGAAAGCTGTTTTCACATCCATCTGCCAAATCTCATAATCATAATGAGCGTCAATTGCTAGGAGAATCCGAATGGATTTAAACATTGCTACTGGTGAATAGGTTTCATCATAGTCTATACCATGAATTTTCTTATAACCTTTAACCACCAATCTAACTTTGTATATTTGTACATTAATCCATGTCTGTTTTCTTCTTGAAAACCCATTTACACTCAATGGCTTTAACACCATCAGGTAAATCCGCCAAAGTCCATACTTTGTTTATTGACATGGAGTCCATTTCGGATTTCGAGGCTTCTAGCCATTTTTCGGAATCAGGGCCCATCATTGCTTCCTCAAAAGACATAGGTTCATCACTCTCTATAATTAATAGATCATGATGATCCGTCACCCAAACCCCATATCTATTAGGTTCGTGACGCGTCCTCTCGGACCTACGCACCTCAGGTTCCACAGGTGTAGATTCTACGACTCTTCGTAAATCTAATTGATCCTCTTCCTCAGAATTCGGAACAATCTCCTGTGTTTTTCGAATTTCTTCGAGTTGCACTTTACTCCCACTGCTCTTCTTATAAAGAAACTCTCTTTCCAGAAAGACACCGTTTCGAACAACAAACACTTTGTTCTCAGTGCGGTTGTAAAAGTAATAACCTTTGGTTTCTTTGGGATAACCAACGAAGTAGCATTTATCAGATTTGGGTCCTACCTTATCAGTAATCAACATTTTGACATAAGATTCGCAACCCCAAATTTTCAGAAAAGACAAATTAGGAACTTTTCCAGTCCATATCTCATATGGTGTCTTTTCAACTGACTTTGATGGACATCTATTTAGCGTAAACGCATATCCCCAAAAGGATAATGGAAGATCTGTATGACTCATCATTGATTGAACCATATCTAATAAAGTTCAATTTCTCCATTCGGATACACCATTCCATTGTGGTGTTCTTGGAGGAGTGAGTTGTGAAACAATTCCACAATCTCTTAGATGATCAATGAAAACTTGGCTTAAATATTCTTCACCTCGATCTGATCGAAGGGCTTTAATTCTTTTACCAAGCTGGTTTTGTACTTCATTCTGAAATTCTTTGAACTTTTCAAAAGATTCAGATTTATGTTTCATCAAATAAACATAACCATATCTACTGAAATCATCAGTAAATGTGATGAAGTACTGATTGTTTCCTCTAGCACTTAAACTCATTGGTCCACATACATCTGTATGTATAAGGCCCAACAAATCGTTAGCTCTTTCACTGTGTCCAGTAAAAGGAGCCTTTGTCATTTTTCCCACCAAACAAGATTCACATTTCTCATATGATTCATAATCAAATTATTTCAAAAGTCCATCGCTATGAAGCTTTTGAATGCGCTTCTCATTTATGTGGCCTAAACGACAGTGCCAAAGAAAAGTTGGATTCGAGTCATTCGACTTAAATCTCTTGGTACTAATGTTATAGACAGGCACACTTTGGTTCAGAACATAAAGTCCATTCTCTAATGGACCGCTACCATAAAAAATATCACTACAATCAAATGAACAACACTTGTCTTTAATCGAAAAATGAAATCCTTCCAAATCCAAACATGAAATTGAAATAATATTCCTGTTTATAGCAGGTACATAGTAGCAATTCTTAAGTTCTAAAACCATGCCCGAAGGCAAAGACAAATGAAATGTTCCTACGGCTAATGCAGCAACTCTTGCTCCATTTCCCACGCGTAGGTCCACTTGTCCTTTCTCCAAAGTTCTACTGTTGCTTAGGCCCTGCATATTTACACAAATATGAGCACCACAGCCGGTATCCAATACCCAAGACGTAGAACTAGAAGTAGCAACATTTACTTCTATAACATAAATACATGAAGAAGAAGTCTCAAAAGTCTTCTTCTTTTTCACATCGTCCAAGCATTTCTTGCAGTTTCTTTTCCAATGTCCAGACCATTACAGTAATGGCACTTGTCACCATCAGAAGGGCCTGGCTTGAACTTAGAAGAAGGATCAGACTTGCTCAGATTCTCAACCCGGCTTGTCTTAGCCTTTCCTTTGTTCTTACCGAATTTCTTAAATTTATTACCCCCTTGTACCATAAGAACATGTGGGGTGCCTTTCTTGATGTTTGGCTCAGCTGATTTGAGCATACCATGCAGCTCAGTCAAAGTCTTTGTCAAGTTGTTCATGTTGTAGTTCATAACAAACTGATCATAACTTGACGGCAATGATTGCAAGATGAGATCAGTAGCCAACTCTTGGCTGATAGCACAGTCCAGTTTTGCCAAGTTATCAATATAACCCATCATCTTAATGACATGTGGACTAACTGGACTGTCTTTCGGCAGCTTGCACTCAATGAGAGCCTTAACCGTTTGGTATCTCTCAGTTCGTGCTTGCTCCTCAAACATTCCTTTCAGGCTAGTGATCATGTCAATTGGCGAATCCACGTTCTCATATTGCTTCTGCAAGTCTGAGTTCATGGTAGCCAACATAAAAAAACACACATCGACCCTATCACTGACATGCATTTCATAAGCATTTATATATGCATGTTGAACATTGGTCTTAGGTTTCTCAGGGAGACTCTTCTCCGGGACATAGTCCTTTTTCTCTTGCTTGAGAACAATTCTCATATTTCGATACCATTCGAGAAAATTCGATCCATTCAACTTTTCCTTCTCAAGGACGGATCGCAGCGAAAATGAGCTGTGAGGGGTTGACATAGCTGAATCAAAAGAACATGAGATGTTAATATGATGTTCAACTATTAGAGAAATCTTAACAATTAAGAAGACTCATATTATATTCAAAACAATACAATCTTCAAATTGAATATAATGATCCAAGATCCATATTTTACTAGAATTCAAGTGAGCTTTGGCTCATCGCCCGAATGTCTAGCTATTTAGGTAAGCAACATCATTGCTAATTATATCCAATATATAATTCTTGGTTGTTGGATGACATCTTATGTCAAATCCAACCTATGTCTCTAAGCCCAAAATCGTTTTGATAGCTTAGTCAAGTAAACCAATTTCGTTTCACATGGTAACCATTACCATCTGCCTCACTTATGTAGTTGTGAACACCTTGTTTAGCAAACCGCACATTACACAACGAAACAAGCCTTGACGGTTGATAAAATTGGAAAGACATCAAAATACTTGATATTAATTGAGGAATTAAGATTTCATCCAATTTTAGTTTATACAGAAATATCAAGTATAACTGATACATATATCTTATATGTATTTTAATTGGATTGTAAATAACTAATTAATTTTAATCTAATTAAAATAATTATTTATTTATATAACTAATCTTAATTTAATAGCCAAATTTTAATCTAATTAAAATCTGAAATATATAATATCCTTACGATAAAGATTTCTTTTAGAAAAGGAATAATTCCAAATCAAATAAAGAATCTTATGCAAATATCAATAAATTTGATTACTTTAATCAAAACAAGAATATTTGGCATTTATATCTACATATACAAATATATATCGTAACTTTTCAAAAGGTCAATATTCCTTATATGAACAATTCAATACGATTTCACAAGCCACAATATACATATGTTAAATCAAATATGTAACTTAAAGTGTATATATGACGACGTGCAAACGAACGTTGCGTATCATGTGTGTTTACGATAAACACAAAAACATGATCGTACATGCATATGTATTCTGGATAACATTTAATTATAATCAAATCATAATATCAGACATACGTTTTATGAAATCTAAACAAGATTCAAACATGCTGAAATTAATTCCAATTTATATATATATCATATATACATATTAATCCAGATTCAAATCAATATTATGCAAGTAGGCTCTGATACCACTGTAGAAATTCATACCGGTTTATAACTATTTATAAAACTACTTATGAATTCACTTGTCAAGATCTCATGCAAATACTAAAATAAATCTAGAACATAGAGTTTGAATATACCTGGATATTCTGCAGCAAAAAGGTAAACGGATATGGATTTAGGTTGTTTAGCACACCAAGTGTTATACCTCTACCGGTATCCACACGCACACAAACTGCATCGGAACGAAATGCTAGTGCCGTAGAGATCTAATATCTCAATGGAACGACAAACTATTTGTCTTATATTTTAGGGTTCGGCGAGCACACACTTACGTTAACAAGCGTACAATCATATCTTATATAATCGACCTTGCTAACCTAATACTCCTCTAGACTCATAATGGCCCAAGCCCATTAAGAAGAGATTATCAATCTCTCGTCCATCATGACGTCAACTTTGCGTCCAAACATATATCACATATATATGCATTATATTTATATTATACTAGAATAGGACCCGCATGTATGCGGGTTTTTAATAAGATATTTTAAATTCGTAAAAATAAATTGAAAACAAAATCGGATAATATATAAGGAAAAAAAATTTTAATTTTATTAACATTTCCAAATATATATATATATGTGTTAATATTCTTATATGAATTATGTGTACTTCTATGCACTATATATATAATTATTTATTCTACTTTTCATAACTAAAATATATATTAGGATTCGCGTATACGCATGTTTATAATAATAAAATTTAAAACCCGTTAAAATATTTAAAAATATATATATAAAACAAAACCGGATCACTTTTGAACAAACTATATGAAAAAACACAATATCTAAATGTAAAATATATTTATTTATTTTAATTTTTATTTATCTTTAATTAAAATATTCAAAACACATAATATGTTGCGGGTCCTAAGTAACATTAACCATACTTCTCATATAGCTCACACCTTTTATCAACTATCTTTTTCTGTTCTGCTGCGTTAAAAACTTGGGTATGCAATTTGAATCGTTCGAGTATGTTAACGATCTCCCATCAACTCTTTTTAAGCAATTAAAATCTTTCTTTCTCTTCACATTCATTTCCCGTATATAATCTCTCTGCTCTCTAGAGAAATTATGCTTCTCAAGACTTACATCAAATGATCTTTACATGATTATTGTTATATTTCTCTTCATTGAGCTCATCATCGTCTAATACCATATCATTAGCATCTGGAATTTGTTTTTTAATAGATATATAACCTAGTTAATCTAATTTACTTTTTGTTTTTATTTTACTTAAATTAAAATAGATCCTTTTGTTTTATTTTTTTTCTTAAATTGAAATATATTCTAATTAATTTAATTTTACTTTTTAATCTAAATCAATAAATTTGATATTTTTATTTTCTAAATTTTTTTTTTTTTGGAAATTCCTTTTTTCTTTAAAAATAATAATTTATCGAGACACGCTTCAAAATCTAAATCGATAAACTTGACACATGTCAAAATCTTATTGATTAACTTGCCACATGTTACGATCATATTAATAACTAACTTTTACGTTTATTTTTTTTAAAGTAAAATTGAAATATCTTATTTACTTTTGTTTTTATTTGCATTTATTTTTTTGTTTCCCATTAACTCTTTTCAAGCAAATAAAGTCTCTCATTCTCTTCACGTTCATATCTCTCTCTACTCTCTAGAGAAATTATGATTTTCAAGACTCGCATCAAACGCTTTTCTATATGGTTTTTGCTATTCTCCTTCTCATTCAGCTCATCATCGTCTAATGTCATATCAATAGCATCTAATTTTTTTTTATTGAAATATATCTGAATTAATCTAATTTACTTTTTGTTTTTTATTTTATTTTTCTTAAATTGAAATAGATCTTTTTGTTTTTAATCTAAATCGATAAATTTAACATTATTTAAATTTTTTTATCTTTTTTTTTAAATTCCTTTTTTATTTAAAAATAATATTTTACCTAAAAAATGTGTCAAAATCTAAATACACATGCCGAAATCTAATCTTTTATTTTAGTTATTTTTAAAAAAATTATTTTTTTAGAAATTATTTTTTATTTAAAAATAATAATGTTTTTTTGTTTTTCTTTTAGGATTAGTATATTTTTAATTTATAATATATTTTAATAAGAACACGTGTCAAAATCTGATCGATTAACTCGTCACGTGTCACGATCATGTTAATTAGCAACTTTGACGCATCCTACTTTATATAATAAAAATAGAATAGGACCCGCATATATTCGGGTTTTAAATAAAATATTTTAAACCCGTAAAAATATATTAAAAAGAAAATCGAATACTCTGTAGAAAAATGAATAATAGAAAATTTTCTTTTTTGTATTAGTAATAAAAAAAGAAACTTAAATGAATAATAAAATTTAAGAAAATAATAAAATTTAAAACCCGTTAAAATATTGTTTTAAGAAAATAGAAAGCATAATTTGATCACTACTTAAACAAATATATGAAAAACACAAAATCGAAATAGTTATTTATTTGTTTTAATTATCATTTATTTTCAATTAATATTTTCAAAACACAGAAGGTGTTGCGGATCCTAAGCAATATTAACCCTACTTCCCATATACTTCACACACTTTATCATCTATCTTTTTATGTTATGCTGCGTTAAAACTTTGGATATTTAATTTGAGTTATTTAAGTATGTTAACGATCTTTCCATTAACTCTCTTCAAGCAAATAAAGTCTATGTTTCTCTTCACATTCATCTCCCTTATATGATCTATCTGCTCTCTAGAGAAATTATGCTTCTCAAGACTCGCATCAAAANAGTACAAAGAGAAAGAAACCGAAGGTGGAATTGCTCTGCGATAACTCAGGGAGCCAAGTGGCTTCAGATTGATTTGAAACCAGTTATTCTTCTGATTCTGGTATTTAGGGTTTATTTGTGTATTCAGCTTGTTTCTGGCTGTTGTTTTGCTTTTACATACTCTCGAGTAGAGAGTTTGCTTCATGAGTTAGGTGAAGATTTTTCCTTAAATCAAGAAGGATCGATTAATCAAATAACATTAGGTTTTCTTATTAAAGTTCTCCAACACAGCACACGATACTTTCTTTCACTTTGTGATGATGAATTACGTTTTCTAGCCGAGAAACAGAACACATCAAAATCTCGAGTCGAGTATGAAAATTAATCAGCAGGACAATAATTCAAAACGTGCATCCAGTTTTTGCTTCACTAATAACAACTACTAATTCCTCACAGTTTTGGTGATTCCACTTTGACCAGGAGTATGTTTTAAGTATTATATAAATGGGTTGGACGATTTGAAAGCCCAAACCAATATTTATAGGCCACTAATATAACGGGCCACAATGTGTACTTTTTATAAACTTTTGGGCTTTAAAAATAGATTTATGTTTCGAATGTGTCAATGCCACCGACAAATCAAGGGGTCGCCGACGGCTTGATGGTGTAGAAACAGTCTGTACAGGCTGCTCAGACCCATGCAATAAATAAAATTATTGAAAATTTCGATTTATATATTTAAAGGAAAAAAAATCACCAGAGAGTTTGACAAGCGGCAAAAAGTACAAGTTGCTTTTTTTTCGTCAGTAAGTACAAGTCGTGATCACCAAATTTTTTTTTTTTTTTAATGGAAATCAAAATTGTTTAGATGATGAAAGCAGTGGACAACCTTTTTAGCAAAAAAAAAAAAAAGAAAGAAGCAGTGGACAACCAGTGTCTTTAAGGATTTTCAAATGTAGTTTATAGTGCTTACTGTTGATAAAATGTAAACTTCAAATGTTTAAGTTCATTGAACTATGATTGATAGCGAATGTTTAAATTTATTAAGCTACTACTGGACTAAAAACGTTTATAATTCTAACATATAGTAGTATCAAACATTCGTTTTGGATCGTTTGTTTTATTGCGTAGTGATACATAATTGTTTAAACATTTCAGAAAACGAAATGGTGATTGACTAGTCGACACAAAAAACTGGTAATACATGACTAAGATATGCTCCTAATTACTAAAGAAATTGTGGAAAGAAACAGAATAATAAGCACAAGTCCCGGACCTAAAACAGGAAATATGCAGAAGAAGAGACGCCACGTGTGCAGGGCTTCATCAGAAGGTTCCAATGAGAAAATGAGATCCACCGTCAGCATTCAACACACACTTGTTCTCACGGACTCCCAAACAAAAGTCAAATCACCCATTTATGGGCCCCACTCACTTGATTTTATACAGTTTAATAAATAGAAGACCCATTTATTCATGTCATTTACGACCCTTCCTCATGTCTTCACCGTCCGATCACGGATCCTCGCTGTAATCAAGGGAGCAGATTTAATGAACTGGGCCTAAAGACTAGAGTACTAACTGCCTTCATCACGTATCTGCCATTTTTTTTTTTCCTTCTTCTTGTATTTTGCCATTTTTGGCTCTTAAAATGAAAATTATAATCCAAAAATTTTAATCAGTAATTTAGAATTGATTGGCTTATTTTGTCTTTAGCTATAGACAAATGGGTTTGTTTTCAGTTTTTTTTTTTCTTTTTGTTTGTTGTAAAATATACTCAGTTCCATAAATAACTCACCATTTAGCAAAAGTATGTTGCTTAGAATTCAATCAGTTTTCATTACTCACCATTCAATTGCATTCAACTGAGTATTTTGGCTTCAATTTCTAAATGCATTATAACTGTCTAATCTTAAAACCAACCATAAATCTAGGTAGTAAAACTCTATGGAAAAAAAAAACAAATTTTACACGAAAATAAGGAAAATCACGTTGGATAACGACATTCCATAAATGACAAATCTTGTTTTTGATATAAACAAGTCCCTTCAAAACTCTTTGCTTCGTTAATTGGTCAAAAGTCAAAAGTAATTATTTACATGCCTAAACTTTTCAATGTTTCACATGGAGTGGATAGTGGACAACGGTCAAACTTTGTTTTTCAAGAAAATTAGGCGCACCTTTTATTAACGTTTTAATCAAATTGGTTTATTAATTACTACCTAGATACATAAAAAACTCCCACATTTTGGTTGATACAAGTATTTGACCCGGGATGACCCGACCCGGCCATCCTTTTCTTTGTTGTCAACAAAAATAATAAATTAGAGAGATTAAGGCTTTGATTGGTAACATGAGTTTTCTTTGATTTATTTTGAGTTAAGAGCACAACTCAAAAATATTACCAATCAAGAGCCAAATTAAATTTTTTTATTTTAAGTTTGAGTTATGATAAGTTATGGTTGATTTACAATTTTGAGTTATCCCTTTGTTAAAAAGCTAACTCAAATCAAATTCTTAAATCATACAAATTGTGGTGAGTTAGAGTTTGAGTTACCTTTTTTTTAAATCAAATTTTTTTTTATGTTTGTTTAATTATTTATTATAAATAATTTTATTTTTCTTTGAAGTATATTATACTAAATTAATGTTTTAAAAAGTGACTATTTGAAAATTGTGTTATCACTGCTATTTAATTGCTATGTTGGTTTTTTTAGATTTATTTTTTGTCAAATTAATTTAAATAATTATGTGTTTTCACTTTTGTTAATAAAATTTATTTGGTCAACTAAAATTATTTTATTTTATTTTCTTAATAACTCAAAATTTTTGTTTTTTTTAATCAACAACTTTCTTAAAATCTTTGAATAAATTTTTATTTGGTCTATGATTTTTAAATTTTGTTTATATATAGATGGTTTTAGTTAATCATTGACAACACATACTATTAAAAACAAAGTCTGTTTTATTTACTACTATCAAAAGTTTTTTTCTTAATTTGATGTATTTTAAGTTAATATTAAAATTTTTAATCTATTTTATTATTATCTGTAATAAATAATAATGCAGTTTAAAGTCTTTTTCTTTTTTCTTTCTATTCACATAATATATTTTTATTATTTATTTTTATTTTAAATAATATATACTGCAACTTATACATCAAAAAAGTTACCAGTCATCTATTTTGACAGAAAAGTTAACTCAGATTTATACAGCAGACTTACCACATAAATCTACTATTTATACCACATTATTTTACTGCAACTCAAATTACAACATCAACCGTAACTCAACTTTAAAAATACATGTTACCAATCGGAGCCATCGTAAACAAAAAAAAAGTAATGGTTTATTCCCTTACCAACTAAACTCTGACGTGTGGAGGGACCTAAGCTAAATTAGATTTTATTTTGATTATTTGTTTTCTCAAGAAAATAGAAATTATTCCCAAATTTCACACGACGAGGAAATAACATCGTGGAGGAAAAGAAACAACACCAAATTCGATTTTCCATGGCTAGAAAAATAAGATCCTTTTCGACAGAACACTAGATTCTCTATCGAAACCTTAACATTCTTACAGAAACGAGAAAACCCAAGATTGTGATTTTCTTTTTTTAACTTCCAGATGGGCGGCAACAAGAGACTGTTGACTGGTACAACGTCAAGCAGAGGTTATGGTAGTGGAAGCTACAGAGATCCTCTGTTGCAGAACCAGGTCTGTCTTTCTTCCAATTTCCAATTCCATAAACCTTTCTTATTTCTCACTTTCATGTCGATGACTCATGCTTTTCTAAAGTTTCTTGATCGATGGAAAGTTTCGTACTTTGCACACCCAGTTTCTTGAAACTCGAGGCAAATGATCAGAAGTTTATTAATTTTTCACTGTTATTGGAAGAATCGTGGTTCTTAGAGCACTCGCAAGTGTTTTTTGACTTGAAATAACTGTTCAATTAGTTTTTGAAGCATAGGTTTCTCACTTGACAAGTGAAGAGATCATTCGATTGGAACAATTGGATTGTCCTAAGTCCTAACAGAAGCTAGTCATATAAGAATGTCATTCAAGTTTGATTCTTGAATGCGATAATTCCAAATAATGAATGTGTTTCAGTGAAAACCTTGATTCCAAATAACAAACTGAAGTTCTAACTGTTACTCGCAAGTGTTGTGTGACTTCAAATCACTGTTTAATTCGAAGAGTCTGGTTAGTTTTTGAAGCATAGGGTTCTCACTTGACAAGTGAAGTGATCATTCGATTGGAACAATTCGATTGTCCTAACAGAAGAAGGTCATTCAAAGTTTGATTCTTGAATGCGATTTTGCCAAATGTGTTATTCATTCTTCTTTACTGTATGCAGGATAAATCAAAAGCGAATGGAGAGGAGACAAGCGAGAATGGTACAAATGATCTCGAGCACGGTGTAGTTGAGGTATGTGATTGTGCTGTTCTACAGAGAAAATTTTCATATACAGAAGTGAAAATATCTTATTTGTCTTTTCAGGCAGCAAATGTCGGATTTGGAAGAGTCTTTTCGTTGGTGAGTGATTCTTGGTTTAGAAGAAGCGTTTAGCATATTCTTATATATAAAGATTCGTCAACAATCGAACATTATGGTTGCAGGCAAAGCCTGATGCAGGAAAGCTAGTGATTGGTACCATTGCTTTGTTAATAGCTTCAACAACTAATCTCCTCGTTGTATGTCTCATCTCTCAGATCTTTGACTACATATTAGGAGTTAGTCTCTGATATGGTCTACTTCTGATTATACAGTAGAAGGATTATGAAAGCTGGAATTTTTATGTGTTGCAGCCAAAATTTGGTGGAATGATTATAGACATTGTATCCAGAGATGCCAAGACGCCTGAGCAGCAAGCGGAATCCATCTGTGCTGTTAGAAACGCCGTAGTAATCATTTTGCTTATCGTTGTAATCGGGTAATTGCATCTTCAAGATTCTTCCTTAGTCCTTTCTTTGATCTTTAGAGTTTTGGTTTAGTCTATAGCTTTTAATTTTCTGTTTTATGGGTCTCTTTAGATCGTGTTGCACGGCTTTGCGAGCGTGGCTGTTTAACTCGGCCAGCGAAAGAGTTGTGGCTCGGTTGAGAAAGGATTTGTTCAAACACCTAATGCATCAGGTAAAGAAAGTTCACTCGAAACACACTTCTCAAGATTCTTATGACTTCCTTTATCTCTTGCTTTTATTAGTCTTTCATGTGACTTTTGATATCTTCAAGAACTTGAAAAAAAAAAGTGTTTTTGTTGCTCCCTGCTAAACAGGAGATAGCATTTTATGATGTCACGAAAACCGGAGAACTCCTAAGTAGACTATCTGAAGACACTCAAATCATTAAAAACGCTGCTACTACGAATCTCTCTGAAGCTCTTCGGAATGTAACAACCGCGCTTATCGGAGTTGGTTTCATGTTTTCATCGTCTTGGAAACTAACATGTAAAGAAGCTTCTCTTCTCTTTTGTACTAATAGATGGAAAATAAAAACACTGACTCATCTTCTCTTTCATCAATCATGCTTTTTTTCCAGTGTTGGCACTAGTGGTGGTTCCGCTAATCTCAGTTTCTGTGAAACAATTCGGTCGCTATCTCCGTGAACTATCACACAAAACTCAAGCAGCAGCTGCTGTTGCTGCATCAATTGCTGAGGTTATCTTTTTATCCGTTTCTCATATAGATGTTTTTTTTTCTTTTCTGTTAGTATTTTAAACTGGATTGGATCAATGTTTAGGAATCTTTTGGCGCAATCCGAACAGTTAGATCTTTTGCGAAAGAAGGTTATATGGTATCACAGTACTCCAAGAAAGTCGATGAGACTCTGAAGCTAGGACTCAAACAAGCTGTGAGTTTTTTTGTGGCATAAACCATTTCTTAAAAATTAAAACTTTTGATGTTTCTCTGAGAGGACATATCTGTCTTTGAGTGATTTAGGTGCTTGTCGGGTTGTTCTTTGGGGGACTAAACGCAGCTTTCACGTTATCTGTTATTACGGTTGTTAGTTATGGAGCTTACTTAACCATAGCCGGTTCCATGACCGTTGGAGCGCTCACTTCCTTCATTCTTTATAGCCTCACAGGTTTCATTTGCATTCTTGTTTCTTCCTTCATTCGATTTGGAACTTCATTCGATTGTGTTAAACTAAGATACTGTTTTTGGCAGTTGGCTCATCGGTATCTTCTTTATCGAGCTTGTACACAACTGCAATGAAAGCTGCGGGCGCTAGTAGGCGGGTTTTTCAGATCTTGGACCGTGTTTCTAGCATGCCAAGTTCAGGGGATGAGTGTCCCGTCGGGTGAGATTTCTTCTCAGTTTCCTCAACTCACTCTCTATATCATAAGAACACTTTAGGTTTATATCTTGGGAATGTTATGGTTGCAGCAATCCTGATGGAGATGTGGAAATAAATGATGTCTGGTTTGCTTATCCTTCTCGCCCCAGTCACATGATACTTAAGGTAATACGAAACCTTTTGTTACGGTTTTAGATCAGAGGAAACATATATACACTTCAACTTATAAACATTTACCATGATGAAAGTTTGGTAGAGCTTTTTGTAATTTTCTTGACTCCGTAGTTGCAGAAATGGCAGATTCTTGAACAATAACTATACATTTCTTGACTCCGTAGTTTCAATGTGAACCCGAAATATGTGCAGGGAATATCGTTGAGGTTGACACCAGGTTCAAAAGTAGCACTTGTTGGACCAAGTGGTGGAGGAAAAGTAAGTTCACACCATACAGTTTTTCGGATTGTGCACACTCATAGCATTGAAACTTTTTTCATATTGTGCATTTGCCATATTGCAGACGACGATAGCCAATTTGATAGAGAGATTCTATGATCCTGTCAAGGGAAAGATTTTGCTTAATGGAGTTTCTTTGATGGAAATATCCCATCAATACCTTCACAAACAGGTAAATTTCTCTGTTTCTTGAATCATTCATGTCCATACATATTTAGTAGAACCCGAATCTTGAATTTCTCCATATTCGTTTCAGATCAGCATTGTAAGCCAAGAACCGATTCTTTTCAACTGTTCAATCGAAGAGAACATCCCATATGGATTTGACGGTGAAGCTAGTCCTTCAGATATAGAAAGCGCAGCTGTATGCACCTCCCAAATCTTTTTCTTTCTCCATTTTTGTTGTGTTCATTGATGCGTTAGAGGTGTTCAGTGCTAATCTGAATAAAAATGAAACGTTGTTGCAGAAAATGGCGAATGCGCACGAGTTCATAGAAACGTTCCCGGACAAGTATAAAACCGTTGTTGGAGAACGCGGAATACGTCTCTCAGGAGGACAGAAACAGAGGATCGCAATCGCGAGGGCGCTTCTTACAAACCCGAGCGTATTGCTCCTTGATGAAGCAACAAGTGCACTGGACGCTGAAAACGAATATCTTGTTCAGGTAAAGAAAAAAAGAACTTTGGAATCAAGAACTCAAAAGACTAGGAATTTCCAAAACGACTTTTAGTCATATCATAATGTTCTGAACCTGTTTGCAGGATGCGATGGACTCGTTGATGGCGGGAAGAACGGTTCTGGTGATAGCTCATAGGTTATCGACGGTTAAGACTGCAGACTGTGTGGCGGTTATATCAGATGGTCAAGTGGCTGAGAAAGGCACTCATGATGAGCTTCTCAGCTTTAATGGAATCTACACTAATCTTGTCAAGAGGCAGCTTCAGAGTTCTTCCTCCGTAACCAACTTGTGAGATAGTATTATTCTTCTTGACTACAACAACAAGAAAGAGTAAGAGATTGTTCTCTTAGCGATTTTTCTCTTACTCTCGTTCGTGCTCGTTTGCTCGAATTTGTTTGTATGGATTCAGAAAACAAAATAGCAAAGCATAAAACGAAGAACACAAGGGCAATTTGTGAGAGAATCGTATCTTAGTTACTCGCAATAAAAGACACGCTGATACAAACGCTTTTATGCTCTTTTGATACCTCCTGACGGCAAAACCCTCTGATGCAACTAGAGGATTAGCCTTTACTCTTTTATCATAACGCAGCACTTCAATCAGAGCAATAAACCAGCTCTAATAATAGACATAACCAGCTCTCTCGAATTCCAAATTGATGATATCAAACCAATACCAATCTGAAATTGAATCAATGCCAATGTGTTAACGTAGGTAACGAACCAAAACCTAATTTAGGGCCCCTAATTTTTTTGAACCAAAACCCTAAACCTAAAAGCCCAATTCCGTAAAACCTTAGAAGAACGTGAGGAAGAGAGGAGTAATTTGAAGAAGAAGGAGAAATGGACACGAAGAAGAGAGACGTAAGAAAAAGAAGACGAAGAAGTCTCCGGAAAGAAGAAGAAAGCTAGGGCGGAGACGTCGAGGAAGGAGAAGCATTGGGAAAGGGATATATATGGTTCGTGGCAGTAAGGAGAAGAGGAAACAAAGCAGATCAGAGTGACAAAAGCCAAGACAAAGCAAAACAGAGGAGAAAGAGGAAGAAGAAGAAGGCATATACAAGTTAGGTTTTGGGAGAGAGAGTCAGGCTAGATCTGTTCAAGGAAGTCCGGATCTGTGGTGGATCCCGATAGTGGTCGAATCAAGGAAGTCATAAGACCTATCGTCTTTGTGATCGGAGTTAAACCCTAGCCGAGGTGAAGCTTCCTTTCTGCGCAAGTAAACAGCAGAAACTGTCCCAGATCTGAAACCCACAAAAGCATTCTGCGAGTAGGGGTTTTGGGGGAGGTTTTCCGATCTGATCTGAAGAATTTAGGTACGATTCCTGGAGGATCTTGCCATCTTGGATATATATGGTTGCAAGAAAATCACTGGAGCAAGTACCGCTTTGATATATGGCACTAGAACGAATCCATAACACTCTCAAGGTACAATCCAAAGGCCTAAACCTCTTATCACATTGATTTTACAACGTTGTTTTCTTGATTATGGTCAAGTTTGCTCTGTTTTAGTAGATATGTGTAGCTGATCATTCTTATGACAAGTCTCTGCAAGTATGAAGCATGTGGACGTCTATTTGTAGCCGTCTGATCACGCTTGTTAAACTGATAGTTGACTAAAAAGCAATTTAAACGAGTTTCAATATGAGAAAAGGGAACTATAAGAAAGTCTTTGTGATCATTGACAAAATATGAGATTGTCATCTACATCGACTTTTGCATGCAGCTGATTATTTTCTAAACCCGATGATTCAGTATTCACATGATGATGATGTACTTTGTGAAACAGTTGAAAAGAGTTTATATGAATAACTAGAATAGGACCCGCATATATGCAGGTTTTTAATAAAATATTTTGAATCTGTAAAAATAAATTAAAAACAAAATCGGATAATCTGTTAAAATTTTTTTTACTTTTTTTAATATTTCCAAATATATATGTTTTAATACTCTTATATTAATTTGGTTTATTTTTATTCTATTTATATATATATATTCTAATATTTTGACAAATTAATTATCCTACTTTTATCATAATTATATTTATAATAATTAAAATCTAGATTAGGATCCGCGTATACGCGAAATTATAATAATAAAATTTAAAACCCGTTAAAATATTTTTTTAAAGAAAATAGAAAGCAAAATCTGGAAAACAATATATGAAAACCACAAAAATAGAAACCTAAGAATTATTTATTTACTTTAATTCTCATTTATATTTAATTAAAATATTCAAAACACAAAATCTGTTGCGGGTACTAAGCAACATTAACCCTACTTCTCATATAGTTCACACACTATCAATGATCGTTTTCTGTTCCGCTGCGTTAAAAACTTGGGTATGCAATTCGACTCCTTCGAGTATGTTACCGATCTCCCCATTAACTCTCTTCAAGTAAATAAAGTTTTTCTTTCTCTTCACATTTCATCTCCCTTATATGATCTATCATGCTCTCTAGAGAAGTTATGCTTCTCAAGACTCGCATCAAAAGCTTCTCTACGTGATTCTTGATATCCTCCTCCTCATTGAGCTTATCATCGTCTAATGTCATATCATTAGCATTTAGAATTTTTTTTTCCTCCTCCTCATTGAGCTTATCATCGTCTAATGTCATATCATTAGCATCTAAATTTTTTTTTTAATTAGAAATATATCCTAGTTAATCTAATTTATTTTTTGTTTTTAATTTATTTTTTTTGTTTCTTCCGTATATGATCTATCTGTTCTCTAGAGAAGTTATGCTTCTCAAGACTCGCATCAAAATCTTCTCTACACGATTTTTGCTATCATCCTCCTCATTGAGCTCATCATCGTCTAATGGCATATCATTAGCATTTAAAATTTCTTTTTTAATGTAAATATATCTTAGTTAATATAATTTACCTTTTTTCGATTCTTGCTATCATCCTCCTCATTGAGCTCATCATCGTCTAATGGCATATCATTAGCATTTAAATTTTTTTTTTTTAATTGAAATATATCTTAGTTAATATAATTTACGTTTTTTTTCTTTTTTAAAATAGTAATATTTTCCTTTTTCTTTTAGGATTATTTTTTTATTTTTTTTTTAAATTAATATTATTTTCCTTTTTCTTTTTTAAAATAGTAGCATTTTCCTTTTTTTAGGATTATTTTATTTATTTCTCATTGTAAACTAATATTATTTTCCTTTTTCTTTTCCTTTTTCTTTTAGGATTAGTTGATTTTTTATTTATAATATATTTTAATTTTAATCAAAACACGTGTCAAAATCTTATCGATTAACTCGCCACGTGTCGCGATGATGTGAATTAGCAAATTTGACGCATCCTACTTTATATAATAAGATGTGGCAATCTTTAAATCTTATTATATAAAGTTGGATGCGTCAAAGTTGCTAATTAACATGATCGTGACACGTGGCAAGTTAATCGATGAGATTTTGACACGTGTTTTGATTAAAATATATTATAAAGAAAAAATATATTAATCCTAAAAGAAAAAGGAAATACTACTATTTTCAAAAGAAAAATAAATAAAATAAAAGAAAAGATATCTTATTATAAAGAAAAAATATATTAATCCTAAAAGAAAAAGGAAAATACTATTATTTTTAAAATAAAAATAAAAGGAAAGATATTTCAATATTACTAAAAAGAAAAAATAAACGTCAAAGTTAGTAATTAATATGATCGTGACACGTGACAAATTAATCAATAAGATTTCGACACATGTCAAGTTTATCGCTTTAGATTTTGAGAGGTGTCTCGGTAAAATATTATTTTTAAAGAAAAAAGGAATTTTAAACAAAAAATGTCAATTTATCGATTAAGAAAAGTAAAATAAAATTAACTAGGATATATTCAATTTAATAAAAAGAAATTAAAACAAAATGATCTATTTTATTTTAAAAAAAGAAAATAAAAACAAAAAAGTAAATTAGATTAACTAAGATATATTTCAATTAAAAAAGGGAAATTCTAGATGCTAATGATATGACATTTGATGATGATGAGCTCAATGAGGAGGAGAATATCAATAATCATATAGAGAGGCTTTTGATGCGAGTCTTGAGAAACATAACTTCTCTAGAGAGCAAAAATATCATATAAGAAAAAAACAAATAAGTAAATTAAAAACAAAAAAAAATAACTAGGATATATTTCAATTAATAAAAGAAAATTATAGATGCTAATGATATGATATTAAACGATGATGAACTCAATGAGGAGGAGAATATTAATAATCATATAGAGAGGATTTTGATGCGAATCTTGAGAAACACTACTTCTATAGAGAGCAGAGAGATCATATAAGGGAGATAAATGTGGAGAGAAAGAGAGACTTTATTTCCTTGAAAAATATTAAAGGGGAAATTGTTAACATATTCGAATTGCATACCCAAGTTTTTAACGCAGCTGAACAGTAAAAGATAGTTGATAAAGTGTGTGAAATTTATAAGAAGTAGTTTTTTCCAGTAGTGATCAGATTTTGTTTCTATTTTCTTTTTTGATGCGAGTCTTGAAAAACATAACTTTCCAAGAGAGCAAAAATCTTATTATATAAAGTAGAATGCGTCAAAGTTGCTAATTCATATGATCGCGACATGTGGCGAGTCAATCTCATTAGATTTTAACATGTGTCGTAGTTAAAAAAAAATAAAATAAAAAATAAAAATTAATTAAATTAAATTAAAATTAAATAAAGGATATATGTTAATAATGTTAATAAATAAGAAATAAAAAAATAAATTAAATTAAAAGGATATATATAACTATGAAAAGAAAAAAGGAATGTTATTATGTTAATAAAATAAATATATAATATAAAAAAACAAATAGAAGAAAACAAGAAAAGGAAAAAACAATAAACTACTTAAAAAAAAACCTACGCTATACCCAAAAAACAAAAAAAAACCTACGTTACATGCAAAAAAAAAAACTTCTGAAAAAGACCTACGTTACATGCAAGAATAAAAGTTGAAAAAAGATATATACCATTTCAAAAAAACAAAAAGATATATACAAATTAAGAAAAAAAAAATCCTAAAATATAATCCTAAAACGCAATCTTAAAAGAAACAAAGAAAAATATCTTACGTTAATAAAAAAAAAAGAATAAAACAAGAAAAGGAAAAAGAAATCTTATTATGTTACAAGACCTACGTTACATGCAAAAAACAATACTGAAAAAAATAAAAAAATTGAAAAAAGATATATACAAACTAAGAAAAATAAAATATAAATAAAAGAAAAATAAGATTAATTTATATTTTGGAAAATATAATCTGAACAATTAATCCTAAAAGAAAAAGGAATATATAAGCTAAATTACTACTCATAAAAGAAAAAAGAATATACTATTCACATCTATATAAACACCTAAAAACTCTTTAAAATATTTACTAGACAAACAATATCACATCTTCAGCTTCATTATCTTGGTATAGCTTCTCTTTTTTATTTTTAATCTTATTATCATAAGCTTATGTAAACATTTTACGTTAGATGCATAATTGTAGTACGTAACGTTTCCATTACGTTGACTTTGTTTCCTTCCCAATTACGATATCGTTAAGATTATATCACCTCTTCTTTTAATTTCATTTATTTAAATTGTTTACTGGATAAATCTCATCAAAGATATTCAAGAGTTCAAATTGACAACAATAACTATTTTACGCTAGATTAATTAAACAAGAAACATCCATATCGCCGAACGGTAGCAAGTCTAATTCGAAAGTAGGATGAAAGAAAATTGAAGAAAAATAACGAACTTATGGGATTGAATTTACTCCCACTTGATGAAAAGGTAATCAATTTTTTTTACTCAAACAATAATATTCATCTGTTTATTATTAAATTATTATTATAATTAACTAACTTAGTTTTTGTTTGTTTAAACACAGGATAATACTATTCAAGGCTATATGCATCATTCTCTAACTGAAAAGTTTATAGACAATCTACATGAAGGAAGTCTTATGGAAATTTGCAATTTTATGCAAGATTGCAATAAGTATTACAAAGTCTCCGATCATAAATTGTAGATAAGATTAACTGAGAGATCAACCGTTAGCCCCGTGGAACAACAGCTTTGTCAAATACCCTTTGAAAAATTTTGATTTCGAAATTATGAAGATTTTGATAAATTAAAAAATATGGCAGAAGGTTTATATGGTATATTTATTATTTTATTTATTTATTAATATAATAAAATATTTATGTGCATGTTTAACATATTTTTTTTAATCAAGACGTGATCGGCTATATCAAAAATATGAAAAAAACGGATGTACGTGGTCAGGCTACACCTACTTTAAGAAAGGTTACTCTAACTTTATCGTTAAAAAGGTTAGTTTTTAACCAATAAATCTCTCTCTCTTTAACTACTTCATATCAAAAAAAATATTTGATAATACCATTATGAGCGAGGGAGAGAGATGATAGCAAGACCTTATGTAATATGCCTACGGTTTAAAAAATTACTGAACTCTTTTCAATTTCCAGATTTAAAGCTTCAATTGGAAAATTGTTGATTACTATTTAGGAGAATGTATTAATACTAAGTGCTATCATTGAAATCAAAATACACTGAAATGGAACTCTGAAGTATTAAAACGACTATAAAGATAGAATATCATACCAATGATACTTTCAAGAAATTGTGTAAGCTAGGAAAGAGCAAGCAAATTATTGCATCAAACGATGACGAGAGACGATATCATAAGAAAATAAAAAGAGAGAAACTCTGAAATGGGTTTTTCCTTTACCTGAGGAAGTTTCATACGAAATGCCTAGCAACATCCAAGCGCGCATCAAGTGTGTTCACATACACAGTCTTCCCATATCACGAGACGCTAACACAAATCCTCCTTAGCTGCAACGAAAAATACATTTGCATATATTTGCTTTGTCTAGACCATTCTTATCACCCAATCACATAAATTTTCTATTCAGCAGTGCTCCTCCTTTCTATAACGAATCAACTTCTATGACTTTCTCACAAGATATATAAACCATATGACCAAAATTCGAAATAACTATAGCTATCATCATTAAAAATTAAAAAGCACATCCATAGTCCTCCCAATTTCTTTTATTTTCATGGTTTTGCATTTGTTAGGTATAATCGACCAATTTTTCATCTGTAAGTATTGACAATCTACTCACCTAATGGATGAATTTTAGATTGAGAGGACCAATTTGCGCCATGGACGATGAAAATCTTGACTTATCTAAGATTGAAGAAATGGGAGAAAGAGAACGAAACAGAAGATAGAGTGAAATATCTGTTGGGAAGAAGAAGTAGAGAAAGAAGAAGAAGGATCAAGAAAAAAGAGTTTAAGAAGCTTTTAATAATGTTTTTTGATTAACTGGAAGACCGAGGGAGACAACGGTGGAGGAAAACGGGAGACGCCGGCGAATTGGGAGAAAAAGACGTCAAGTTTCGCCGCACCATGGGGCGAACACGCCGTTCATCTTTCACGGAGACACCGAGCGGATAAGGAAGATTTCAGTAAGACTTTTATCAAAGTATGGGGCCTTTGGGCCTATCGAATTTTTTTTGAGGCTGAAAAGGTCTATTGAAAGTTCTTATTGATCAAAGCAAATTATATTAATCTCCACTACACACTTTGTAAGTTAGGCTTTCCGCGAAATTGTTAAAACAACTCTAATCGTATGAGTGTATGGATCTCGGTTTAAAACCAGTAATTCCACATGATAAATTTATAAATAACTAAATTATATTTATTAATTATATTAGGCTATAATTAGATTATTGTTTAGAGTCAACTAATTTTAGATGTTTAATAAAAAAAATACCCACTAATTATTCATGAACTAGTAAATACTTCATAGAATATTAGATAAATTATTTACATTATCCTACAGTTTTAGATTGATACACAGAATCATGTATTAAGTGGATTTAGAAAATAAAATAAAAATAAAAAGAGTAGTAATTAAATTTCTAAAAACAAATTAAAATTTACAAGAACAACTTAAAACAAAAAATTAAACTACCAACCCGTGGAACGCACGGGTCCATATCTAGTTAAGTATAGATTGACTAAATCACCGGATAGCAAAATCTTAATTTTATTTGTTATTTTCATATACCAATATCTTATTACTAGAATAGGATCCGCATATATGCGGGTTTTTAATAAAATATTTAAAATCCGTAAAAATAAATTAAAAACAAAATTAAATAATCTGTAATTTTTTTTACTTTGATTAATATTTTCATATATATATGTTTTAATACTCTTATATGAATCATGTTTATTTTTAATGTTTTATCTATAGATATAGATTTATTTATTTATTCTAAAATGTTGACGCATCCTTCTTTTATCATAATTATATTTATCATAACTAAAATCTAGATTATGATCCGCATATACGCAGATTTATGATAATAAAATTTAAAAGTCGTTAAAATATTTTTTTTAAGAAAATAGAAAACAAAATCTGATCACTACTGAAAACAATATATGAAATACACAATTTTGAAACCTAAGAATTATTTATTTATTTTAATTCTCAGTTATTTTCAATTAAAATATTCAAAACACAGAATCTGTTGCACGTCCTAAGCAACATTAACCCTACTTCTCATATAGTTCACAGACTTTATCAACTATCTTTTTATGTTCCGCTGCGTTAAAAATTTGGATATACAATTCGAGTCTTCCGAGTATGTTAACAATCTCCGCATTAACTCGCATCAAAAGCCTCTCTACATGATTATTGATACCATCATCTTCATTGATCTCATCATCCTCTAATGTCATATCATTAGCATCTAGAATTTCTTTTTTTAATTGAAAAATATCCTAGTTAATCTAATTTATTTTTTGTTTTTAATTTACATTTTTGTTTCTCCCGTATATGTTCTCTCTGCTCTCTATAGAAGTTATGTTTCTCAAGACTCGCATCAAAAGCTTCTCTACATGATTCTTGCTATCCTCCTCACTGAATTTATCATCGTCTAATGTCATATCATTTGCATCTGGAATTTTTATTTTTTAATTAAAATATATCCTACTTAATATAATTTATTTTTTGTTTCTATTTTCTTTTTCTTAAATTAAAATAGATATTTTTATTTTATTTTACTTTCTTAAATTAAAATATATCCTAGTTAATTTTATTTTACATTTGTAATCTAAATAAATAAATTTGACGTTTTTATTTTTTTAAACTGCAACTAACCAAACGGATAACCAAAATAGTTAAATCTTTTCTAACAATAAAAACATTAAAAAATAAATGAAAAACATAAACGAAACTTATTATTTACCTTTTTGATTTTTTGATTTTCCTTTTAGTATAAGTAATTGATCATACAATTTTCTTAATTTAAATGAAAAACATAAAAGAAACTTATTTTTTTTTCTTATTTACCTTTTTGATTTTATTATTTCCTTTTTGTATTAGTAATCGAAAAAGAAACTTTTGATTTTCCTTATAGTATTAGTAATAATTGATCATACAATTTCCTTAATTTAAATGAAAAAGATAAAAGAAACTTATTTTCTTCTTTCTTATTTACCATTTTGATTTTATTATTTCAAAATAAATTAAAAACATAAACTAAACTTATTATTTATCTTTCTGATTTTTTGATTTTCCTTTTAGTATAAGTAATTGATCATACAGTTTTCTTAATTTAAATGAAAAACATAAAAGAAACTTATTTAATTTTATTTTTTCTTATTTATCTTTTTAATTTTATTATTTCCTTTTTGTATTAGTAATCGAAAAAGAAACTTTTAATTTTCCTTTTAATATTAGTAATTGATCATACAATTTTCTTAATTTAAATGAAAAAGATAAAAGAAACTTATTTTTCTTTTTCTTATTTACCTTTTTGATTTTATTATTTCTTTTTGTATTAGTAATCGAAAAAGAAACTTATTTTTTTTTATTTTTTTTTTTAAATAATTTTTAAATTTATGTAAATATTATGTTAAAATATAATTGGTTGAATTTTTAACACGTGTCAAAATCTAATTGATTAACTTGACACGTGTCACGATCATGTTAATTAGTAACTTTGACGCATCCTACTTTATATAATCTTATATATATTATTATATATATTATATAAAGTTGGATGCGTCAAAGTTGTTAATTCACATAATCGCGACACATGACAAGTTAATCGATAAGATTTTGATACGTGTTTTGATTAAAATTAAAATATTATTATATAAAGTTGATACTGATTTAGATTGTGTGTTTTTCATATATTTTTGAGTAATGATCCGATTTATTTTTTATTTTTTGTAAACATATTTTAACGGGTTTTAAATTTTATTATTATAAATTTGTGTATACGCGGATCCTAATAAATATTTTAATTATGCTAAAAGTAAGATAAATAATTCGTTAAAATTTTAGAATTAATAATTATATCTATATATAGATAATGGCATTAAAATTAAACATAATTCATATAAGAATATTAAAACATATATATTTGGAAATATTAATAAAATTAAATTTTGTTTATTCCTTAATGATTATCCGATTTTTTTTTTCAATTTATTTTTACGAATTTAAAATATTTTATTAAAAACCCGCATATATGCAGATTCTATTCTAGTTAGATAAAAATTAACAATATTTTTATTCTAATAACGGATTGTTGGTCGAATTATAGATCTACAACTCCAAACTTTAAAAACTTTGCCATAAAAGTTTTTAAAACTCACTTGTCATGCTTAAATCTTAGTTTCTTACAAATGGAACCTTGTGGGGGTATTATTAAGAGGTGGGCACAGAGCGGATGTGCGTGATCCGCTCTGCATTTTTGGATTGATATTTTTTCGAAATGTATTTGCTCAGCTATTAAACGAATATTCGATGTTTGGATATCCGTTAAAATCTAAATTTTTTATCGGATATCCGATACATTCCGTAAAATACTAAAATAATTATAAAAATATAAAAAGAAAATCAAATTTTCATAATTAACTTATAAATAATAAAATATAATAGAAAAATATCTTTTTAATTTATTAAACTTTAGTATTAAAATAACTAATATAATGAATAGAAATTCACAAAATTTATATATAAATATAATAAATATACAATATATATGTAATTGTTTATATATATGCATATATATACATATAACGGATCCGATCAATATCCGTCTCTCAAAATTTTAGTATTTGTGATTTGTTTTGTTTTTAATGGATATTGATTTTTAATATGTGTTTTGTTTCGTTGAATTATAGATATCTAAATTTTTCAGATCGAAACTAAATAAATAACGAATCAAATCAAATCTAGGTATTAATGTGCTTTTGTCTTCTAGTTTTGTATTGTTGCAGATGGGAGTAATAATGCTAACGTAATTTTAAGATATTTTCTCTGATCTGTTATGGACTTTTTGTGGGAAACCATACTGGTGATGTGATGTGATGCTGCGATTATTTTAAAAATATTTCTGCTTTAATTAATTAAAATAATTCTAAATTTTTTTTTGGATTATTTTTTATGAATAAATTTTTGGGATTTTTCATATTTTATTCAGCTGTCCTTTATGTTTTGAGATTTAATAAACGTTTATGAAAGAAAGAAAAAAAAATTACTATACATTTGGGATTGTTTTATAGAATCAACAAAAAATTAGATTGCTCTGAATATGTCATAGTCAACGACTTTTCTTATCCAATCTTTGTTGCATTAAATTGATACCAACGTACTTTTTATAAGATTTCAGACACATTTGTGATTTAAAATGAAATTAACTAATTAAGTCATTGGTCAGTACGCTAATATTGTGTACAGAATTCTATGCCAGAGGATATGTGGATTTCCAAATTTCCATTTCCAAGTCGATGAAGGATTTTCCATACCCTCCATAATCCATATTTATCGATCCGATTGGTAAAAAAAAATGGTTAGAAGCGCGCGATTAAAAAAAATTTAAGGTAAGAAAATACGATTAAGTTAAAAATAATCTGTTAGAAAATAGATTGACTACAAATAAAAATAACATAATACTGTATATCTATCTAATCATACGTCTGGTAAACATATGATTTCAAATGGTTAAAAACCGTCTCGTTTCTTTTTACCTCATCTCAACCGTTAATGTCATTTATCTGTCCGACTGGTAACTGAGAAAGTAATTAGCGTATTAACCACTTCTAGACCTTTTCAATAGATTTGTATGTATATATTAGTAATATTACATATGTATGGTTCTAGAATTTTGGATATTCATGGTTTTTTAGAAAGAAAAAAAGGAAGAAAAAGACAAATTGTCATCCTACAAAATTGAATGTTCGTCGAATCTAAAAGTCCAAATGGAAGACGAAAGAAAAACGACCATTCTAAACTTTACACTTTTTTTTCTTATTCTTTTTTTTTTTTAAGAGTTTTTCTTATTCTCTTTTCCTTTTACTATTTTTTCTCATTTTAAAATAAGTGTTTTACCAAATGAATTGTTTCCAAACATGTTAAATTTTTTTGTTTGATTACCACCAACACGAAAAAAAGAAAGTAAAGTAAATGTTTAATTGCTGAAAACTATAACTTGAGCTATTTGAAAAAAAAAAGGTATATAATATCTTCTTAGATTTAGCGTCAGATTCAAATGGTTCCAATTTACAATATCGCACAAGTGACAACAATGGAAAAAAAATGTCGTCATGAAGAAAAAAGAAAGACGATAACCAAAGAATCCAAATTTGTCATAGACTCTACTTTCTTCGATGACCCTCTCTCTCTACCACTCAGTTTCAGTTGCGTCAATGTCTTTACGTCCGAAACAAAATAGAACTTCATGTTGTTCTTGTTCCTAACACGCTATCTTAACAATTAAGACTCCGTATCTTTTATACACAGAGATACACATATATTAATCAAATATTTAAAAAAATTTCTAATCGAGTTATGACTTTCTATAAATATACATATTGGCTAATTAATAAAAATTCTAGAAACTATTTTACTTTTAAATTTTACTCCAAAATAGGTTTTATATGTTTTGATTTGTTTTAGGTCAAACCCAAAAAAACTATGTCGAAAAAGGAAATCTGTTGAAAACTACCAAAAATTGTTTAAAAAAAAAAATTGACAAAAAATTGTAAAATTTTCTGTTTATACTAGAATGGTTAAATTGGATTTTTTTACTAGTTCTTCGATTAAATTCGGATAGAATTTTTATGCGTATGTTCTATAGGCTCGCCAGAATGATCAGTTGTAAAATAAAATCATAGCTTTTTATCACACTGTAAATTTCTTCAAACTGTCTTCAAATGAAAGCTAATTCATTGCTTTACTTTATATCTAAATGTCTTCAAACTGTCTTCAAACCGTAGATAGAAAATTCTGCAACGAATGCCAAACTTCTGACAAATTAAAAGTTTCGTTTTCCTCCAAAAACAATAATCTTCATCAAAAACATTAGTTAGAAAATGTTAAAAAAACGCACCATATCATATAATTCGTTAACAATGTTTATTTACCAAAAAAGGAATAAGAAGTATAACTAAGTCGCGTCCAACGAACGTGCATGCACACAGTGGCAGATCTAGAAATTGTTTTTATCCGGAGTAGAAATAAAATCTATTAACATAATATCATATATAAACATTGACATCATTAGAATTTTATAAGAATTACACTAAATTTAAAAATGTCATAGGGGCAAGTGTCCCTCCCTTACCCCATGTAGCTTCGCCCCTGCATGCACATCTTTGCATGTATACCCAATTTTGATTTGTCATTTCACGTGATTGAACATCTCTCATTTGTTTTCAAAGTCCAAATTTTTCATGAAAAGTTGATAGTTCGGCATTGTGATATTCTTTTTCTTTTCACATAACAAAAAGTTCGGCAGACATCCCAAATCTAATATGATTGTTTATTGATTGAATATGCATATGTTTTGATGCTATTCGACAAAGAAAGCAAGCAAATCGGTGACGAATATCATGTATATTAGGAGGATATAGACATCCGAAGGGACAAAACGTTAGGAGGATATATAGCTATAAAACGCAATAAGTACAACACATTAGCCGAACATAGGACGATTCTAACATTATCGTCATTTGAGTGGTCAAGGATCCAACTCGATGATAAAATATCCTAGCTAGCCAAGAACAAACACTTTTGATAATAATAATATGTTTTCCTCTTTTTTCTCGTCTAATTTTATTATCCAAATGAAATACAAAGTGAATTACAAAGTGCCATACAAGGTAAAATACAATGCTGAAAAAAAATCAAAAAAAAAAACCCACAGCAATGATCAAAATATAAACCTCCAAAGAGATGATTTTTCGATGACACATTGATAACATTATATAATTTTGATTTGGTAAAGGTAGAAAATATTTACTACTACTATTTTTGAAAATATTTTTTACCTTTACCAAGTGAATGAATGGTATAATTATTTTTGGGAAAATTAAAAATAAAGGATGTTTTAAGACACTCTTGTCCATCTACACCTTTATTTTAGTATGTACAATTGTACTTAAACTACCCCTACAATCATATATTTTAATATTTTATTTATTTGTAAAATTTGTTTTTAATATTAATTTAAATATTTAAAAAGAAAAAATAAATGTTTAAGGAAACAGAAATATTTTATTTTTCCAAAAACGTAATAAAAAAATATTTACAAATCTTTTTCGATCTGTTCTGCGAAATTCAGAAGGTGTATTCTTTCCATTCTCTATGACCTGCGAATTGTAGAATGTGTCTTCTGCAGTTTCTATATGTTCTGTGAATCCGTAGAATATTCATTCTGCATAATATACGTGTTCTGCGATTTCGTAGAATTTACATTCTGCATAATGTATGTGTCCTGCGATTTCGTAGAATTTACATTCTGCATAATATACGTGTTCTGCGACTTCGTAGAATATACATTCTCCATAATGTACGTGTTCTGCGAAATTCAGAAGGTGTCATCTGCGAGTTTTAGAATTAAGAGTTTTAGAACATCTCTTCTCTGCATCTTCCACGCTGCTTCTTATGTTTATGATTCATTCAGATTTCTACAAAAATCAATTGTCTAAACCAAAAAGGATTGGATAAATTTCACATAAATCTGGTGAGTTTATTAAATTTGTTGTTTGTTATACCACAAATTGATATGTGCCAATTCTATTTGTGAGAATTGATTTAAATTTGAGAAGAATTGAACAAGAGAAGTTGAAAGGATTGATTTAGGTGAGGAAGAAGAAGGTCGTCGATTTTGGTGAGGAAGTATAATTTTTTTTTCCAAAAAATTTCAGACCTAACAAAGTGGGTCTTACAAAATTTTGAAGCCCAATTTTTTCATTTGATTTTCGAAAATGTTGGTTATTTGTAACCCGGATGATGAATTATGAACTTGGATAATGATTGAATCGCGCACGAGGACGCTTTCCTTAAATAGTATTTCGACCCTTATTAAGCATTGGGTTACACGAAATCCCTTGTAGGATAAGACAACCAAAGTTCTCTCTTGTTCTAGGCAAAAATACAAGAGACACACTAGAGTTCTAGTGCTTTTATGTGTTTTTCCAAAGAACTTTGATGATCTTTTGGAACAATGAATCTCTCTCTTACTCTCTTTCTTATTTCTCTGTTTTGTAACTGTTTTTTTGTAATTTATGATTGTGATTTTGGCAATGCCCACAACTCCTTTTATAGGAAACCAAAGGTCACCTCGGAAGATTGCAATGGTTAGTCCAAAAGTTATAACCATAAACCCAACAGTTGTAATGATTCATTCAACAGTTGCAATGATTGATAGAGTTGCAATGGTTGGTTACCAACAGTTGCAATGGTTGGTCACCGAAGGTTGTAACCATAAATACAACAGTTGCAATGATTCATTTAAACGGTTGCAAATGTTCATTTAAGCGGTTGCAACAGTTTCGTCAACGGTTACAACGATTCACTTAAATTTCCAACATTCCTCCCCCATTTAAGTGTAATCATAGATTCACTAAATTAAATAAACAACACATAAATCAAACTCATGCATAAATGAAAATGTCGTAACGATTGAATTTTCATCTTAGTGATATTACACATTCCAAATGCCCGAGAATCAGGATGTCCTATGGATTGAATCCTCTCAACTCATTTGGGCACATGAAGATAATACACACACAAATTTCCACACTACTCTAAGTGTTTATACTTGACACTATTATAAGCCATGTGTCCCTATCCATTCATGAGTGCATACAAAGCCAAGTCCTAGCTTCTTGAAGCGGCTGCACTTCACACTCATATAGGTAGATATTTTAATCGTGTACCTGCAAAATACACTTTTTCAAAATACCTATTAAGAAAAATTTCAACCTATCCCTTTCTTGCAGTTCCAAGCACATTCCTTGGGATGATATAAAACATGTGCTTCAATCTTTAAGTGTGGGCTTTCCACATTGAATTCAGCCTCTAACGTCGTATTAGAGGGGAATTGGGTATCCCATCACCAAAGATTTCAAATGGACTTTAACCCCATCCCTTTCGCCGACTTAGTTACCAAGTCCCTAGCTAATCCTTTTGTCAAGTGATCCGCTAGATTCTGCTGAGACCGAACAAATTCTATGGTAATCACCCCATGAGTGATCAACTCACGTACCGCGCTATGTCTAACGCCCAGGTGTCGCGACTTACCATTATACACTTGGCTATAGGCCTTAGCCAATGTAGCTTGACTATCACAATGGATAGATATCGGTGATACTGGTCTCGGCCACAATGGAATCTCGTAAACTAAATTTCTTAGCCATTCTGCCTCTTTACCGGCAGCCGCTAATGCTACAAATTCAGATTCCATAGTTGAACTTGTAATGCAAGTTTGCTTTTTAGAAGCCCATGAAATGGCACCTCCCCCAAGCAAAAACACCCAACCACTTGTAGAAGAATGATCTTCCACGTTGGTGATCCAACTTGCATCTGAATACCCTTCTAGTATCGAAGGAAATCCATCATAAGACAAACCATAATTTATGGTTCCTTTCAAGTACTTCAGCACCCGTTTTAAGGCTTGCCAATGTTGAGTACTATGATTACTAGTGTATATACTCAACCTTCCTACATCATAAGCTATATCTGGCCTGGTGCTCGTCATGGCATACATTAAGCAGCCAATTACTTGTGAAATACTCGAGTTGTGACACTGCTTTTTCCATGTTAGGCATAAGCTTCACACTCGCATCCATGGGAGTGCTCATTGGAGAACAATTCTCACAATTGAATTTCTTAAGCACTTTCTCAATGTAATGAGATTGCGTCAAAACTTGATGACAAAAATGCTTTTGTAAACTCTACTTGTCTAAGGTCGGTGCCAAAGATCAACATGTCATCAACATATAAACAAATGATTACTCCATCACTGGACTCATCAAATTTTCTATATAAACACTTATCCGACTGATTTAACTTAAATCCACTTGATAAGACAACCTCATCAAACATTTGATGCCACTGCTTAGGTGCTTGCTTTAGCCCATACAATGACTTTATTAACTTACACACCTTATGCTCATTACCAGGCATAATAAAACCTTCAGGTTGCTTCATATACACCTCTTCTTCCAAAATGCCATTCAAGAATGCTGTCTTGACATCCATTTGGTGAATCACAAGATCATTAATAGCCGCTAAAGCAATCAATAACCTTTAGAAGAGATCCTAGCAACTGGAGCATATGTATCAAAATAATCAATACCTTCTCTTTGTTTAAAGCCTTGGATAACCAATCGAGCTTTAAACTTGTCAATCGTTCCATCGACTTTCATCTTCCTTTTGAAGATCCACTTGTTGCTCAAAGGCTTGCAACCAGGTGGGAGATCTGATAAGACCCATGTATTATTTCCCATGATGGAATCCATCTCATCATTTATTGCTTCTTTCCAGAATGCAACGTCTTGAGACTTCATAGCCTCACCATAAGTCCTAGGATCATTATCAATATGATAACAATATGAGTATTAGAAGCCAATCTCATCTCTTGACCCTTCAACTAAATAAATGTGAAAATCAGGACCACAAGATTTTTCAATCCTCCCTCTCTTACTCCTACGGAGTATAGGTGACACGTTAGAAGGCATAGATGTTACATCTCCTTTTTTAGTTCCACTTGGACTAGGAATCAAATCCTTTGGTATGGATATGGATGAAAAACGATTTTCATCAAATATTGCATCTCTTGATTCAATTATCGTGTGAACAGACACAGAATCATAAGGTTCTATGACATAAAACCTATAAGCTTTTGAATGCTCAACATATCCAATAAAGATGCAATCAATGCCTCTTCCTCCCAAGGTTTTAATCTTGGGTTGGGGTAGTCTAACTACAGCCCTACATCCCCAAACTCGAAGGTAGGTCAAGTTTGGTTTCTTCTTATACCAAAGTTCATAAGGGGTAAGGTTGTTCCTTTTGTTAGGAACCCTATTTAATAAATAACAAGCCGCTAACATGGTTTCACCCCAAAATCCGTCACTCAATCCCGAGTAGGATAACATGGAATTAACCATTTCTTTTAGGACTCTATTTTTCCTCTCTGATACACCATTTTTTTGTGGTGTATACGGAGCCGTAGTTTCATGTATAATGCCTACAGATTGGAAATATGCAGGATCATAATACTCTCCACCTCTATCAGTGCGTAATTTCTTAATCAAGTCACTTTGTTGCAATTCAACCTCAGTTTTATAAACCTTAAACTTATCTAGGGCTTCATCTTTAGCATGCAATAAATACACATAACAAAAACGACTATAATCATCAATGAACGTGATGAAATACTTTGTGTTTCCTAAAGATGGGGTAGAATGCAAGTCACATAGATCACAATGTATAAGACCTAATACTACAAAATTTCTTTCAATACTTTTGAAAGGCTGTCTAATTATTTTATTCAACATACAAGTACTACACTTTTCTATATCCATGTCAAAAGTTGGAATTAATCCTTCTTTAGACATATTAATCATACGCTTATAATGTACATGACCTAATCTAGCGTGCCATAGAGAAGTATCATTTTTACTAGAACTTGCAAAATAAATAGAATTTATAACTTTATTAATATTAAGCATAAACATGCCATTACAGAAATATCCAAATCCAACAAATACACCACATTTCGATAAGATATACTTATCGGATTCATACACTTGTTTATAACCACACTTATTTAAAACACTACCAGAGACTAAGTTTTTCCTAATTCTGGTACATGAAGTACATTCTCGAGATTAAGAATTTTTCCAGAACTAAATTCTAACACCACTTTTCCACAACATAGGATAGGGGCGGTTGACTCGTTTCCCATATGAAGTACAGATCCATCTTGAACAGGTTCATATGTCTTGAACCAGCCACGATCTTTGCAAACATGTGTTGTTGCACCCGAGTCAATCCACCACGTCACTTCATCATCCTGCACATAAAATGCCTCATAAATCTTTGATACATAATTCACATTAGAATGTAAATCAAAAGGAGAGATCTGACCTTGATGAGTGGATGGGCCTTGGTCATTAGACCCTTGCCCCGAACGGTTTTGTCCCGCTCCATTCTTATCCTTTCCTGCCCGACAATCACGTCTCAAGTGACCCGGCTTATTACAATTCCCACAAACGCTCTTAAGCCTTTTGTTAGATCCATAGTTAGTGTTGTTATTAAAGGGACGTTTCTTCCCTTTATTATTCATCTTAGAACTCCCATTTTCTTCCATCATATTTATGGAAGAAATTCCAGCCTCTTTGGGTTTTACTCCCTCTTGCGCCCTTAGAGATTCCTCTATACGCAAATGGCTGCCAAGTTGTACAAGTGACAACTCTTCCTTTTTGTGTTTCAACATGTGTTTGAAATCTTTCCATGAAGGTGGTAACTTGTCGATGATACTCGACAACGAGATGGATTCATCCATCTTCATGTTGTGTTGGGCGAATTGCCCTAGGATGCGAAGCAATTCATTGTATTGCTCCATAACCGGTCTAGAATCAGACACCTTGTAATTATTAAAATTACTCACAAGGAACTTCTTACTAGAAGCATCCTCTGCCATGTACTTTGATTCTAACGCATCCCACAACTCTTTTGCAGATTCAACATTCTGATAAACATCAAAGAGTGGATCTGACATACCATTTAGAATGTGGTCACGACATATGTAATCGTCGTTTTCCCATTTAAGTTGTTTCCTTGTCTCCTCCACAGACTCGTTCTCGGCATCCTCTGACACAGTAGGCATTGGCATGCTTAGAACATACACTACGTTAAGCGTCGTGAGGAGAAAATGCATCTTCTTTTGCCATTTTCGAAAATCTACTCCCTCAAACTTATCCAGTTTTTCAAACTTGGATGTCATCTCTCGCACAGACACACTAACCATAGTTCACAAGAAAAATACTCTTTAAGATTGTTGGTTATTTGTAACCCGGATGATGAATTATGAACTTGGATAATGATTGAATCGCGCACGAGGACACTTTCCTTAAAGAGTATTTCGACCCTTATTAAGCCTTGGGTTACACGAAATCCCTTGTAGGATAAGACAACCAAAGTTCTCTCTTGTTCTAGTCAAAGATACAAGAGACACACTAGTGTTCTAGTGCTTTTATGTGTTTTTCCAAAGATCTTTGATGATCTTTTGGAACAATGAATCTCTCTCTTACTCTCTTTCTTATTTCTCTGTTTTGTAACTGTTTTTTTTTTGTAATTTGTGATTGTGATTTTGGCAATGCCCACAACTCCTTTTATAGGAAACCAAATGTCACCTCGGAAAATTGCAATGGTTAGTCCAAAAGTTATAACCATAAACCCAACAATTGTAATGATTCATTCAATAGTTGCAATGATTGATAGAATTGCAATGGTTGATCACCAACAGTTGCAATAGTTAGTCACTGAAGGTTGTAACCATAAACACAACAGTTGCAATGATTCATTTAAACGGTTGCAAATGTTCATTTAAGCGGTTGCAACAGTTCGTCAACGGTTACAACGATTCACTTAAATTTCCAACAGAAAATAATAAAAAGAGGATATTATGTATTTATAATTTTATTTAAGAAATAATTAACAAATTAAGAGGGTATAATTGGATTTCAATTAATATAAAGATTAAGTTACCTACAATTGCTTAAGAAGATGTAGATGGACAAAAATAGCCTAAAAACATCATTTATTTCCCAATTTTTCCTATATTTTTTGGTAGGGAATTGTTTTTCTGGTTTCTCGTTTTGACTTGGTAAAAGTAGAAAATATTCACTACTACTATTTTTGAAAATATTTCTACTTTTACCAAGTGAATGAATGGTATATTTTTTTTGGTAGTGAAATGTTTTTCTGGTTTCTCTTTTTGACTTGGTAAAGGCAGAAAATATTTACTACTACTATTTTTGAAAATTGTTAACCATAAACCATTGACCAGTTTTTTGAATTCATACTTCAATGTATTTATGGCTATAATTTGTTATTATCCATTCTAGTTAACTTTTTATATTCTTTTTATTTTTCTTGTTTATACAAAATCGAATTCCTCTTCATCTCTGATTCTCTCATATATTCCCTCCGTTTCACAAAGAGTGTCATTTTGACTATTGGTTTTTGTTTCACAAAGAGTGTCACTTTATGTTTTCAATGCAGTTTTTAAAACTAAATCTCAGTTTTATCCTCATTCTTTTAACCTATTAATTAGAAAGAGAAACTGTTTTGGTGTATTAATAAAGGGCAGAAAAGAGATTTACAAATTTTTCTTAATTTGTGTGAAAAATGTCAGAATGACACTTTTTGTGAAACAGAGGGAGTATAAGATAGTATCATCATCACCGATTGGGTATCTCTCACCACAAGAAATGAATTCATCACTTGACGTCATCGAGGTGTCACGAGTCACACCTTCTGACTCGTCCGAGTCACTCACTTTCCCGCTCACCTTCTTCGACCTTCTCTGGTTCAAACTCCACCCCGTCCAACGAGTCATCTTCTACCGGCTCGTCGACGCAACTCGCCCTTTCTTCGACTCAGTCATCGTCCCCAATCTCAAATCCTCTCTCTCCTCAACCCTCTCTCACTACCTCCCACTCGCCGGCCAACTCGTCTGGGACTCGCTCGACCAAAAGCCGAGCATCGTCTACACCCCAAACGACGCCGTTTCATTGACCGTCGCCGAGTCAAACGCCGATTTCTCACGGTTAACCGGAAACAAACCGTTCCCCACCGCCGAGTTGTACCCATTAGTGCCCGAGTTAAGCAACTCCGATGACTCGGCCACCCCCGTGTCGTTTCAAGTCACGCTGTTTCCAAACCAAGGGTTTTGTATCGGCGTTAACGCACACCATGCCGTTTTAGATGGAAAAACGACAACCAATTTTCTCAAATCATGGGCCCACACATGTAAACGCCAACAAGAAGAGCAAACGGCAAACGCTTCCTTACCGCAGGATCTAATCCCGATTTACGATCGGACGGTCATAAAAGCTCCAAAGGATATCGAAACGGTGATTTTGAACAAGTGGCAGTCTTTGCTCAAATTCTTCTCCGGCGGCAAAGAACCAGAAAACCCCAGGAGCTTGAAACTCCTTCCGGCGCCGCCGATTAATCCCGACGTCGTCCGATTCACACTTGAACTCACCCGAGAAGACATCCAAACGCTTCGAGAGCGGCTCAAGAGAGAATCGTCTTCCTCCTCGTCGCCGAAGGAGCTCCGATTGTCGACGTTCGTGGTTACTTACTCTTACGTTTTAACTTGCTTGATCAGAGCTCGAGGCGGAGATCCGAATCGACCAATCGGGTACGGATTCGCGGTGGATTGTCGTAGCCTCGTGGATCCGCCGATGCCGTCGAATTACTTCGGGAATTGCGTCTCGGCTTCGTTTAAAATGCCCTTGACGGCGGAGCCGTTTATGGGCGAGGAAGGGTTTTTGGCTGCGGCGAGAACGGTCAGAGATTCGGTTGAGGGATTGGACGAGAGCGTGCCGTTGAAGATCCCGGAGCTTTTGGATGGGTTTACGACTCTTCCACCGGGAGCACAGGTCGTGTCTGTTGCCGGGTCGACCCGATTCGGAGTTTACGGGTTGGATTTCGGGTGGGGAAGACCCGAGAGGGTTGTGGTTGTTTCGATCGATCAAGGCGAAGCGATTTCTATGGCGGAGGGTAGAGACTGTCTCTTATACACATCTAGATGTGTATAAGAGACAGGTTTAATGAAGCCCAGTTTTTTCATTTGATTTTCGAAAAAAATAAAAAGAGGATATTATGTATTTATAATTTTATTTAAGAAATAATTAACAAATTAAGAGGGTATAATTGGATTTCAATTAATATAAAGATTAAATCACCAACAATTGTTTAAAAAGGTATAGATGGACAAGAGTGGTCTAAAAACATCCATTATTTCCAATTTTCCCTTTGTTTTTTTGTCCAAAAGCTATGAGCTTAAACCCACATTTTTCATAAGTGATACATGTAAACGATGCATTTTCTTGTTGTCCATATAAACCAAGTTAAAGATTTNTTTTTTTTTTTTGAAAGGGACTAAACAATATAAGAATTTAATAATTGATTTTGTGTTTGTTGCTGGATAACGGGAAATTGTTTGCTTGTGTATACAAAAAAGTTCATCTCGGTTATCCAATTGATAGATTAGTCTCTTAACTCATCTAACAAGTTTATTAAAGTTTAAAAAAAAACACAACTTATGGGGTGATTGGGATAAAGACTTTGGGAACTTTAAGGTATTTTACAACCTTCATATGCAATCACATTTTTTTGACTTTAAAATATTTGACAGACTTAAAAATCATTTTTAAAATTTCTTTCATGTTTTTTTGTTTTTTGTTACAGCCACTTTTTATCCACTTTTCTCACTTTTCTCTCTTCTCCTTTCTTATATTTCGGTACTTTTAAGATTTTGTTATTATTATTTTTTAATTAACTAACACAAATCAATAGTACTTGGTCAAACTGGTTTTATTAATAATAATAATTTCATCCCCAAAATAACAATTATTTTCTATAATTTTAACCATGAATATTCTTCTATCGCATTAAGTGTATTTTTCCTTTTAATAATTATTGAAACTTTTTTTTTATTTGTACATTTTTTAATTATTGATAGCCAAACCGTATTTTATTTATGAATTTTTTTTTTGTTTCAAATAATTTTCATAGATTTTGTATTAATTCTTTATGCTAATAATTAAATGTATTTTTTATAAAATAATTTTAATCATAAAAATTTAAATACATATGATTATATATTTTAAATTTTCCATTATAATTTATGTCACCTCCATAAATATATCGCCACATATATTTAAATTCAATTTAATTTTATCTTTAAAAAAAATATCTAAAAGTCACAGTTTCTACAGTTTTTGTTAGCAATCAGACTTTAAAAATATTTAAAGTAACAGTCACAGATTTTAAAGCCAAAATCTCCACAGCAAAAAGTCTACAGTCACAGTCCTTACCAATCGGCCCCTTAGATTTGAATAAAGAATGACTCTCTTTATTAATGTTTAGAAACTTCTCAAAACTAAACACAAAGCTCTCTAATTCTCTCTATGGATTACCACATCTTGGCAACCATATTTATATAACTAGATTTCCTTTTCTAATCTTAATGATAATAGGAAAACACAATTTTTCTATTCTTAGAGAAACTAGACAATTTCCTTTATGTCTTTCTCATCATTAACCGACTTGTTAATGATCTCTTGGGCTTCAAGCTTTGAAGCTTATCCTACATTCACCCCCTTAAGCTTCAAGCTAGTCTTCGAAAGATCTTGAACTCCGATCAAATCCCTCATCTTCTTGAACTTGATTCTTGCTAAGGCCTTTGTTAGAATGTCCGCACATTGTTCTTCTCCTGGTACATGTTCGACTTCTAGTTGATCATTCTCAACACATTCTCGGATGAAATGAAACCGTTTGTGAATGTGTTTGCTTCTTCGATGGAACACTGGATTCTTGGTAAGGGCAATGGCAGACTTATTATCAATCCAAATTGTCGTCTTCTTACACTCTTGACCTGTAATCTCACTTAGCAAATCTTGAAGCCAGATTGCTTGCTTTGCAGCTTCCGTGGCAGCCATGAACTCGGCTTCACACGATGATAGAGCAACTGTGTCTTGCTTCTGTGAACACCATGTAATTGGAGATTCGCCTAAGTAGAAAACATGTCCAGTGGTGCTTCTTCCATCATCTGGATCGGTGTTGTGACTATTGTCACTGTAGCCGACGAGTTTATGCGTTCCACCTCTTCTAAAAGAAAATCCATAAGCTGTTGTTCCTTGTAGGTACCTTAGGATTTGTTTTAAGGCATTTCCATGTGACTCTCTTGGATCTTGCATATACCTGCTTAAAATTCCAACTGAAAAAGTAAGGTCGGGTCTAGAATGCAAAAGATATCTTAAGCATCCTATTTTCCTTCGGTACATGGTAGCATCGATCTCGTGATCTCCTTCTTGTCCTTTCGACAACTTTAATCCAAACTCCATTGGTATGTGAGTAGGATTACAAGTGTCTAGGTCGGCTTCCTTTAGGATACGTCGAGCATACGCGTCCTGCTTGATCTCAATTCCGTTTTTGCCTTGACTCACTTCGATACCGAGATAGTAAGTGAGCTTACCAAGATCCGACATCTCGAATTTGAAGACATTCCTGCTTTGAACTCGTTGATGATTGCAAGAGTGCTCCCTGTCACAAAGAGATCGTCAACGTACACGGCTATGATGATAAGTTTGGCTCCTTCTTCCTTTCGATATACTGAGCTTTCCTTTGAACATTTTTTGAACTTCATCCCTTTCAAAATCTGATCAAGCTTTGTATTCCAGGCTCGTGGAGCTTGTCTCAATCCGTATAAAGTTTTTGACAATTTGAAAACCTTATGTTCTTCTCCTTTCTTTTCAAATCCTTCGGGTTGTGATACATACACCTCCTCATTCAACTCTCCGTGTAGAAAAGCAGTCTTGACATCTAGATGGTGAATCTCCCATCCGTGTGAGGCTGCCAATCCGATCAAACATTCGAGTGGTCTCGAGGCGAGCCACTGGTGCGAACACTTTGTCAAAGTCTATACCAGATTCTTGCACGTATCCTTTTGCTACAAGTCTCGCCTTAAACTTGTTTATGGTGCCATATGCATTCCTCTTGATCTTAAAAATTCACTTAAGACCAATCACTTTAGCACCAACTGGTTTCTCGCCGAGCACCCATGTCTGGTTTTTTTTAATTGAATTAATCTCGTCCACACATGCATATGTCCATTCCTTAGAGTTTTTTGCTTCGCGATAGCTTAATGGTTCGTCATTAAGTGATAGAAGAAGCTTTTCACACTCTATATCTGCGAGAAGAACAAAATCGTCAAGGTAACTTGGGGTTTTTACTTGCCTAGTTGTTCTTCTTAAGAGCGGTGGTGGAGGCTGAGCTATCTCCTCTTGTTGCTCTTCTTCGATTGATCCAGCGTTTGAGTCCTCGTCTGCAAGATCATCTTGTTCTTGATGATCTTGCTCTAGTAGTGGTTCTCCGGTTTCGGGAATGTTTTGTTGATTCCCAATCACAAACGGACCATGTCTGTTATCAATGACTTCTCCCCATGTCATTCGAAACATTTCTGAATCTGATTGTTCCTTGCTCTCTGCTCCCTTCCAATTCCAACTAGCATTTTCATTGAAAATCACGTCTCGACTTACAACAATTCTTCTTGTTGTTGGATTGTAAAGTCTATAAGCTTTAGAGCCAGATTTTGTCCCGAGATGAACTAGAGGCTGAGACCTATTATCGAGCTTCCTTAGGTGAGTGGAGTCTATCTTGGCGTGAGCTACGCAGCCGAAGACTCTTAGATGCTTGATATTAGGTTTCTTGTTCCTCAAGCATTCATATGGCGTCTGATTCTTCAAGGCTCTCGTGGGAACTCAGTTTATCAAGTAGGTTGAATGACGAACCGCTTCTCCCCATAAGTAATTCGGAACATTCATTGCCTTAAGCATACTTTGCGTCATCTCGATTAACGTACGATTTCTTCTTTCCACTACTCCGTTTTGCTGCGGAGTGTAAGGAGCAGTCAAGTGTCGTTTGATATCGTTCGTGTTACAGAAATCTTGGAATTCGCTTGATGTAAACTCGCCACCTCTATCTGTTCGCAGCGTCAAGTTCACCTTGCCGAGATCTTTTTCTACTACGTTCTTGAATGTTTTGAATTTTTCAAAAGCATCACTTTTTCCTTTAGTAGAATTGACCGCATATACCTTGTGTGATCATTAATGATGACAAATATATACCTATTTCTTGCAAGTGTAGCTGGTGTAATGGGTCCGCACAGGTCCGCGTGTAATAGTTCCAAGGGGGATGATGATCGATACTGAGTTGCTTTTGGGAACGCTTGCCTTGCTTGTTTACCGACTAGACATGACTCGCAGATTTGTCTTTCTCCGTTGATCTTCGGTAAACCTTGAACAAGCCCCAGGTTAGATTTCCAATTCGTGACTGTAGGCATATAAGATTTCCAATTTTGAGATGTATCTTGTACAATCGATTAGGAGATCGAGATACTTTTTGTAACGACCCGGGCCCGGCCCATTTGAATAAGTTTAAATGGATTGATTTGGCTACCTATGTCATCAAAGTGCACTTACCTTTTCCGGTCACTTACCCTAAGAGAACTCCAGAGTTAAGCGTGTTTATGCTGGAGTAGCACTAGGATGGGTGACCTTTCGGGAAGTCCTCTGCGGAACCGTGTGAGTGAGGTCAAAACACGGGATAAGGTCACGTGGTGATTGCAGGGACAAGTAAATCAGTCGATCGGACCATCGAAAAAAATAACGCACCGACCGTCGGACAGGGATGGGGCCCATGAGCCGACTGAGGGATGGGTGACTCGCCGGTAGGGGCGGTCGGGGTGTTACACTTTTACTGGGTGACTCGCCGGTAGGGGCGGTCGGGGTGTTACACTTTTACTAAGAGGTGTCCAGCAGGATCTCGTAGTGTTAGATGTTCGCCATTCATTCTAACATCACATCCGTATGATGTGGCTTGACCTAGACTGGTTATATTACTCTTCAAATCTGGGATGTAATAGATGGAGTCTCTGGTCTCCGGTTTTTCCTTCAAAAAGTGGTTTTTTCTTCAAAAAGTATTGATCCTTTCCCATTAATATCAACACAAGAACCATCTCCAAATTTAACTTTTCCTTTGATCTTTTCATTCAGCTCCGAGAAGAACGATCTTAGTCCTGTCATATGGTTACTTGCACCATTGTCCAAATACCATATTCCATCACCTTCCTTTTCGGCTTCGACCTTCTTAGGAATAAGCTTTTCTTCGTTAAGAAACACGATTGCATGCATATAAAGTGCTTCTTCTTCTTCTTCTTCTTCTTCTTCTTCTTCTTCTTCTTCTTCTTCTTGTGTTTCGACCTTGTTTAGCTCTCGGAGTTTCTGTATTCTTTCAGGACACACTGAAGCAAAGTGTCCTCCTTTATCACACCGAAAACACACAATATCAGGTCTTTCTTTCTTCTCCTTGCTTCGTTCTTGAGTGTTAGATCTTCCACGGTCTCTTCCCCGAGAACCTCTTCCTCGACCTCTTGAAGATTTGCCGCGTGAATCTCTTTTTGTAAACAATAATTCCCCTTGTGTTTCACCATGACTCGCATCATCAAGTATACGCTCCTCGTATGCTTTAAGTCGTCCAACAATGTCTTCGAATCCAGTTTTGTTAAGATCCAACATCTGTTCTAGAGAGGCGATCATGTGTATAAACTTATTTCTCGGTAGGCTGTTGAGAAATTTCTTGACTAGCTTCGNCCTTCAAAAAGTATTGATCCTTTCCCACTGATATCAACACAAGATCCATCTCCAAATTTAACTTTTCCTTTAATCTCTTCATTCAGCTCCGAGAAGAACGACCTTACTCCTGTCATATGGTTACTTGCAACATTGTCCAAATACCATATTCCGTCACCTTCCTTTTTGGCTTCGAACTTCTTAGGAATAAGCTTTTCTTCGTTAAGAAACATGATTTCATGCATATAAAGTGCTTCTTCTTCTTCTTCTTCCTCTTCTTCTTCTTGTGTTTCGACCTTGTTTAGCTCTCGGAGCTTCTGTATTCTTTCAGGACATACTGAAGCAAAGTGTCCTGTTTTATCACACCGAAAACATATAACATCAGGTCTTTCTTTCTTCTCCTTGCTTCGGTCTTGAGTGTTAGATATTCCACGGCCTCTTCCCCGAGAACCTCTTCCTCGACCTCTTGAAGATTCGCCGCGTGAATCTCTTTTTGTAAACAATAACTCCCCTTGTGTTTCACCATGACTCGCATCATCAAGTATACGCTCCTCGTATGCTTTAAGTCGTCCAACAATGTCTTCGAATCCAGTTTTGTTAAGATCCAACATCTGTTCTAGAGAGGCGATCATGTGTATAAACTTATTTCTCGGTAGGCTGTTGAGAAATTTCTTGACTAGCTTCGGTTCTTCAAGTGTTTGACCCAATGATGCAGACTTTGAGGCGAGCTTCGATATCTTTCCGGCAAAGGTATCGATTGTCTCGGAGTCTTTCATCTTTAATCGTTCGAACTCAGACATTAAGGTTTGGAGTCGAGCTTCCTTCACTCTGTCCGCTCCTAGGTGTCTTGAATTTATTGCCTCCCATATATCTTTTGGTGAGTCTTGATCACCAACTTGAAGGATGAGGCTTTCTGGTATTGATTGGAACAATAAAGCAGTCGCTCCATCGTTTTTCTCTGCTTTGCTTGTTCCCGGCTCAATTGCTTCCCAAACTCTGTGAACCCGTAGAGTAACCTTCATCCGCATTGACCATACGGTGTAGTTTGTCGAGTTTAGCATCAGACAAACTACCGACGCTCGTATAGATTCCTTCTTTTGCGTTGGAGTGTCTGTATCCCCCATGGCTCGGGTTCGACGACTGTAGGTGATGATCTTCGTATTGCCTCAGAATCAAAACCACTCTGATACCAAATAAATTTTTAGAAAGAACACAACTTAGCTTTGAATAAAGAATGACTCTCTTTATTAATGTTTAGAAACTTCTTAGAACTAAACACAAAGCTCTCTAATTCTCTCTATGGATTACCACATCTTGGCAACGATATTTATAGAACTAGATTTCCTTTTCTAGTCCTAATGATAATAGGAAAACACAATTTTTCTATTCTTAGAGAAACTAGACAATTTCCTTTATGTCTTTCTTATCATTAACCAACTTGTTAATGATCTCTTGGGCTTCAAGCTTTGAAGCTTATCCAACATATGTGATTAGTAGCAAAAACACTAAATTAAAGCGGATTGTACGTGATAGTTGTATAAATAGTTTTGTAAGCCATTGGGTTACAATGTAGTAGGGTTTCAGACATAGAACCGGATACTTTTAAAATTTGGGATATTTGTTATCCGACTTGACATTTACGGATAATAGAGTTTTAATCTAGGTTGCATGGAAACAAATCAATATGTTCTTCGTTGTCATCCAGCGGTTAGGACTGGCTTGACACATAATGAATATTATTGAAGATAACTTGAAAAGCAAGATGTGTATCTTTGGGATTAAGTACTTTGGACTATGAAAGTCTATCTATGAAACGAATCTCGTGAATTCGAAAGAACAATATTTTAAATCTCAATATTATTTTTAGCATATTTTTTTATGTGTTAAAATAATTTACATTATCTAGTTGTTTGCATTATCTTTTTTCTTTTTGTCATCTGATTTTATTAAAAAGTCTCGACTAATATATTGTCGGAATAAAATACATAGGATACATAACTGGTAGAAAGATTAAACATCCCAATGAAAAAGGCCGACGAAAGATATAGATATTGTCGGAAACATAGTCCAAAAAGAGTCTTACAAACAACGAAATAACAAAATACAAATTTAAGAAACAAGCAATTTTGTTATAACAAGAACTAATCGAGAGAACTCGATTCTAGAAGCTAAGTGTAACGCTCCGACTGCCTCTACCAGCGAGGCCCCATACTTCTCTCGGGCTGTGGGTCCCCGTCCCTGTCCGATGGTCGGTGCACCATGTTTCTCGGTGGTCCGACCGACTGATTTACTTGTCCCTACAATCACCACATGACCTTTTCTCATGTTTTTTACCTCACTCACACGGTTCCGCAAAGGATTTCCCGAAAGGTCACACATCATAATCCTACTCCAGCATAAGCACGCTTAACTCTGGAGTTCTCTTGTGATAAGTGATCAGAAAAAATAAGTACACTTTAATGATATAAATAGACAAATCAATTCATTTAAACTTAATCAAATGTTTCGGGCTCGGATCGTTACATTGAGTCTAATAGAGATACAAGCGTCTCCCGATATATTGACAAAACAAGCGTCGCCCAATGTATATATTGACAACATGAAAAACGAGTAGAACCCAATATACTACTCACACAAACGAACCATATAATGCTGAGCTATGAGTAAAACTATCCAAACAAAACAACTAAGGGCAAATCTTTTTTTCTTTGTCAGAACTACTACATGATTCCACCTCTCATTCATTTAAATATCTACATAATCATAATTTTCAAAACATTTAACCAAAAAATAATATATTCAAATGTAAAAGCTCAAAACAAAAAAATCCATGTAACAAGTTTGTGATTAGGAATACATTAAATTAAAGCGGATTGTGAATGTTTTGTAACCCATACATTTGGGTTAGCAATACGTAGGGATTTGGACACAAAACGGATACATTTAAATTTTGGATATTTGTTATCCGACTTGACAAATGCATGTAGAGTAGAGTTTTATTATTCCTATCCGATTTGGAAAAAAAAAAATAGTTACCAGAAAAAAAAAATAGCTACCTCTGAAAAGAACGTGTATTTATATACTCACTTGACTTGTTATCATAATCTATATTTAAGTAGTTACACTTTAGTCATTATCATTATTAAATTTTAAATATCTATTATTTTTTGGCCATCTGATTTTAGTAAAAACAAAACTATTACTGATATATAGTCGGATACATAATGTCCTGAAAGGTTAATGTCCTAGTGAGAGAAAAGCTCACAAAATATAGAGACATTCCCAAAAACAAAACCCAAAAAAGGAAAACCTACAAACATGAAACAACGAGACAATCTTACTGGCAATTTCCGTAAGACATGAACTAACCGAGAGAACTTGAGTCTAAAAGCTAAGCCTAATGGAGATATAAGCCTCGTCTAATGAGGGCAAATCTCTTTTTCTCTATCAAAAACTACTATATGAATGCACCCTTGATTTATTTAAATATCTAGATAATCATATTTTTCAAATTAGTCGAAATATAAAAGATTCAATTGTAAACAAAACAAAAGAATTCCTCAAAGTAGTTTACACGTCATTAAGTTTTTTTTTGTTTGTTGGTGAGTTGTTTTTAGATTTTTTTTGTATAATTCTCAAAACATTAGAGGCGATGGTAAAGAATAAAAATTAAAATATTTACTGCTAACTGTAAACTGAAACTTCAATTGACCAGGTTTGATTTCATACAAACATGCTTCTTAAATTCATACAAACGTGCTTCTTGAAGTCGGATGTCATAGTTAATGCCTCACTAAATTGGTTGTCGTTGGTTAGTTGGAAATTGAAACTTCAATTGATCCTCAGCCTCATCCTCTTCCTGTTTATTGTATCTCGTCCTCTTTCTCTTTTGGTTGTTTTGGTCATAAATTTTAGTACCTTGTAACCTTTCACATTTAATTAGCGAAAGAAAACACTAATAATAATACACAAAATTGAATTTTTCAACATCTCTCATACTCTCTCCGTCTCATAAAGAATGTCGTTTTAAGTTTTAATTTTTGTTTCACAAAGAATGTCGTTTTGTATTTTCAATGCAAAATTTTAAACAAAAATCCAGTTTTAACTTTAGTATATTAGTGTATTAATTAGAAAGAGAATTTTGTTTAGTGTATTAATAAAAGATAAAATAGACTTTGTATTAGGTGTCTTAATATGTGTGAAAAGTATTAAAATGACACTTATTTTGAAACAGAGGGAGTATATACTAATACTATTATAATATAGTTTCAGCAGCACCCGTTAAATACTCCCTATGTTCCTTAAAGAATGTATTTTTGAGTTTTTTACACATTAAAAAAAATTTACTTAAACTTTTCTAACTTTGTTTTATTAATTACTCCTTCTGTTCCTTAAAGAAGGTTGTTTTAGAAAAAAAATTTGTTTCAAAAAGAAGGATGTTTTCAATTTTCTAGGTGTAGTTATTGTTCTTTTTTACTTAATTTACCCTTATAACATTTATTATTTTAAAGAAAACTAAAGTAATAACTAATAAAACAAGGTTAGAAAAGACTTTTTAAAAAGTTTCTTAATATGTGTGAAAAACCCAAAACAATTTTCTTTAAAAAACAGAGGGAGTATTGCTTAAGTTATTCTTTAAATATTAAATGTTTTAAAAGCAAATTAAATAAATATATATAATAACTACACTTAAAAAATTAAAAAAAAATTTCTTTTTGAAACAATTTTTTTAAAAAAAATTAGCTTCTTTAAGGAACTGTACAGAGGAGTATCTCTCACTACTTTATCACAAATTAAAATGAATCCATCAGTAAACAGCACCAGTTAAGTATCTCTCACTGCCTAAACAAAATAAAAATGTTGTAGTATTATTCACTCATAATGAGCAATTGAGCGTTCCAATTCTATGGATACCATCAATCTTGTCAATTTAATGTACCTGACAATATAGTAATCAAGTAAACATCAATCCCTTTCTTGCATGTTTTTTACCCTTGCCAGCTTTCATACTTCAATATTTGTCTAACCAGTTTTTATTTATTTTTACTGGCCATTGACCAACTCTGATTCATACAGTCGCACTTCGTGAAGACTAGTGTCAAAGTTAATTCCTCACTAAATTAGTTGTCATTGGTTAGATAGAAATTGAAACTTCAATTGATCCTCTTCCTCTTTAGTGTATCCCTTGCTGAGCTTCTATCTCGTTTTCTCTCTTTTTGTTGTTGTTCTGGTAAATACAAAACAATTATTACTCTTTTTGTTTTATTTTAAGCGATGTTTAAATATTTCACATATATATTTAAAAAACACAAATTTAATCAATTTTTTTGTTTTTTTTCTATATAAAGATCAATGAATAACCAAAACAAACAAAAAACTTACAAAATAACCAAAATTGTTAGAGAGAGATATGGAGAGATAGAGAGAGAAATTGGTTAGTTTGTAGGTTCTTTTTTAGGTTATTCAACCAATAATAAAAACACTATAAAATATAATTAATCAAAAAAAAGTTATTTGAGAATGGCGTATCTGCCGGAGCAGCTGAGTTTTCCCAGTAAGTTCTCCTACTTAGGGTTTTTTTTCTCTTTCGAAGCGTTTGCTCTAGTGGAGTAGGTTAAACTCTTCTTGTTCTAAATCCCCTAAGCTGCTGGTTTACCTCTTTGGGAGGCGGCATAGGTATTATATTTTGTTGCGGGTTAGGTGAAGTTTTATGTTGCACTCAGCGTTGGATCGTTGGTGAAAAGATTGTGGCGGTTTTTTATGTCATTGGAGCTCTATGCTGCGGCGTTTCCTGAATCAACATAAATTTACTATTCCATGAACAATAAGGGTTTCATCGCCTCTGGTTTTGCCCAGTTTGTCTTCGCCTTAGTCGTGGGCTCGGCCCATTTCTCGTTTTTTTAAAATAGTAGAAAATATAGATTTTCACCGCATAATCTTATCTAATACTTAGAATCAGCTTTCAAATCATATATATAATTAGTCAAACCTCTCTCCATCTAAGCTATCCACATTATCAATTTTTTTTTAATGGGCTTATATATATATATATATATATATTTCATATGAATTTTTTTGGCCTTCACATAACATAAATTTAGAAATTAAAAAACAAATTCTCTACAAACAAAAAAACTATAAATTCTCTAAAAAAATAATTAATAAGAATGTTAATTGTAATAAGAATCAAATAAAATGTAGGAACACAATTGGAAACCTACGAACAAGACTAAAAAACAGACAAAATTAAAATACTTAAAAAAAAATTCTAAAATCCATGAAAAAAAATAAAAAGACATTAAAACCTATCAACAATGCTACATATAAAAAACAAAATGCAGATACTCCAACGAAAAAGAATCTACATCTGAATGATTTTAAACTACACTGAAGAGAGGCTATAAATTAGGCATCCACATGACATTAGTTCAAAAATAAAAAACAAATACTTATTCTACAAACCACAAAACTAAAAATTCTCTACCAAAAAAAAATCATAACAATATATCGAATAAGAAATAAAGAGAATGGATGGGATCGATGGTGAATTCACTTTTTTGATCTCGCAGAAAATAAGCGATAGAAAAAAAAAGCTACTTGAATAAAAATATTCAGTGGGATACATAAATACTTACGCAGCGTATAAGTATAAAATAACGTTTTTTAACAATTAACATATCTCAATTTATATTATGTAAGATATTTCACAATAGATCTATATATTCAACAATAATAAATAAACTAAAATAATATTTAAAATTAAAGAAACAGAAAAACATAGTAATAATAGAATTATAAAATAAAATTATAAAATAAAATTATAAATTAAAAAAATTAATAGATAACTCTGCGAAACGCGCGGGTTGATTTCTAGTACATTGTAATTTTAAAAATATACTTCCATCATAAAGGAAATTTAAACCAATAAACAAAAAAAACAACTATTTTGTATTAGCACAAAACACCGACTAATGTTTTTTTTTTTTTTGGGACAACAGAATACTTTCATTAAACTAAAAGCCGAAGAAACTTAGATGAATACAACCGGAAGTAAGATCAACGGTGACACAATTACAGTAAAATAGACCAATAAAATGAAAGATAGAAGCATTAAGGGGCGAGACTTGCTCAGCAATGTGAAGAAACTTATGGAGAAGCTTCACCCATAACCCGAAAGTTATTGCTCGAAAGAACATGACATAGTCGAGGAGAGACCCGACGTTAATACACCTAAGTAGTTGGGTTTGAGAACGGACTTGAAACACCATCATTTGTAGTCGAAGTTGAACGGAGGAGGATTGTTGCATGTGTTGGCCACCTCTAACTTCCGTCACTTGTGGTCGAAGCCCAATGGAGAAGGATTATTGCCAATGTTGGCTACTTCTAATTCCCATCACTTGTGGTCGAAGCTGAGTGGAGGAGGATTGTTGCCTTTGATAGCTACTTCTAACTCCCAAACATGAAACAAAGGATTTAACAAAGAATAACCATCGACCCAGCCAAGTCCATTTTGCCCCTTCGTCGAAGACGACTAATGTTTCTTTCAAATCACTTTTTTACGGAACATCAAAGTATTAGATTAGTATCTCACGTTGTGCATGATCATAAAAAGAAATTTCAAATATATTTTTGGAAGCCGGTTAATGGTAGAGTTAATGAATATGTTTACAATTTTCTTAGAATCAGATTTTTGTAAAAAATAGAAAAACAAATTTTCTCTTGTTTTCTGCTTTGACACTTTTATATATATTTTTATTATTGTTTGAGAAGTAGAATTAGTAAATACTAATATTTAGGTGTCACCTTCATATTTAAAGTTACTGTTTATTGATGATTTGAAAATGTTTCTAATATTCTTTTATTTATTTTTTTGCTTATTTATACAAAATTGAATTCCTCCTCTTCATCTCTCATATAATACGACAGTATCATCACCGCCAATTGAATATCTCTCACCACAAGAAATGGATTCATCACTTGACGTCATCGAGGTGTCACGAGTCACTCCTTCTGACTCGTCCGAGTCATTAACTCTCCCGCTCACCCTCTTCGATGTTCAATGGTTGAAATTCCACCCCGTCGAACGAGTCATCTTCTACCGACTCACCGACGCAACTCGTCCTTTCTTCGACTCAGTCATCGTCCCCAATCTCAAATCTTCTCTCTCCTCAATCCTCTCTCACTACCTCCCACTCGCCGGCCAACTCGTCTGGAACTCGCTCGAAGAAAAGCCGAGCATCGTCTACACCCCAAACGACGCCGTTGCATTCACCGTCGCCGAGTCGAACGCCGATTTTTCACGGTTAACCGGAAACAAACCGTTCCCCACCACCGAGTTGTACCCATTAGTGCCCAAGTTAAGCAACTCCGACGATTCGGCCGCCGCCGTGTCGTTTCAAGTCACGCTGTTTCCCAACCAAGGGTTTTGCATCAGCGTTAGCGCACACCATGCCGTTTTAGATGGAAAAACATCAACCAACTTTCTCAAATCCTGGGCCCACACATGTAAACGCCAACAGGAGGAGGAACCAGAGCAAACGGCAAACGCTTCCTTACCGCAGGATCTAATCCCGATTTACGATCGTACGGTCATAAAATCTCCGAAGGGTATCGAAACGGTCATTTTGAACAAGTTGCAGTCTTTACTCAAATTCTTCTCCGGCGGCAAAGAACCAGAAAACCCCAAGAGCTTGAAACTCCTTCCGTCGCCGCCGATTAATCCCGACGTTGTCCGATTTACACTCGAACTCACCCGAGAAGACATCCAATCGCTTCGAGAGCGGCTCAAGAGAGAATCGTCTTCCTCCTCGTCGCCGAGGGAGCTCCGATTGTCGACGTTCGTGGTTACTTACTCTTACGTTTTAACTTGCTTGATCAGAGCTCGAGGCGGAGATCCGAATCGACCAATCGGCTACGGGTTCGCGGTGGATTGTCGAAGCCTCGTGGATCCGCCGTTACCGTCGAATTATTTTGGGAATTGCGTCTCGGCTACGTTTAATATGGCGTTAACGGCGGAGACGGTTATGGGTGAAGAAGGATTTTTGGCTGCGGGGAGAACGGTCAGCGATATGGTTGAGGAATTGGACGAGAGCGTGGCGTTGAAGATCCCGGAGATTTTGGATGGGTTTACGACTCTTCCACCGGGATCACAGGTCCTGTCTGTTGCCGGGTCGACCCGATTCGGAATTTACGGGTTGGATTTCGGGTGGGGAAGACCCGAGAGGGTTGTGATTGTGTCGATCGATCAAGGCGAAGCGATTTCTATGGCGGAGGGTAGGGATGGAAATGGCGGCGTGGAGTTTGGCTTCTCGCTCAAGAAACACGAAATGGAGGTTTTGATTGATTTGCTTCATGGCGGATTAAAAAATTAAAATCACTTTTTGTTTTTTTTAAAGATATTGAATAATGTTTAAAATTGATTTCGTGTTTGTTTGTGTATAACGGGAGAAATTGTTACTTCTCTAACAATCTGTTTTGCGTATCCAACAATTCAACAATTGTCATACATTGATCTTGAGGTTTTACTAGGGTTTAAGTGTTACCAACCCAATAGTCTTAAATCCGTTCATATCAGGTGTGATCCTTTGATAGATTACACCAACTCATCTAACAATTTTGTGATTAGTAATACATTAAATCAAATAAGATTGTGAAAGTTGTATAGATAGTTTTGAACTTTTGTAAGCCTTACATATGGGTTACGATGTAGTAATACTGTACGTAGGTATTTTGGACACGAAACGGGTCTTAAATTTTGGGATATCCATTATCCGATTTCACATTTACGGATAATGGATATTTAATATCCGTATCCGATTTGGAAACAAATGTTTACCAGAACGTGGTTACCAGCAATTCGACTTGTTTTCAAAATCTAAATTCAAGTACTCATTATATCATTTTAAGACATTTAAATATCTACATAATCATAGTTTTCGAAATATTCATTATTACAGTTACGAATGAGAGAGAGAGAAGCCAAAAGAGAGAGAGAAAAGATAAGAATGAAGATAAACTTCTCATTATTGTGGTCAGCTGTACAACGTAGCTTATATACTCGGGTGATTAATTAACTATGACTAAGCTAATCAGTATATACAAGTATGGTTTACAATTCAGTCTAATACACCCCCCTCAAGCCTTAATCTGGAGCAGCATGAGGAAGATAGAGGCTTGAAGTTGACATTTTTGACAGTAGCGAATGAAACTGAGGTGAAGCAAGGGGCTTTGTCAACATGTCAGCGTGTTGGTTTTCTGTGCCAACATGGAGGGTACGAAGAAAACCATTCTTCAATTGATCTATGACAGTATATCTCAATATGCTTCAGGATTGGAAGCTATGTGAAGAGCTGATTTACTGTCACAGAACAGCTTCGCAGGAGCATAAGGTGTTATACGAAGATCCAGAAGCAACTGATTCAACCATAAGAGCTCGCAAGTTGCATCGGCCAAGGCACGATACTCAGCTTCAGTGCTGCTTCTACTCACTACACGCTGTTTTCTAGATTTCCAAGTGATGAGAGAGGTTCCCAAGTAAACACAATACCCAGAGACAGAGCGGCGAGTTTCTGTACAAGTTGCCCAATCGGCATCGGCAAAAGCGTTGAGGCACAAGTCTGTTGTTGCAGAATAGAAGAGACCCTGTCCTGGATTAGACTTCAAGTAGCGAACAACTTTATGTGCAGCTTGAAAATGTACCTCAGTAGGTTGTGAAAGATACTGGCTGAGCTTATGCACAGCAAAAGTTATATCAGGTCTAGTAATGGTGAGATATAGGAGTTTACCAACCAGTTTTCGGTAAGGCTTGGGATTGTCAAGTTTAGCACCAGATTCGGCAGCAAGTGGGACTTTAGGATCCATGGGGATAGCACTTGGCTTGCAAGCAAGAATACCAGTTTCTTCCAAAAGACCAAGAGTATACTTACGTTGGGAAACAGAAATTCCTTTTGATGTTCGGGCTACTTCAAGACCAAGGAAATATCTGAGTGGACCAAGATCCTTTATCTTGAATTCCTTTCGGAGAACCTGCTTCACATCTTCAACAGCTTTATCATCATTGCTTGCAATCGCAATATCATCTACATATACTAGGAGTGCGATATAAGACGAGCCAGTTTCCTTGACAAAAAAAGTATTGTCTGGGTAAAGCCATCGTCAAGGAGAACCGTTGATAATCGTTGGTACCATTGACGGGAGGCTTGTTTAAGTCCATAGAGTGACTTATGAAGACGAAGTACTGGTCGTTCAGGAAGAATTGTCCCTGGTGGAGGAGTAAAACCCAAAGGCAGAGCCATATAGATCTCTTCCTCTAATGTTCCATGAAGGAAGGCATTAGAAACGTCAAGTTGAGTTAGAGTCCATCCTTTTCTGGCTGCTAATCCCAAAAGAAGTTTCACAGAAGCAAGCTTCGCGACTGGTGAAAAAGTTTCAATGTAATCGACCCCTTCTTGTTGAGAGAATTTCTTAGCAACAAGTCTGGCTTTGTGACGCTCAAGGGAACCATCAGAGTGATACTTGAGTTTATACACCCATTTACAGCCTATAACGTGTTTTCCCGGAGGCAAGGAAGTTACCGATCAAGTGCCCGTGAGATTAAGAGCTCCAAACTCCTCATTCATCGCATTATTCCAATGAACAGATTTCACAGCTTCAGCAAAAGATCTTGGTTCTGTATCCGTCGTGATGGAAAAACTAAACTCTTGGTAGGAAGGGGAAAAGGATTCATAAGATAAAACAGAGGAAATGGGATAAAGGATATTGTGATTGAGGGAGATGGGAGGAGTTTGTTGAGTGAGGGAACAATGATACTCAGAGAGGTATTGCGGTGCTTTAGTCTGTCGTTTAGGCCGTACAGTGTTTAAAGATCCTAAACTAGCTGAGCCCGAGACAGTTTGTGGTGTGATAGATGTGGTGTTAGAGTGTGGTATGTGTGCAGATGCAGATGGGGATGATGTATGAGCATTGTGAGGTGCAGAATCCCGGGAAATATCAGATGATGGATGAGCAACATGAGACTGAGAGGATGATGCATGAGCAAAGGTAGATGTGGATGATGTATGATCAGAAGAGGATGCAAATGGTGCATGAGGTATGTCAGGTGGATGTGAAATGTCAACAGAATGTGGATCAGGAAACACATCAGGAACAGGCATAGGCAAAATGGAGAAAGGAAAAATGTCAGGAGCAGGGTGTGGAAACAAACTAGGATCTTGAGACGGAAAAACATTTTCATGAAAAACCACATTCCTGGAGATAGAAATGACATTCGTTTCTAAGTCAAGAACCTTGTAACCTTGGTTTTGCTCTTGGAGGGAACTTAGTACGAAATTTTGGATAAGTAGACACATAGCAAAGACAGCCAAACACACGCAGCAAGTTGTAATCAGGAACTTTCTTTAACAATTTTTCATATGGTGATTGATCATTAAGCAAAGAACTAGGCGTTCTATTTATTAAGTAAACAGCAGTTTGAACGCAATCACCCCAAAAAGAAACAGGAGCATTAGATTGAAAAAATTAATGCCCTAGCTACATTCAAAAGATGCTGATGTTTTCTTTCAACAACTGAGTTCTGTTGAGGTGTATCTACACATGAAAAATAATGAACCATGCATGTGTTACGAATGAGTTCAGGAAATTTCAATTCAGGAGCATTATCAGATCGTATTGATTTAACAGTGGTGGAATATTGAGTTTCAATGAGCTTTAGAAAGGCTGGAAAAACAGTAGTGACTGAACTTTTATTCTTTAACAGATAAATCCAAGTTACACGTGTTGAGTCATCTACAATAGTGAGAAAATATCGAAAGCCTTCTATAGTGTCTTGAGCAAAAGGACCCCAAACATCAAGATGAACGAGATCAAAAGCATGTGGAGCTATATTATTATTAGAAACATAAGAAAGACGTTTTTGTTTTGCTAAAGGACAAACAGAACAATGAGAAGGGATAGAACCTGATTTGGAAATGGATATACGTGAAGAAAAACTTTGTAACTTGGCTGAAGAAGGATGCCCAAGGCGTTTATGCCATAGATCTCCAGCAGCAACCAAGGATCCACATAATGACTCAGAAGATGCAGATGAAACTAAATCACGCTTTGTAAACACGTAAAGATTGTGAAAGATGTTACACTTCCCAATTGTCAAGCCCAGAGAAAGGTCCTGAATGATGCAAGAATCAGGAAAGAAATGAGCAGAGCACATGCTGGTAGTAACAAGAGAACTGACACTGATCAAATTAAAATGAAATGATGGAATACGAAGAACATTATGCAAAGTGATGGTCGCAGAAAGATGAATGATGCCAGTGTGAATGATTGGTACTCTAACACCATTTGGTAGTGAAACTGTCAAGTTCTCAACTAGTTTAAATTCTGCAAACAATGCAAGGTCCGAACAAACATGACTAGTAGCTCCACTATCCACTATCCAAGCATCATCAGGAATAAGCGTTGATAAAGAGGAAAGGCAGTGATGTTGGTATGTAAGAGTATTGTTTTCAAAACGGAGATTGGTAGAGGGAAAAGATACAGTACCTGCAGACGCATTAAAAGCCATGACACCATGTTCAGTGATAGAAGGAGACGAAGTAGAAGGTGAAGACTCTTTGAATTGGACGGCAGAAATGAGCTGAGAAATGAGTTGATGAACTTGCTCTGCTGAGAAAGAGCTAAGGTCTAAGCTGCTTCGGCCAGAAGTAACAGAAGGAGGCATTTGTGGTGTTGTGTTCACCTCGAACACAACATTGGCAATAGCATTGTCCTTATTGAAAGATTTATGAGGAGGCTTCCATTGGTGAGTAGAAGATGGAGGACGCTGATACTGAGTAACACTACTCTTCGGAGCATAAGCATTTTTCTGTCTAGAAGAAGCATTAGCAGTTGCTTTATAGCCTTCATAACCCGGTGGATAGCCATGTAATTTGTAGCATCTATTAACCACATGACCAGTCATTCCACAGTGAGTACAAACTGGCCTGGGACGAGACTTGTAGTTGGCATACGCAGCAAAATGTTCATTCTCAGACTCATATGATGGACCAGAAGCTTGAAAAACAACACTCTCCACAATAGTGAGAGGTTTCAAAACTCTTTGCCTTTCATCTTGACACACCATGTTGAAAACTTCTTCAATATCTGGCAAAGGTTTAAGCATCAGAACCTGACGTTTAGTAGCTTCATAAGCTTCATTAAGTCCCATCAAAAACTTCATAACACGACTTTTGTCCTGGATTTTCTTCCAGTTTCTTGCCGCTTCACAGTCACACTTTCCACTTTCTTCCAGTTTCTTGCCGCTTCACAGTCACACTTTCCACAAGTGCAAACCGGCAGTTCAACAAAGTTGGTATAAGTTTCCCATAAAGTCACCAACTCGGTGTAGTAAGCACTCACATCACGAGATCCTTGACAAACTATACACAACTTCTGTTCTATTTCAAAGATACGAGCAAGATCATCTTGCTTAAACCTTTTCATCAAGCTATTCCAGATTCCTTCAGCAGTATTCATGTAAAGAAGACTCGCACTAATTGTTTTGGAGACAGAGTTTAACAACCATGTGGCCACCATATCGTTACAGCGAGACCACGATCCAGCATTCACATGATTCTCAGGTGGTTTAGGAATGGTACCGTTCACAAACCCAAGCTTATTGCGGACATTTAGAGCCAGCCGAACCGATCTCCTCCATGAATGAAAATCTGCGCCACTGGTGAGCCGATCGGAGACCAAGACGAGTCCGGCGTGATCATTACTATGAAGAGAGTATGGATTCTCATAGAGATCTGTCGATTGACGTTGAGCAGGTGCGAGCGGTGCGGATTGATGTTGTTAAGACATGGATGTAGTCGATTTGATGTGCGATTGAAGAAGGAATCACAGATTAAGCAAGACGGAGAAGATAAGAACAATCGATCCAATCGATTCAAGAGAGAATCTCAATCAATCCAGAGAGAATCGAAGAAACAAAAATTGCGGAAGATTTCACTTCTGTGATACCATGTTACAGTTACGAATGAGAGAGAGAGAAGCCAAAAGAGAGAGAGAAAAAATAAGAATGAAGATAAACTTCTCATTATTGTGGTCAGCTGTACAACGTAGCTTATATACTCGGGTGATTAATTAACTATGACTAAGCTAATCAGTATATACAAGTATGGTTTACAATTCAGTCTAATACACATACCGAAAAAATAAAAGATTGGGTGCTACGCTAGCAAAAATGGCTTTTCAAAGAGCGTCCAACTGGATTTGGAGAAAGAGGAATGGTAGAAGACTTCTTCGACCTCCAAACTCGGCTCTGGCCGTTGCTTGGACGGTTCATACGGAAGTCAAGAACCGACTCCTTTCTCTGCAAAGGGGTGGATGATGAAGCATGTGCAGTTCTCTCAAGATGGACGGAAGTCACGAGATCCCAATTGCCTTAGGATGAAATTCACGAGGCTCTGTTTTTGTTTCGTATGATTCAAATGTTCTGTTTTTAGATATCAAAGTGTCCAAACTCTAAAACAGTTTTGTAATCATTCTTTTTGGGGTCAATTTGGTTAATAACCAAAATATAATTTTTTTTTACAAAGTAATCAAAATTTTAGAGAAAGATAGGAAGAGGTAGAGAGATAAATTAGTTAGTTTGTAGATTTTGTTGTGAATAAAGAGAAGAGAAGAAGGAATTGATGTTGATGATGTTATTCCAATGAATAAGCGGTCCTTTATATAGAGTACAAGAGAGGGTTTTACTTGGTGACAAAGTAAAACCTAATGGGTTTATGGGCTTATAATGGACATCACATAATAGTTCATAACACTCCCCCTTGATGTTCATTATACAAAAATATTT
>JAHZTW010000001.1:32958500-33038809 GCA_020283515.1 Alliaria petiolata
AATCTCTGCAGGAGATTATCATAATACTGATAAGTAATCCATTCTTATGAACCATGAATTGATAATAAACATGATTCAAAGTTGGAATATTAAACACTAAAAAAAATTTAGAATTGAATACCACTTAGCTCAGGCGGCTAGGGTTTCGTGCTGATAACGTGTTGTGAATAAAGAAAAGAGAAGAAGAAATTGATGTTGATGATGTTATTCCAATGAATAAGGGGTCCTTTATATAGGAGTACAAGAGAGGGTTTTACTTGGTGACAAAGTAAAACCTAATGGGTTTATGGGCTTATAATGGACATCACATAATAGTTCATAACAGATTTTGATTTATTTTATAGTTATTGAGCAAATTTTCTCTCTTTTTTTTGTTGATAAATGAATTTTACATTTCAAAAAAAAAAATTTGAATGTAAAAAATCTTATTTAAAAAATATAAAGTTCAAAAACATATTCATAAGTTAATTCAAAATCAAAATGTTATATTATTTCTTAAATTTCTCTAAGATAAATTTTATACTATAAGACTATTCTTAGTTATATAAATGATAATAAAGTGATATATAGATAATTTAAAATGGATATCTACCAATAGGATTTAAAGAATTAATTTAAAAGAAAGTAAAAAAAAAATTAAAAGTTCAAAACAAAAAAATTCCTCAAAATAGTTTACACGTCATTAAGGTTTTTTTTGGTGAGTTGTTTTCAGGTTTTTTTTTTAAAAAAAAATTGAGATATTCAGTAATTTTGTATTAGTATACTAAATGAACATCATCTGACCGCATGTCACAACCGCAGCCTCCTGTATCAGGCAAACGAACATGTCCAATGACTGACTCTTTTTTTTTTTGCCGTTGCGTCTAAGTTTTTGGGAAATTTTAAGTCTGCCATGTGTTCATCTCCAAGTTTTTGGACTTCCTATTTCTTGTGGTTGATGTCGGAGGCAAACAATAGAACCATTGTTAAAAGAACAGGACAATCAGTTCAAACAAAAAAAGAACAGGACCATCGTTAAAAAGTCATAAACCCTTGTCTAGCTTCGGGACCAAAGAGCATATGAGCATTTCTATGGACACCAATCAAACATATAGATACATTAATATCTTGAATCTCACAATATTATCAATCTCTTCCACACACATTTTTATAAAGGGAAATATCAATGACCGGTAACAAATAAAGTCAAAATTAGTTATCTCTTCTCATATACAGTAGAACCTCTATAAATTAATACTCGATATTATAAATTAATAAATTTTGCCGGTCCCGAATCGGACCAGTATAAAAATTAGCAAATTTCGATAAGATAATAAGATAATAATTTTTTTAGAACTCTCATGTAAAAATATGGTTCCAATAATTATATAAATTAATAATTATACATTTATGTATATATAAATAATGTAATATAGTAAAATATGATTATATTGTTGTTTCAAGTTTATAAATGTTGTTTGGGTTATCATCCAAATTTATTGATATAATATTTTCTGAATGAAGTTTACATTGTTGAAAATCTTTTTTTTTATTATTTTGATAAACATTAAGAATTTGAACCGAAAAATATCTTTATAAATTAATATTTTATTAATTTATCGATTAATTAATAACTCTATAAATTAATAAAATATTGAAGTCCCAACATTATTAATTTATAGAGGTTTTAATGTACTATTCATCATGACAAGTTTACTATCAAAAACCTATTTTGTCTTTATATTTTCAAACTAATTACAATTTTGTTTTTTCTCTCTTTTCACATTATACCACCGATCAAAATGAAAAGTAGAAGAAGATGAATGTAACTATAGACAACAGTGATGACGACGATTTTAACGAAACGATGATGAATGTAACTATAGACAAATGTGGCAACAATAACGGTGTTGATGGTAACAATGTTGGATGATGATGACGAAAATACCGTTAACAATGTAGGCGGCAGCGACAGTGATAACGATAATACTATTGATGATGACAGTGTTGATGATGTAAGTTAATCAATAACATATTTAGTTTAGAGGCTATCAATATAATTTTGTTAAGTTAACAAAGTTAGTTAGCTCGTTACTTTCATCTATGGCGTACCTCAACAAGCAAGAAGATGTGGTTTTTGGGATAAAATCTCAGAAGTCGGGTTCAACAGAGACTCAGCTTGGCTACTTACCGGGGACTTCAACGATATCTTGACAACACAGAGAAAAAGGGGGCCCTACTCTTTGTGAGGGATTTTTTATCCCCTTTAGAAGTTTTGTCTCTCAAAACAGACTTTGGGACGTAAAACATTCTGGTAATCCCCTTTCTTGGAGAGGGAACATACACTCACACTTCATAAGAGAGCGCCTAGACAGATCGCTAGCCAATTGTGCTTGGACAAAGATGTTTCCTTCGGGAAGATGTAATTACCTTAGATTTGAGGGCTCGGACCATCGTCCGATTATCACATATTTGGATGTGTCAAGAAGGAAAAAGAGAAGACCGTTCCATTACGATAGAAGTTTGAATGAGAGTGCAGAGGCCAGACAGATCATAGAAGACTCCTGGGAAAAAGACAAAGAAGAAAGAGTAAAGACCAAAATCAATCGTTGCCGAAGAGACCTAATTCGTTGGTCTAAAGAGAAAAAGGGAAACAGCGCAAAGAACATCTTAGACTCGCAATTAGCACTCGAAGCAGCACTCTCCTCGAATTCACCGAGCTCCGAGTTAATCAATTCTATAACTATAGCATTTGAGAGTGCTTATAAAGCTGAAGAGTTGTTCTGGCGTCAGCGAAGCAGAGTTCTCTGGTTACAGGGAGGAGACCGTAACACGGGATATTTCCACGCTGTTACGAACAGCCGCAGAACCAAAAATCGCCTTTCAGTTATCGAAGATGCAGCAGGGATGCCTGTCCACGAGGAGGAGCAAATTGGGAAGATGTTTGGGGAATATTTTCAGAATATTTTTACCTCGAATGGCAACATGGAGTATCAAACGGTGGAAGAAACTCTGTCAAACAAAGTCACCCCAGAGATGAATGCAAAGCTCTGTGCTATACCATCTGAAGAAGAAGTCTGTAAAGCTGTCTTTGCCATACAGTCGGATAAGGCCCCAGGACCCGATGGGTTTTCGGCGGGCTTCTATCACTCCTTTTGGGATATTATTGAAGCTGATATTTATCGTGAAATACAGATGTTTTTCACGACAGAGAGCATGGGTCGAGGAGTAAATGAAACGCATGTGTGCCTCCTCCCAAAGGGATTTGCCCCTAAAAATCTTGCAGACTTTAGGCCGATAACTCTCTGTAACATCAGGTATAAGATAATTGCTAAGATCCTCACCCACCGCCTGCAGCCGATGCTAGATCTACTTATCTCCAAGCATCAATCAGCTTTCGTACCAGGCAGGGCAATAACTGATAATGTGCTAATAACTCATGAAACCTTACACTACCTTAAGCTTTCGGGTGCTACAAAGAGGTGCTCAATGGTGGTTAAAACCGATATGAGCAAGGCATACGACAGAATAGAGTGGGGCTTCTTAAAATCAGTCTTGCAAAAGCTTGGTTTCCACGGTACTTGGATCGCATGGGTGATGGAGTGTGTAACTTCTGTCTCGTACTCCTTCCTCATAAACGGGTCTCCGCAAGGAGTAGTTATCCCCAACCGAGGTCTCCGACAAGGTGACCCACTTTCTCCATATCTCTTCATCCTCTGCACAGAAGTGCTCTCGGGCCTTTGTAAACAAGCGCAAGACTCCAGATCTCTCAAGGGTCTGCAAGTTGCAAGAAAAAGCCCTTTCATCAATCATTTATTGTTCGCGGACGATACAATGTTTTTTTGCAAAACCAATGAGAGAAATTGCAAAGAGCTGACTAACATCTTCAGTCGGTTTGAACGCAGCTCAGGACAATGCATCAACCTCAACAAATCAACAGTAACTTTCTCCTCGAAAACCCCTACGATTATCAAGGAAAGAGTGAAAGGATCCTTAGGGATTGCAAAAGAAGGAGGGACAGGGAAATACTTGGGGCTTCCTGAGAGCTTTGGGAGAAAGAAAAAGGATGTTTTCACCGGGCTTGTAGATAGGATAAGACAAATATCCCATAGTTGGACTACAAGATTTCTTTCAGGGGCTGGAAAACAGATCTACTGCAGTCGGTCCTTTCCTCTCTCCCCACCTACTCTATGTCCTGCTTTAAAATCCCTATCTCCCTGTGTAAGAGAATACAGTCCATTCTCACTCGCTTTTGGTGGGATAGTACACCAGATAAAAAGAAGATATCATGGGTGGCATGGACTAAGTTAGCAAAACCGAAAAGTGTGGGAGGGTTAGGCTTTAGGGAGATTGAAAAGTTTAACGACTCGCTCTTAGCCAAACTAAGCTGGAGAGTCTTCAAGAACCCGAAATCTCTACTGTCTCAAGTACTAAAAGGAAAATACTACCCGGATTGTTCCTTCCTTTAGAGCAAGCTCCACACCAGTGCTTCTCACGGATGGCACAACATTCAAGCAGGAAAAAAGGTACTAGAGTTAGGACTCGGATTTTCAGTAGGAGATGGTGCAAGTATCAGTATATGGGAGGACTCATGGCTATCAACCTCAAGCCCTCTGACGCCAATCGGTCCCCCCAATTTCCACTCGCTACATTTGACTGTCTAAGGACTTGCTGGATCCAGACTCCAACAAATGGAACCTATCACAAATTCGCCTACACTTACCTCAATATGAGGACGTTATACGCCAACTAATCCCTAGCTCTCTCCGTCCGAGAGATAAGGTGGTTTGGTTTGCTAACAAATCTGGAGCCTACACAACGAAGTCAGGGTATAATCTTGCTGCTCAAAAGGCAATTCAACAAGTTGAACCTCACTTCAATTGGAGGCAACATGTCTGGCATCTACACACATCACCTAAGCTTAAGCATTTCCTGTGGAGAGCCTTGAATGGGGCATTACCAGTAGGAGAACTTCTGGCCATTAGGGGTATCACCTCAGACCTACAGTGCAAACGATGCAGACGCCTGGAAAGCATCGGACATATCCTTTTTGACTGCCCCTTTGCAAAAAATATATGGAAGATGGCTCCAATTCATAAGGGACCAAACCTACAGCTGGAAGCTACGGAGTTACAGCAATTCATCTCTAGTTTTCGAACAATTGGAAATCTTCCTCCATCAGGTTTAAAAGCTACGCCTCTCACTCCTTGGCTAATTTGGCACTTATGGACATCCAAGAATCAGTATATACTTTGGAAAATAAATCCTATTTGGAAAGGGAAGTTCTAACTAAAGCAATTGTGGATGCAAAAGCATGGGAGTTAGCAAATGAAAAGGGGGTCCAAGAAAGAATACGTCCTCCGCTGCAAGCCAGTAACGTTAGAACCCAGGTTCGCTCTCCCTCCTGTTTCGTGGATGGAGCTTGGATTGAATCCACCAAAATAGGCGGGATGGGCTGGCTCTTCTGGGCAGAGAATGGGTTAAGTCTATTCCAGGGAAGCTCTTCCAGGGAATTTATGGGCTCTGCTCTTATTGTCGAGGCTTTAGCGATGCGCGAGGCTCTCGAAGCAGCGGTAGCGGCTGGAGTAAATCGGCTCCAAATGTTTTCGGACTCTCAAGTCCTAGTCTCCTCCCTTTGTTTAGGGTCGGATTTGATCCAAATTGCAGGCATTCTACATGATATCAGAGGCCTTGCCACTTTCTTCTTATCCTTATCTTTTAAGTTTATTCCCCGATTTGCAAATTGTTTAGCAGATGCGTTGGCAAAATCGGCCATTGCTAGTCTTGGTCCTTAGACTTGTCGTTTGTGTTTTATGGATAATGAATGAAATCACTTGACAAAAAAAAACAAAAACAAAGTTAGTTAGCTAATAACACATATTTTTATTAAATAATAATTGTGTTAACAGTATAATTTTCATATTTTAATAGTTTTTATTTTTATGATTGATAATTAGATGAATATGATAATTTATTATATTATAATTGTTGTAACATGATAATTTTGATTTTTTATTATATTATAACTAGTTCAATCCAATATTTTTACAATATGCTAACTTGTTTAACACGTCAATTGGATGAATATTGTTGTCAAAAAATTGTGAACAATATTGCCTAGATAATCAGTAAATAGTATTACAGGGATTATTTCACCAACATAGTTTTTTGAGGCCAATGGTATTTTGTGTAATTAAAACAAATGAAAAAGTTTTTTTGGATAAAAGTTTGTTTATAAATAACTAATTTTAAATTATCTTTTACCAATTACCTAATTAACCGATTATCTGTGTATATTGATTAAATTCACATTTTTATAAATCCATAATTCAATATTTACTGACAAAGAAAAGAAACTAGGCCTTTCTCAAAAAAAAAAAAAAAACATAATATGCCTCTATATCCTTTACGATAGTATCATAACAACTTTGAGTATCACAAAACGAAAATATGATTCCATCACCAAATATCCTCCATGTGTCACGAGTCACGCCTTCAACGCCTGACTCGTCCGACTCAGTCACTCTCCCGCTCACCTTCTTCGACCTTCACTGGTTCAAACTCCACCCCGTCGAACGAGTCATTTTCTACCAACTCACCGACGCAACTCGCGCTTTCTTCGACTCAGTCATCGTCCCCAATCTCAAAACATCTCTCTCCTCAACCCTTTCTCACTACCTCCCACTCGCCGGAAAACTCCTCTGGAACCTACTCGATGAAAAACCGAGCATCGTATACTCCCCAAACGACGCCGTTTCGTTCACCGTCGCCGAGTCAGATTCCGATTTCTCACGTTTAACCGACAACGAACCATTCTCCGCCACCGAGTTATACCCATTAGTACCCGAGTTACAAGTCTCCGACGACTCAGCCTCCGCCGTGTCGTTTCAAGTCACGCTGTTTCCAAACCAAGGGTTTTGCATCGGCGTAACCGCACACCATGCCGTTTCAGATGGAAAAACCACAACCAATTTTCTCAAAGCCTGGGCTCACACATGTAAACAACCGAACCATTCTCTACCGCAGGATCTAATCCCATCTTACGATCGCACGGTCATAAAAGGTCCACCGGAGATCGATGCACTTCTCTTGAATTCTTGGCACAACTTCGCCAAAATGATCGCCGGCGGCAAAGAGCCAGAAAACCCCAAATCTTTGAAGCTTCTTCCGTCGCCGGAGATCGGTCCCGACACCGTCCGGTTCACGTTCGAGCTCACTCGAGAAGATATCCAAACGCTTCGCGAGAGACTCATGAGAGAGTCATCCGATTCCAAGCAGCTTCGCTTGTCGACGTTCGTGATTACGTTCTCATACGTTTTCGTTTGCTTTATCAAAGCTCGAGGAGGTGATCCGAACAGACCCGTCGGGTATAAATTCGCGGTGGATTGCAGAAGCCTCATCGTCTATCCGCCGATTCCGTCGAGTTATTTCGGAAACTGTGTCTCCGCCGTCGCTAGGATTTCGTTGACGGCAGCGACGTTTATGGACGAAGAAGGGTTTTTGTCCGCTGCGGGATTTGTTAGTGATTCGGTTGAGGAGTTGAATGAGAATGTGGCTTGGAAGATTCCGGAGCTTTTGAAAACGTACGCGGCTACTCCGGTCGGGTTGCAGGATCTGTCCGTTGCCGGGTCGACCCGGTTCGGAGTATACGGGTTGGATTTCGGGTGGGGGAGACCGGAGAAAGTGGAGATTGATTGTGTCGATCGATCAAGGCGCGATATCTATGGCGGAGAGTAGAGACGGAAGCGGAGGTGTGGAGGTTGGCTTCTCGCTCAAGAAACAAGAAATGGACGTTCTTATTGAATTGCTCCGTAACGGACTAAAATATTAATCACTTTTCGTATTTCATTTCATTTCTTGTTTTGTCGTCGTTTCGGTTATTCGGTTCGGGTTATTTAGGTTTTAGAAAATAGATTCTATTCGGGATCAAACTATAGTTCGGTTTGATTCGGATTTCAGATTTTCGTATTCTATAAAATAATTCTCATTCGGGATCAATTTATATTTTAGTTTGGTTTGATTTTGTTTTAAAAAAAAAAGTTAATCAAAATAATTAATTGTGGTTCATTTTTAGACCAAAGTTTAACATGAAAACAAAATAATGAAATGATTTTAGTTGAGATTATTGTAGATTTTAATGTATATTTAAATATATATTTTATATACTTTAATTAATAATACTCGTTCTTTAATGAATTCAGTTAATCGGTTTGGTTTTATAAAGTTCGGTTTCAGATTATTTTATATTAATTTGGTTCGATTTCTGGTTTGAAAATGTTGTTTCGAATTTGCGAATTTTGGTTTGATTCTAAAATTTTGTTCAAATTTATCAAAAACATCTAACAAAATATTATGTTTCGTTCGACCAAACTTGGTTATAAAATAGTGGATAAAATAATTGATAAAGGAAGAAGTAGGAATTTTTTTTGTTACTCGAATGTTAAATAACAAGCACATAGAAAACATTTTCTATCTAAGTATAATTGATTTGAGAACAATACATGATGGAAAATAGCTTCTCCTAGAAATCCCTAAACCCCAAAAAGAAACCGATAGAGAAAGGAAATTGGAAAAGAGTCAGAAATCTTAAACACAATAATGAGATTGCGATCGTTTGAGGCTAGTGAAAATTTTGACGCATGAGTGACTGGTGGAATGTCATGAAGAAGAGATATAGCGATGAATGTTGCTAGAAAAGACTAGAGAAAAGAAGCAAAAAATGACGCGAAAACGAAGAAACGTGTGGTAGGCACTATATTAGTTTTGATCTAAAACTCATTATTGCTAACTATTGATAGGTGAATGTAGTAGATCCTAAAATCCACATTTAAATATTTCACAAAGAATATCATTTTTGTTAAATAGATTGTGATTATTAATCACAGTGTACAAGTGTCATTCTTACTAAAACCTTATTCATCATGTATGTGTCATTCTTTTGATGAATGTTTATTGTTTATAAATATATATGTGGCAAGCATTATGTAACTAAGTGTAGAAAAGAATAAATGAAAGCCATCTCTCTCACTTTACTCTCGTACACTTTCTTTTGCACTTAAAGTTCATTAATCAAACACCTTTATCTTCTTAAGAGTTACAATATATATTACGAGAAAGAACAAAGTTTACTCGACTATAATTTTAAATCACGTAATCTTCACAACCGTTTCTAAACCATTACTCTATCCAATCATCTATTTATCCATTTCATAAAAAGAAGATGTCACAAATCGGGATTCATAACGGAGATATATGTCTAGTAGATAGTGCTACAATGCACACTATACTCAAAAATAGATGATATTTCTCCAGTCTCGAAATCAAGAACTCGGCCGGTAGCGTGAGTACCATCTCCGGTAATGAAAAAATCATAATAGGCTCCGGAAAAGCTAGTTTTTCAATGCCAAATGGGACAAAGTTTGAAATAAATGATGCCATATATTCTCCAAAGTCTTATAGAAATTTATTAAGCTTTAAAAATATTCGGAGAAATAGATATCATATTGAAACTATGAATAAAAATGGCATTGAGTACATTTGCATTACAACGGAAAAGAAACATCATTTGGAAGAATTACCAATGTTATCCTCCGAATTATATTGCTCAAAGATAAATATGATTGAATCATATGTTACATTAAACCAGAGATTTGATAATACATTCAAAGTCTGGTATGAAAGATTAGGACATCCTCGATCAATCATGATAAGAAAAATTATGCAAAATTCTAGTGGTCAACCGTTGAAAAACGAGAATTTTTTTCAAACAAGCGAGTTTTCATGTAATGTGTGTTCTCAAGGAAAACTCATAATTCGGCCATCACCAGCTAAAGTAGAGAATGAATCCCCTATATTTTTAGAAAGAATACATGGTGATATATGCGGACCTATACACCCACCATGCTGACTATTTCAATATTTCATGGTTTTAATAGACGCATCAAGTAGATGGCCACATGTGTGTCTTTGACCACAAGAAATACGGCTTTCGCTAGATTCATTTCCCAAATAATTAGGTTGAAATCTCATTTCCTTGATCATGCCATTAAGAAAATACGACTTGATAATGCTGGTGAATTCATTTCACAAGCCTTCAATAATTATTATATGTCAATGGGGATTGATGTTGAGCACCCAGTGCTCCATGTGCATACACAAAATGGCATGGCTGAGAGTTTGATTAAACGACTACAATTAATTGCAAGACCACTAATATTAAGAACAAAACTACCAATTTTCGTATAGGGACATGCTATATTGCATGCGGCTACTTTGGTACAACTTAGACAGAGTGCATATAAGAAATATTCTCCATTACAGTTGGCATCCGGCCAAGAACCAAATATATCACATCTCCGTGTGTTTGTATGTGCGGTTTATGTTTCTATAGCCCCTCCGCATAGAACAAAAATGGGGACACAACGGAGATTGGGGATATATGTCGGATATACGTCACCAAATATAATATGATATCTTGAACCACAAGCTGGCGATATGTTTATGACACGATTTGCCGATTGCCATTTTAATGAAAATGAATTTCCAGCATTAGGGGGGGGGGGGGGTAAGCAAGTATCACAAGATGTTACATGGTTTTCACCATCTTTTATACATCTTGATCCCCTTACAAATCAACGCGAACTAGAAGTTCAGAAAATTATACATTTACAAAATATGGCAAATCAATTACCAGATGCGTTCACGGATACAAAGAGGATGACAAAGTCATATATACCCGCTGCAAATGTTCCATCACGAATTGAAATTTCCAAATAACAAGTTGATGGGAACAAAGCAAATGAACCCAAGGTTCAATTGAAAGGAGGAGACCAATGGGATGTAAAGATAAAAATCTCCGGAAGAGAAAGAAGTTGTGAGAAAGAAATGAAATAATTCAAGAAGAAGCACATCATGAGAAATGTCCAGAAGACATTCGTGAAGAAATTCTAAAAGAATCCGATGAAGAAAAAAATCCAGAGGATGAACTTTATACAGAAAAGTGTTAAATTTCCATAAATTACGCCCAATATGGAAATATTCAGGTTATGAATGAAATAGAAGATAACGACGAAAATTCTCATTTTCTGTATCCAAAGAAAATTATAATAAAAAAGATTACCCATACTCAAGGTCCGTATCGGAGTGTCAAAAAAAGTCCGATTGGGAGAAATGGCGAGTGGCCATAAGAGATGAATTATTATCCCTCAATAAAAGAAAGGTGTTTGGGCAAGTTGTCATTACACCTGAAGATGTAATGCCAATTGGATGCAAATGGGTTTTTGTGCGGAAAAAAGTGAGAAAAATGAAACCACAAGATATAAAGCTCGACTTGTGGCACAAGGATTTTCTCAAAAACTGGGAATTGATTATGACGAAACATATTCCCCGGTTATGGATGCAATCACATTCATGTATTTGATGAGCCTAACGGCGTCAAAAAATCTAGAAATGCACCTTATGGATGCTGTGACTGCATACCTATATGGATCACTGGATAATGAAATATATATGAAAATCTCAGAAGGATTCAAGATCCTTAAAGAATCAAAAATCACAGAAGGATCCAAAGACATGTGTTCGGTCAAGTTACAGCGATCACTATATGGATTAAAACAATCAGGACGAATGTGGTCGAATCGATTTAGTGAATATCTATTGAAGATAGGAGATATCAACAATGCGATTTGCCCTTGCGTATTTATTAAGAAAACCTCTTTATGTTTTGTGATCATTGTTGTTTATGTAGATGACCCAAACATAATTGGAACTCAAAAAGAAGTTGATAATGCAAGAACTCATATGAAAGAATAGTTTGAAATGAAAGACCTTGGAAAGACAAAATTTTGTCTAGTGCTCCAGATAGAACATTTCCAAGATGGAATATTTGTACACCAATCAAATTACACCAAGAAGGTGTTGAAAAGCTTTAATATGGATAAATCGAATCCTTTGAGTACTCCAATGGTAAATAGATCACTCAATATCGATAAGGATCCATTTCTGCCTTGTGAAAATAACGAAGATGTTCTAGGTCCTGAAGTACCTTACATGAGTGCTATATGTGCACTTATGTATCTTGCGAATTGTACTCGGCCATATATAGCATTTGCTACTAATCTGCTTGCAAGATACAGTTCATCTCCTACGAGGAGACATTCGACCGGAATAAAACAGATTTTCCGTTATCTCCAAGGTACGATTGACTTGGGATTACTCTACTCCAGAAATTCTGCTTTTGGTCTAGTTGGTTTTGTATATGCGGGGTATCTATCAGATCCACATAAAGCTCGATCGCAAACTGGATACGTTTTCAAAATAGGAAGTACTGCGATCTCGTGGCGGTCACAAAAACAGACATTGGTCGCTACTTCTTCAAATCATGCAAAAATCATAACGCTTCATGAAGCAACTAGAGAATGTGTGTGGCTGAGATCAATGACTAATCACATCCAAGAAGCAAGTGGAATAGCCATCAACGAGGAGCCAACACGAATATTTGAAGATAATGCTGCTTGCATTGCTCAACTTAAAGAAGGCTATATCAAGAGCGATAGACCAAAGCATATACATCCAAGATTTTTTTTTTATACCCAAGAGCTCGAAAAAAATCAAGAAGTGGATATTTAATATATTTGCTCAAGTGACAATGCACCTGATCTCTTCACAAAAGCGCTTCCAACTACAACATTCAAGAAACATGTTCAAAAGATTGGAATGCGTCATTTACGAGATCTATGACGGAATATCAAATCTATCATTTTCTGGGGGAGCCTGCGCCTCTGTACTCTTTTTCTCTTTGTCATGGTTTTTATCCAATTGGGTTTTTCCATGAAATTTTTTTTAATGAAACAGCACGCAACAAATCAAATGGTGATGAATACTTAAGAAGGAGTGTTAAATAGATTGTGATTATTCATCACAATGTACAAGTGTCATTTTTACTAAAACCTTACTCATCATGTATGTGTCATCCTTTTGATGAATGTTTATTGCTTATAAATATATGTGGCAAGCATTATATAACTAAGTGTAGAAAAAAATAAATGAAAATCCACTCTCTCACTTTACTCTCGTACATTTTCTCTTGCACTTAAAGTTTATTAATCAAACATTTTTATCTTCTTAATAGTTACAATATATATTACGAGAAAGAACAAAGTTTACTCCACTATAATTTTAAATCAATTTTAAAGATTTTCACAAATAAAATCATCAAAATTTCTATTTTACCTTTTATTAATATATTAAATAAAATTCTAATAAATATATTAAAACAATAGGGTTAAAACTATTTTTATTCAAAATTATACATTGTAAATTTAAAACGATATTTTTTATAAAATAAAATTAAAACTTTAAAAGGATACTATTTGTGAAAGAAAGGGATTAGAGATTAAGAATTAGAGAAAATAGGGCAACAATCTCTTTGGTTCAAACAAGGCTTGAATCGACGAATTGAATTTGTATTACTGTAATCGAACTGTTTTACAATATTTCGCAAGTAAACGTATTCAAGTGCGCTTTCGCTTATGCTTCTGTTGACTTCTTACACGGCTCTGACATATATATATGATTAAATAATATGGTCCCGGACGAAGTAATTATCTCTCACTACCTTACCACAAAAAAAAAATGAATCCATCATTAAACATAATCCACGTGTCACGAGTCACGCCTTCAATCTCAGACTCATCCGAGTCCCTCAGTCTCCCCCTCACCTTCTTCGACCTTCTCTGGCTCAAACACAAAGCGGTCGAACGAGTCATCTTCTACCGACTCACCGACGTAACTCGCTCTTTTTTCGACTCAGTCATCGTCCCCAATCTCAAATCCTCTCTCTCCTTAACCCTCTCTCACTACCTCCCACTCGCCGGGAAACTCATCTGGGACCCACTTGATCCAAAGCCGAGCATCGTCTACTCTCCAAACGACGCCATTTTCGTCACCGTCGCCGAATCGAACTCCGATTTCTCCCGATTATCCGGAAACGAACCATTCCCTTCCTCCGATCTATACCCATTAGTACCCGAGTTACGAGTCTCCGACGACTCAGCCTCCGCCGTGTCGTTTCAAGTCACGCTGTTCCCAAACCAAGGGTTTTGCATCGGCGTAACCACACACCATGCCGTTTCAGATGGAAAAACGACAACTACTTTTCTAAAATCCTGGGCACAAACATGTAAACAACCAAACGATTCTCTACCGGAGGATCTAATCCCGTTTTACGATCGAACGGTCATAAAAGGTCCGGTGAATATCGATACGAAGGTCTTAAACACTTGGCAGTCCATTGACAAACCCAGAAGCTTGAAGCTTATACCGAAGCCGCCGGAGATTGATTCCGACGTCGTCCGATTCACATTCGAACTCACTCGAGAAGATATCCAGAAGCTTCGAGATCGACTCAAGAGAGAATCGTCTTCGTCCTCAAAGGAGCTTCGGTTGTCGACGTTTGTGGTTACATTCTCTTACGCCTTCACTTGTTTAATCAGATCCGGAGGCGATGATTATCCGCATCGACCCGTCGGTTACAGATTTCCGGTTGACTGTCGAAACCTCGTCGATCCGCCGATCCCGACGACTTATTTCGGTAACTGCGTTTTCTCTGCTGTGAAAATCCCGTTAAAGGCGGGGATGTTTCTGGGTGAAGAAGGGTTTGTGGCTGCTGCGAGACTGATCAGCGATTCGATCGAGGGATTGGATTCGAATGTGGCGTGGAAGATCCCGGAGCTTTTGGAAACGTATGAGAATGCTCCGGCGGAATCACTGCTTGTGTCGGTTGCTGGGTCGACCCGGTTCGGAGTATACGGGTTGGATTTCGGGTGGGGCAAACCGGTTAAGGTCTCGATTGTGTCGATTGATCAGAGAAGGAAGATATCGATGACGGAGGGTAGAGACGAAAATGTTGGCGGTGTGGAGGTTGCCTTCTCCCTCAAGAAACAAGAAATGGACGTTCTTGTTGATTTGCTTCGTGACGGACTTAAAAATTAAAAATTAAAAATTAAAAATCACATTTGTTTCTTCAAAGGGGAATATAATAACGAAGTGGAAGATATCGAATTTTATTCACGGTCTCTCTCTCCTTATCTAGTATGTTTCTTGTAACATGTTCCTATGCTTGAGTCAGGAATCTCTGGTGAGTATGTACAAATCTGAATCAATGTTAATACACATATTAGTTCATAGAGGGCATCAACTGATCATGTGATCTCACAGAAAGTAGAGAAATTTTCCACAAAACCTATACTTGGATAAAAACCAGAAAACCACGGTGGGTTCAAAAAAAAACCTATACTTGGATTAAGAAAACCAGAACTCGAATATCAAGAGAAAACAGAGAAATTTTTGATGGTGGGTTCATGAACAAGTCGTTTACTTGGATCAAGAACCAAAACTCGAATATCCAGAGAAAGCAGATAACATTTCTATGGCAGGTTCATGAACAAAACCTATACTTGAATCAAAAACCTAAACTCGAAACTCCAAAAATGCAGAGAAATCTTCATAAACAAAACCTATATTTGGATCAAACAAAAACCTAAAGAAGCTATACTCTTCTTGTTTGAAGAAGCATGATCAATTGTGTTTGACGAAGCATGAAATGAAGCAAGAGAAGAATTAAAACTTTCTTGTTTTCTTGCAGATAAAACCGTTGCGGTCTAGAATCCATGGATAATCGTATATATTTCCATAAGCTTAAGCTATATTCTTTATGACAGTGAATGAAAAGAAGCTATACTCTTCTTGTTTTAGACGTCTTTCCTATTAATTCCAGAACAAGCAACATGGTTATACATGCAAAATAACTTAGTTACGAACAATCAGAGACCTTTTGATGTAATAGAGAGTGTACCTGCAAACTGTCTCCTTCAAAAACAACCCAATCTAATTATCAAAATAAGCTAATACACTACCACTCAAGATTCACTAACCAAGTCGATTCATCAAACAGTAGCAGCAAGAACACACTCGAATCTAAAAGAGTTAGGAACTGTAAGAACAGGGTCAAGCCACTCGACCGTTCCCCAAATCTCCTCACCATCACCGTTGCTGCGTCTTTCAAGCGCAATCACCGCACACCAAATCCTCTTCTCTTTATAGCCGCTAGAACGAAAATACTTGGTCCAGAAGACAGCAACCTTCCCACCATAATCCGCCACTTTAACACAGCCATAACTAGCAAACTTAGGCAGTCCTTTCAAACCCTTCATACCCATCCAATACTGTCTCTTAGTGTCGTACCATTCGAGTCCATCTGAATTACTAGAGCAATAGAGTACGTTATCGATCACGCAATAAGAAAGCCAAGACCATCCTAAATCCAAATAAGTCAGCCCTCCTATAGCTTCCCATCTATCTTCCTCAGGTTTGTAAGCCACACCCTCGTTCCCAAACATGTAGTAGATTCTTCCTTCAATCACTGCGCTCTTGTATACGCTACTCCTGCAACTCTCTGCAACAGGGCACGACACATGCTCCCAAGTTTGGGTCTTTGGATCGAAAACCTCCATCCAGTTTGAGGAATTGAAGTCTATGCATCCTCCTGCTACATATATCTTCCCATCAAAGACATTGGCCGCTGGGCAACCACGCTCCACACGCATGCTTGGAGCCTTGCGCCACACATGACAGTGGCAGTCAAGAACCCAGACGTCAGAGGAAGGTGAATCGTCGCTTGATCCGCCAATGGAGTAGATACTAGAACCAACCGTAACCACTCCTTGCCAATGAGCTACAGGAGAATCGGGAAATGGGATTGGGACCAAAAGATTGCCGCTTGACTTCTTCTCCTTCTTTCGATTGGGTTTCTGGCAGAGACTGAACCAGCGAGGGTTAGGGTCAGGAGGGAACTGTAAGCACACATAGAGACAACTCTCGGCGCGGCCTAAGAAAGATCGGGTCTTGTAAAGCTCCGGCGAAGCAAAGAGAGATCGGAAGCTCTTGGATACGAGGGAGAGAGCTGGGTAATGCAATCTAGAGATGCGTGCGAAGCAGCTTAATAGCAAATCATCAGGAAGCGATGGTATCGGAGTCGATTGCGACGACGTCGTCTGTGGGAGTTCCGGCGACGGCTTCTTCATCTTCTTAATCAATGGCTCTTCGCCGTTCGTGGCGGCTGAAAATATAAGCGGAGACGACATTTGCAGTAAAGTTTGTCGCCGTCTCAAGGAAATTTAGGGGATTGAGATTTTGAGTACTCGCGTGAGATTTATTCCGATAATGGATTCTTAATGGGCCTAAATTTATTAATTTAAATAGGCCTTAGCCCATACGTTTTAATTTGTGCCATTAAGTGGTGAATGTTTGTGTGGTTTTTGGATTTTAGTTTTTGGTTTTTAGATTTTGGTTTTTGTTTTTAGATTTTGGTTTTTGATTTTTGTTGTAGATTTTGGTTTTTCTAAAAACTTAAATGGTGATTTATTTAGTTTTTGGTTTTAAGTATTTTTGTGTGTTTTATGTTTTAATCTAGATTTATAAATTTTTGTTTTAAGATTAAAACTGATAAAATAAATATTTATTTAATTAATACAAAAATATTATTTATATAGAAATAATAAATAATTCTAAAAATTATAAGTGAAAATGCACTTAAATTTATTTCATTAAAAAAAATTCATAAATTTATTTTTGAAGAAAAACAACAAAGATAAACTATAATTATCGTGAAATCTATAAAGATGCAGAAATTTGATCTCGGATTCCTTCCATATAAAATCTATCTATTACAAATATCAGAAAATAATAATTAATATCTATATTTTTAAAATGAAAAAATAAAGTACACTATAACATATGTAATTATGTATAATACTTATAATTAAAAAATCAAAAAAATTTAGTATAAATTTTACGGTTAAAAGTATTGATTAAAACAATATAGAGATGCGTATACAAAAATTATAGTCTTGTTAAAGTTTTAAAATGACAAAAAAAATTCAAGCTCAATTATATTTCAATCAAGAAAGAAACACAAACTTGTTACAATATATCAAGTAGAAAGTACAATACTAGCGTCGGTACATCAGAATAAAGTACATATCAAAAGATTCCTTCGAATATAAAACAATTAATTAAATAAACTTATCCAGTCCAATAGTTTGGTAGCTCAATTTGTAGAGATGTTATTTCTAAGTTTTTTGTGTGTGTGTTTAGTTGATGCATAAGATGTGTCTTATATAGAAAAAGTTGATATCTAATATTACTAAATTTTTGCAAAAATAAAAATAAAATTATATGTGAAAGAAAATATCTATTGTGCCTAGTATTTGGGAAAACCCCTAAACAATAGAGATTTTGGTTTTATGAATAAAAGGTCTACCAATAATATTGTAGCACTTAATTGATTATTTAGTGATAAAATAATTAAAAAAAAAAACGGTGGCTTTTGGTTTAGAAACCATAAATTGTGGTTTTTGGTTTTTGTTTACAAAATCAAAAAATCTTCAAAAACTAGTTTTCCTAAATTTTAGAAAATTTATTTTTCCAAAAACTTGAATGGCAAAAAAGTGGTTTTTCAAAAACAAAAACTAAAAACCATTCTAAAAACTGCAAACATTCAACCCCTAAGTATCGTTAGGGTTTTTGGCTGCTGCGAGATTGATTAGCGATTCGATTGAGGAATTGGATTCGAATGTGGTGGCGTTTGATCCCGGAGCTCTTGGAAACGATTGAGAATGCTCCAGAGGAAATTCTGTTTGTGTCGGTTGCTGGGTCGACCCGGTTCGGAGTATACGAGTTGGATTTTGGGTGAAAGAAACCGGTTAAGCTTTGGATGGTGTAGGGAAAAGGGTGTGTATTTCAACCCTAACAAAAATGCATAGTGACTTTTTCTACTTAAACAAATGCTTAAGTGTTCGAGAATTTATTCGTAAAATAGAGTTGACTGAAACGGGTTGACTTAAACAGATACTCCCTCTGTTCCTAAATGAAAGTTGTTTTAAAATTGTTTTTACACATATTAAGAAAACATATTAAAATTTAACTATAAATGCATCATTTCTATAATTAATCATTTCCTATAAATTTAAATCAATAGTAATTTAAGAAATTCAATTAATTATTTTCAAGTTTACAATTTTTCATCATTAACTAAGAAAAAATGCATAGAAAACATAAAATAACTATCTTTGTGAAACAAAAATAAAATCTAAAAATTCTTTCTTTTAGGAACAGAGAGAGTATTAGTTAACCGTTAATTTGGCTGACTCAACTAATCCCTGTCATAAAAATGATGTATATTTAGTTGGGTAAAAAAAGGCATGACACATTTTATTGATGTTGAAATACAAAAGTTTCCCATGCTTACAGCTGCATTTTCTACATCTGAAAGACTAGCTTCACCGTCAAATCCATTCTTACACATCATATTCAAACTTCAGTCGCAAACATCTTTTTTAACAAGTTTTCTCGGGTTTTCTCAGATTTATCTAATTTTTGTCCATATATCTCGTCATTCAGGGGCGGATCTAGGTTTACATTTTAGTGCAGCATTAAGCTTAAAATTTCAATTTTTAGGGTCTAATTTGAATTTTTTTATAATATTTAACATATTAAAAAAAAAAATGAGTGTTGGCAACTGCATACATGCTAACTCACCTAGATCCGTTGTTTAGCATTAATGATGAGCCGTACAAAGCTCTTTTTAATCATGAGTTTTTTCATTTCGTAAAATGAGAAATTTGGAGGTTTTATAGTGTTTCAAAATTGTGTTTGATTTTGGGTAAATTTGTTATTGATTGATATTCCAAATGAAGCATGAGCTTTTACAATTGTAAACATGAGAGGTTAGTTTTTTTGGCTTAACCACCGAGCTTGCGTTACTAATGATTTTTGTTGCACTATAAAACTTTTTGAATCTGATTTTTATTTTTTTTACCCTCTTTTTCTGTTGCAGTGTGTCTTTTTCGGTTCATTGTGCATGAGGAGCTCATTGTACATTTTCTAGAGGACAAAAGAGAATTGGGAGAGAGACTATTTCGTTTGGAATATGTCTTCACTTTTTTGTAAACTTATTTTGTCCTCGGCCTACTTTACTGGTACTGAGATTTTTTTATTGGACCACTATCTTAAATAAATACAAAATCAGTTTGACTCTATTGGAGTCATGGTGCTTTATCTATTTCGGAAAGTGGCTTAAGTGATTCACTAAAAGTATAACAAATACTAAAAGTACTTCTTAACATACTTATTACATAGAATTCTCAATTAGATAAAACATTGGCGAGTATGTCTATGTTACTTGCACTTTGAACATTTTAAAAAGCTCATCATGTGTGCAGCCATCTCTCAAGAAGAACATTCGTTATCTTTTGCGATTATCCACTTTGAAATACCACAACAATTCTCTTTTCACCCATTCTCCATAAACAACGAATATGCAAACTATTCTCTGTAAGAAAATCAAATTCAACCATATTAAAAATCAATGTCGAATAAGTAGACTTCATCTGAAGTCTCCTACTAATAAACTAAATACATATTAACACAAAAATTAAATTAAGTTTAACTATAACAAATAAACATGTCAAACACATACATAAGTAAGACCAATAACTAACACAAACTCAAGAGTCAAAGAATCAATTTTATTTGTTACAAATTTTAGATAAATGGACTTCTCAAGAAGTTTGCGATTAATAAGCTGAGTGTCCTATAAACAAACAAAATTGATAACACCATACCTATAAAATATAAACATGTAAAACTGATATAGAAGTAAGTACACTTACTAACACAAGCGCAAGACCTAGAAAATCTTTAAAATTCGTTATAAATTTGATAAAAATGCGTTTTAAAAAAAACCTGTGAAAAACAGACAGCTAACAAAGTCTACTAGAGTAGACTTCTACGAATAATAAGCTAAATACTTAATAACACAAGAAAATTAATTAAAACTTAACTATAAAAAACAAACATGTCAAACTCATACATAAACAAGACCAATAAATAACACAAACTCAAGAGTCAAATACTCATTTTTATTTGTTTCAAATTTCAGATAAATGAATTTTATAAAAAAATTGATATCAGAGACTAACAAAGAAGACTACTTTAAGTAGTCTTCCAAATAAAGTCGGAGCCTAATAAGTTGACTACCTTAAAAAAAAAAATTGATTCCACCATACCTATAAAACATTATCATGTAAAACTGATACAGAAGCAAATACACTTACTAACACAAGCGCAAGATCAAGAAAATCTTTAAAATTAGTTATAAATTTGATGAAAATGTGTTTTAAAAAAACTAGAAAAGGGAGACAGCTAACGGAGTCTACGACAGAAGTCTACAAAAGAAGTCTACTATAGTAGACCAACATATGAAGTTTTCATTTTAGGTTACTTTTTCAATTACCAAAAGATAGTAGACTTCAGACAGAAGTCTACTCACTCAGAGAAGTCTCCTCCTCAAGTTTGCTAAAAAGGTAGGTTAGTTTAGCAACTGACCAAATTTTGACTTTTTTCGGAGTAGACTTCTCCAGGTTCAGTAGATTTCTCCGAGAAGTCTTCTCAGAGAATCTACTACGAAAAATAGACTTCAGAGAGGTCAGTTTTGCAAATGACCAAGTTTGACTTTCTCGAGCAGACTTCATATGAAGTTTACTCATAGTAGACCTTCAAACGAAGTCTACATTGAGTTAGTTTTGGGGTTGGCCAAACATTAAATTAGTAGACTTTGTATTGAAGTCTGCTAGGAGAGTGACTTCTATACGAAGTCTGCTATTTAAATAATATTTTCGTCACCCCAAATATAACATATGTAGTTTACGAAAGAAGTGTGCAGAAAAAGTCAAACATTAGTCAATTGCAAAACTGACCTCTTTTTCTACAGACTTCAAACGCAGACTTCGTCGTCTTGGTCAATTGCAAAACTAACATGTTTCAAACGAAGTCTTCTTTTGAAGTCTACGCAATTTTTTTTGTTCTCAAAGAAATGGCGCAGACTTCAACCTGAAGTATACTGTCAGAGATTGGTACGCGCGGCCAATTGCAAAACTAACATGTGTGTTGACGAGCAGATTTCTTCAAAAGTCTACGACCATAGTAGACTTCTAAAAGAAACCTGCGTTCGCGACACAGATCAGAAATTTTTCGAAAATCGACTGAAAATTACATAACAGTGGTCTATAACTTCTTCGACCGCCGGGAACTTCGATTCTAGACACCACTAAAGAAGTCCAATCGCTATGCACGAACAAATCACCAGATATGACAATATCTTAGAACTTTAAGTTCGAAAAAGGTAAATTAGAGAGTTTTTGGGATGAAAATGGAGAGAAAATGGAAGAATATAAGGTTATTAGAGGAGATAATGAGCTTAAAGTTCTTAAAAAATCGGTTGTAGAAGCTTTAAAAGCTTCAAATTGGTTGAAAATGGTGGTTGAGTGAATTGATGATGATGGTATTTTCGTGAATTAGTGAGGAGGAGGATGAATGTTTGGTCATTTGGATTTTCGAATTAAAAAACAATGGCAATTTCGTGAATAACTTGAACTAAGAGTGGTGGTTTTGAAAGAAAGTGGTTAATGTTGAGGAGGGTAGAATGGTGGGTTACATTTGTATTTGACCAACAATTTTAGGATATTTTTTGCAAGTATCCCAAGTTTATACCATTCAAGAAGGAATGATCGTGGAAACGTGGTGAGAAGCTCGCTGTGGAAATGTTCAAGCACTGTTGTGGCGAGTTTGACTTGTCTTAGAAATTTTTTTGTTTCTACTACTACTCCATCTCTCTAAACTCTTTTTTTGCTACTTGTTCATGAGGCTGTCTAAAATATTATGTATGTATTTTGTATTTTACCAATGCATTGCTTAAGTGTACAAGTTCATATATATGTACCTATATTATACACCAATTTAGACGATATTTACATGTATATAACCAGGTAAATGTTCATAATACAGCTTATCATTGCAAGTTTCAAGTTGATTAACCAGGTAGATGTCCATTCTACACCAAATTATCCTTAATAGATTATCTAGTTGTAAAGGTGTATATTTTTCTTTATCGTCTTTATAGACACACACATATACGATTAACAGTTCAAACAAATTTATAAATGTTTAAAGCTCACGCAGTATCACTTAGTTCGACATTTATTTGACAATTAACTTGTTCCCTTCCTCTTACGTCATGTTAGTGTCAGACTGTTTCTAGTCATATTATGTCTTCCACATTTATGGTATTTTATACTTGAGAATTTGTCTAAACTACCACTTTTGAGAATGTCATTTTCAGTACTACCACCACTTTTCATTTAAGCAAATATACCACAATTTAATTATAGAAATTGTCTATAATACCCTTTAATTTACCCATTGCTTTTACGGTATTATTCAATAACCCCGAGAAAGAGAGATTACCGCCGCGGCTAGAGAATCCTCCGCGACTCTAGGGTTGCTTCTCCAGCGAGACACGGCAGCGCGGCAGAACTGCCGGCTAAGGGCTGCGATGGATTCGACAAGCTCGAGAACTGCCGGCTAAGGGCTGCAATGGATTCGACAAGGATCGAGAGCATGGAGAAAGGGCTCGACGTGATGAAGAGATTCATATCGAAAGAATCGGAGAAGCAGAAATCAGATCGGATCCTCGAGTCTAAGTCAAGGAGCGTGATGGATTCTGCTCGATCGGCGAGTTTTCACGGCGTTCACCAGCAGAGTGACATAAAGACACAGAGAGGAGAGAGATTATCGGTTTCATCACTGAGCACGACTTTCCGGCAAAGAAGATTGGCTAATTTCTGGTTCTTCTATCAATTGATTGGGACTTTTTGGTTATTTCTGGACGCATGTGGTATAATCGCTTAAGTGAATACTTGTTGAGTAAAGGTTACGTCAACAATGCGATATGCCCTTGTGTTTTTATTAAGAAACTTTATTTGGATTTGTGATCATTGCTGTTTATGTTGATGACCTTAACATAATCAGAACTCAAAAAGAAATTGATGATGCAAGAACTCATATGAAAGAAGAGTTCGAAATGAAAGATCTTGGAAAGACAAAGTTTTGTCTTGGGCTCCATATAGAGCATTTCCAAGACGGAATATTTTTACATCAATCAAATTATACGAAAAGGATCTTAAAACGCTTTAATATGGATAAAGCGACTTCTTTGAGTACTCTGATGGTCAATAGATCGCTTGATGTTAATAAAGATCCGTTTCGACCTTCTGAGGATAGCGAAGAAATATTAGGTCCTGAAGTACTTTATATGAGCGCTATCGGTGGGCTTATGTATCTTGCAAATTGCACTCGACCAGATATAGCTTTTGCTACAAATTTACTTACAAGATACAACTCATCTCCAACTCGCCGACATTGGAACGGAATAAAACACATATTTCGTTACCTATAAGGTACGATTGATTTTGGTTTATTTTATTCTAGAAACGTCGAAGTTGGTCTGGTTGGTTTTGCAGATGCATGTTATTTATCAGACCCGCATAAGGCTCGATCGCAAACCGGATACGTTTTTTCACAATTGGTGGAACTGCGATCTCTTGGCGTTCACAAAAGCAGACTTTGGTTGCAACTTCTTCAAATTATGCAGAAACTATTGCATTACATGAAGCTTGTAGGGAATGTGTATGGCTCAGATTTTTGATTCATCACATAAAAGAAACAAGCGGAATAGAGACAAAGAAAGAGCCAACAAAAGTATTTGAAGATAATGATGCATGTGTCGCACAACTCAAAGAAGGATATATCAAGAGTATCGAACAAAACATATTCCTCCAAGATTTTTCTCTTACACACGGGAGCTCGAGAAGAATCAAGAAGTGGACATTCAATATGTTCGGTCATGTGACAATGCCGCCAATCTATTTACGAAGGCGCTTCCAACAACAACATTAAGAAAACATGTTCAAAGTATTGGAATGCGTTATCTAAGAAAACTTTGAAGAAAAGATGATATCCATCATTTTTAGGGGGAGATTACGTGACTGTACTCTTTTTCCTTTGTTATGATTTTTATTCTACTGGGTTTTTTCATAATAAGATTTTTAACGAGATAGTACGTAATACTTCATTAGTGATAGATAATTAAGAGAGAGTATTAAGAAAATAGATAATTATCCTCATCCTCTTTCACCGCCTTAGTTTTCACCGCTTCATCTTTTAGTCTTTATTTTATTATCATTATTTTATGTATTCTCTGCCTCTATAAATAGGCATGTAACGTTGTTAAAGAAAAGTAATAAGAACACCCTCACATCTCTCTCCCCTTCGCCTACATGCTCTCTCTCTTAATTCCAAAAACCATCGCATAATAATATATACAAACACACATATATATATATATATCTCATCTTATATTTAAGTCTATAACAGTATTGTATTTCTGAAAAGTAAAATAGTAAAGACTATAATTTTGGCCAAATTTTTTATATCAAATAGTACTCTTATGTGGATTTTTTTCTACCCAATTTAAGCAATTATGTCATAGTTTATTTCATAATTTTTCTCAAAATTCTCTCTGCAGCAAAATGTCTCTTTATATAGTTAGGCAGAGAGATTGCTATTTAATTTGTTTAATGTTTGGCATTTCGTAAGGGCCAAATTAAGAGATTCCATTTTTTTTAACTTTGGTAGTATGAGACTAAAATAAACAAAATCAACAGAAGAAAAGTATGTGTTTATTAAATTACATAAAATTAATTTATTTATGAATTACCGAAATCAAATAATATATTTAACATTTATGAATTAATTTTTTTAAATCAAACACAAGCATAATATATAAAACTAACTAAATTAATTACTACAAATACTGTTTTATTACCATTAGACACACACATACAATTTTTAAGTTCTCATCCCAAAATACAAGCGAAACATTAGAATTAAAAATTACAAATAGAAGATATATAAAAAAATATAATATTGGAGAATACACAAAGTCTAGTTATCAACGAAACCAAAAACATACATTACACCAAATATTTGACATCAATACTAATTTATTTTAAATAAAGAACTTAACTACATAATAACAAAAGCATCTATGAACTCGATTTTACAACAATGCAAGATTAAAATTTCTGAAATCTGCAAACACAAGATAAAACAAAATATTGGTTTGCTTATGAATTTCCAAATAAAAATAAAAAAGAATTTGACATTTACAAATTAACTTCCTAAACGTGACACCCACCTAATATTTAAAACTGTATAAAATAAAAAATTTATCTGAATTAAACCGAATTTGAACTAAAAAAAACGGTTAGTTTCGGGTAAAGAAATAAATACCCGAACTATCCGATACACGATCCGAACCAAAATAAAATTCAGTTATTTTTTGTAGAATTTTGACTATCCGAACTATCTAAGGACAACCTCATTGGTAGTCTCTAAGAGAGTATCTCACTATTAAAATGATTAAAAAAAATTGAAAAAGTATGAAAGAGATGAAGAAACGGTTGTTTTTTAAGATACCCAACAAAAAAATATGAGATACTCTTTTATTTTTTTTCACTTTCTAATTGGTTGAAGTTTTTTTGTTTAAGTTAAAATTTAATGTTTTAATTAAATTACTTTAAAACTATTAATATTATATGTTTGAGAAGAGTATTTCAACCAATGAGGATGCTCTAACTAACCGAATTATCCGAACAGAAAAACCCGAACTACTCAAAGTTGCATGCCTTAGACCATCTCCAATGGAGTTTTCTTACAATAGTATTTTAACAAAAAACAATACTCCCTCTGTTCCTAAAAGAAAGAATTTCTGGGTTTTATTTTTGTTTCACAAAGATAGTTGTTTTAGGTTTTCTATACATTTTTTCTTAGTCAATGATAAAAATTTGTAAACATCAAGAGAATTAATTGAATTTTCTGAATTACTATTGGTTTAAATTTATAGGAAATGATTAATTACAAAAAATAATGCATTTATAGTAAAGTTTTAATATGTGTTTCTTAATATGTGTAAAAATTTTAAAACAACTTTTTTTAAGAACAGAGGAAGTAATAAAAAGTAAAAGAGAGCAAGAAGGATTGTTTCTTAAAGTTTCTAAAATTTTATGAAATTCATTTAATGTGTGACATCTTATGATTGATTTAGATGTTTTCATAAATTAAAATTTTTGACATGACTAGAAATAGAAGGATCCACATATGAGAGAAGTTATCTTCATCACTGAAAAGACATAACATCCCATATGAGAATAAGAACACATCGTACACAAGTAACACAAGCCATACTTTTACATGAAGATGCAGATATAGAGATTGAACACTTGAACTACTCTGAGAAGTATTCCTCATCTTCTACAGTGTCTTTCTTCTTACCGTTGGGTTTTCTCCCTGTTTTCGCACCCAAATTGCTATATAATTTGCTTAACGTTTGGCCTTATGGAAGGGTCAAATTAAGAGAGAGGGATTGGTTATCTTATGTTAAAATAATGTTTAGTCCAATTGACCAAAAATAAAATAAAATAAATAGTAATGTTTAGTCCATTTAATCATATTATTGGGTAAGCAAGTTGAATTTTTGCACACGAATCTTAACATTACAGGATATATTGATTATTTATTTTGAAATCACATGTGCATGGATCTGAATCGCGGGATCTCAACTTAATTAGGTAGCTTTTATATACTTAGGATCAGTACAGATTGCTATCAATTATGCCGCTAAACGTGATCAAGATCGTCCGAGTCAACCCCGCTACAAACTCGTCCGATGACTCAGTCATTCCCTTCAGTCTCCCTCTAACCTTATTCGACTTACGCTGGATAAAATTCCACCCTAATAAACGTGTCATCTTTTACAGACTCACCGAGTCATCACCCGAGTCATTCCACACTCTCATCCTCCCAAAGCTCGAGCTCTCTCTCTCCCTTGTCCTCCGCCACTACCTTCCCCTCGCCGGCCGCCTCACGTGGGATCCACAAGATCCAAAGCCGTGCATCGTCGTCTCCAAGGATGACACGGTTTCGCTTACCGTTGCAGAGACCAACGCAGACTTCTCCTTTTTATCCGGCAACGGACTACGTCCGGCGACCGACTTACGTCTCCTGGTACCCGAGTTAACGGTGTGTGATGACTCAGCCACCGTGCTTTCTCTGCAAATCACGTTGTTTCCAAACCAAGGATTCTGCATCGGCATTGCATCACACCACTCTGTCCTTGACGGTAAAACATCGACAATGTTTCTTAAATCATGGGCTCATATTTGCAGATTACAAGAACATAACAAAGCCATAGATTTTCTTCTTTTACCGGAGGATCTAACTCCAAGTTTCGATCGTACTGTTATCAATGTTCCACGTGGACTTGAAGCAAAGATGATGGAACTGTTGTTGTATCTCTCAAAGGACAGCGACAACTTTAGAAGCTTGAAGCCACCTCCCATTGGTAAGATCAGTGCAGATGTTGTCCGTGTCACGCTTGAGTTAACTTCGGAGAACATAGAGAAACTCCGCGACCGAGTCAAGACCAACTCAGCTCGCTCTCTGCTTGAGCTTCACCTGTCAACGTTTGTCATCGCGTATGCATTGACGTGCGTGGTGAAAGCGCGTGGAGGAGACGCAAACAGACCGGTACGCTTTGTGTACACAGCCGACTTAAGTCATCGGTTAGACCCACAGGTTCCAGCTGCATACTTTGGGAACTGCGTGTTTCCGATAGGTTGGTTCCAATACGAAGGCAGAACATTTTTGGAAAAAGATGGTTTTGTCAACGCAGTCGAGATCCTAAGCGATTCGGTCAAAGGTTTGAGTTCGCGAGGGATAGAGACACTCTTTGAGACCTATTTTGACGGAACGAAAAACGCGAAACCAGGTGCGCAGATGGGGTCAGTTGCTGGGTCGACCAGATTAGGGGTGTACGGGTCAGATTTCGGGTGGGGCAGACCTGCTAAGACAGAGGTTGTGTCCATTGACAGCAACGAGGCATTTTCTATGTCAGAGGAGGGATGAGCCAGGTGGTGTGGAGATGGGAGTGTGCTTGAAGAAGATTGAGATGAATATTTTTCTTTCTTTATTTAAAAATGGCCTAAGCGATTAGGCTTTAGATGGTTGTCTACTCACCGGTAGTCATTAATGATGGTTGTCTACTCACCGGTAGTCATTAATGATGGACGTTTTAGTAAATGTTAAGTTACCCCGTAAACTTGATAAAATAGGCATGTCAATCGGGGAAGCCCGAAACTCGTAAAGCCCGGTCCGGCCAAGATCGAAAAAGTGTTGGATGGGGCGGGATTTCGGGTTTTGACCTAATTGACACTTTTATAATAAAACGTCTACCTTCGTGTACAATATTTTTCCTATAATTTATGATAAAGACAACTAATAGTTCAGTTTTGGTATTGAGTTATCGATTTTCAGCCACACGGATAGTTTGATTCTGTCTCAGTAAATAATTAGTTTGGACATCTGTACAATGCTACATGCGTTCAAAGTTTAAGTATAAACTGTGTAGTTTTGGTATGATTATGGGAATTTTAAGTTTAAAATGAGTAGCTTTGGATAGATGTCCAAACTATGTGTGTACTGAGATAGAATTGAAACTATCCATGTTGTAGAGGTTGAAACGGGATCCGGGTCTAGATATCTTGATTTTAAGGTCCATATACTTTTTTACCGATCCGAATTCGGGTATTCGTATCTTAAAATCAAGATATCCGGATCCGACCCCTTTTCTCCTGGATATCCTAATTTTTGGAGCGGATTTCGAATCGAATCTCAGATCCAGTTAATAATTTCACCCTTAATTTGAGTTTATATTTTTGGGTTTAATATTTTGGACATAAAGTTTTTTTTTTGTTAACATCTAAACTTTCATTCATTAGTTAAACTATTGCATTACAATGGTCTAAAAAGTTGCAGGGAACATAGAAATGGAAATAAAATGGGTGATCTTTCACTATTGAATCTTTAGCAAGAACTGGTTGGTTAGCATCTTTGAAATCGAACTTCCTCGAACCTTGTCTTCCATTGTCTTGCTTCTCTGATCCAATTGAACACTCCGAAATTGAGTGTAGTACTAGTACCATTCATGATTGACATAAGCTCTTTATTATCCCCTTCAAAGATTATTATTGAGAGATCTCGGAATGAGATGATGATGGATGTTTAGTAAATGTTAAGATCTCGGAATGAGATCTCTCAATATTTAGCTCATCGTTGTTGATGTGTACTAACCGCTCTCCCAAGGATTTGTGATTGTTGAACGTGAGATACCTCTTTCTCAAGCAGCATAATTCCATTCAACAACATCGTTCCTGGCATAAAGAAGATTTTTGCTCCTAGCAATAGACTTTCTCTCGAAGAATAAAATATTCCTACTTTTCCATATATAGTCTCCATAGTATAGCTAGAGGTAAACTTAAGTTCAAAATTTAAAATAAACTGCATCTTGTCTTCAAAAAAGTAGCTGTTGGTGATAGAAGTATTCTGAAGATTCATCATCTTGGGCACGCAGACTGGCGAGTAACATATCTTCTCCTAAGATTTGCACCAGTTGCTAAGGCACATGTATGGAACCTTCATACAACTCTAAAGTTAATTTATTTAGGGGTTATTGTAGAATAGTATAGTGTAACATTCTATTATATTGTATAACTTGTTTTTAATTAAAATTAGTATTTATTAAATTGAAAAGCCATGTCCCTTTTTTAAATTCAAACTACGTTAGATGTGAAAAATATGTGTGCCTTTAGTATGATTATAAGATTTAATTAATTGAGAGTATGACACTAAATTAATAAACAAAATGAATAGAAGAAAAATATATGTTTATTAAATAACATAACAAAATAATATAAAACCAATGTTAAAAAATAGAATATATATATATAAAGTATAATAGAATCTTTTCTTATGCTGCCACATCATCAGCTCATATCTTCAAATGTTGACACATCATCTATTTTTTTTGTTAATTTCAAGTTTTTTTTATTTCATTTATACTATGTTTTATGTCATTTTTCCTTCAATTCTCATAATAACTAACATTCATTGATATAATAATTTTAAATAGAAGTTGAAAGATAATTTATTTATAACAGATAACTTACATATTGATTTAAAGAAACTCTAATTTAATTATTTCAATTTTATCATATTCATTTATATAGTTCAGCAACACATTAACTTCTAAATACATACATAAAAAAATATTAATAATAATTTTACTCAATTATAAATTTCTCTTCATATGATTAAACTACATCAATCACATCAAACGTTAATGAAAAAAGATTAATATTGTCCATAATGTATCTAAAAAATAATAAACATTTATGAAAAAGATTAATGTTGTATGAATGAACATCAGACTCAAATTTAAGAAAAAAAAATGTAAGTATAATATTAATATATTTTTTCACATCTAAAGTTAACAATGTAGACCAACATTAGAATATGCCACTATTTAAATTTTCTGTGTCAATATATATATTAATTTTTTTATATGTAATTATTTAGGAACCCAACAGTTTTTTAAAAAGATTTTAGCTTCTATAAATATATTTAACTTTCTACAGTATATTATTCAATCAATTATATTTTATAAACAGCATAAAATACTAATAACTAAATAAAATAATATTTTATATTACTAATACTAATTTTTTTGTAACATTATTAAAGAAAATGTTAAATTTTGTGCGAAGCGCAGATCATACTCTAGTAGAAAATAAAAATATATAATGATATGTAAAATAGTACGGAGGTAATTTCGCGCAACAGCTAGCAAGTCAAATGAATTTAACTTAAAATCATATGTAGCTATATTTTTTATTTTTTGTCCCAAAATAATTATTGAAGTAATTCATTTTTATAAAATTTGGTATAATAAAATATCTTTCTTAAATTTTATGTTGGAGAGTTAGGCATGCAAGTTCCAGTTTTCCTGTTTGATAGTTTGGTTACTCGGGTAGTTCGGAGTTTGGTACGAAAAAATTTAACCGAAAAAACCAAAAAATACCATTCGATTTGGATCGGGTATCGGATATTAAATTATTTACTCAAACTAACCGATCTTTTTGGTTTATTTATCAATTTCGATTAAATTTTGTTAAAATCAGATAAATTCGAGTAAATTTGGTTAATTTGGTTAATTTCATTCTTTAATTCAAAATTTATAGTTCATTTTTAGTTAAATTTATTATAATTTGATATAGTTCAGTATAATTTGGTTTAGATTTGTTTTCAAAATAATGGGTAAACAATCGTTTTGGTTAAATCGAACCGAATTGATAACCAAATAATTTTAAAATTCAATTGATTGATTCTAGCAAAGTAACCGAAACAGAACCGAAAATCGAAAATCTCGGTTCGGTTCGGAAACCTCGGATAAAAGTCGCAGGCCATATAATTATAATTAAGTATCATTCCAGCTGGTTTTTTAGATCATCCGCATTGGTAGGTTCTCACCAAGTCTCTCACAATTAAATAAATCAAAAATAATAATAAAATAATTTTTTAAGTAGTTTTGTTGAGAATCGTTTCTCATATGAGAGACTATGAGAACCTCTCTTTTGGAACACATGTCTTTTCATGAGTGGTTAAACTTTTATTCTAATAAATTAAATTTCCTATAGTTTAGAAAGTTAATTAAATCATTTATATGTTATTATTTTTTATAAATTATAAAATGAAATTATCTATCTAACAAACTCCATTATACATATTTTTAAATTATGTATTAATAGTATATTTAATTAACAAAAAATTAAAATTAATAAAATAATATTAAAATATAACTCTTTTTTAAACAATTTATAACAGTTGACCAAAATTTTTTTTATAACATTGCATTATTAGTATTTACAGTTTTATTATTGTTATTATTATTATAGATGATATAAATGCATATAATAATTAATAAAATTGAATATATTTAATATGTAATTTGATATTTGTAAAAGATATTAATTAGAAAAATTGTAATTTCAAATAATTTTTTTAAAAAGATAAATTATATTACACTAAAAATATTAAGTGGTATTTTGGACAAATTTTCAAATATTAATATTATATTGACGAGAGACTCAATAAGTCTCTTACCAATGGAGATAAAAAAAACTATGCAAAAATACTCAAATTAAACAATATTAAAAATAATAATATTATATTGGTAGAGCATCTCTATCCATCCATGGTTTCTCACGGAAGTCTCTTAACATAAGTTATATTAATATTTAATTAATTAAAATGTGAACACAAAATTATATGATTATTTAATTTTTGGGTATCTTAAAAGTTAAGAGAACAAAATTTCTCTAATGAGAGAATTAGAGAGATTTTGGTGTGGATTTCTCAACTTTTAAAAAAACTCATCTATTAAATAATTATATAATTTTGTGTTCACACACCATTAATTAAATATCAATATAACTTGAGTTAAGAGATAAGAGATCATGGATGGAAATAGGTCTTATATTTAGTCATTTTCTATTTGTTAAAGAAATACAAACTGATAGAAATAAATTGATCTTATATCAAACAATCAACATCATGAGACGTAGTGGGAGGCGACGAAAATAATGTCTCACTAATTATATTGTATTAAGAGAACACATTTCCATTTTATTAAACTATCATCGATTCCATTAAAGTTTGTGAGATTCCTTCCTCCCTCGTTAATGGCGCTAAACGTGATCAAGATTGTCCGAGCCAGCCCCTCGACGGACTCGTCACTTGACTCTCTCAACTCGCTCAATCTCACACTCACTTTCTTTGACTTACCATGGATAAACTTGCCCCCGATTCAACGAATCATCTTCTATAAATCCGGTCCAGAACACAAGCGAGTTAAGTCATTAATTAAGACCACCAAATTTATTTATTAATTGATGGGTCACATTTTTGTTGTAAAATAGTTCATTTATATGGTTACAACCAAAATTAAATACAAAATAATTTAGATTTTATATAACAATATATACATGGTTATTATTATTTTTTTTAAATTAATATTATTTAATAATTATAAAAAAAAAATATATTTATTTTTTTAATTTTGCGCCACCAATTTGGTTGGCCATCATAGACTCCCCCAGTCATCAACCGAGTCGTCCTTTCACTCTGTGATCATCCCGAAACTTGAGCGTTCTCTCTCCCTCGTCCTCCACCACTACTCTCCTCTCGCTGGCCGCCTTACGTGGGACCCACGAGATCCAAAGCCTTGCATCCTCGTCCGCCACGGTGACTAATTCTCGCTTACCGTGGCGGAGACCGACCAAGATTTCTCTCGTGTTTCCGGAGATGGTCTTCGTCCCGCGGCCGAGCTACGTTCCTTTCGTCCTGTTTTGGAAGGCATGGATGATTCAACGTCCGTGCTTTCCTTGCAGGTTACGCTGTTCCAGAACCAAGGGTTCTGCATCGGCATCACATCACACCATGCTGTTGTCGACGGGAAAGCAACGGCGTTGTTTATAAAATCGTGGGCTTACATATGTCGATTACAAGAACAAGAAGCCGCGTTTTCCTCATCTACCGGAGGATCTAACTCCTCGGTTTGATCGTACAGTCATCAATGTTCCGACCAGACTGGAGTCAAAGATCATGGAGCTGTCGCCGAGAAAATGGAACACCGTGAGGAACCTAAAGCCAAGTGAGGTCGACGCTGACACCGTCCGTGACCGTGTCACGCTTGAGCTAACTCAAGAGAACATAAGAAAACTCAAGGAGCGAGCCAAGAACGAGTCAACTCGGCCGCTCGAGCTGCAATTGTCAACGTTCGTCATCGCCTTTGCTTACGCATGGACTTGCGTGGTGAAGGCGTGTGGAGGGGATGCAAACAGACCGGTCGGTATGTTGGTCGCAGCGGATTTCAGGCACCGGTTAGACCCGCAAGTTCCGGAGACTTACTTCGGGAACTGCTTGTTTCCAATAGGTTCTTTTGGATACGAAGCGAAGGAATTCACCGAAGAAGATGGTTTTGCCAAGGCCGTCGAGATCCTAGGCGATTCAGTAAAAAGTTTGGGTTCGCAAGAGATAGAGTCACAATGCATGAACTATGTGGAGAAGTGAAGAAAATCAAACCGGGTGCACAAATTGGGGCAGTCGCAGGGTCACCCCGGTTAGGGATATATGGAGTAGATTTCGGGTGGGGCAGACCGGCTAAGACCGAGGTTGTGGCCATTGACCGCACCAAGGGATTCTTTTCTTTGTCGGAGAGGAAAGATGATCAAGATGGTGTGGAGATGGGATTGTGCTTGAAGGAGAGTGAGATGAACATCTTTCTTTCTTTATTTAAAAATGGTCTCCTCTGACTTTACGCCTTCATTGTTGCTGAGATTGACAGTAAACCGTGTTTAAGTGAGCATATAAAGATATACTGTCTTGGCTTATTGTACCAATAACTTTATTTGATTGCTTATTTTTGCTAATTTTCTTTGGTTATATAGAAATTATCTAAAGTACAACTAAGCGAGTTTATTTTTTCAATATAGTACATCAATTTCGGAAATTTTCCAAAAATACTAAAAAGTTTATATTTAGAAGGAGTTGTTTAATCATCTACGGCTATGTTTTTTGTAGTTTTTAAAAAAAAAAAGTTTTTGGATTTTAGTTATAAGTTTTTGGTTTCTGAGAGAGCCATCTATGGTTAGGTAGACTTTGGTTTTTCAAATAAATTACGAAATGTAAGCCGAAAACTAGATTCCTAGTTTTAAAGAAAGCTAAAATTTTATAATCTTGAATGCGGAATTAATAAATAAGTTTCTTTAAAATAAAACCAAAATCTCACATAGAAACTACTACCAATCAAGGTTCTATAAACTCAAAAGTAGTGCTTTTTTAGAATTATCCAACTTTTTAGCCTTCTATCAACTCAAAAGGACCTTACTAATATATCCATCAATGGATTATGATTACAATAAGAAAATGTTAGACTGAATCAATATACAAAGAAAATTATAAATAGTATTAAAATATCAAATTAGGCGAACAACACCATTTTTTATTTTATTCAGAGCCTAAGCTTTTCTTAGTATTACATTATTACTTGACTATTACAATGTTGAGAAACACTCTAAAAGACTTAGACTCGTTTCTTGGACGCAAACTTGACCTGAAGGTCATGGACGACTTGGGTATCTAACTGGAACGCCTGACCCAGAACCACTGGATCAATTGAAGACTTTGATCCAAACACAGTGTCTGCGATTGTGATGACACCAGCGTTCTGGTTACTCAGTCCTGCAAAGGCCACAGCGGGAGTTGTCTTCATATTCGCTTGAAAATGGATCATTCCCATGGGGAACACGAACACATCGCCAGGATACAAAATTTTGGCGAATAAACGGTTATTGTCTTGATCAGAAGAGATAAAACCGACATATAACATTCCCTCCATAAGGACTAGGATCTCAGTGGCACGAGGGTGTGTGTGAGGTGGGTTTTGGCCATTTGGCCCAAAATCTATGCGAACCAAAGATATTCCCATAGTGTTAAGCCCTGGAATCTGATCGACGTTGACCGTTGTCACATTGGATTGGACATCATTATCAGTGTTTCCAGCCTTATTGAGACCTGAATATAAGAAGTCGCCTGCCTTCACTTGCTTTGGATCCTTACAGAACTTACCGTTCACGAAAACTACACATAGAAATATTGATTTGAGAAGTATACATTTACAATCATATTAAAGGAGAAAAATAAGTATAGAATCAAAGGAAGTGGATATTTTTCGTACCACCCTTCTTGGGGTTCGTAACCGCTACACAGAAGTCTTGGAGTGGATTTGGATCATAAGCATTGCCAAAGGGAATGACCAATGCCAAAGTGATAATAACGAGGAGAGACCGGGAAAACTTCATTTTGAAACAAAAGGTTATGTTAAAGCATTTTCAAGATTTGTTATATGTGTGTTGTTTGTGAAACATTAGTGCTTACAATTTATAGGGCAAGATCGTATGTCAAGTTTGACGTGGTCCAAAGTCATTCTATACATTTGTATTTAGCATTTTTCAAAGTGGCACTTAGAATGTTTAACACGTCTATTGTTAACTTAGTGTCTCTATTAATTAAATCGTATATGCATGACTATGGTGCTGTTCGTTTGGTGCTCTGGACACAGTATCTGGATGCAGATACAGATTCATGTTCGTTTAGTGATAATTATGTACATAAACTGGATTATGTATCTCGAAACATTTTATAAACTCATCCAAAAAATCTCTATTTCTGGTTACCTTATTTTCGTGTGTTTGGTTACAAAAAACTCATCCCAAACTGATAAAAGACAAAAATAACCTTACTGAATGAAATTATTACAAAATTGTCTTACCCCTAAATTCTCAAAAATTCCCAAATCGTCGACACCAAAATCTTCCCAAATTGAAACTCGAAACCCTAACATCTTGACGACGACGACGGATTCATCATCCTCGACGACGGATTCATCATTCGAAGACGACGGATTCTGGGTTGTGTTCTCCTCGGTTTTTCTTCGATTCCCAATCGTCATTTCTTCGATTCCCAACAAGTATTGCTTCGTTTCCCTTAGATCACTCGAGCTGTGTATATTCCCAATCTCTCTTCTAGATTTAGATTTGCTTTGCTTTTCGTATTGTCTTCTGGGTTTAGCTTAGCTTTGCTTTGCGTATTGTCTTTGCTTGATACAGATTTCAGTTGCACATGTTTCCCTTAGTTCTCCTGGGTTTAGATTTGCTTTGCTTTGCGTATTGTCTTCTGGGTTTAACTTTGCTTTGCTTTGCTTTCCTTTGCGTATTGTCTTTGCTTGATACAGATTTCAGTTGCACATGTTTAGCTATAGGCCCACGATTCTAGTGATTTTTGATGAAACTTGTCACTAATTTGCTTGATTTGTGATTTAAACTTTCTCATGAGCTTCTTGTAGCATTAGCTTCATGGATAAAACTGATCAAAACTTGTTGCAGGGGAGCTTGTGGTTGAGCTTGCATTCATTCAAAACAATGACATCTGTGCCTGGTAGCGATGTAAGTATCTTTCAATCTAACTCAAATCACTTGTTTTGCTATTTGAGTTATGTTAGCTATTTGAGTTTACATCATAGCTATTTGAGTTATGTTAGCTATTTGAGTTTACATCACGTGCTGGTTTGGTTTGGTTGTTATTCTGTATATTCTCTAGTCTTTACATTTGAATCTGAATCGCTTGTGAATCTCTAGTCTTTACTTATATTGCTTGTTGCTTTTAATAAGTGTTCTAATAGTATTCTTTGTTCACTCGATAGACTCTTCTATGGAGTGATGAACAAACCCGGTTTTATCTTCAATTACGAATTGAAGAGAAACTAAAAGGAAATGTAAGAAACCAGTTGGTGAATGATGTTGGGAGACAGACGATTATAAACAAGTTTTATGATGCATTTGGGGAGAGGCATACATGGGTAAAATTTAGGAACAAGTTTAATACTTGCAAGAAGCAATACACAACTTTCAATAAGTTGACTCACAATCGAACTGGACTTGGCTATTTTCCAAATGGATCCATCGACATGAGCGATGATTGGTGGGAGGAGCGTTGTAAGGTACTATAATTAACATAAGCGACAGTTTCTGTTTAGACATAAGCGACAGTTTCTGTTTAGACATAAGCGACAGTTTCTTCCTCCTTTAGTTCTTATTAAACCTTTTCTTGTTATTTTTGAATTTAGGAATGGCCTGGAGCAAGAAAGATAAAAGATAAACCAGTCTCGAACACAGATTTAATGGAACAAATCTTTGGTTCTGTTCATATAAGTTGTGCTGAAGGATGGAGTGCTCAGCAAGGTGAAAACCAGTTAGACACCATGGCACTAGAGAATGATGATGCTGCATCTGAAGCCAATCCTCCCAATCACGAGACAGATGTTCCCTCAGCCTCCAATGGTCCCTCAGCCTATAATGTTCCCCCAACCTCTAATGTCCCAAGACCTAATCGGAAAAGACGTAGGTCTTCTGAGCAATAAGGCGTAGAAGAAGTGATTAGGGACAGTATCCAATCACGTGATGAAATACTTTCTCACAAGAATCAGCTAATAGAGAATCACCCGGATTATAGTTGTAGTCAGCTTAGGGCTATGAGGGTTTTACATTCACTGCCTAGTATAAGAATGTGGTCTCCTTTGTACAAAGCCGCAATCAAACATCTCAAGGAAGATCCTACCAATCGTCAAACATTCCTAAGTTATGAAGATGATGAGAACAAAGTTCTTTACTTGGAGTTTGAGACTGGTGAAAGGAGAGACTAGTGAAAGGAGTTGAGAGAGTTATGTACTTTTGAATCTGATTTTGTTAAACTCTATGTTCTTCTGTTTGAATATGATTTTGTTAAACTCTATGTTCTTCTGTTTGAATCTGATTTTGTTAAACTCTATGTTCTTCTCTTTTGATGGGTTCATAACTGATGATTTCGCAGGATATATTCAGATTACTAATTGAGGATGATGACATTGATTTCTTATTAGAGGAAGAAGAAATCATGTATGCTGCGGTACAAGAACATTATGGAGTTAATCCTCATAGAGAGATGCAAAGGACAAATCGAGGTGGAGGTTGGCGCCGTGTGCAACGTTTTATGTTTGAGTCCAAGAAACAATGCTTTGATATCCTCCGTATGAATCAAGGTACCTTTATGAGTTTATGTCAAACGCTTTCACAGAAGTATAATCTTGAAGAATCATGCCATGTCTATATAGAGGAGAGTGTTGCGATGTTTGTTGAGATGGTTGCACAAGATATGACTGTTAGGGTTTTAGCTGAACGATATCAACACTCGTTAGATACAGTCAAAAGAAAGCTAGATGATGTTTTAAGTGCTCTATTGAAGCTTGCAGGAGACATCATTAAGCCATCAAGAGGCGAGTTTACAAGTCCTAGTACTGTTCTGGTAAATGATGATAGGTATTATCCTTTTTTCGAAAACTGCATTGGTGCTTTGGATGGTACGCATATATCTGTTCGACCTCCATCGAAGAATTCAGAACCGTTCAGAGGCAGAAAAGCTGAGCCAACAATGAACGTTTTGGCAATATGTAATTTCAACATGAAGTTCATATACGCGTTTGTTGGAGTTCCTGGACGAGCGCATGACACAAAAGTTCTTACACACTGTGCTATGCACGAACCTTTCTACCCTCATCCTCCAACCGGTAAGTATTATCTTGTTGACTCGGGTTATCCAACTAGGAGTGGTTATTTAGGGCCTCACCGAAGAACTAGGTATCATCTAGATCAGTTTGTGAGGGGAGGACCACCAACTAGCACTAGGGAAATGTTTAACCGTAGGCATGCTAGTTTACGTTCGGTTATAGAGAGAACATTTGGTGTGTGGAAAGCAAAATGGCGAATTTTAGATAGGAAACATCCAAAGTATGAACTGAGAAAGTGGGTTAAGATCGTCACAGCAACAATGGCACTTCACAACTTCATTCGTGATTCACATCATGAAGACCGAGATTTTGTTCATTGGGAAACCGTAGATGATTATGAGCAACATGGTGACCAAGGTTTAGAACAAGGTGAAGAAGCTGACATTTAGCATACTCCATATGTTCCTCAAGGTGATAGAGCAATGGAGATTGTTCGTGATATTATCACTGAAAAGATAGGGAGAAGGAGCCAACTTCCATACTAGACACTTCGATATGTTCTTGAGTTTTGCTTTCCTTCTTGGCTTTATTTTGTTATTGCCTCGAGTGTTGTTCTGCTTTGCTTGAATGATCAGAAGTTATGTGATGAAAGTATACATTGTGGTGTGATGATTTTAGCAGAGTAAAGTCTTCTCGTTGATCAGAAATTTGTTTACTTGTTTCAGGATCATTCGCAGACAAATTGAGTCCACAAAAAAAGCAATTGTAGATTTCTGGAAGCTATTCAAGTAGCAACAACGTGAGGCAAGTAGAAACAACGTAGGCAACATGAGATAACAACATGGCAGGTACTATTCTCTTGTTACCAATAAGTTTAAGGATGTTTTGGATTTGTAATCTTGGTTTAAAGATGTTTTGGATTTGTAATCTTGGTTTAAGGATGCTTTGAATGATATTTGAATGCTTTGATAATGGTTTTTCCTTGAGAATGATATTTGGTTTTTCATATATAAAACACAATAACGTTGGAGATGTATCAATAGAGGAGGAGAAAAAGGACTCTTTGGTCATTTTATATATAATGCATCCATATACAAATACCAAAATAGCAAACGAACATAACTGCGTTTAGATGCAATTTCTAGACACATAGCCAAAAACGCAAACGAACATTATCTGGATGATGCGTCTAGATACTGCGTCTGGATGCTGCATCTGGATATTACATCTAGATCACCAAAATAACAGCACATATATAGACAAAATGGTGTAACTAGCACGGTTAGTATAGAAGGGAGGAACAAAATGAGCGAAACAAACGCACGAAAAAATGGTATTTTTAAAATTATTTAAGTAGAAAACATCAATTAATTATTTTTATTACTTCGAATTACCAGATTGATATTCTTACAAAATTCATGATTATGTAATGGTACAGTTTAACAGTGATTACAAAATTTGTTTAGCACAATCGCATTTCGGCAAACTAAAGACATGCAAAGAGATTAGTCTTTATGAACCTTTATGAACAATTTGTTCAGAACAAACGTATATATCAATAAGTACAAAATATGAGATAAACTATACTTTTTAAGATTATGTGATGAGATCAAATTCTATATGTGAAAATATTTTATCATAACAGCATGCATCATAACCTGCTTCCTCGCTTCACTGTATACCCTTAACTCAGTTTGAAGTCTTAGCATAGGTTCTTAAGTAATTAAAGTTTAAAAATAAATAAAAATTGAGTTTTAATCAGAAATTGTATCTTAAATAAGAACTTTAAGTCATGTTTAAGATATGTATCTTAGTGACACGTGTCAGAAGGAGAGTGGATCGGTATTTTTTTTATGGAAAAAAATAAAACTTTTTTTTTATGTTTTAATAAATCAAATAATTTTTTCATAAAATAAAAAAAAAAGTCAAATTTTTTATTTATTAAGAACCTCATCAAAGGTTTTACCATTGGAGGTGGAAAAATAAATTAGAAATTCTTAGATTAAATCCACAATAAAAAATTGCTAAGAACCTTATATGAGATTTACCATTGTGTATGCTCTAAGACCATCTTCGTGGCCAAAGCGTATCTTAACTAAATAATATTAATATTTTAATAGACTTTAATAATTTATTTAAATTTTAATTGTTTTGAAGTTTTTGAACCATTTATATATAATCAAGTGTAATGAGTGTCTAAGAAACGTATCTTAAAGTTGTTCTAAAACAAACTTCTCTTAGAATTTCATTCTCTCTCTTACTTTTTCTATTTTTTTCTTTTTTATATTAATAAAAAACCTTCTACAAACACACAGATGGAGATGCTCTAATAGTAAAAAAAAAACGTGTTTCCTATTTAGATTTGAGGAAAATAATATACAATTATGATACGATAAAAACTCAATAAATTAATAATGTTGAGACTTTGATATTTTGTTAATTTATAGACTTATTAATTTATAGGTTTTGAATAAAATAAATTATCTATTAATACTTAATTAAAAATAATATTTTCTTTAAAGTTTATAATATTTTTCAATTTTTATTTTAAAGTTAGAGATAAGTTGTAAAAATATTTCAATTTTAATAAAAACAAACAAAAATATACTCATATTTCAGTAGATTATCATAATTATATATTTGTATAAGATTATTTTTATGATAATTATTAATTTATAATATTAATGTGACCGCATATTTACATAGATTTCTTAAAAAAAATTATTATCTTATTATCTTATCGATTTGTGTTATATTTTGAACCGGCACAACTCGAGACCGGAAAATTTTATTAATTTATAGAGTTTATTAATTTATCGAATATTAATTTATAGAGTTTCTACTGTATATACTATCAACAGGTGAATCACTTCGCTCTATTCATTTATGAAAACACGATTAATAGATCTTTGCATGGCAATCAGATCGCAATGTCATTCAGAATTTTACTATAATTATAATCATAATGAAAGGTGATACAAATTAGATCATAATGCAGCGGGAACTACTAGCTTTGCCGTTGATTTCTTGAATACCCTACTCCCTAGAGTTGGCCATAGTAAATGCATATCTTGCGCCAATAACTCCGATTGCACAATCAATTAGCGACAAACACTAAAAAACCAGCTCGATCTACTCTCTTCACTCACGAATCAAAAGAAACAAGAAACAAAGAAGAAGAAGCAGAAAAGAAATAACACGGGATATTGTTCACCCAGACTCGGTCCGGCAAATTCACTAGCACCAAGGAATCGAGTTCTCTTATCGCCGAGAAGCTCGCCTGAGAAGACGTACAATGTTCTAGAAAGTGATGAATGAATGTAGCCCCAAATACGTTCTCTATACCCTTTTATACATAACCAAGGGTTTACAATAACCAGTTTAATTATACTAAACCACTTAACCAATCAATAATGCAACCGGTTAATCACTCTAATCTAATTAGCTGAGAACGCTAGCTAAGACTACTTACACCCCCAAACTTGACACGAGATTATGCCAATCTTCAACAACATCATCATCATTTTTATTGGTTTGAGTTGCTCTCATGATCTACTGTTGGCAAACTTTATTTGGAAGTAGTCATTAATCTCGCATCGTTCAAGTTTGATTAGTTCTATGTCGTCTCCATTGTATATGTCATAGATTGGATCACCAATACTTTTTTTTGTACTCCTCCCAGAGATTTTAAGATATATCACAAAGGTAATTATTTGTGTGACGATACAATCGACATTAATAAAGAAACAACTTACTGCTAGATACCAAATGATGATGATGCATTTACTATGGCCTCAAATACCCTAGTGTTGGCCATATTAAATGCATCATCATCATTTTTATTGGTTCGTGTTGCTCTCATGATCTACCGTTGGCAAACATTATTGGGAAGTTGCCATTAATCTCACATCTTCGACTTGTTCAAGTTCGATTAGTTCTATGTGGTCTTCGCTGTATATGTCATAGATTGGATCACCAATACTTTTTTGGGTAATCGTCGCAAAGATCTTTAGATATAACACAAAAGTAATTATTTGTGTGACAATAAAATCGACATGGTTAATAAAGAAACAACTTATTTCTGATACCAAATAATGGAGCGGAAATGATAAGAAATCGAAAGTTTGTTGATTTCTCCAAATATTTGGATGGCGATTTATTTTTAATACTGTTTAATCGTCGAAAAGAATATCAAACGTAAGAGAGATGAATGTTAGTTTGCCGACTAAGGCTTATCTCGAAACAATATATCTCCACCATCGTGAATAAAAAGATGATAAAAAAAAAAAAGAGAAAGAGAGAGCAAAAAAAACATGTAATGTTGTAGCAGAGCCGGCATGCATACTAGATATTATAACGAAGTCATATTGAAACTTTATGAATACGGCATATTTACAGAAACGAATCACATTTACCTACCAAATTAAATTGATGAAAACATAGTAGAAAGACTCCTAACAAATTTTACCAAAAAAAAAAAAAAAAAAGACTCAACAACGATATCTCAACACATATGGTGAATGAATCCTTTAACGAGTGACCAACATAACTTGGTTTGGATAAACAAAACTTATCTTGATTTATTTTCAACAAGATAATGCTTAATGCTTTAAATGCATATTTACAAAAAACACGTACAAGTCTTCTTCGATGTACATAATTCTGATTTTATTTTGGATAGAATGATATAGGTATTAATTACAAAGAATATTCTAAAAAATAAAGGTGCGCTGTGCGCATTATCTAAAAAATATAGGTACGACTAGTCTTCGAAACAGCGATATATTTTATTTGGAGGGAACGAAATGCCCGAAGGCATCATAGAAGGCATCATCAAAGCTGTGTGCAATAGAATCGTGTCCCTCCACTATACTTTCTCACATAAGTTTGAAAGTTTACTTAGACGGTGGTTTGAAGTAGGTGGTGCTTAAATGTGCTCCTGAGGACTTTCGGTCACTGTTGGTCTGATACGAACATTTTTCTGTACATATATTTTCCTTTTTTATCAATAAATTTGAAATTTCATCAAAAAAAAAAAGTCTCATAAAAATCAACCATTTCAATTTGTGTGTTTGTTGCTATCATCAATTTCTGTTTATCAACTTTATTATTTGGACATTTAATTTGTGTGTATCATCTTTTATTACGTATATGTATAATATCCGTGTACTAGGTGATAACCTACGTCATGCGCATGGTGAATAATTTCTTATTTATTTAATTTTGTATAATTTTAAAATTAAACTATAATAAAATATTTTAGTCCAAAATAATTTAATTATTTTGTATAAAATTTTAGAAAATAAATCATAATAGAAAATGAATTAAAATCTTTTTGGTTATATTAAAATTAAATATTATATTTTTATGTATATCATAAATTAATTATAATTTTGATTTCGTTTAATTATTTTGTATGAAATTATTGGTTATGAATTTTTTTTTTTTGAAATGAATCGTAACAGAAAATGAATTATAAATTTCTTAGTTATATTAAAAAATAAAAATGGATAATAGCATATAACGTAATTAGTTTATTGAAATAAATCGTTTTTAGAAGGTTGGTGAGAATGAATGTGGTGGTGACACATCAACAAAATGGCACCACTGTAAATATTTCAAAAATTAAGTCTACTTTCTAAAAATATTTCTCAATTAATATATAGGGGATATGTATATCTTTTCTTTTTTCTTGTATTGTATTTACTTTGCTTTCTAAGTTTTTCTTTACGTATAAAAATACTAGACCTTTAGTGTAACAACCCCAATCCCCCTTTCCACCTCTCACCTCCACTAATCCTTCCACTCACCATTAAACCCCATCATTAACTTCCATTCTCACCTACTTAACAACCAAACCCATGTTTCCTCCTCTCCCAATTTTCCTATAAAAGGAAGAGCTGCTCATCCTATTTCTTCACACCAAAACCAATCTTCTCTTCTTAGAAAACCTCTCCAAATCGTCGTCTTCCCTTTTAAGCTTTGTGCGCTTCTAATTTCACAAGTTCGAGGCCACTATCAGATTGTAGACGACGAGACAAAGCCGGTGCCACCAAAATCGTCCAATTTCGACGTCGGACGCGCCCACACGCGACCTCTGAAGTTGGCGCATCCGAGCCACGCGCCGCCGTCCGTCAACGCTGAAGCCGCCAACGCTGGAGCCGCCGTCCTCCACGGCCGGAGCCGCCGTCACCGACCGTCGGAGCCGCCGTCGCCGACCGTCGGAGCCACCGTCGCCGATCGCCGGAGCCACCGTCGCCGTCGCCGGAAACAGCCGTTCTTCCTCGCCGCCGGTAACCAGTTAATCGGTCGGTTCAATTTGGTTTGGTCCGGTTTAGGTCGGTCTGATTTGGTTTGGGACCAGTTCGGGTAATCGGGTCAGGTCGGGGTATCGGGTTGGGTTATCTGGTCTGGTCCGGTTTGGTTCGGGTCTGGGTTAACCGGGTTTGACCGTTGATCGTTGACTTTGACCGATTCGAGTTATCCGTTTTCCGTCATTCGAAGGCCGTTCTCACTCGATTTTCCGTGCTGATCTCAATTTTGACGTCCGTTTGAGCATTCAGAGTTCAGAACCGCAGTTATCGGGATTTTGCTAAGGTGAGGGTGGATCCGATCAATTCCTCTTACACTGTATATCATGATAGAAGTGTTTAGCGAGTTCATTCATGCCTATGTGAATCTAGAAGCATACATGTAGTTTGTCGTGATCTATATTCATACGTAATATATATATATAAATACATATATACACTATATTGATGGTTGATGTGTGATACACCTAGATCTATGCTTAGGTTGCTGAGAACGAATATGGTTATGTGATGTTTGAGGATTGTTTGCGGGTGTGTGTATTTCGTGGGGATATGCCATGTGCGGGTTGGGAAGTATGAGTTTTAGGATGAGGCTTGAGGTCTGTGTGTGAGGTCGGTGTAAGGCCTGTTAGGATGGCGATTTCCTAGCAGGGTTGCATCGTCTTTCTTGTTGGGTCACGCAGGTACCGATTGAGGTGGCGTTGGATCCATCGCTGGAGGGGACAAGCAGCGAGCCCAGAAAGTGTTGCGAACATTAATTTCCGTGTAGGGGCGTGAACGCGTGGAGACCGACTGAGGTGACGCGGGTCACGTGTAGACTTTGTGGGGTATAGGGGCGTGAACGCGTGGTGACCGACTGAGGTGGCGCGGGTCACGTGTAGACCCAGTGTGGTTGAGCCACAATCTTTGTTGATTGCTTATTCTTTACTGAATGTTCTGACTAGGTACTTTTGTTATGATATGTGTTGTTTGATGGTGATTGATTGTAGCTTCTCTCACTGAGCTTTTGTCGTTATGCTCACCCCTCCTTTTCCCCTTTTCCTTTTCTTCTTTTCTTTTTGCAGGTTCAGATCATGTTGGTGAGTTTTCGGTCAAAGATTATCCTGAGATCCTATTTGGTAAAAAGACATGCTGTATGGGCCCGTGTGGCTGGAGACAGGTGTCCTGATACCGCCGACCTTTTCAGCTTCGCTGGATCGGGATGTCACATTTAGGTCTTCAATCAATGACAGTACATATTCAATTGTTATTTTGCCTAATTTTCTATCGGCTCTCCTTGTACTGGAGTTGCCCACACTAGATGCATTATATCATTTTTTTTTATTGAACTTATTCTGTTGATCGGGTGTTAGCGAACTTAAATCATGAGAAGTTGCTACTAATCTCGCATCTTCGATTCGTTCAATTTCCATTAGTTATATAGTCATCTTCATTGAATATACCATAGAATATTGGATCAACGACAATTTTTTGTATTCCTCGCAAAGGTCTTTAGATATAATAAATAACCAACTTAGTTCTGATACTAAATAGTTAGAAGACGAGTTTTTCTTTTAATATCGTTTAATCTTCAAAAGGAATATCAAACGTAAGAGAGGTAAACGAAAACATCTATAAAAGTTATTTGATGTACGTAGTTTAAAGAAGTTTCCAAATTTCTTTCATACTTCTATTTGATGGTTGTGTATTTCTAACCTTATTTAGAGCAGTATTCTTTTCTTGGTCTCCATCCATGTAACAGTACTCCATCGGTTCCTTAAACAAAGTAGTTTTAAAAAAAAATTTGTTTTAAAAAGAAAAAAGTTTTTAATTTTATAGGTGTAATTATTGTCCATTTTTACTTAATTTGCCCTTATAACATTTAATATTTAAAAAATAATTTAAGGAATAGTAAATAAAAAAGGTTAGAAAATTCTTTTGTAAAATTTTCTTAATATATGTGAAAAATTCAAAAATACATTCTTTAAAAAACAGATGGAGTATTAAATATTTGATTTCATAGAGATGTCAATATGGGCCATGGCCCGCGGGTTCGGCCCATGTAAGCCCACTACGGGGCGGGCTTGGGCTTCAAAATAAGAATCCGAAAATCGGCGGGCCTCGCGGGTCTAACCCGTGCTGATATCGGGTTTGGCGTGTCAACCCGTTGCGGTTTGATCCGCAAAATTCAATGGTTTTTAACTTTTGTCGACTTCAAGCAGATTCTGATAGGTGACGGCGAGTTGGATAACGTAACAGCCTCCGAATTCATGGTATTTACAGTTTCTTCATCATCTCAGTCGTCGGATTTATGTCTGTCACGTCGACGTCACCGTTGTTTCTTTAAGCCATTCCGATGCGTTTCACTTCAGCAACAATAGTTCCTGCTCGATCAGTCACAGGTACCAAACGGATGTCTGGATTTGAATTGGTAATTGATGAAAATTTGGATTTGTATTGACAATAAATTGAGGATTTTCTGTGAAGGGAGATGATGAAACTGTGACTTTGTGTGAGGACTGTAACGGGAAAAGATGGTTGCTTGGCGATTTCTGCAAAGGACAGAAAACGAATGTGAAATCTGAGAACAAAAGAATCTATCGTCGATGCCCAACCTGTAGAGCTGTAAGTTTGATTACAAGCCTAAATTATTAGCAATTGTTTGGTGACACGAGGGAAGCTATGAAACGGTTCTTTGATTTTGTGAAGTTGAATAATGTTAACAGGTGGGACATTGCCTTGTTTGTATTCACCGAGTAGAGAAATTAGAACTTGATACAAGCTAATAGTCTCGTGGAAACCCTTTTGACAGTTTAGTGTTTGTGTCTTAGTGGCGAGCATAGTATATCGAAACTAGAGAACTATGATTTCACCGTTCTTGACTTGAACATTCATGCGTATTGAGCTGTGTTATTGAGCTGCATATTGAGCTGTGTTATCTTGGAGACCTTACTCAGGCACAAACACAAAACTGTTAAACGGGTTCTCTAATTTGAGCTGTGTTATTGAGCTGTGTTAGTTCCCTAGTTTCAATATACTATGCTCGCCACTAAGACACAAACAAGTAGCTGCTTCTATGATCGTACTGGTAGAGAGGTAAACTAGCATTGTAGGAATGAAAGCAATTATATGGAATTTTCTTAAATTATATGCGAAAACATTGAACAGTATTGCGCAAAGAGACCCTTTTCCACATATGTTTTAAGCATGGAAAAGCTAGTTTTAGAAAAAGTATTTTTGTATTCTTTTTGTTTTTATTTGTGTCTGTGTTATGAACAAAGTTGTAATCCGTAGAAACAGAAAGAATAGAACGACTCTTTTATTAATTTGCAAACGGAATACTCCAATATCCGATTACAAGAGAGACGATCACCAAATCGCCATTGTCGAACCCCCAAGTTCAAACAATCTGAAGTTTTAAGCAGAAAATGGATAAAAGAAAACAAAGGTTAATTCCGAACTTATATACACGTTTAATTCGGAATAACAACAACCTTCTACTCGCTCCAGAGTCTTCTCCCTTTTAGCAATTAGTCAACACGGTCTTATGTTGACTTGTCTTGAGTCGTGACCCTCTTCCTTTGACGGTAATACGATCTTCTGGGCATATCAATACCCGCCCCAATAAGACGAAGCTTGTCTTCAAGCTTGAATTCAGGAAACTGCTGGTCCATGTTTTTAGCTAACACCCAAGAACACTCGTGTTTTGGCAAATCAACCCATTGGATTAACACTTCCAAGAACCCTTCCTTATCATAACGAGTCTCAAGAACCATCTCAGGTTGTAACACAAACTCTCCCGCCTCCGTGAATGTATTAGGAAGAACAGAGATCTGTGAACCTTGTCCCACCACTGCTTTCAATTAGGACACGTGAAAAACAGGATGAATCTTGGAACCTTCGGGCAACTTGAGACGATACGCTGCTTTGCAGATGCGTTCTAATACTTCAAAAGGACCATAGAAACGCGCAGCTAATTTCTGACACAAACGCCTTGTCACTGAATGCTGCCGATAAGGACGAAGCTTAAAAAAAACTTTCGAACCCACATCGAATTCCACGTCTGTACGTCTCTTATCCGCGTGTCCTTTCATTATATCTTGTGCCTTTGACAGAGAGGCTTTAATCTCATCACGCTCCTTCAGCATGATCTCCAACTCAAAGTTCTTTGTAGAACCTTCCTCAAAGGATAAAAGTTGCGGAGGTTCGCGCCCATAAACCACCTTAAAAGGAGTGGTATTCAGAGCTGTATGGAACGACGTGTTGTACCAAAACTCAGACCACGCCAAATACTTGAACCATGTTTTTGGATGAGCGGATGCAAAACAACGCAGATACGTTTCCATGCAACGATTCAACACCTCCGTTTGGCCATCCGTTTGCGGATGAAACGCTGAACTGAATTTCAGTTTTGTCCCTGACAACTTGAAGCTCTCCTTCCAAAACGAACTCAGAAAGATCTTGTCTCTATCAGAAACAATCGACGAGGGATAACCATGGAGCTTAACAATTTCCTCCACAAATCTTGTCGCTACATCAGCAGCTGTGAAAGGGTGTATTAAGCCGATAAAATGTGCATATTTGCTCAATCTATCGACCACCACAAAGATAACACTCATACCACCAGATTTGGGTAATCCTTCCAGAAAATCCATACTAATATCTTGTCAAATCTGCGATGGAATTGGTAAAGGCTGAAGCAACCCAGCAGGGGCTAAAGTTGAGTACTTGTGTGTTTGACACATTGTACACTCTGCAATGTATTGCTGAATGCATCTGCGCATTTGTGTCCAATGGAACACTTGTTGAATCCGTTTCATGGTGCGTAAGACACCTGAATGACCCCCATAAGGCCATTATGAAACTCTTGTAGTATTAACGGTATGAACTTCGAGTTTGCAGGAATGATCAGCCGCTTCTTGTAACGCACTCTACCCTCAAGCACCACCAAACCTTTCTTAACTGTTTCACCAGACAGTATGCGATTCTTAAGTTGATTCAAATAGATGTCACCATCAATTTCAGAGTATAAGTCTTGTAGTTGAATAGCCTTCGGAACCGAAAGTGACAATAACTGTGAATGTCCTTCTTCTACTTCACTCGACAGCATCCTAGATAACCCATCCGCTGCCTTATTGTCAACTCCTGGTTTGTACACGATATCAAATTGATAGCCCAACAATCGTGTTAACCATTTGTGATATTCCATTGATACTTTCCTTTGCTCCAAGAGAAATTTCAGACTCTTTTGGTCTGTGTGCACCACAAATCGTCTCCCCACCAAGTAATGCTTCCATTTCTGAACTGCAAACACAATAGACATCAACTCTCTTTCATAAATTGGCTTCAACTGTTCACGAGGAGATAACCCATAGCTAAAATACGCTATTGGCTTCTTGTTCTGCATTAACACAGCTCCCAAACCAAACCCAGACGCATCAGTTTCCAGCACAAATGACTGAAAAATTCGGTAATGCTAACACATGTGCAGTGATCATAGCCTGTTTCAGCTCGTCAAAAGCACTTTGAGCTGCAAAAGACCATTGAAAGCCGTCTTTCTTAAGTAGCTCAGTCAATGGTTTTGCAATCAAGCTGTATCCTTGTACAAAGCGCCTGTAATAACCCGTGAGTCCTAAGAATCCTCTCAACTGTTTTTGGAGTAGGCCAGATACGCATTGCTTCTGTCTTACTCGGATCCGTTGCTACCCCTTTCTCGGAAATTATATGTCCGAGATAGTCAACTTGAAGCTGGCCAAATAAGTACTTCTTCTTCTTAGCAAATAATTGGTGTTCGGCAAAAACTTTCATCACTACCATCAAATGCTCTCTATGCGCCACAACTGATTTGCTGAAAACTAGTATGTCATCAAAAAAGACAAGGACAAACTTGCGTAGATAAGGCCTGAAAATCTCATTCATTAGAGATTGAAACGTAGCCGGTGCAGTTGATAGCCCAAACGGCGTTACCAAGAATTCATAATGTCCTTCATGTGTTCTGAAAGCAGTCTTCTCAATATCCTGTTCTTTCATCCTGATCTGATGATACCATGATCTCAAATCTAGCTTAGAAAATATCACTGCTTCATGTAATTCATCAAGCAACTAATCGATGATAGGAATGGTCAATGCTCTGTAATCCACACAGAATCGCCACGAGAGATCTTTCTTGCGTACTAAAAGCACTGGACTAGAGAAAGGGCTCCTACTAGGCCGAATAATTCATGTATGTAACATTTCCGTGACCATCTGTTCCATCACTTCTTTGCTAGCATGGGGATATCTGTAGGGTCTAACAGAAATTGCAGTGACACCAGGAGTTAAAATGTATTGAATGCTCATTCCCTCGGATTGGTGGTAACCCTTTTGGCACAGCAAAAATGTTTTGAAAGTAGTCCAAAATCTCTTGAATCTCCCTTGGTACATCCTTTTGCTGGTCCACCGAGATAGAATGATTCTTGAATTCTAAGGGAACTCCTTTGTAATGAATCGTTTTCGTCGAGGACATTGCTTTGAAGGACAATTTTTGTGTATGCAGGTCTGGATCTCCTTTAAGAATAAATGTTCGGCCATTATACGTAAACATGAATTCATGACAATCCCAGTCCACCATACATTTCCCTAAGGTTCTCAACCACTGTACCCCGAGAATAATGTCTGCTCCTCCAAGTTCTAAAGTGACAAAATCGCTGACAAACTCCAGACCTTGTGTACTAAACTCCACTTGCGGACAGACCCCTAGACCTTCCACTGTCACACCAGTACCCAACAACACTTGTAAACCACTTGCTTGGAGAAGTTTCAGCTTCGCTTGAGTCACCACGTGTGGAGCTACAAAGTTATGAGTAGCACCACTATCCAACATGATGATGACATCCGTTTTGCCAATGTTTCCTCTCATTTTTGTTGTTGTTGGTGAGTCAACGCCTAGAAATGCGTTTAAAGATAGAGTCATAACTGTTGTTCTGGAGAGTTGATCTCCTCCATGATATCTCCTACTTCGTCTGCAAATACTTCCACAGTAAACCCGTCCAACACTGTTAACACTTGAAGACTTTTATTCGGGCAGTTGAGGAGATGATCTCTTGACCACTTTGTAGGGCACTTGAAACACAGACCCAATCTCTTCCTCTCTTTCAACTGTTCTCTGTTATACATATACTGAGGCCTTGAAGATTGTTGTTCTGACACAGCTACACTCGACTTTTCATCTTTGGACTGTGTCTGAGGAGAATTTCCTTGCTTCGAACTATTGTAATTCGAAGAAGATCGCAGCGAAACAAAATTTGGAGGCCATTTATTGTTGCCCTGGATTTGATGTCCGCCGCTTAGGACCTGACATAACATGCTGGATTTCATTTTTAACACCGCGTTTTTATGTTGAGTGATCCCCTGTGGTTCTTTGATCTTGATGACTTCTTGCATCTCTGGTTTCAAGCCGTTGTAAAAGATATCGACCAAAGTCTTCTCATCCAGATTCAGAACAACCGTAGCCAACTCTTCAAACTCATTGACGTACGCGGTAATTGATCCCAACTGTTTGATGCTGAAAAATCTTTTACCCGGTTCTTCTTCCAAACTACCACTGAACCTGTCAATCAGACGTCTCTTAAACTGAAGCCAATCCGTCAATGGTGTAGTTTCCATCTCCCCGTTAAACCAATTCAACACCGGACCTTCGAGGCTGACTGAAACCAACTGGAGACGTGATTCCCCAACATAATTTCCCAACCTGAAAAATCTTTCAACTCTAGCAATTCAACTATACGGACGTGTGCCCTCAAAGATCGGCATATCCACTTTCCGTAGTAGGTTTTCACGATTCTCTAAGGCCGTAGCCATAGACCGATAACCTAATGTTGTATCTCCTCTGTCATGTTCCAAGGAAGGATTAGGTACCTGAGATGTATCGGCTGATGATGTCGCGACGGTTTTTCCTTGTGATTTCTCCACCCGCGCCAACATCTGAGTGATTAATTGGAGGCTACCATCGAGCTTGTCAAATTTCTGATCCAGCGAGTCTAATCGAGTCTCCATCGTCGAGAATCGAGTTTGATTTTGTCGTATACTCCCGATTCAGACGAGCCCAACCTCCTTTGACCACCGCGACCTGTTGCGCGAGATCCTGAACCGTCTCTTGTATCTCGTTCGGCAATTGTTCAGATTCCTCCAAAGATCCCATCGCGAAGCTTCGATCAGTCACCGCACCAATTTGTTATGAACAAAGTTGTAATCCGTAGAAACAGAAAGAATAGAACGACTCTTTTATTAATTTGCAAACGGAATACTCCAATATCCGATTACAAGAGAGACGATCACCAAATCGCCATTGTCGAACCCCCAAATTCAAACAATCTGAAGTTTTAAGCAGAAAATGGATAAAAGAAAACAAAGGTTAATTCCGAACTTATATACACGTTTAATTCGGAATAACAACAACCTTCTACTCGCTCCAGAGTCTTCTCCCTTTTAGCAATTAGTCAACACGGTCTTATGTTGACTTGTCTTGAGCCGTGACCCTCTTCCTTTGCCGGTAATACGATCTTCTGGGCATATCAGTCTGATTCATGCTATTAGTGTCTGCTCTCGTTCAATTCTTTTATTTATTTTTTTACAACTTTCAATTGTTTTAATTGCAGTTTCTTGTTTCAGACATTTTTTTCTATTCAGAACTTTGGGAATTTTGGTTCTATGTTGCTTTAAAAGTTTGGCTGTTATTACTTTGCAACTACTGAAGCCGAACAGAATCAGGCTCGGAAACTCGGAGGTCCGTCCTTTTTGAAAGAAGTAACCGATGCTTATGTTTCATGGCATCTTTATAATGTAACATTAAATAACAACAATATTCTCATACTCAATGACCTTATATCATCGTGAGACGTGATCGTCGTGAGAAGTGACCGTGAAACGTGATCAGAGTTCTAACAATGGACCTCGTAGGTTTCACTTCACATGTGGTTTCATTCATCTGCGATTTGTGCTATGATTCATTAATTCATGTGTTTTTGTTCACATTGCCATTAAACTGTGGTATATAGAATTTGTTTCTTATTGACACTGTTAGATTTGAGGTTTAATATATTTGATTCTTATCCGCACGTGATAGTAGTTAATATGTTCTTAACTTGTTATTGATCTTTACAATTGTTGCTTTCTTTAGTTGTTCGAATGTTGCTTTCGGAATTAAGTGATATGAATGTTTCTTGACATAAAATTTGTATCTAAAAAGGTATCCAAGTTAGAAAATACAGGTTTGTAGTCATTTATTAAGCTAAATTCGAAATGAAACCGGTTTGTAAATAAACGCGCGGGTTAGCAGGGTCAGCCCGCTAACCCGTAGAATACATGCGGTTTGGGTTTGAGCCATAAGATTTTGGACCGCAGCCCGCTCGGGCCGGTCCGCCAGACCCGAGAAAAATCTGAAACCGCATCGGATTGGGTTATTTGGACTCGGACCGACCCGTTTGACATCTCTAGGTATCCACTATCCATGAAGTTTTAATTATATGTTTATATTGGAAAAATATGTGACTAAATCAATAGAGGAAAAGAAGTTGATTAAGTTATCGGTAATTGTGAATCTCCTAGTTAGATTTTGCTAAATAATTATTTTTAAAACTTTTGAGTGCATTTTTATCTAGATTTTGTTATGGAATCAAACAAAAAACGTATAACTTTTGGAAATTTTCTAAAAACTTTTATACGGTTTATGTTTTGGGATTTTTATAAGAATCGTTATTCTCACAATTAATTAAAAGAAAACTTTAGACAATAAAGTATTCGCCTCAATTTGTTTTTCCCTATTACACACATTAAGAGTTCATCGGAATCCCCCTGCAATAATAACATGAAGAAACCCTGAAGATGCATGAAAATTGTGAATCCTAGAATTCTACCTTTTTGTGTAAACGTTTATATAGATACAAGAGATCTAGAGTTAAGTTACATGAACTATAAGAAACTATTGTGTTGGGACAAGATCATAAGCTTGACCTTTGCAATGAACAAACACTCGATATCTCAAACAAGTCAATTCACGAGTCAGTAGAAGAAAACTGAGAAAGATTGATAAAAAAACTTCAATGTTTTTAAAACCGATAAATTGCTTTATTAAAAACATTGAAGTTTTTTATTCGTAAAAATGTTAAAGTTATCAAGACAATTTGTAAAATGTTAATTTTTATTTAGTAAAGTATGCTTTTTGATGTGATTTATCTTAGACAAATTGCTGCTATTTACATGTTATATATGTTTTTTTTGTTTGATCACTTGTTTTTGCTAACCTTCTTAATTAAGGTGTCTACATTTTCTCCCTCTAGCAAGTAACAACTCTTACTTGAATATTGATGAAATTTTTAATTATCCGGACATTAAAAAAGTGTAAGACCAGATCAGTATATGAAAAGTAAGTTTAATATAAAATATCAAATTAGGTGAATACACCATTTATATTTTATTAAGCATAGCCTTTAACTCGTATTACATTATTACTTAAGTGTTGAAAAGAGAAACACTCTTAGCGACTTAAATTCAGTTCTTAAACTTGGCCTCAAGGTCTTTGACAACATTGACATCCAATTGGAACGCCATAGCCAGAACATCTGGATTAATTGGAGGCTTCGAGCCAAACACAGTATTAGCGATCGTGATGACACCAGCGTTCTGACTACTCAGTCCCGCAAAGGCCACGGCGGGTGTTTTCCCAATATTCACCTGAAAATGTATCATTCCTATGGGGAATACAAAAACGTCACCTGGATGCAATACTTTGGCGAACAAACGATTGTTATCTTGATTGGAAGAAACGAAACCGACGTATAATGTTCCCTCTAAAAGTACAAGAATCTCGGTGGCACGTGGGTGCGTGTGAGGCGGGTTTTGGCCATACGGCGCATAGTCTATGCGAACTAAGGATATTCCCATTGTGTTTAGCCCTGAAATCTGATCAACATTGACCGTTGTCACGTTGGATTTGACATCATTATCAGTGTTTCCGGCCTTGTTGAGGCCTGAAAAGAAGAAGTCGTCTGCCCACACTTGCTTTGGATCCTTACAGAACTTACCATTCACGAAAACTACACATAGAAATATTGTTTTGAAAAGTATATGATTACAACATTTGATTTAAGCATAGTAATTAATGGAGAAAAGTAAGTAGAGAATTAAAGGAAGTGGATATTTTTCATACCACCATTGTTGAGGTTCTTAATGGCTACACAGAAGTCTTGGAGTGGACTTGGATCATAAGCATTTCCAAAGGGAATGGCCAATGCCAAAGTGATAACAACGAGGAGATACTGAGAAAACTTCATTTTGAAACAAAAGGTTATGCTAATGCGTTTTCAATATTTGGTATTTGTGTTGTTTATGATTGTGTGTTGTTTGTGAAGCATTAGTGCTTACAATTTATAGGGAAAGATTGTATGTCATGTTTGACGTGGTCCAAAGTCATTCTATACATTTATTTGTATTTAGCATTTTTCAAAGGGGCAGTTAACTTACTCTCTCTTTTATTTAAATTGGATTTGCATGACAATATACACAAGATGGATGTAATTGGCACGGTTAGTAATTTAGTATGGAAGGGACAATTGTAAAATGAGCGAAACAAACGCACAAAACAAAATTTTATTGGTAACTTTAATATTATTTTGTTCACGTCAATTTTAAATTATTTTAAGAGACCAGATTGGTTTTCTTTCACAGTTCATGATTATCTAATGGTACAGTTTAACCGTGGTTATGCAATTTTTGTAGCACAATCGCATTTTTGTAGACATGCAAAGAGATTAGCCTTATGAACCTTTATGAACAATTTGTTCAGAGCGAACGTATATATCAACAAATACAAAATATTGCAAGCTCGAATCGACAATAGATTATCAACACGTGGTAGCTTTTTCGCGCTGACGTGTCAAAATTGCTGGAGATTACTCACCTCATTACATACGATTTGTTCAGAGCAAACATATATATCAACAAATACAAAATATCAGATCAACTATATACTTTTAAAGATCATGTGAGGATCAAATTGTGTATCTTAAAATATTTTAACATAACTTAGCTCTAATACCAAATAATGGAGCCGAAACGATAAAATCGGAAGTCCATAGATTTCTCAAAATATTCGGGTGACACTTTTTTCTTTTAATATCGTTTAATCGCCAAAACGAATATCATATATAAGATAGATAAATATTAAAAGAAGACATCTATAAAGTTACTTGATGTAGTTCTATAGAAGTTTCCAAGTTTCTTTAATATTTCTATTTAATGGGTTGTTTTGCTAACCTTATTCAGAGCAGTTGAGTAATTATTTTCCTTGGTCCATCCACTTAACAAGTATTAAAATTTTGAGTAGGTATCCACTATCCATGAAGCTTAAATTATATGCTTATATTAGAAAAATGTGTGACTAGAGGAACATTATCTGATTTTGTTATCAATTGTGAACTACTGCAACAACGACAAGACAACGAACAATGACCAAACCATCTGCGAAGGTTTCACGAAAATCAACCGTTTGAACTTTCTCTTGCAATAACCACGCTTTCATGATATTACAGAAGCATAAGAGTTCAACGAACAATATTGACCAAACCATCTTATTTTCAACATGCATATATATGCAAGAGAGATTTACGTTATTTGTTTTTTTTTTTTGCTAACAATTTACGTTAACTGTTTAAATTTTAAAGTATAAAGTTTAAAAAAAAAAAAAAAATTACGTTATACACTTCTCTCAATTTGGAGTGTGAATGTTATTTTCAAACTGAACCTATCCTAAGTTCAAATGTTTGTCCCGACTAGGCTGATCTCGAAACAAAATATATCCACCATGGTGAATAAAATGCAAAGAAAAAAATGATAGCAACAAAAAAAAAAAAAAAGAGAACAACAAAAAACATGAAGTGTGGTGGTAGCTGAGCCTGCTCAAGATTATCATGAGCTGCTCTAGGACGAAATATATTTTTTTGGCCCTTAGAGAATGAACAACGGTGATAAAATCATCATTTCTTAGTAATAAAATATTGAAAAGAAAGAATAAATGAAGAGAGAGATTGAGAATTGTATCTTCGCGAAGATATTTTGGGAAGATGGTAAAAAACGTTTCTCACACTTGTTTACGTTTAATTGGCTGCTTCTTTTTACTATTCAATATTTAATTAAATTAATTAATTATATTAATTTTTTATTTATAAGAGACGTTTAAGTGTAGATTTACCGTATCCTCTTAGAATTTGTTTTTTGGACATTTTGCCTGAAATAAAATTATTTTTTTTGAAAACCAAAAAAAAAATTCCTGCACCGTCGTACTCCCCACGTCCTCCTTTCTAATCAGGCCCTGTGTTGTTGTTGACTTAAAATCAATATGTACAATTCCTATACCGAAGAATGCGTGTAATAGGATAAAAAAGAGCCCTATTACACGCATTAAGAGTTCAACGGAACTCAGCGGAAATCATAACATGAAGAAACTCTGAAACTGCATTTAAGGTGTGTACATTTTCTGATTGTTCACAGTTTGTATTTGATAACTTGTTTTTGCTAAATTTCTTAAGGTGTGTACATTTTCTGATTTTCTCCCTCTAACAAGTAACAACTTTTAAAGACTTATTTGAGTATCGACGAAACTTTAATGACCCTGACATTTAGAAGATATAAAAGTAAATCAAGTAATCAACATAGGAAAAGTAAACTTAGTGTAAAATATCAAATTAATTAGGTGAATAACCCACTTTTATTTTATTAGGCAATAGCCTTTAATTCGTATTACATTATTACTTAAATGTTGCAAATATAAACTCTCTTGTAGTGACTTAAATTCAGTTCTTAAACTTGGCCTCAAGGTCTTTGACAACATTGACATCCAACTGGAACGCCATAGCCAGAAAATCTGGATTAATCGGAGGATTCGACCCAAACACAGTATCTGCAATCGTGATAACACCAGCGTTCTGACTACTAAGTCCAGCAAAGGCCACGGCGGGAGTTTTACCAATGTTCACCTGAAAATGTATCATTCCTATGGGGAATACAAAAACATCGCCTGGCTGCAATACTTTGGCGAATAAACGGTTGTTGTCTTGATTGGAAGAAACAAAACCGACATATAATGTTCCCTCTTGAAGGACAAGAATCTCGGTGGCACGAGGGTGCGTGTGAGGCGGGTTTTGGCCATACGGCGCATAGTCTATGCGAACCAGGGATATTCCCATAGTGTTTAGCCCCGAAATCTGATCGACATTGACCGTTGTCACGTTGGATTTGACATCATTGTCGGTATTTCCAGCCTTATTGAGGCCTGAGAAGAAAAAATCTTCTGCCTTCGCTTGCTTCGGATCCTTACAGAACTTACCATTCACAAAAACTGCACATAGATTATGTTTCAAAGCATAAGATATCACATAGAATATATATCATTTTTAAAGAGAAAATAGAGAGTTAAAGAAACCGGGTTTTATATACGCACCACCATTTTTGGGGTCATCAATTGCGACACAGAAGTCTTGGAGTGGACTTGGATCATAAGCCTTGGCAAAGGAAATGACGAAAGCCAATATGGTAATCAGGATGAGAAACATGGAAACCTTCATTTTCAAACAAAAGGTTTCGATAATGCTTTTTTTTTATTAGTGCTTATATGTGTGTTGTGTTGTGAATTGTGAAGCATTTGAGCTCGGTATTTATAGGACAAGGTTATGTCATATTTGACATGGTCCAGTTCATTGTATATATTTGTATTTCGTATGTTTCAAAGTGGCAGTTCAAAAACGTTTAACAAGTCAATCGATAACTAATCTATATTTAATTAAATTTAGATTTGCATGACTATATACACAGCACCACGACCAAAGCTTGTCAGTTACTGATTTGTAATATATTGATCGATTAAACTAGTCAATACAACTGTGTATATTCAAGAAATCTGAAAAAAAATCTTCAAATAATTAAACAAAAACTATATGGTGTGCTACGAGTGATACATCTCCAACATGGTACCGTAGACTAAATGATTTTGTTTAATGTGTTTTGGCATCGTGAGTAGGCGAATGGAAATGAAATACGATGAGTGCAGTAATGAATCAGATTTTTTAGTGTACTTCGATTTTTCTTTTTTAATTTCAAACATTTTTATATTCTTATTTCGGTTTTGGAGAAATATATTAATTAATTTATTTATGATTTATTACTAATTTAAGAATATGATAACCATAAAATTATTTTGATTTCTCACGCCATATAGTATCTGATTTGCGAAGGCTTATTTATCACTATTTTTTTTTTACTAAAAAACGAATTTTAGTTGTCATTAATTACAAACCCGCCATTCAAAATTATAAAACACTGAAGTACGAAATTTCATTGTCTTAAATCATGTATTTTAGCAGGTATATGATATGTTGACAGATTTTTGGCAGATATAGAAAAATCAATCACATGCAAGCATGCATACTTGATACTTATGACGAAAGCAGATTTATGATAGACTCTGTAAATACGTTATGAACACGGCATATTTACAGAAGACGTCCTTAATGCTTTTATGGACATATTTACAACAAACACGAACAAGTCTTCAATGTAAATAATTCTGCTTTTATTTATAGATAGAATGGTATAGTTATTAGAAAGAATATTCTCAAAAAATATAGGTTGTTTGGGTAAAACAATGTTTAGGTGCGCATTATCTTGGTTATTTTTTTATATTTTTTTTATGATGCAGGTATCCGGTATCTTTACGGACCCGACTAGACCCCGAAGCAATCACGCTAAACACGGACGCGGAACGGGTATCATTATCTTGGTTATTTTCAAAGTTTATTGGTCTATTTGGAATGGTTGTCTCTTAAAAAAAAAGTAATGACTAGTTCAATGTAGGAAAAATTAAGTTTAATATTGAAATATCAAATTACGGGAAAAAAACATCATTTAGTTGGTAAATATCATTTGACCAAAAAACAAAAACAAAAAAAGTTGGTAAATATCCCAGTCTTTAACCACTGCAAACGAAAAGTCACGTTTTTGTACAATTCATTCTTCCAGATGATACGTGATCATATTCATTGATTCTGTAACAATCGCATCATGCACTTCTTTTTTTTTTCTTTTTATAAATATTTAAGTTTTATTTCTCCAAAATCAAGTAATGGTCACTCGTCGAAGGATTCATTCACAAAATGTGTTGAGAAATCGTTGTCAGAGTCTTTCTACTGTGTTTTCATCAATTTGATTCATTCACCATATGTGTTGAAAAATCGTTGTTAGGAGTCTTTCTACTATGTTTTCATCAATTTGGTTGGTAACTGTGAACGAATTATCAAATGTTAAAAATATATAATTCTCTCCCAAGCTATGAATATTAGTTTGTGATTAGGCCGTGTATCATTCAATTTAGTAAAAGAAAGAAAAATATCATATTAAGGTTATTTTAGCGCTTGCTCAATGGTAAAACCCAAATATTGTTACAGTTTTTTTTTCATAAGAGAAATCAAATGATATAATTTATGATTTTAGATGTGATTTAGTAGCCAATTGATGCATTTCTATGAAAGTTTCTCTACTACTCCCTCCGTTTTGATTTAAGTGTCGTTCTAGACTTATTTTTTTGTTTACAAATAATTGTCGTTTTCGGATTTCAATGCAGATTTATGATAAATTTTCCAGTTTTATCCCTACCATTTCAGCTTATTAATTATTCCTATCAAACAAAATATTGTTTTAATGAAGGGTAAAATAGAAAAATTTAATGTTTTCTTAATTTGTGTGAAATATGCTAAAACGACACTTAATAAAAAACAGAAGGAGTAATATGTAGTATTTTATTTTCTGGATTGTTTTTCGCTAACTTATTTATTGGATTGAGTATTTTCTTTATCCTTAACAATTCTTAGACACCTTATTAGGTATCCATGAAAATTTAATTACATTACTAAAATGCAAGGTTTGTTATATATAGGAAATATTAGAATATTGAAATCAGGTGAACAACACCATTGTTTACTTTATTTAACATAATTCTTAGGTTTACGTTATTAATTAATTGTTACAATGATAACCACACTTAACGACTTAGATTCATTTCATGGACCAAACTTGGCCTGAAGTTCTTTGACAATATTTGGATCCAACTGGAACGCCCTGGCTAAAACCTCTGGATAAATCGGAGGGTTTGACCCGAACACAGTGTTTGCGATTGTGATCACACCAGCGTTCTGACTACTCAATCCAGCAAAAGCCACCGCAGGGACTTTTCCAACGTTTACCTGAAAATGAATCATTCCTATGGGAAACACGAAAACGTCACCCGGGTACAATACTTTGGCGAATAAACGGTTGTTGTCTTGATTGGAAGAGACAAAACCAACGTATAATGTTCCTTTGACAAGGACAAGGATCTCTGAGCCACGAGGGTGCGTGTGAGGCGGGTTTTGACCACCATATGGCGCGTAGTCTATGCGGACCAATGATATTCCCATGGTGTTTAGCCCTGGGATCTGATCAACATTGACCGTTGTCACGTTGGAGCCAACTTGATTTTCGGTGTTCCCGGGCACGTTGAGGCCTGAGAAGAAAAAATCTGTTGCATTGACTTGCCTCGGGTCTTTACAGAACCTACCATTCACAAAAACTGCATGCAGAAATATATTTCCAAAGGGTATACGTACGTTATTACAACATCAAAGTTAAAACATAATTCATAAGGAGAAAAGTAGAGAAATAATTAAACGGGTTTCTTTTCGTACCGCCATTTAGGTCACCAATGGCGACACAGAAATCTTGGAGTGGACTTGGATCATAAGCATTGGTAAAGGAAATGATGACCAAAGCCAATATGGCAATAGGGATGAGAGACTGAGAAACCCTCATTTTTTTTCAAACAGTAGGTTATCTTATTAATGCTCTCTCTAAACTTGTTCTACGTGTGTTGTTTGTGATGCATGAGTGCTTTAATATTTTATAGGACAAGAGCATGCCATATTTGACATGGTCCAAAATGATCATATTTCCTTAATTGTATTTAACGTGTCGTAACTTGCAGTTCAAAATGTTTAATGGACTGTTAGTTACAGAAGAGCATTTAAACAACAACAAAAAAGCGACCGGTAGTTGTAATTCCATTAGGAAAATTGGCCAAATGTTGATGGGTAGATATATATCAAAGAACGTAAGGCATGATTTTTGGAGAATATAACCACGATGGCTTAATTTATTTTATTAAATGAAATCGGATTTTCATAATACTGTATCTAGGTAAGACACGACCAAAAGTGTCATAGGGGAAACTTATCTTATCTTTCAATTATGCCGTTAATGGCACGAGAATACAGCATGGTGCCACTTCAGCCGTAGCAGCTACGTACATTCCACCATTCGTATCCTACAAACTTACGAGTCTCTGTCCGCTGACATCGTTGAAGCGAGTTCTCATTTGTTTTTTCCTTGCCAATCACCTGTTTTTTTAGTGTTAATTGGATCGATGCAAAGGGAAATAATTAGATATATATATATATATATATATATATATATATATATATCTTAAAATAAATAAATAAACGACCAGAGTTATTAACTTACATAAATTTCCAATTCAAAATTAGTTGCTAGTTAGTATATTGGCGCATGCCATTTAAATATTACATAGAATCTTTGTCAACTTCCATCCAATATAAGTTGTTATTCCCTAGTACACATCCTAGAGATGATGTTTTTTTTTGTTGCTATTGATCTTGGTATATTCGAGTATGGATTGGCGAGATCAATTTTGGATTGAGTTGATTTTGATGGAACCATTTTTTGGTCGTATCGATTGTGGATTGATTAAACTGTGTGAATCACACTCTAATACTATATTAAGTTACATGAATTTTTAATTCAACAATTAATAATTGACAATCAATAAATCGATTAATATATTTTATATATTATTTTCGGATTTTCTAATGTGAATATTATTTCACATATACGATTGACTAAAAAAAAACAATTTCACATTCACCTTTAGCATTCACATATATAAACCTCTATGATTCCGAGGAGATGGAGTCGATTTAGTTTATCACGGTTAGGTAGAGAGGGTATCATAGAATCTATCTCTAGATGTTGAGAATCAAATTTTAGCTCAATTTTTGTCGAGAATATTTATAATTGTCGATGAAAAATATCTTCTTCTTTTTTCATCTCATATTTTATGGGCAATTTTTTTAAAGAGCACAAACTAAAGCTTTTTAATCAAATTTAGTTTCATACGTTCATTTGTTCATAAATAGCCTTTAATAAAACTATGAAACCCTTTCTAAATGTGTATAACGGCTTTCTTAAGACTTTCTAAATTTTCATTAAAGTTAGGAAACCCTTTCTAAATGTGTGTAACGGCGTATAACAGCTTTCTAATAATGCTAAAAATGATTAACAAAAAATTTAGGGTTATTTTTGAACTAAAAACTTAAAATAGGCTTTTTGAGATAATTTCAAATCAAAGAAAAATACATAAGCTATATCCCCGGAACGAAGTTCACTCATGACGAAAAATATCTATATGGCAACAAGGTTCAAAATGATGATTAGTTCGCATGAGGATCTGATGGAGATATCACACGAAAGATAAAAAGCTATTCTGATGTGTATACCGGTAACGAGGATATTCATGAGTATTTATTCAGGCCCAAAATACTTCCTAGGGTGAATGTAACAAGTTTTGAAAAAGCCCACTTAAATTGAGGCCCATCAATACCTCGTTACCCTTGCTGGAACAGAAGAAACTCCCCACTCAAATCCCTAATTTCCCCTGAAACGACGAATCTTACAGCTAATGTCGTCTCCGGCTAGATCTTCCGGGGAAGAGCCAACGAGGAAGAAGAAGAAGAAGCCGTCGCTGGTACTCCCACAGACGATTCCTTCACTTCCTGATGATTTGCTGTTGAGCTGCTTCGCACGCACCTCTAGATTGTACTACCCGACTCTCTCCCTCGTCTCCAAGATATTCCGATCTCTCCTTGCTTCGCCGGAGCTTTACAAGACCCGATCCTCCTTAGGCCGCACCGAGAGCTGTCTCTGTGTGTGCTTACAATTCCCTCCTGACCCTAACCCTCGCTGGTTCGCTCTCTGCCGGAAACCCAATCGAAAGAAGGAGAAGAAGTCAAGTGGCAACCTTTTGGTCCCAATACCAAATCCCGATTCTCCTGAAGCTCATTGGGCAGGTGTGGTTTCAGTTGGTTCTAGCATCTACACCATTGGACCAATCAACGGTTCGCCTTCCTCTGAAGTCTGGGTTTTAGACTGCCATTGTCTCGCTTGGCAAAAGGCTCCGAGCATGCGTGTGGAGCGAATTTTCCCAGTGGTTAACGTCTTTGATGGAAAGATATATGTAGCAGGAGGATGCAGAGACTGCGACTCCTCCAATTGGATGGAGGTTTTCGATCCGAAAACCCAAACTTGGGAGCATGTGTTGTGCCCTGTTGCAGAGAGTTTCAGAAGTGGCGTATACAAGAGCGCGGTGATTGAAGGAAGAATCGTTTACATGTCTTGGAACGAGGGTGTGGCTTACAAGCCAGAGGAAGATAGATGGGAAGCCATAGGACAGCTGGCTTATTTGGATTTAAGAAGGCCATGGCTTTCTGATTGCGTGATCGGTAACGTACTCTATTGCTGTAGTAATTCAGATGGGCTCAAATGGTACGACCCTAAGAGACACTGCTGGATGAATGTGAAGGGTTTGAAAGGACTGCCTAAGTTTGCTAGTTATGGGCCTTATGGCTGTGTTAATCTGTCAGATTATGGTGGGAAGCTGGCTGTTTTCTGGACCAAGTGTTCTCGTTCTAGCGGCTATGAGGAGACGAGGATTTGTTGTGCGGTGATTGTCCTCGAAAGACGCAACAGTGAGGAGATTTGGGGAACGGTCGAGTGGCTTGATCATGTTCTTACAGTTCCTGAGTCTGTTAGACTCGAGTGTGCTCTTTCTCCTACTGCTTGATGGATCGGCTCTGTAGTGAATCTTGAGTGATGATGGTAGTGGATTAGTTTAGTTGGCATCAGGCTGAAAAAAGTAGAAGATTAGCTTATTTTGTGCTGGAGACTATAACTAAGTTACCGTTTTTGCGCATATGCATAGGAAGAAGAACTCCTTGTTCTAAAAGATGCACAATCGGAGAGAGTTTGGTCGAGTGGTGAACAGAACTCCTTGTTCTATTTGGTTGCTTATTACAATCTTATAAACCAATGAACATGTCTTCTTTTCACCTGCCCAAGCTCGCAAGAAACCCGAGTTCTATATTGGAATTGGAAGCTCAAGCTCGAGCTTTGCTCCATGGAATGCAGATAATTAGATGGGTTGTTTTTGAAGGAGACAGTTTCCAGCTACATCAAAAGTTCTCTGATTGTTCATAACTAAGTTTTAAATTCTCTATAAAGTATCTGTATTTTGTATGTATAACCATTTTGCTTGTTCTGAAATTAATAAGAAGGAAGCTTAAAACAAGAAGAATTCATTCACTGTCACAAAGAATATAGCTTAAGCTTATGGAAATATATAATTATTCATGGCCATTGAGCTCTGCTATAATGGTTAGTACTTACATTTTAAGTGGCTTTACCTCTATCTGTGGTATATTATTTTAAGTATAGATATGAATACATAAAATGTGAATAATTAGGTTTAATTGGACGATGATGATTGATGACCGAGATTTGGTACAAGAGGGAAGAATTATATATGTATATATAAATGACGTTGATTTTCAATTCAAAATGAATAATTAGTATATTGACCCATGTCATTTCTATATTATGTAAAATTTTTGCCAATTTCCAAAATAGGATATGATTCTCTAGTACACTCTTTCGAAATGATGATATTTTTGGCCATTGATCCTTGGATACTCGAGTATGGATCGGCAGGATCAATTTTGAAATGAGTCGATTTTGATGGATGAGATCAATTTTTGGTTGTATCGATTGTGAATTGGTTAGACTGTGTGGATCAGACTATACTTTATAAGTTATAGAAATTTTCAGCTCAACAATAATTGACAATGAATAAATTGATTCTTATATTTTATATATTATTTCAGATTTTCTGATATTGGTAACTATTCCCTAGTAAGAAACTAAGAATTGTAAGCTAGTTCAATGACTAAATCGAAGTTTTAAGCTCGAATGTCAAGGTGTCAAAACACATTAGTTTTAATATGTTTGACATCTCTTATAATGATAATTTTTCTTAAATTTTTTCCTTTAACAATTTTTTTTTAGGCCAACGGTATAAAAAATGTTACAACCATACGTTCCAACATAATTTATTATTAAAAATGATAACTAAAAATATAAATTACTTCATTTACATTGTGGAGGGGCATTGGTCTTTTTACTTTGACTTGAAAGACCAAAAAAATATTCAGGTAATCATCAAGATTGTGTATGTTATCAAAATTTTATAAGTTGCGAGTTAAATCGTTGATCCTGATTTTATTTTTTGATATTGTGCGTGCTTTAATTATTTGATCAGAACCAAAAACATGACAAAGTTTTGAACAGAAGCCTCATGTATAGTTTAGCACAAGATCATGATTTTTGTATCATCTTTAAATAAGTTTTCAGCAATTTTTTTAAAACAATGAGGCACTCCATGTAACAAAGTTTTTGTTTGAATATAATTTAACATTAATTCAAAAATATATATATAATGGAACTCACAAAAGAATACCATTTCATTGAAATCAACTAAGAAGAAGCAAACTGAACCAAGTCAGGATGAAATCGAGTTAATTTCTTTGTTTGTTCTTTTCTTTGTATCCCGGTGACGAGGTATTAATGAGTATTTATTCAGGCCCAAATACTTCATAGGGTGCATGTAACAAGTTTTGATAGCTCACTTATAATGGGCCTACATTGAGGCCCATTAATACCTCGTCGTCTCTCAGGCGAGAACTCTTCTTGCTTGAACAGAAAATTTCTACTCAACGCCCTAATTTTCCCTGAAACGGGCAAGTGCTAATGTCGTCTCCGGCTAGATCTTCCGGGGAAGAGCCATTGATTAAGAAGACGAGGAGGAAGAAGAAGAAGCCGTCGCTGGTACTCCCACAGACGATTCCGTCACTTCCTGATGATTTGCTATTGAGCTGCTTCGCACGCATCTCTAGACTACACTACCCAGCTCTCTCCCTCGTCTCCAAGAGATTCCGATCTCTCCTTGCTTCTCCGGAGCTTTACAAGACCCGATCTTTCTTAGGCCGCACCGAGAGCTGTCTCTATGTGTGCTTACTGTTCCCTCCTTACCCTAGCCATCGCTGGTTCAGTCTCTGCCGGAAACCTAATCGAAAGAAGGAGAAGAAGTCGTCAAGTTGCAATCTTTTGGTCCCAATCCCAATACCCAATTCTCCACAAGTTCATTGGCAAGGAGTGGTTACAGTTGATTCCAGTATCTACGCCATTGGCGGAACAAGCGGCGATTCACCATCCTCTAGCGTCTGGGTTTTAGACTGTCATTGTCATGTTTGGCGCAAGGCTCCAAGCATGCGTGTGGAGCGTGGTTGCCCAGCGGCTAATGTCTTTGATGGGAAGATATATGTAGCAGGAGGATGCAAAGACTTCAATTCCTCAAACTGGATGGAGGTTTTCGATTTAAAAACCCAAACTTGGGAGCATGTGCTGTGCCCTATTGCAGAGAGTTGCAGAAGTAGCGTATGCAAGAGCGCGGTGATTGGAGGAAGAATCTTTTTCATGTTTGGGGACGAGGGTGTGGCTTACAAGCCAGAGGAAGATAGATGGGAAGCGATAGGAGTGCTGACTCTTTTGGGTTTAGGATGGCCATGGCAATCTTATTGCGTGATCGATAACGTACTCTATTGCTGTATTATATTTGGTGGACTCAAATGGTACGACTCTAAGAGACATTACTGGATGAGTATGAAGGGTTTGAAAGGACTGCCTAAGTTTGCTGGTTATGGCTGTGTTAAACTGGCGTGTTATGGTGGGAAGCTGGCTGTTTTTTGGACCAGGTATTTTCGTTCTAGCGGCTATAAGGAGACTAGGATTTGGTGTGCGGTGATTGCGCTTGAAAGACGCAACGGTGATGATGAGGAGATTTGGGGAACGGTCGAGTGGCTTGACCCTGTTCTTACAGTCCCTAACTCTTATACACTCGAGTGTGCTCTTGCTCCTACTGTTTGATGAATCGGCTCTGTAGTGGATTAGTTTAGTTGGCATCAGGCTGCAAATGTAGAATGTTAGCTTATTTTCTGCTGGAGACTATAACCAAGTTACCGTTTTTGCGCATATGCATAGGAAGAAGAAGTGTAACAAGATGCACAATCGGAGTGAGTTTGGTCCTGTGGTGAACAGAACTCCTTGTTCCATTTGGTTGCTTATTACAATCTTATTAACCAATGAACATGGCTTCTTTTCACCTGCCCAAGCTCGCAAGAAAACCGAGTTCTATGTTGGAATTGGAAGCTCGAGCTTTGCTCCATGGAGTGCAGATAATCTGTATTTTGTATGTATAACCACGTTGTTTGTTCTGAAATTAATAAGAACGAAGTTTAAAACAAGAAGAATTCGTTCACTGTCATCAAGAATATAGCTTAAGCTTATGGAAATATTTACGATTATGTATAACCATGGATTCTAGTTGCTTTTGTGTAAAAAGGGAGTCTGTGTTTTTGTGTTGTGCGTATGTTAGTATATTGAGTAATCTGATCTGGAACTGCAGCAAGAGAGTGAAGGAGATTTTGCAACAATTGGGAGCTAAATTCAATAGCCCTCTATGAACTAATATGTGTATTACATTGATACAGATTTGTACATGCTCACCAGAGATTCAGAGAGTATGTATGTACAATGGAAATCATATATAGTAAGATCAAACGACTCTTTTTTTTTTTTTTCCATCCAGACATTAAGATTACGTAGTACATATCTAAACTGTGCATGTTACACAGGATAGATTCAGTAATTACCTTGTCTAATGTCTCTCTTGGACAACTACGACCTAAATATGTTTATTACATTGATTCATAATCTCAATTTTTCACCGAGAAACAGGAGAAACAAGAAAGCCAGCCACCTTCATTTCCCGGTTTCGGACCATCCGGGTACAAACCGAACTTCTGGTCCGATCTTGATATATCCGTTTCACCACTTTCACTCTTCACCTTAAGTGACGTCTTTCGATCTTGTTGGTACTCTGGTAATCTACAGAAACATAAATCATTTTTTGTAAAAAAACTGGTTCTGACCAAGTAACCAATTCGGTACCGGTTAGGTCTAACCAATCTGGTTCTGACAAGTAAACCGGTTTTTAAGATTGGACAAAACGACTTACGTGGGAAATGCGAAAGATGCTGCGCTGTTATTACTTGTGTCGGAGCGATAAGACTTGGTCGGAGTTAACGGAATTTGTTGTGGTGGATCCGGTTTAGGTACATTGGTTAAGCCATCTCGATTACTGGTTTTTGGTCCCGTTTCCGGTACGGGGATATTGACTTCTTTCGTTCCAGCGTCGGTCAAAGTGATTTTGTTATCATTGTTGTTGTTGTTGTTGTTAATATACGAAGCAGTATAATCAAAATTGGAGAGTTCTCCAGATTTATACATTGTGGAGAAACTTTGATCTCCCATGTGAATACTGAACAATGATTCGTTCGATTGCATGCTCCACTCTTGTTTAGGAGTCATCGTGGTTGCGAAAACCGACGGTGGAATCCGATCTGGTTCATAGGGTTTTGTTTCCTTGTCCATTATTGTATATCTGTCTCCAAAGAAAAAAAATTTAGAAGAAATGATTAGAGAGATCAATGTGTGTAATTAGATTTTTTTTTTTTTTTCAAAAATGAAATAGTTGTAACCAAAAGAAGAGCACTCAATAACCTTAATTTGGTCGAGTTCTCTAATAACCAAAAAGGCTGAAAAGAACAACTTCTTTCGTTTCTTCAAAATGTGTGTGGAAAATAAATTAAACATTGTGTCTTCATTAATAATGACTGCCTTTTCCGTTGAATAACAACCGTAATTAACCTAACTAACTAATCTCTATTAGGGAATTAATTATAGAGACAGAAAGTTTGGACTTCAGTTATAAGTTATAACCAAATCTGTGTCATCCTTGGATAACAAACGTACTTAAACGTTTGGACTTCAGTTATAAGTTATAACCAAAAATTTGCTTGTTGAAGAATTGGGACAAATCCAAAGGCTGGGAGCGTAATTCGGAGCTGTTATTATTATACAAACAGAAAGTTTTTCCAAACTACCACATGTAAACGCTATGGGGTTATTAGTATCCGATTTGGTCGATAAAGAAGAAGATTTTTTTTATTTTTCATCGAAGAATACGACGGGGGTAGGAGAATACTTTAGGGAGTAAACTGATTTGTCCGCATAGATTTAGGTTTAACGATTTTGGTGAGATTTTGGTATGAAATTGGTAAAATATCTAATTAATAGAATATATATGTTTCGTACTGAATTCCTACGAATAATCTACCAATAGAGTTTGGTAGGAAAGTGATTAGAAATTTTTTGATGAATTTCTTATTTTGTTAATGGTTAAGTATTTTCAACCGACTTCCTACCATTTTCTGATCGAATTTCTTACCGTCATTGGTTTGGTAGTAAATTGTTAGAAAATATCTGAACAGCTTTAATTAATATGAAATTTCCTACCAATTTTCTACCACTTTTATTTGTTGTCATAATTTCGTAAGAAATTGGTAATAATTTTTTTTTACCAATATTTTTTTGTAGAAATTTACCATATTTTCTTGTAGTAACAGACCAAACTTGGTTAATGTTTATTAACATTGGGGGTTTTTTAAAACCAAAAACCTAATAAAAAAGTTTTGTACATGTTTTTGACAAAGATGAGGGTTTCTTTACCCATTTTCCATAAAACAGGATACTCGGGACAACTATAATTGGACGTATTTAGGTTCAATATGGCCCATTAGAGATAGATGGGTTTCAATGGAAATTATATGTAAAAAACAATTATTGGTGTGTATGCTCCTCGTATATCATCTTATCTACAAGAAGTTTATATGCTACTAAAATACAAAAAGTGTTGTAGTAATTTCGCCAGGAAATCAAAATGGAGATTTCGTTGCATAAGCAGATTTTCAACAACGGAAATAAGCTCTTCAATTGTAAGCTCTTAACACTTTTCTTCTTCCTCTAGACTTTTGTTTTCTTTCACTAACCAATTGAGTTTCTATCTGTCCGTTTGTTTTGCTTTAAGCTCGACAAAACCGATGGGTTTGGATAGAACACTTCCAAGTAACAGATTCTCTCCCCGCAAACTCAAAAAATCTGTTTCATAATCCTACAAGTTGTCCAATGTTGTCCATTATCACTACAAGAAAGAGCAGAAACCATTTAAGAGTAAGAGTTGGTTAACTGCAGTTTGATAGAAAATTATGTTTGTTAAAAAAAATTTAGAAATGTTGTCTGTCATTTAGAAATGTTTGATAGAACTTAGTTTTGTTATTTATTTGAGATATTGTTTTTTTTTTCATTTTCTATGATTCTACAATTTTTTAGTGATGCCATATGTTAAAATTAAATTTATTAGTAGCATTGTGAATAGTTCTTTTTCTAAGAAAAAAAAAATATGAATACGTTTTGATACATAAGTATTCCAATTTAAATAAACAGATGTGATTATACAACTTAGGTTTGTGCAATAAGGAGAAGAAGAGTGCATTCGGACTCGGATACGTACGTACTGTTAGAGGCAGGACAAGATGAACAGTTTGTGTCCGAAGACGAACTCAAAGCTAAGCTAAAAGGCTGGCTCGAGAATTGGCCCGCAGAGACTTTGCCACCGGACCTGGCTAGGTTCGATGACCTCGATGAAGCCGTTGATTTCTTGGTTAAAGCTGTATGTGAACTTGAGATTTATGGAGAAGTAGGTTCTGTTCAATGGTATCAAGTTCGTCTTGAGTAATTAATTTAGATACACGTATAATGTCTTTTTCTTGTCTACTGAACACATTGAACAGAACCATGTGCTTCATCGTGGTCTTTAATAATTTGTTTCGTTCTTTTATACGTAATTGCCAACTATGGTTGTTTGAATTCCCATTCTTTTTTTCCAAAAGTAAGTGCAAACAAAATATACAATGGACAATTTATATATTTAAGGTTATATCTTTTTACAGATTTTAAAATAATTAAGAACGTAACTACTTTTTAAATTCGATCAAGAGATGAGAGATTGTAAACCCTAAAGACTCGAGATTGGGCTAATTTTTTTTTGTGAATTTTCGAAAAGATTGTCGGCGAGACGTAGAGTTTCATTTGGAGTTCAAACTCGTAAATTAATTTGCATGTGTTTTACTTTCTTGTGTCTTCTTGTTTTTTTACAAACGAGAGAACTTGAGAGAGAGATAATTAGTAAAAGAAGTGATTTGGTCACACTTAAATCAGAACAACGATCAAATCTTTCTAAGTTCTAGATCTCACCATTTAATTTATACAACAGATGGTCCTAACTATCTATAAATAGCAATGTTAAAAAAAAAAAACTATCTATAAATAACTAAATTTAATTTGTGGTACCAAGACAACGACATATGGTTTGACGACGGGGAGCCTCTAGAAAATGTTACTATTATAATTTGCAAGAAACATTACAAGAAAAAGGGTAGATAGCATCACTTATAAAATGTCATTAAAATAATTGATACTATTTAGAATCACTTACTAAAAATTGTCATTAAATATATAATTCTGCATCAGTTTTTTTAATTGATATTAATACTAACTTGATTAACATCAATTAAAATAATTGATACTAATACTAACTTGATTAACATCAATTAAATAAAATTGATACTAATACTAACTTGATTAGCATCATTAAAAACGATTGATATTAATACTAACCTGATTAGCATCAAATAAAAAGAACTGATACTATTACTAACTTAATTAGCATCAATTAAAATAATTGATACTAATACTAACTTAATTAGCATCACTTATTAAAAATGACACTAAAAAGTGACGCAAACAAATTTTTAACTAAACAACTATTTATCCCACATTGCTAAAGAAGGATGAAGAGTACTAGTTTTTTACTCTATAAAAGATCAACACCATATATTTTTTCTATGTTAAATTACACATATGTATTTACATATATTCCTTAGAATAATAAATACAAAATGATTAGTTATCTCCAAATGATAATATTATAAAAACTAACACAAAATTTAAAATTTACATGAATTTTAATATCATTTATTTATAATTTATATAGTATCAACTAAAATATATGATATAAATATATAACATCAATTGTTATAACCGAGACAAATATTAACATCATTTATATTAATTGATGCAAATGTTTACCTCAATTATATTAACTGATGTAAACTTTACTATCATTTATTATAACTGATGCAAATTTTTAATATCATTTATTCTAAATGATGCAAAATACTAATATCATTTATTTTAAATGATGCAAATATTAATATCATTTATTGTAAATGATACATATTAACATCAATTAAATAATACTTATGTAAATGATTAGAGTCATCACTTCTAGGGTTATTTAATTAAATGATGCAACTGAATTTTCATCAATCAATAAATAATATTAACAAATAAAATAAATGATACAACACACATGATTTTTTGTAGTGAAACTGCTCACCCTCCAAACCAATTTAAGATCTAATAAAATCAGGAATCCAAAATGATATTTGTTGTGGAAATAACGAAATGCTAAGCTTCATTCATTTGTCTCCAAACCGGCTCATGTCATAGTTAAGATATCCAACCTCTTCTATCAAGTCGTATAGACTTTATAAACAAGAAAGTATAAAGAACAACTCTTCTTTCTTGATTTAGAAACTCTCTCAAAACTAAATCTCTCTCTTGAGTCTTATGGAACATCTCTCTATAGGCTCTATATTTATAGAACTAGATTTCCTTTTCTAATCCTAATAGAGATAGGAAATTACTCTTTCCTTTTTCTCTTTACAACAATAGAAGATTTCATTTTCTATCTATTGAATCCTTATTTCCTTTTTTCCTTTTGGAATTATCCAACATTCTCCCCCTTAATTCTAACTTGGATTTTGGGAAGCTCGATTGCTTGCACTCCAATTAGACTCCTCATTTCTTTGAACTTGATCCTTGCTAACGGTTTGGTAAAGATATCCGCCTTCTGTCCTGTGCCGGGTACATGCTCCACTTCGATCTGCTCGTTATGGCTGACTTGTTGTCGATTCTGAGTATGACCTTCTCATCTATACTTAGCATCTCCTTTAACAACTCTTTAAGCCAAATAGCTTGCTTCGCTGCTTCCGTAGCCGCCATGAACTCCGCTTCACATGAAGATAATGCGACCGTAGGTTGCTTCTGAGATGTCCATGTGATCGGTGAAGAACCAAGATAAAAGACGTGACCCGAAGTGCTTCTTCCATCATCCACATCAATGTTATGGCTACTATCACTATAGCCAATGATGCTTCTTGATCCGTCTTTTTTGAAAAACAAACCCATGTTTGTAGTTCCTTTTACGTACCTTAGGATGTGTTTGAGAGCTTGTCCGTGAGACTCTCTTGGGCTTTGCATATATCGACTCAGCACGCCAACAGCAAAGGATAGATCAGGTCTCGTATGAATGAGATACCTTAAACATCCGATTGCCCTTCTGTAGTCCGTAGCATCTATCTCTGGTTCATCTTCCGCCTTGGATAGCTTTAGACTTGACTCCATTGGAACATGAGTTAAGTTGCACGCATCCATCTTGGTATCAACAAGAATTCCTTGAGCATAACCTTCTTGTTTTATCTTAATCCCTTCTTCTCCTTGGATTACTTCCATACCAAGATAGTATGTTAATTTACCAAGATCTGACATCTCGAATCTTCTTGACATGTCTTCCTTAAAATGTGTAATGATCTTCCGTGACGTCCCTGTTACGAACAAATCATCAACATATATGGACACAATCAAGAGATCATTCTCAGTTCTTTTTAGGTACACCGAAGACTCCTTTAAGCACCTCTTAAAGTTTATCTCCTTTAGGATTTGATCGAGCTTCACATTCCATGCTCTAGGAGCTTGACGTAGACCAGCCTTATACAATCTGTACACTCGATTCTCTTCCCCTTTCTTCACGAACCCTTCAGGTTGAATCACATAGACAAGCTCATTAAGATCACTGTTTAAGAATGTCGTCTTGACGTCTAGGTGATGAATCTCCCAATCATGTGTTGCTGCAAGGGCTATGAGCAATCGTATGGTTTCGATTCGTGCTACAGGTGCAAACACTTCATCGAAATCAATGCCTTGTTGTTGTACGTAGCCTTTTGCAACAAGTCTTGCCTTGTACTTGTTCACCGAGCCATCACATTTCTTTTAACTTTGTAGATCCACTTGAGTCCTATGGACTTAACCCCAACTAGTTTGTCCACAAGCTCCCATGTCTTGTTTCTTGTGATCGAGTCTAGCTCAGCCATCATTGCATAAATCCATTCCGGCAGGTTGGCAGCTTCGTGGTGATCTTCCGGTTCTCCATCTATAGTGAGCAACAGCATCTCGCCCTCTTGGTCCGCGAGTAGTACATAGTCACTAAGATACTTAGGAAGATTTACCGTGCGTCCGTATCTCGTCAAGATTCGTCGATCGACACTCATCGTGTTTCTTCAATCCGACTTCATTCCACTAAGCTCCAAAATGTATCCAAATCTCCAATTTATCTCCAATTGTACCTGAACCTGTAAAGACTCTATATAGACTCGAAAATAGCCAAAAGACTCTATAAAAACACTTATATCATGGTCTAAAAATGGGTAAAAACCATGATATATCAACTCCCCCAGACTTAGCTTTTGCTTGCTCTCAAGCAAAACAGAAACAAAGTATAGAGTCGAGGTTTGAAAACCGAAACTTCCAGCTATCCTTCAGAACACCACAATCATTAACACTCTTGAATCCACATGCTATAGAGCCAACCTTAGGTAATGTTCAGTGTACTTACCACAACCTTAGCAATCTCCCATTTTGAATCCAAATCCTTTCCTTGGTAAAATTTTGAACTCTAACAGTGGTATTGCCACATAACTTTTCTGATTCTTTCCCTTCCTTAGTGCCTGAACAAGATTCTCTTTGCACAGCTCTCCTATTTTCTCTTCCCTTAGTCAACTGCTGCCCATTTTCAGGGTGTTCTAAGATCTTTTCATTGACTCCTCTTATTCTTTTGAAGTCTCGGGAAATAGTGCTACTCTCTACTTGTGTTCCTTGTGAGGAGACAGGTTTAAGAGCACTCACTAATATTGTTCCTTGTGAGGAGACAGGCTCATGAGGTTCTTTGCACTATTCCCAGACTTAGACTCTTTTTCTTTTCTCAAGGGAAGATCAAGGAGAGACTGCAATTTTCTATTTGTTCAGACTGAAAGAGGAATCAAGTTCTCCGCATACCTAGTTCACATAAGGGGACCTGAACTCTCTCTGCTAGATTGATCCACTTGCAACGTTCTACTTAGTAAGACCTGTAATCAACTACTAAAGCAATGGTCCTTCAAGTGTCAACATTCTGTGGTTAGTTCAAAAAAAAACTAAAAATTTCACTGATTTTGACTCAATAAAACAATGTTTTTGACTGACTCTCAAAACAAAACACAAAGTCAGTAATCACCTCCCCCAGACTTAAACAACACTGTCCCCAGTGTTATCAAGCCCGAAGTTGGCTAAAAGAATGATTAGAAACAACATAAAAGACCAAATAGAAGACTTGCCTTCATTTGCGCGTGGTGTCGATCGACACTAAAGTGGTGTCGATCGACACTAAAGTGGTGTCGATCGACACTGGTCAATGTCGAGTCCAATGTCGCCTTTTTCAACTGACTGAAACTAGGACTTAGTAAAACCAAAACAAAAGAAAAAGAAAAACGTACCTAACAGTGGGTTGCCTCCCACTCAGCACTCGTTTTCAGTCATTAGCTTGGCCGTGTCAGCTCAGACGTCTGGTGGATCAGAGGGTTGCATTGAATGCTTCCCAGACGAATGTCTTCTCATCCAAGGTGGTGTATAAGCATTAGGTGCATGAGAGCGACCAAGAAAATGAGGAACAGCAGCAGGGAGGGACTTGAGTTCGGGTGGGATACTCCTTTTTCCTACAGCATCATCAAAAGAAACACCAAGCCTTCTACGAGAATCTCGTGGCTTGCATAAGTGTGCAACATCTTTTGAACTTTTTAAATTCTTATTGAGATGATCAGGAGGTTTGGAATTGAGTCCATGGTGTGCGTACCTTTGCTTACTTCGAGGTTTCTGGGCAGAAGGATGTGGAGGCTTCTGTTTGACCAAAGATGACGGACTTGCAGCATTGTAAGTGACTTCTGGTGTGATCCGTGAAGTGTGTCGATCGACACTAGTAGTGTCGATCGACACTGAGTCAGTAGCTCGAATTTCTTCACCTTTTCTGCAATTCATCTCTGTAATTCTTGTCTCCATGACAAAAACGTCTTCCTCCATTGACTTGTCATTGATTTGAACATCGTTTCTGCTCATAGTTTGGAAGAGATGATCATTTCCACCCCAGTCTTCAAGCTCCACAACTTTCTTAAAATTCTCAGCTAATGCTTCTTGAATAACCAGGTTGTCCTCTTGAATAACCAGGTTGTCCTCTTGTTCTGCAGTATCAAGCTCCTCTCCAGCGATCACAGCAATGCAAAAGATGTGTTTGGAAGTTCCAGTAGTAGGGATAGCTTTGTAGAACACTTCTTTGTCAACATTAGAGAAAGACATTCTCTTATTGGGCATGTCTACAATAGCTCCTACCGTGGCCATGAATGGTCTTCCAAGGATGAATGGTATGCTAGACGTTCTGCTTACTTCCACAACCTGAAAATCAGTTGGAACTAGGCAACTCCTAACTTTGACAAGTAGGTTTGGAATTGTACCATATGAGACTGCGGTAGAAGAATTGGCAAATTCAAGAGTCATGCTTGAAGGGTGAATGTCAGCAATCCCCAGCCTCTCTGCAATGTCTTTTGTCATGAGGTTCACGCTTG
>JAHZTW010000001.1:33039678-33229127 GCA_020283515.1 Alliaria petiolata
AAATCTCCAATTTATCTCCAATTGTACCTGAACCTGTAAAGACTCTATATAGACTCGAAAATAGCCAAAAGACTCTATAAAAACACTTATATCATGTTCTAAAAATGGATAAAAACCATGATATATCACTCAGTTCCAAGATTAATCACACTCTTGGATCTCTCATCTAGCTTTTTAAGGTGCGGACCGTTGATTTTGGCGTGAGCTACACATCCGAAAACTCTCAAGTGTTCTACATTGGGTTTCTTTCCTGTATAGCTCTCATATGGGGTTGTATCCTTCAATGCTCTTGAAGGAACTCCTGAGGTAAACTCTCCTCCTCTATCGGTGCGAAAGGTTTTTATCTTTAAACTTGTTTGCTTCTCAACAAGTTCCTTAAACTTTTTGAATCGATCGAATGCTTCACTCTTCTCCTTCAATAACATGGACCACGTGTATCTCGAGTAATCATCAATCAAGACAAATATGTACCGATTATTTGCTGGTGTTGGTGGAGAAATCGGTCCACACAAGTCACCGTGTATCAACTCCAAAACTTGTTCTGCACGAAAGGTTGTTTTGGTTGGGAAGGTCCCTCTTGTTTGCTTCCCCGAGAGACAAGCATCACAAACACTCTTCTCGTGTGTGATGTTTGGCATTCCATGAACCATCTCATTCCTTGCCATGTTGTTCATCACCCCGAAACTCACATGACCCAACCGTGCATGCCTAGTCCTCGTAACATCCTCTTCTCTCGTATAGAGACACTTAAGGTTGCAAACTTCCATTGGTGCTTTGTAGAATCGGTTTGTTGATCTTTTGACTTATACAAGTAACCTTCCATGAGTGTCTCGTAGGGCCAAAGTATCTCCCTTCATGTATACTTCGCAACCATGCTATGTTGCTTGTCCAAGATTAATGATGTTGTGCTTTAGGTTGGGAATGAAGTAGATATCTTTGAGCGCTCTTCTTTCTCCATCTTTGCCCACAAAGACAATCACGCCCTTCCCAACAATGTCAACATGCGATCCATCACCGAACCTAACTTTCCCTTTGATGGTTTCATCAAGACTTGTGAAATAATCCTTCTTCCCGGTCATATGATTACTCGCGCCATTGTCTAGATACCACACGCTTGTATTCTCGCTGTCGGTATCATAGTTCTTTGGAAATACTTTGTCTTCGTTCAAGAATACAACCTCGTGAACATACAGTGCATCAGCTTCCTCTGTATCGTTCAAATTTGCTTCTTGACGAGTTGTTGATCTCTCGGGACACTTTGACGCATAGTGACCTGGTTTTTCACACTTGAAACAGATTATTTTGCTAAGATCCTTCTTCTGCTTTTGACTATTCTCTCCGTTTCCTCCTCCTGATGATTGGTTGTTGGATCTCCCTTGACCTCTTCCTCTACCGCCACCTCTGGTTTTTCCCCGAGAACCACCATGTCCACCGCGGTTGCTTTGTTCGTTGTTTGCCCACATGAGTTTGCTTTGCTCATCTCCTAGGGTTTCTTCATTGACACGCTCCTCGTATGCCTTTATCCTCCCAACGATCTCCGCAAATCCTATCGTGTTTAGGTCTAGGACTTGCTCAAGGGATGCTACGATGTGAATGAAGTTTTTTCTAGGAAGACCTTTAAGAAACTTCTTCACCATCTTTGATTCTTCTATTATTTCTCCGAGTGATGCTGCTTTTGATGCAAGTTCTGATATCTTTCCCACAAAGGTATCAACCGGATCCGCATCATTCATCTTTAGTCGATCGAATTCCGACATCAAGGTTTGTAATCTCGCCTCTCTTACACGATCCGCTCCAAGGTGTCGTGACTTAATGGCCTCCCAAATCTCCTTTGATGTATTCAGATCTCCTACTTGCAGAATCAACGTTTCGGGTATTGCTTGAAACAAGATCGCGATCGCCGAGTAGTTCTTCTTTGGATCGGCTAATCCCGGATCGATTGTCTCCCATACTTCATGAACTCGAAGTATGATCTTCATCCTCATCGACCAAACTGTGTAGTTCGTCGATGATATCATAGGACATTGGATTGATGATGTTCCAATGTCCTTAGCTCGTGGTTGTGGTATGATCACGTCCCCCATCCTTGGTTACGTGAACTTCGCAGCCTACGTCTTGGTCGAGACTTCCTCATGAAGCTCTGATACCAATTCAAGTCGTATAGACTTTAGAAACAAGAAAGTATAAAGAACAACTCTTCTTTATTGATTTAGAAACTCTCTCAAAACAACTCTCTTGAGTTTTATAGAACATCTCTCTATAGGATATATATTTATAGAACTAGATTTTCTTTTCTAATCTTAATAGAGATAGGAAATTACTCTTTCCTTTTTCTCTTTACAACAATAAAATATTTTATTTTCTATCTATTGAATCTTTGAGTGTGACTGGTTGTATGCTATAGAAGAAAAAAAAAATATATTCTATAATTTTCTTGATTTGAACCAATCAAGAAGAAAAGAAAACAAAACAGTAGAAAAATATATTTGTAAAAAGTTGTCTTCTGTATAAAACAAGTAAAAAACTTTTTACTCTCACTTGCACAAAAATCAAGACATTAATACAAAAGATATAATTTTAAAAAACTTATATTTGATTAGAAATAAATTATTAGTGTTGTATTTGCAATTTCATAACAAAACTTTTCTAATAAAATTAATAAATTAAAATTCTTGTTATAGTTTAATTTATTATTTAAAAAAATAAAATAAAATATTTTATTATTTTTAATCAATTACTCTCAATTACTCTCAAATACTTTCAATTACTCTCGATACTACCATTCAAGTTAAATTTTTTTTTCATTTACATATTCTTCCCAATTATTCTAATTATCACTTTTTTTTTCCTCTTAATTATATTTCTCTCAATTCTTCTCAATTACTCTAATGCTCACCAATCACACCTTTTATCTCCTTTTTACTTTTGGAATTATCCAACATTCTAAGGGCAAAGCTTTCGAGTATTGTGCTTCTACTCAGAACCATACTCCCTCATTATGATCAAGAAAGTTATGTTTACACGTGGTTCCGATTTTGATTTTTTTTTTTGTTGAAGAGAAGTTCCGCGATTCATTCAACGGTGATTTTGATTCTGATTTATCTATATATTATTCTAATTATTGCTAGTTTCAAAAGTTTTGTATTTCTTTTAGCTTTGTTTCATCTTTTAGTCCTACGTTAATTTTAAATAATGTCCATTCACGGGAAGAAAATGAATAAAAAAAGGTTATAGAAAAACAAAACAAAAAAATTAAGATATACTGTAAAATGAGGAATCCAATCACTATCCACTTAATTAACCAATAGTGATGTTTCATCGGCATGTTTTAATTTAAGATGCCAGCCATTAATTATATGCTTGTGATGTTATATAATTTAGTAACAGTGGGTCAAGTCTACTACACAAACTTCTCGGATATCCCTAAAATGTTGGCAGTTTTTACCTATTTTTGGATTAGTTAATATTTACTCCCTCTATTTCAAATTAGTTATCATTTTAAAATTATTTGTTTGTTTCAAAATTAATTATCATTTTGTGCTTTCATTACAAAATTTTGACAAAAACTCAACTTTTATCCTTATTTTTTTATAAGAAACAAAATTTTATCCTTATTTTGCCAGCTCATTAATAAATAAATATCAAATAAAATAGTGTATTAAAGAAAGGTAAAAAAAAAAAAAAAGTTCCTTAATATGTATGAAAAAAATGAAACGGCAATTAAAATAAAGTAAAGGGAATAATAGTTCAGTGCATGAAACTCTGGGACATGTACTGGATTCTCATAGACGAAGACGATACCGAGTTGAAGCTCTGAATAAAATAGAAGATGCAATTGCAGATATGCATTTGAAAAGGTCCGTCGAGAAGATCGAGCTTTATGGCGCTTAACGAATGGGAAATTCAAGCAAACATTTTCTACAAGCGAAACATGGAATCAGATTCGCAAAGCTCATCAAAGGAATGATTGGCATAAAGGAATTTGGTTCCATAACGCTACCCCAAAATTCTCGTTCATAGCCTGGCTTGCTATGCACAATCGGCTAACGACAGGGGATCGCATGAGACAATGGAACGCTGGGTTTTCAGGTGAGTGTATACTGTGTACACATCATTTGGAGACTCGCAACCACCTCTTCTTCACCTGTCAATATTCGAACTATGTTTGGAAATCGCTCGCTCAGGGTTTGCTTCGGCAACACTTTACATCAGACTGGGACTCAATCACGACTCTCATCTAGAAGAAAACCTTCACATTTGTAGAAGATTATCTCATCAGGTATGTCTTTCAAGCCACTATCTCAGCCATATGGAAGGAGAGAAATGGAAGAAGATATGGAGATCCGTATTCAGTTCCCTGGACATTAGTCAAATGCATTGACAAAACCGTTCGCAACAGAATTAACTCCATTAGAAGGACAGACTCGCGATATGAGGATGGCCTCACGACTTGGTTTGCAGCCATGGGCACGTGAAGTATCAATCTCTGTATTTTAATTTTCTTCAAAAGATTTCAAACTAAATATGCACTAGATGTAAAACTGGTTTTTGTTGAATATAATTTTCCATTCTCTTCAAAAAAAAAAGGGAATAATAGTTCATACTCCTTCTGTTTCTAAATGATAAATGTTTTAAAAAACAAAATTGTTTTAAAAAGTTACATGTTTTCAATTTTTTAGGTGTTTAATTTATTTTTATAATATTTATGATTTCAAAAAAATAATAATAATAATAAATAAATATAAGGTTAAACTGTCAAAAAAAAAATATAAAGTTAAAAGAGTAGTTTTAAATCATGTCTTAAAGGTCCAGTACAATAAAAGTCCAATAAAAGCCCAAATAAACCTGACAGTAGTCTGCTTTACCCGGTTTAGGTTTTTTAATAGTATAAGAAGACGACTAAAAAATGAGTAATTTTATAAATAAAAAATTAATGTGTAAAAAATCTTTTTTTTTTTCACATCAAAAGCACCATTTTATTAAGTTTGCGGAAATATGCTCTCCTCTAAGGAAAGGCAAGAAGGAACCGCCGAACTTACATAGGAGAAACAGTAACCACGTGCTCTTGCACATTTTGCAAGGGAATCCGCACGGACATTTTCAGATCTAGGAATATAAAAGATATAAAAAGATACAAAAGATTCCTTAAGAAGTCCAAAATCTACTAACTCTGACGCAAAAGTAGGCCATTCCGCTCGGTTCGCGAGCATAGTGATCAAAGATAGTACTAGTCATGGATTCTGATATTAGACACTTCATTGCCCATAAAAGAGTATCAAGCTCGGCATGTAGTGGCGATAAACTTCTCCTTGACCCCTTCAATCCTAGTCTTACGAGATTTTCTTCAAAGATCACAATCCAGCCATGTCCACTCCGAGTGTCGGAGTCAAGCCAAGAACCATCAATCTGGCAAATCGGAACAGGCGGAATCGGAGGGCTTGTGTCAATACGAACAACCTGATTCGCCAAAGTAGATTCATCTCTATAATTAGCAATCCTCCACTCTTCTGCCTCCTTTATTGCATGTGCAAGGGTGTCCGGAGGATCTTCGACCACATTCTCAAAAATCTTCCTATTTCTCGCCTTCTAAATAAACCACATAATCCACGGGAAAGCCCGGATTGACTCCTCCCTCATACCCCTTTCTTTGGCTCGCCAGAACAGGAAATCTAGGTTGGAGAAAAGAGCTGGGGAAGGGAATCGGTCCGGAGCTGAGGAGATTGCCGACAAGGCCCAAACTTGTCTAGCTGGAGGACATTCAAAAATCACATGATTAATAGTTTCCTCCTCTGCCCCACATCGAGGGCATTCCTTATCACGACTAATGTGACGATAATAGAGATTTTGACATGAAGCCAAACATCCCGAGAGACATTGCCACACGTAATGTTTTATTTTTCGCGTAGTGTTCAATTTCCATACTTGTGCCTTAAGTACCGTAGTACTAGGTTCCTAAAAATGGAGGTCACAAATGCGACGAGAGAGAGCTCTCGCGGCCCAATATCCAGATTTCACTGTGTAATTGCCGAATTTAGTCAAGGGCCAACTATATCCATCTCTCGAACCTGAACGGTTCGGACGTATCCTTAATATTAGGGTAATTTCTTCCGGAGGGAATAAGGCATGTAGACAATCCATCTTCCATTGTTTGGTGTTAAAGTCAATCAACGAGTTGACATATAGAGTTGGGTTTGTCTCCGTATTTAGACTTTTAGGATTGCGTGCCGGTTTGTCGGGAATCCATGGTTTGGACCAAACTTGAGTCCCAAAACCTGAACCAATCGTCTTCTGGATACCTGATAACATAAGAGGCTTGGCCGCCATTATACTCCTCCATCCATATGAGGGACGATTTGATACTTGGATTTCAAGAGGGCTGGCATACTTATAGTATCTCCCTTTAAGTACACGACTAAGCAAAGAATCTGGGAATCGTAGAAGTCGCCAGAACTGTTTGTCGAGGAGTGCAATATTAAATTCTTCCAAAGTTCTGAATCCGAGGCCACCATCAAATAATTGGGTACATAGCTTTTCCTAAGCCATCCAGTGGATTCCTTTGGAATCCTCTTTAGCGCTCCACCAAAAATTTGCAATCGCACTACTCAGTTTTGAGCATATTGCTTTCGGGAGAAGAAAACACGACATTACATATGTCGGAAGGGCTTGAGCTTGAGATTTAATCAACACCTCCTTCCCGCCTTTTGATAGGAGTTTAGAGGGCCAAGAATTAACTCGATTTTGTAATCTATCTCGGACAAATGCGAAGACCTGGGTTTTCGAGCCATGAATCTTCTCTGGAAGCCCTAGATATGTTTTCATTCCTCCTTCTTGTGTTATTCCCATCGTTGCTTTAATCTCATTCCTCAAGGGACTTGGAATCTCGTTCCCAAACATGATGGAGGATTTGTAAAATTTATTTGCTGTCCTGAGGCCTCGCCATAAAGCCGGATAATATCTATAAGCTCCTTACTTTGTTGTAAGTCCGCTTTGCAGAAGAAAAGACTATCATCTGCAAAGAGAAGATGTGATATAGGAGGACTAGCTCTGACGACCCTTAGTCCTTGGAGTCGATCACATTCTTCTGCACGTCGTAGTTGAGCAACAAGGGCCTCTGTGCATAATATAAAGAGGTATGGAGATATGGGGTCGCCCTGGCGAATCCCACGGGTAGGTTTTATGTGACCTTTTGGCACTCCATTGAGGAGAACGTGATAGGACACAGTGGTGATGCATTGCATAATCCATCCAATCCACCGAGGGTCAAAACTCATTTTCTCCATAAGGGCTCTAAGGAAGGACCATTCCACTCTATCGTAAGCTTTACTCATATCTATCTTTATTGCCATAAATTTCTTTCGAGAAGAAGAATTAGAGCGAAGCGCGTGGAAATTTTCTTGCGCAATGAGGATATTGTCTGTTATTAGCCGTCCTGCTACGAAAGCATATTGGGTCTCGGAAAACAGCTCCGGAAGAAATTTCTTTAGCCGCAAGCTTAAGACTTTAGATATAACCTTGTATGTTACATTACCAAGGCTAATTGGCCGAAAGCCTGACATTTCTCTTGGTCTTTCTCCTTTCGGGATAAGGCATATATTAGTCTCATTTATTTTTTCGTCTAGAAATCCCGAACTGAGAAAATTCTTGACCATATGCACAAGGTCCGCCCCGATAATATCCCAGAATCTTTGAAAGAAGAGGGTTGTCATTCCATCTGGGCCTGGAGTCTTTTCCGGATGAAGAGAGAAAAGAGCCCTCTTAACTTCCTCGGTGGAAATCTCACGGGTTAGAGATACATTCATTGATTCTGTAACCATCTCGGGAACATCCCGGAGTACCGCACTAGGATCTCTCGGGTCCGAAGAAGTAAAAAGCGATCCAAAATAGTCCACAGCAAGTTTCTCGATGCCATCCTCATTGTCTATCCACATTCCTTCTTGGTTTAAAAGCCCAATGATTCGGTTCCTAGCTCTTCTAAGCCGAGTAGTCGCATGAAAAAATTTGGTGTTTTTGTCTCCTTCTTTAAGCTATATCGCCCTACTCTTTTGTTTCCAAAATAACTCTTCCTCTCTATATGCGTCACAAAGCTTCCATTTTAGTGCCGAAAGAGGCTCTCGGGATATAGAATCATCTCCTTGAGCCTTATCAATTTGATCTTGGCGCTCTTCAATAAGCTTTTCCGTGTTTGATTTTATGCTTTTCTTCCAAATAGATATTTTTCTTCGGCAATTCCATATCCTCCTTGAAATGGTTCTACCGTTCAAAGTATTTGGAGATCCCCTTCACATATTGCTTCTTTCAATCCTGGTTTTTCTAACCACCGTTTATCAAACATGAATCGCCTAACGAAAGTCTGAGGTTTATTGAGGATTGAGGCTAGTATAGGTCTGTGATCGGAACCACATAACTTCAAATACTCCACATTCGTGTGGGAAAAGATCTCATGCCATCCACTGTTACCCATAGCTCTATTTAACCGGCATTTCACCTTGCCGTTCTTACGATTACCCACCCAAGAGAGCGAATTACCTTGAAAAGGAAAATCTATGAATCCACAACAGTCGATCATGGCACGAAAAGGGAGAAAAGAGTTCTCTGACCTACTCTTTCCACCACTTTTTTCGTGGTTACCGGTGATTTCATTGAAGTCGCCAATAATAAACCATGCATCCGTGCGAAAGATTCCTATACGAGATAATCTCTCCCATACATATTCTCGGTATTTAACAACCGGATCACCATACACAAAGGACATAAACACTTTGTTCCCATCAACAATAGTTTCGACATCAATCAAACGCTCATCCGAATATAAAAACTTAACCGGAAAATCTTTAGAGTACAAAAGTGCTAAACTTCCACTAGTACCAACCGGTTCAACAGTGTGTAGGTTATCGAATCCAAAAAATACTTGCAAATTTTGCAGAAGAAATCGGTCATTCTTTGTTTCTGATAAGAAGACAAAGCCTAGCGAGTACCTACGACACATCTCTTCCAGTCGTCGAGTAGTAAGCTCGGCAGCCATCCCTTTACAATTCCATGCTAAAGTTCTCAACTTCTCATATAAGAGAACTCCCAAACATATCAATTTTTTTTTTTTAATAACTTGTTCAGATTAAACACACTCTCTTCGCTGGAGGAAAGTCTCTCTTTCACTGGACTTAGATTTAATCGATACTCCTCATCAAGAGGGATAATTGTCGTATCGTTTATTATTGGATCTGGCTTTCATTTTTTTCCTTTGTTACGAGAGAGAGAGAGGGGTTGAGATTGTAGATTTGATGAAAATTAACCCAGTGACTTCGTGGGTAAAGTCGTGTCGACCAAACTAAATTCGTAGCACTGGGCTAGAAAAGGCTCGAACTTGGTTCGGAATCTTTAGCCGGAGAAAAATAAATCGGTGGCTGGGATACAATGTTGAAACTTGTAGATCTGGAAAAAAAAACTCGGTGACTTCGACTTCAAAGGTACCAGAACACAACTGGCTTAACGAGGGACTAAATCCCTTGAAAAGAAAGCGTAGCACAGGGCTAGAAATAACTCGAACTTTGGCCGGAAACTTTAGACGGAGAAGCAGAGAGTGACTGCGGCGGTGACTTCGTCTTCTTCTTTAATTTGAAAAGGGTATCCATCTTGCAGCGTAATGACCTGAATAGAAACGGTGGAGGAGGAGGACAATGGAGGAAAACGGAGCAGACGGTCTCATCGGGTTCGGCGGAAAAAACCAAGAGAGAGAAGAAGCTTCCTTCAGATGGAGATCCGGTCGGAGGAGGAGGATCGGAGGTTGCAGCACATCTTGAACTCGTCGCGGCGGCGCTCGGAACTCGAACTTGAATCGGATCGAGGAGTATAGGCGGTGTTTTCCTAACTCACGGCCTGATACCGGAGTGGAAAAGGATTACCGGAAGCTTGCAGGATAATGTCTGGCTTTCCAAAGGGAGGGGGGAAACGATGAAGGATGCGGCGGAAGACTATTGTATGTGTAAAAAATCTAAAATATTTAATATTTAAAAACAGTGAGAGTACTATAATAGCCATACGTGTCATCAATAGATCAACATGTTGAATCTACATAGTACTAATTGTTTAGTCTCAGCAACATTTAAAAAAAAAAATTAAAACAAAACAAGCAAAAAAAACTAATTTAATACTATCATTTATTTTCTTGTCCGCCAGATTATAATTAGAGCAACTCGAATGGTAACACTCATATGAGGTGTCTTAATAATAAAATAATAATATTTTGTGTTTTTTGTTTAAGATACTCAAAATAAGTGTCTAATATTATATACTTGCCTTATGTTTAAAACATTCAAATTAATTTTTTATTTATTTATATTCATAAGACACTTTGATTTAGATCCCATAAGTTGTGCATTGGGGTTGATCTAACAGAGTTTGAATTTCTTTTGGTTAAAACGAAAACGAAAAATAAATTACATGTGATATGATTATTGGGGTTTTGCTTTTTGTCTTCGAGCTATCAAATTTAGAAAGCGTGTAAAATGTCAGAAGAACCTGTGTGGTCATTTCCATAGAAACGTACAAAAATTAGTACTACAAGATTGTAATTAATGATACAATTAATGAAAACAAGAAGAAGAAAAAGTACACTAACAGTCTTAAAAATGCGAATCTTGGTAGTTGCTGCATTTCAATTTAAATTCCATGCAAAATAGTCTGAGTCCAAACATAACTCTCCTTTCTATTTGTGGTTACTCTCTTCAATGTCACAACAAATAATCATCGACTAATTTAAAATTCCACTGAAAATAACAAAAAATTAATCATAATTTTCTTCAAGAAGAAGACATCAAGAAAGAGAGAGAGAGCGAGACTTGAACACACTACAAGCAGAGCTCAAAGAGAGAGAGAGAGAGAGATAGAGAGAGAGAAATGATGGGTAGCTTGAAGATTATGACTCCACCAGCTCCGGCGCCGGCGACGCGATTCCGGCGGCAGCGGCGGATAACAGCGAACGGAGATGGGTTTCCGGCATTTCTACCGGAGGAGGTAAAGAACATAAAAGATCCATTCGCAAGAGCTCTAGCACAAAGGATTGTACGAATCCCTGTCCCTCTTCAGGTTCTTGATCTTCTCTCTCGATCTTGTTCCTTAATTTCTCCGAAATTTCAAGTTTTTTTGTTTAAGAGTAAAAAATCAAAATGTGTTGCAGATTGGAAACTATAGAGGATGTGTAATGAGTAGCTGTATCAAACCAATTGTTCAATTACACGACAAAAGTCCCGTCGTTCTTCTCCATTGTTTCGACAGGTTTAGTTTTTTTTGTTTTTAATTTACCGACAAGACAGTTTTATGAACTCATTATCTTTGAATTTGACTGAAGATTTTGTTTTTTTTGTTTGTTTGTTTGTTTGGGATTAGTTCTTGTTTAGAATGGAGACGTACTTACCCTCTGCTTGAACAAGCTTGTCTTGAGACTTGGGCTATTGATGTTCTTGGTTGGGGATTCTCAGATCTTCGTAAGGACTTTACATAAACTTTAATTAGATTCGTGAGAAAATTGCTTTTTAGAATATATGAATGTGTGATTGTTTTCTTTTATTTTCAATTTCAAGAAACTCATTAATTTTAATGAATATTGTAGAGAAACTTCCACCGTGTGATGCAGCATCTAAGCGACATCATTTATTCGAGGTCAGTACTATTATACTGTACTATAAGAAAACAGAGAAACAGCTTATGAACAATTATGTCGCTAAATGATTGGCTAAATACTATATGTTCTTTGATTTCTGAAATTTCAGCTTTGGAAAACATATATCAAACGACCAATGATATTAGTTGGACCAAGCTTAGGAGCAACCGTAGCTGTTGATTTCACAGCTACTTACCCCGAAGCTGTAAATTTCCCCCGGTTTATCATAAACTAATTCGGTTAAACCCATCACAATACCTCTCTCACTCACTAAACCATCTTCTTTCCCATGTCTTTCAGGTTGATAAATTGGTTCTCATTAACGCCAATGCGTATTCAGAAGGAACCGGTGCGCTTAAGGAGTTACCAAAATCGATTGCTTACGCTGGGGTTGGTCCGAAAAACTCTTTTATCATACTCAATAGTTAACGTTTGATAATCTTCTAGATCTTTCGTGATTTCCCATAGTCTCGATATGATCGATCTCCTCGTTGTTGTTTCAGGTTAAGTTGTTGAAGTCATTCCCTCTTCGACTTTTGGCCAACGTGTTAGCATTTTCGTCGCCCTTGTCCGAGAACATAGATTGGACTAATGTAAGATCAAATCTCCCCTTCATTCTTTAACTCATTATTCCATAGATCAAACTGATTTTGAGGATGAATCTGTTTTTTGCTTAGATCGGTCGGTTACATTGTCAAATGCCGTGGTGGGAAGATGCCATGGTCGATTTCATGATTAGCGGAGGCTATAACGTCGCTTCACATATCAAACTCGTAATTAAAAAAAAAAAATACTTCACATATATAACGAAAAAAACCTATCATTTTATAGATTTTCTGATTTTTTGTTTATGTGTTAATACCGCAGATCAACCATAAGACGCTCGTCGTATGCAGTGAGAACGATCAGATTGTTAGCAACCAGCTCTCAGTTGTAAGTTTGCATTAATCTGAAACATTTAAAAAAAAGTTTAAAGTTTCTTTGCTCAATCCAAGCTTTTTAGATTTAACCGGTGGTTTTCCTCTGCACATGGGTTTTTGTTGGGTTTTTTCGGGTTTAAGTCGGTCAGAAAAGTCTAGGTTTTTCAAGTAATAGTTGGTCCGGTTTACTGATCGAATCGCCATTTTACCGGGTTTAAGTTGGTTAGATAAGTGAAATTTTTAGAGTGCCAACCAATTACTGACCTAACCGCAAATTTATAGGTTTAACCGGCTAGATCGGTCCGGGGTTTGAAATATTGGTTTTAACATATATGTCATGGTCAAAAAATGCAGAAATTGTTGTGTGAGCTACAAAATGCGGTTTTTCGAGAAGTACCAGATTCAGGTCATCTTCCACATGTTGAGAACCCTAAACACTTTGTGAGGCTGATATCGGATTTCGCCATTGGAAAGCTCAGTTGATTCCATTTACTGTATAACTCTGCTTCAAGCTCCATCGAGTGGCTGGCTCTACAGAGGAAAGAGTTGTAACGTTTATTATATATTATGAAATAAATACAAATAGATTAGTCTAGCTTGAGCTTAGGATGGCTATATATATAATTATATATATGTATCTGTTTTATTAATAGAAGAAGCTGTAGAAACATCTATGCTATCATCATATCCGTAAGCTAATTAAAATAATATTTGTTTTTTTTCAAGATTGTAGGAGGAGACTGAAAACTTTAAAATCTAAATTGTTTGTTTTCACGTCTTGTGTGTCTTTTCCCCTTAATATGATTTTTGTTAATTATACACGAAATCGGAAATTTACCTTTGTGTGTTGGAAATTCTAAAGAAAAACCAAATCCTATCAGGAAAAGGAAAAAAACGACAATTCCCTCTTTCGCAACTCCTTCCTTTGTATATATATAACAAACCGATCATATCTCTCGCCATAGGGTTAAATAAAATAAAAGTCACAACAATGGAGGCAAACACTTGCTTGGATTGCAAGAAACTAACCAATGCAGTAATCGACTATCGATCTGGAGACATAATCTGCACAGAATGTGGTCTGGTCCTCGACTCCCGCTACATGATCGACTCTTTTGACTGGAGAATCTCCCACAAGTTCCCCTTCCATCAGGACCAAACTCAAGGTCGACACAAACGTTCTCAAGAACCCTAAAGACAAAGCCTCCTCCGCAAGCTCCAGGGTCTCATCTTCGTCTTTCTCAAGTCGTAAAGCTCTGCTCGAAATCCTTTAAAGTGATCACACGAGGTTGATCGAGAAGCTAGGTTCTAACAAAACGAAGGCCAATTTGATTGCCAGTTAATTAGTCGTTTCTTATTATTATTATATATATTTTTGTAGCCTCTTGGAGGTGATTCATTTAGGGTTTGTTTGTATATATATATATTTTTTTCGTATATTTATTTAGGGTTTGTTTAATTTTCCCGTGAGATTTGATTTGTCTTGCAGTTCAGTTCAGAAAGATGTCTTGGTTCTGAAAGCAGAGCATCTCTCAGAATTAGGATTTTCATTGATCTGCCATGCCTTTGAAGCCGACATTGTAGCCTCTTGGAGGTGATTCAGAAGTTTATTATCAACAATTATTTAATTTCGTTACAAAAAAAAACAATTATTTAATTTCAGTTATGTTTAATTTTTTTTTTTAATTACAAATTGGGGCTTAGGCTTACAATTTTTTTTTAAAAAACTCAATATATTGTTCTGCAGACATCTTGATATATAGGTTCCTAGTTACATACATATGAAGTTAGGAGTTTTCTTATATCTCCTGATTCAGAAATTTTAACTGTCTATAATTATCTATTTTCAGTAATATTAATCTTTTTAATTGCAAATTGGGGTTTACAAATCTGAAAAATCAATATACATTGTTCTGCAGACATCTCAGTGGCTGCAGAAGTCGCGAAGCTGAGGATCAGCAAATCTGGTTAACGAATTTCTAAACTTATCGACTTATCGTGCATCTTTATATATTGTTTTCTAATTACATATGAGAGTTAGGATTCCGATTTAGGAATTGTCTTATACATAATTCCAACACATGCATGTTTCATAAAATCATATATATAATTAAGCAAACCTCTCTCTATCTAAGTTATACACATCATCAACTTATTTTCATGGATGTTCCGAAAGATTCTGAAACTGCGTATTAGGGCAACGGCTTTTCTCCGTATTATTATCCGTAATGGGGAAGATACCTTTTTCTGGTGGGATCAATGGACTCCTTTTGGCTCCCTAATTCATTTCTTAGGGTCGCAAGGTCCCGCAGCCTTGGGGATTCCTCTATTCTCTTTAGTAAAAGAGTGCATATCGTCTGATGGATGGTATCTTCCTCCAGCTCGTTCAGACCACCAGCTTCAGCTCTTCTCCTTCATCACTTCTATTTCTCTAAACTCTGAGTCTGATTTTCCGGTTTGGCAGATTGGTGATCGGATTTGCCCGGTATTTAGCTCAAGGGATACTTGGGACATCATTCGCCGGGTAAAGCCGTTGGTTTCCTGGCATCCGCTCATCTGGCATAAGGCTGCTATCCCGAAGCACGCAACAACAACGTGGCTGTTTACTCTTGACAGAAATCCAACGCTAAACCGTCTTCTCTCGTGGGGTTTAGATGTTGAAAGTTCTTGTCTCCTTTGTGGTCAGGGTGAGGAATCCCATGACCATTTGTTTTTCATGTGTGCATACTCGCAGGACATATGGATTGGTCTAATGCATAAGTTGCATATCACGAACACTCCTCTTTCCTGGATGGACATTTTGTGCTGGCTTCCGACAGCTTCACATTCTTTCGATAAATCTCTTGCTATGCTCCAAGGTTGGCAGACCTGCATTTATGAGATTTGGAAGGAGAGAAATCGCCGGTTTCATGATGGCACTACTCTGCCTTCTCACTCTGTTCTCCATAGGATCTTTACTGTGGTGAAAAATAAAGCCACGGCTTTGAAGAATACGAGCTCAAGCAAAGGTGAACCTCTCCGCCGAATCTGGTCTTCTAGTTTCTACGGTATCTCGGTTTGCTGTTTGAGTCTGATATGAGACTTGTTTGTCTCCTTTTCCCTCACCTCTTTCCTTCTCCCTTCTGTATTTCTATTTCTGGTTTTGGTTACGTTTCTATTTCTGTTTTCTAATGTTGTAACCTCTACATTTTTATTATTTCAATATGAAGGCCCTTTAACAAAAAAAATAAATCATCAACTTATTTTTTTTAAATGGGCTTTTATATATTTTTCATGTAAATGTTTTGAGCCTTCACATAATATAAATTTAGAAATTAAAAAACCAAATTATCTACGAACAAAAAAATTATATATTATCTAAAATTTAATAATTAAGAATGTTAATTGTAATAAAAATCAAATGAAAAGTAGAAATAGATTTGGAAATCCTACAAACAAGACTAAAAAAAACATACAAAAGGATTTAAAAAAAAAAAAATCTAAAATCCATGAAAATGAATAGAAAGACATCAAAATCTATCAACAATGTTATATATTTTTAAAAAATGCAGATATTTCAATGAAAAAAATCTACACCCGAATGTCTTTAAACTACATAGAAGAGAAACTATAATTTGGGCATTCACATGACATTAGTTTAAAAGTACAAAATAAATACTTATTCTACAAACCACAAAACTGAAAATTCTCTACAAAAAAAATCAGAACAATATTTCGAATAAGAAATAAAAAGAATGGATGAGATCGATGATGAATTCACTTTTTTGATCTCGAGAAAATAAACGATATTAAAAAAAAGCGAATAAAAAAAGTTTTTTTTTAACAATAAACACATCTCAATTTATATTAAGTAAAATATTTTACAATAGACCTACATATTTAACAATAATAAAAAAAAAATACTATTTAAAATTAAAAAAAAATAGAAAAATATAAATTATAAAGTAAAACAAAAATGAATAGATGTGTTATTTGTTAAAAAACTTATTCATATACTTATATGCTGTTGTAAGTATTTATGTCTCCCCACTCAATATATCTATTCAATTGTTTTTTTTATGTCTCTTATTTATAGCAAGATCAACAAATTGAATTCACCATCAAACCTAGCATGGGAATTTTGGGACAGGTTTCTTGTTTTGTCTCGTACCCATCCCAAATTTTCCATCTATTGCCAATCCCGTTCAAAATAACTATATGTTTGCGATCATTTATTTTATTCAAACAGGTACGCGAAAAGTACATGAGAGGAACGGATATGAGATCACGTACCTAAATTACCCATTTAAAAAAAAAAATACAAAACTCTATATAGTTCCTGGAATATTTTCAAAAATTTCTTGAATTTTTCCAACTTATTTCGATTTTTTCCGATTTTTCCAGAGTTATCCAAAATATGTAGGTTGATCTCTACCCAAATTATTGAGAGTTTGGAAACATATTATAGGTAAAAAACCTGAAATGCTCCGTACCCATAAATTGTTTCCCAAACTTATTTTTCAATTGCTAAATTATTCGTTTCGGTCCCGTACCCATAAATTTTCGTCTTAAAACCTAAAATGCCATGTGATAATCGATTCCATTCACTCTTTTTATTTCTTATTCGAAATAAAACTTTATTAATTTTTATTCGAAAAAGTATTTATAATGTTTGTGTGTTTGTAGAATAAATGTATTTTTACTTTTAAATCTGGTTCTTGTTTGTTTTCTTAATTTTAAATAATGTTTTAGTTTTTTTTTTAATTTCAAAATATGTAAACCTATTGTGAAGTTTTTTTCCTAATAAAAATTATGATATGTTAATTGTTTAAAAACTTTCTCTTATATTTATACGCTATTGTAAGTGTATATTTATCTTCCCACTTAATATATCTATTCAATTGGCTTTTTTCTTTTCTTTCAGTTGCTTATATTCAGCGAGATGAAGAAAGTTATTTCACCATTGATCTTATCCACTCTTTTTTTTTATATTCAAAATAGCATTATGATTTGTTTTGGTAGAGAATTTATAGTTTTTGTGTTTTCTAGAATAAGTATGTTTTCTACTTTTAAATTAATGTGTGGAAGCCCAAAAATCTACTTACCCAAAATATATAAAAGCCCATTAAAAAATAAAAATTTGTTGATATGGATAGCTTAGATGGAGAGAGGTTTGCCTAATTATATATATGATTTTGATGTTTTAAAGTTGCAAATTATATCCAGCGAGATGAATAAAGTTATTTCACCATTGATCTCATCCACTCTTTTTTTTTTATATTCAAAATAGCATTATGATTTGTTTTGGTAGAGAGTTTATAGTTTTTGTATTTTCTAGAATAAGTATGTTTTTTACTTTTAAATTAATGTGTGGAAGCCAAAAAATCTACTTACCCAAAATATATACAAGCCCATTAAAAAAATAAAAATTTGTTGATATGGATAGTTTAGATGGAGAGAGGTTTGTCTAATTATATATATGATTATGATGTTTTAAAGTTGCAAATTATGTATTAAGTCCATCGATTAGATTTTGACAAGTGTAAAATTTTTATACCACTTAGATTTTGAGACGTATTAAAAACAATTATTAGCAAAAAAATAAGTAAAACTAAATACACAAATATTAATTAATTTTTTATTTAGTTAACAAAACAGAAAAAATAAACATAAAACAACTGTTAATGTAAAAATTTTATTTATATTTTTTACAACAAAATAAATATTTATTGTATTATATCATGCAGTATACTGCGAATTTTGTTTATTTATGTTTATCATTATATTGACCCAAAAAAAGTTTGCATTTGCATTCTGAATCCTATTTTTCCAAAGTTCACAAGTACTCTATCGTTTTCTACTCTCTTTTTTTTTTTTTTTTCACGGATTATAAAATAGTAAATTATAAACACATATATATGCATATCATAAATAGATTAAAATAAACATGATGCATGTAATAAAAATTTTAATCTACCAAAAAGTTAAATAAGGTAAACTAAAATAAATATAATTTCAATAAGAATAGAATAAACAATTCATAGATATTTTATGATAAATAAATATATAAACAGTTAAATCATTAAAAATAAACATAATTCATATAGGAATATTAAACTGCAAATATGCTATCTGAAAAAAGCTTATAATATGATTGAAATGTATTATAGTTTTACTAATCTCCAATCTGGTTGATGGATAAATTGTATTTCCCATTTACAGTTTAATGATTAATAATTATTAAATAAAAAGGAATATTAAAACCCTAAATATTTATAAATATGTTACAATAATTAATTATACACAAATTAGAATACAAAATAAATAAATAAATGTTAGATATCTGTTTAGGTGATTTAGTTTTTTTTTTTTGTTAATCTTATTTTACATTTTTTTTACGGATGATTCAATTTTGATTTTCATTTTTTTTTGTTTTCAATTTATTTTTTAAGGGCTTTAAAATCTTTTATTATAAATCTGCCTATATACAAATTTTAATCTATTACTCCCTCCGTATTTTTTTATAAGAGGTTTTAAAGATAAATTTTTGTTCAAAAATATCTGATGTTTTCAGATTTCTATGCAAAAATTGGTATAAAATTACTTGTTTTACCCTTCTATTATTGACATAATTTCTAGTCAAAACACACAAAATTCAAAGTACATTTAATAAGAAAAGGTTAAAATATGTATTTTGCAAGCTTTTTTAAATTGTGTGCAAAACTCTAAAACCTCTTATAAAAAAATACGGAAGGAGTATTATTTATCTAAAACGTTTGATTAATGTGTTATAGCAAAAAAAAAAAAAGTGTTATTCTTACTCTAATATTTTTGTAAGAAATAAATTAAATAGACACAGAAAAGAGGAAAAGGCAACATGCGCATTGTATAGTAGTAGAAGGGGGGATGGCCTATGGATGAAATTTCAAATTAAAATGAAAGCTTTAAAGAGAGAGATCACATGGTAGAGTTAAGCAAAGGGGACTAACAAGTCACAATCATCGTGACCATGAATTACATACATGTTACATATATACATTTTTTTTTTGTCAAGACATATACATTTAAGTATTTAACAGATTATAATATATATATATATATAACAGAATATGAAAAAAGTTTTTATGTAATTATTTAGATTTGTACTTTTACAAAAAAAAAAAATAGATTTGTATATAAATTTGTAAATGTGTATAAGCAAAGGGGACTAACAAGTCACAATCATCGTGACCATGAAATTACATACATGTATGTATTACATATATACATTTAAGTATTTAACAGATTATATAAGGGCTAATATTGGTGTTATTACAGATTGCAAATACTCATTATATATATGAAAAAAGTTTTTATGTAATTATTTAGATTTTGTATATAAATTTGTGAATGTGTGACATCTTAAAGGGACCAAAGACAGCACATATAGACTGATGTACGTATATCTTTACTTTTATGTCCACTTTCTATCTTTAGTTCTGTACGTAGTTTAATAATACTAATATAGAATATCTTGTGCTATTTTTCATTTCTAGGTTTTTCTGTTGCTAAATTATTTTAAAAAGAAAGACTTAAAGATCAAATTTAAGGACAGAAAAAGGAATGGATCTTCTAGACTACATGATATAAAATTCAAACTTTTTTTTTTTGTTAAAAGGCCTATAAAATTCAAACTTATTAAGCTATTAATCACTAAAAGCCTCCACAAAAATAAGATATAAATCCTTAGTTAGTTTTAGTTTTATGAGGTAACCCCCCCCATTACAGATATCATTCTATAATTGAAATTTAAACAATTAAAATTTTAGCGTTTGAAATTTTTGTTCGTTAGTCTAGAACGTTTTGCAGAAATGTGTATCGTTGAATCGACTATAATAAAACAAACATAATCTGGTTGTTGTTGCGAGTCATTGGTCGAACAACAATTAAAGCTACGTGTCGGTAGTCGATGACGCCAACAACAACAAAACAAACGACCAATTTCTCTTTGAATAACAAAAAAAAAAAAATTACAAAATACGCATAGAGGTAATAATAATTTCTATGGAGATAGATTTATTCAGACCAATTTATTTTTCTTCTTTCGTCAAAATCAAAATATTATACATCGACTACCTAAAACCATATAGGTTCAAAATACGAAATACATTATTAAAAAAAAAGGATTTCAAGAAAAAAAAAATCATAATTTATATATATAAACATTATAAAACAAAATCTTCCGTCGTCTGATCAGAAGAACCATAGATCTTGATTAGCTTTTGCAACACCCCGACTTGATTCCTAAGCCGAACGATGTAATCCGCCGTTTCTTGAAACAGCTGTTCCGTCTCTCCACTGTCGGATTCCTCCTCCTCCACGTCACCATTCTTCTCCGTCGTCTTCTCCGTCGTCGTTGACGGAGGAAGAAGACTCTTAAGCGCCTGAAGCTTCTCGGAGAACTCTTCTCTTCCGTTTCCACAGCGATTTCGGAGAATCTTGGCACGTGATGAAACATGTGTTCTTCTGTTTCCGAATTTCTTGCTGTCTCTTCTTCCTCCTCCTCCTCTCGATCTTTGCGTCTTTATGATTCTCATCGTGAAGAAGAAGAACAGAGAACTATAATAGAGTTTTCGTTTTTTTTTTGTTTTTGAATAGAAGAGGAAGAAAGAGGGTCGGTGTTTATGTACGATTAGCTATTCGTTTACGACCCTGGAGTTGATAGTTAATTACGATGGTACCACTGGTGGTGGTTTCATTCCTTCGTTTGTCGTTTTGTGCTTTTTGTTGGGCCCTTGTGTGATTTTTAAGAAAAATAATTCTCGATAATATCTTACTATCACGTGCTCGTTGCCAAATATCTCAGCAGCATAATCGTATTTCATTAACTGCGAATCGTAATACTAATTTCATTAATTGCGAATCATAAACTAAGTTAATTCGCAATCGCTCAAATCGAATTTTTGAATTTTTTGGGAAAATGAAACTAAAACTCTCCTTGTATAAGAAGTATATTTTTTTTATTAAATCATAATCGTGAATTAAAAAATATGTTCATGAAAGAATTACTATTTTCTAATTTAAACATGTGATTGACATAAAATAAAAATATGTTCATAATTTTTTTTAAAAAAATTGTTAACAAGATTATAAAATTTTCATAAAAAAATGTATAAAGATATTTTAGATTCACTTGTTCTACATACATTGTACTTGGCAATAAAACAACTATAGGAAAACAAAAAGAACTAGGCATAGATTGCAAAAACAAAAAAGAATAAATTGTTGCTTTTATTATTTTTCAACTGTTTTCGCCCCAAAAAAATTTAAAATTTCAACACACATTTCGACTTTCGAGCTTCATATTCAATTATGATATTGTTACTGTTACAAAACGTTATTACATAACTTTTATTTTCGTGCGTCGTTTATAACTCTTTCAAGAGCAAGCCTAAAAGGCTAAAACATTAGTTTCCAAATTATCTGAATGTTTTTGAGTTGTACGAATGCCGACAACACTGACATGTGAAGAGAAGGGTATATCTGTCATTTTGTAATATGTTAAGTTAGCAAAGAGAGGAAGTGGGTGAAGAGTGCGCATTTCCCATTTGACAGTAAAAGCCTGAGATCTCTGTGACGGCACATGATAAGTGTTTGGGCCAAACGTTATTTTTCTTGTGTTTCCTATATTGCCCCTGCATAGTTGATCCATAATTCATTTTAATATTTTAAATTGAATAGTGTACTTACTAAGGATGTTTAATTTTGTTTTTTTTTAATAATCAAATGTTTCAGACAGTTTCATTTGACCAAATAAATGTTTTCATTTGATTTCTTTGTTGGACCCCTTTTTTTGTTTTGTCAAGGTTGGACCCTCTGTTCTCTTTATAAACTTTGTTTTACTCTTTAATTTAAGAACATGGGTGAGATAACTCACGTCATTTTCATTATATTAAATGACAAAATATCTTACGAGAATGCTTCAAATCAAAATGATATTTTGAGTTTGATATTTTTATTTTAATTATTAATAAACATATAAATATTGATATTTTGTTTTTGTTTCTATTTATAGTATACAATTATAGTTATATTGAAAACAGTAGTAACAAATTTTTTTTTTGTCGACTCAGTAGTAATAACAATTTTTATTAAAAAAAAAAAAAACAGTAGTAACAAAATTTGCATTTTAAATGGCAAAAAAATCACTTAAAAGAAAGAGACTGAAATATGCAGTAGTTGACTAAAAACTAGTGTTTCATAGGTGTAGATACGCAAATTGCCGAGTTAATTATCTTTCTGTTTGATTTAGATATATTTTAATCTATAGCTGATTTTTTGGAATTTTTAATTCTGAAACTTTACATTTACAGTGAATACACCTAGAAGGAAGTTTCACCAATTCCACCTAAAAACTGAATTTATTAACAACTTTTCTAAATGAAAAATTGTTCTTCTACAGTCTACTATATTCAAGATTCTATCATTCTCATCTCATCCATCTTTATCCCACTAGTGACTTTGATGCTTACCATTTAAACCGTTAGTTTCAGTTTGAGGTTGGAGTAGAAATTTAAACTTTCTTATATTTAAGTCAAATCATGTCGATTAGTTTTTTTTTAATACTCTAGGTCGATTGGGTTACGAGTGTCAATATAAAGTCATTAACTATTAATATTCACATTGCACGGTTAGTTTTCTACTTTAAGTCAAATTAGGTCGATTAGTTTTCTAGTCACATTATTTTAGTAAAATTCAGAAATTCTAAAACTAAAACTTAATTTGTAATTTAGGTCAATAAAGGGAGGTGTTATACATGTGAAGGTTATGAGCCAGCAAAACCTCATTGGAAAGACTAGAAAATTTTGAATAACAGAAAAAAAGAGAAAACTAAAACTAAATTTGTAATATGAGAGAGAACCGGGAAAATGAACCGGAAACCGGTTGATTAAAGGGAGAGAGAAAAAGGGCATGTGAAGGCACATGGGAGAAGAGAAAGGAAAGAAGACAGAGGAGGAAGCATGGAAGTGAACAGAGAGCATGTTCTGTATATTCCCTGCATGCACATAACTTCATGTTCTTTTTTTTGCCAAAAAAAAAAAAGAACATTATGTAATTAACATGGTTTCAGATTTGATAAATTTGATAACTAAAAGGGAAGGGGGTTTTCTTTTTATAATTTCGATTTGGTGCACATGGTTTACTATCTAGATTTCAGGTTAATAGCATGTGTTTAGCTGTTCCTCCACGTGACTGATTTGTGTAATTGTGTAACAAGTATCAACTTTAAAATTATTGATTTAGCAATCGGATATCCCTATTTTTCAAAAGCGTTAATTATTGATTTAACTTTATGAATCTTTTGGTATTATATAATAAAGAATAGAGCAATGTTTCTAATATTATTGATTTAGTATCGGATATCCTTATTTTGCCAAACAAAAATTACTGATTAGCATCGGATATCTCTATTTTGTCAAAACGTCTGAATTATTAATTTAACTTTATGAATCTTTTGGTATTATATAGTAAAGAAAAATGCAATGTTTCTAGTATTAGTTTTCTTATCACATAATATATGTAGTTTTTTGTTTTTGAACCTTTACATACTATATGTAGTTGATTTAATTAGTTGACCATATTATAAAGGGTGATTTTAATATATATACATAGTTGACTAAATAATTAGGTAAATGGTAATCAATAACCGAAAATTAGATAATTAATAAAGAGAAATAAATTCGAATCCAAAAATATCCTTATTGTTTTGTTTAATTACATAAAATGTCATTATCAGAAAATACTGTTCATTTAGCGCGTTAAATCGCTAATCAACATTATTATTATGCAATTAACGTGTTAACCATTTAGCATATCATGTGAAATAGCATGTTAAAAAAAGTTATCATACTATACAGATATAAAATTATCATGTTAACTGAGTTATTATATCATAAAATTATTATGTTAATCGAATTATCATATCATAAATATAGAAAATACGATAATATGGAAATTATCATGCTAACTAATTATTATATTATAGGAAATGTAAATTTTTATTAACTAATTTGGTTAACTTAACAAAATTATACCAATAATCAAGTAAGTAACTTAGTTATTATTTAAAATGCCGTCGTTATTTGTGTTGTTGCCAAGGTAATGTTAGCATGTTAGAAAATGTAATTAAATTGTAAAGATAAAATTAAAATAGGATTTTAATGTATAACTTACCATAGTAAATAGTATTAGATGAGAGAGAACTAATTTTGGTATTATTACATACAATGAGTTGTAAATACTCTATTATAAACAAAAAAAAGTTATTGCTCAACGTGCTCATACATGTTTTACATCTGTATTAATTTGAATTAAAGTGTCGACATACCGTAGTGAACTGGCAAAATACAAAAATTGAATCAAATTTTAATCTGTATTTATTTAATTGTGTTCTTTACATACACACAACGATTTAACAAACCTTATATAGACTTAACATTTTTACAAAAAAAAACAAACCTTATATATTTGTTAAAAAGTAGATAAGTTTTGTTACTTTATTAAGCAAACCATACTGAACTGTATTACCTAGATTCATTTTTAAATATATCTTCAACCAAAATATAGATAGTATGCATGGGTTGTTAATAAGGAGGTGAGAGAATAAAAGTTTTTGTTGTTTGTTTTGTTTGTTTGATGAAAGTGGAAGTGAGGGACAATATGATATAGGGCAGGGACAATGTATTATCTTTTTTTTGGTCATATAAAAAAAAAAAATAAGTAAAAGAAAGTTACAAAAAAATTTAGATGTTGACGAGACATCTTTAAAACTACCCTACCGTCTCCCGTGTCCTCCTGCTAGTACAAAACAACATGCAAGCATTTTCACTAAAAACGAGAATTATAATATATATTGATATAACTTGGTTATCCAAAATTTTCATTTTCCAACTCGGCGAAATAATTAAAAACTATAATTTAGCTATTTAAATGTAAATATGTTTTTAAAAAGTATGTTTTCATCTCTTTCTCATGCCGGCAAATACATACTGATAGAACTAAAATTCAATTTTTTATGGCCCATAGATTTTGGGCTAAATTATGGGCTAAGGCCCATTTGTAATATCTTATCAATTAATTTATTAATTTCTCATTTTTCCTAATGTCCTCCTCTTTCCATCCTACCGATGCTCTTCCTCTTGCTTTCTCTTTCCCCTAATTTCCCAGGAAAATTCAATTAATGTGAAAATTTTCTTCCATTTTATCGTGAAATCGTATCTAGCTGATCCAGATTTTGGAATCCAGATCGTATAAAAGGTTAGTTTATGTGGTTATTATTGATATGTAAACTTTTTATTTTTTGTCTTTTTCTTTTTTTCGTTCTTTTGATCGATGATCGTAATCCTGTTTCGATATTTTAATTTGAGAATTAACTTGCTTCCGATGAATTCATCATTGTAGAATCACGTTACTCGTATTGAATTGAATTCTATTTGATCGATATCTACTTCTTTAACACTGTTAGAGATTGTTGTTCTGTGTTTCCGTTATAATTCGGGAAATTTCAAAATAGATCTCGCTCGCTCTTTGCTCGTCTTAACGAAATACATACGGATAATAAAAATTTCAATTTCAGTTTCAATTTAGGATTAGCTTCTCTGATCATAAATTCGAAGTTTTTGTTGATGAAAATGAATGTTTCTTCTGAATCTTCTAAAGCATTAGTGATCTCTGGGATTGGGTCCCGAAAATGATTTAAAAAAAAAGAAGGAGATTTTCTTATAGAAATTGCTTACAGAAAAGTCAAATTCATAACTCAAAATCAATCAGACTCTGTCCACTAATCAATTGTGTCACCGTGTGTGTGTAGTTGTTGAGAGAAACGTTAAGATGTTCACTGAAGAAGTGTTGAAGAACGTCTTTCCACTGCTCGAAGGCGAAGATCTCGCGGCTTGTATGGGTGTTTGCAGACGATGGAGAGACATAGCGAGCGATGACTTCTACTGGAAATGCCAATGCGCGAAGAAATGGCCTTCCGTTTGCAAACGGCACAAGCCACCTACTGAAACGTACTACAAGATGTTTCAAACGTTTAGCAAACGGCGGCTAAACCGCACCCTCCCTCCTCCGAGGCTATCATTCGAAAACCTCGAGTTCTTCGTCGACATTTGGACCGGAGATAAACTTGTGTTCTCGGGATTGATACCCGGCGTTGCGCTGGAAAACGGGATCAAGCACTTACCGTTAGGGATCAGCAACGTTCTCCGAGCTCACCTCGAGAGACCTGACTACAAGATGGTCGTTCCCGCTGAGCCTAGGTTCACTATTCCGCTGAACCACACTGTTAGTGTCTCTATGCTTGTGGGACGGAACGATTCCAATAAGGTCGCTCGGATAATCAACCGGTCTGTCTTTGAATATATCGACCATTCGTCGTACCGGGCGCTCGCTTTCGAGTATCTAGACTTGTCTCCTTACTACCCTTTCGTCTCCGGTATACGAGCTTGGATCTCTTTGCTTTTCATGGATGTTGTTGAGGGTGTAAATGATGGGCTCCTCGACGTTTTCGGGATTCAGTTGGATTTCTCTGATGTTGCAGACACCAAAGATGAGATTTTGTGGCTTCTAGATATGCTTGATTGGAAGTGAAAAAACAAGCTTAATAAGATTCTATAATCCCTCCATTAAAGCTCTCTTCAGGTTTGTAACACTTTTATACATAACATCATTTGGTACAGTAGTAATATACTTTTACAACATTTGTCAATTTTTTTTTTTTTTTTTTGAAAACTTGTTTGATTTTTTTTTTTTTTACTCTAAATACACATCCTCTATAAATTACCAGTTTGATATAAATGATTTAGTTTTCGTTTGATTATTTTCTGTTTAATTCGAAAATTTAGCTTTTAACCGGATGTTGGAGACCGGTCTCTATAGTGTAGCGGTTTGTATTAGTGCCGTCAACTTAGGGCCTGACTAATTTAAACGCACGCAGCAGTTGCGGCTGCGGAAGTTTGCGGACGATTGCGATTAACAATGTTATTAATTGGGTTGTACGACTGACACAGCGGTTAGAAACGGGTGCGTGCGCGGGATGTTTACGACTGGTTAACTTGCGTTTGCATTAGCGGTTAAACAATAAATTAACAATATAAACATATTTTATAACTATAAAAAATATTAAATATCATATTATTATTAAAAACTATAAAATTATTAATTAAAAATAATAAATTATAACAATTATTACTTTTATTTCTCAATTTTTTTAGTTTGGATGAAAGTTATGATTTTAATAGAGAAAATGTGTTTTTTTGTATGAAGATGTTAGAGGAAAAGAATTTTAGTTGTTATATATATATTAGTGATGAAAAGAAAATTTATCAAAATAATTAGAGTTTATAAATCGTATACATATAAAATTATGAAAAATTGTTAATAAATATTAGTTAAAATGTAAAATTTATTTATTTATTTGTAATTATAATATTCAAATCTTATTTTAAAAAGACTTTCTAATATATATATATATATCTTAATTTTAAATAAATTTTGTGTTTTTTAATTTTTAATTTTTTTAATTATCCACCCGCAATCGTCCGCAACCGCCCGCAACCGCAAACGCTAGCTGGAAGGAGCTTTTGATTTTGAGCGTCAAAAAGCAGTTTGAAGCGGTAGAAAGCGTTTTGTGTGATTATTGCCAAACGCCAACAACCGCTACCACCCGCAAAAGCTGCGTTTGAGGGTGCTAGCGGCAGAACCAATCAAGCCCTTAGAATTAAACTCGGGAGTGTGCGTATGTGATGAAAAAACCGGACATAGGAGAAACTGAATAATTTGAACCAAACCGAAACCGGAAATGTCATGTCAAAGGACACAAAAAACTGAATAAACATTTATTACGTTTAATGGGAATTAGGAGAAAAACGAACCGAATTAGTAGGAACCAAATTGAGATATATCCGAGCTTATCCGAACCGGTTTTTCCCGGTTCCTATATAAATTTTAATACTTTTTATCTAAACTATTCAAAACCCAAAAACATCAACCGAACCAAACCGGCGAGTATCCGAATGGCAAGCCAAATATTTGTCCTAAAAAATCATAAAGCAAATGCATGAATTATACTCCATTTGTTTTAAAATAAGTGTCATTTTGACACTTTTCACATATTAAAAAATCTAATAGAAAGTATGTTTTATCCCTTATTAATACACTAAACAAAATGGACAATTTTCTTAAATAGCACAAAATGAAGTTTATTTTTCAAAAATAGCCCCATACGTTCACTTTTTTTCATAAATAGCATTCATTAAAGTTAGGAAAGTCTTTTTAAATGTGTCTAACGACTACCTAAAATTCATTAAATTTAGGAAAGTCTTCCTAAATGTATCTAACGGCTTCCTAAATTTGAGTTAGGAAAGCCTTCCTAAATGTGTTAACGGCTTCCTAACAGGTTTATTAAAAGTTAGGAAAGCTTTCCTAAATGTGTATAAAGCCTTCCGAATAATGCTAAAAATGATTAACAAGATTTTTGGGGCTATTATTGAACTGAAAACTTAAAAAGGGCTATTTTAAGTAATTTTTCAAACAAAATTCTCTTTCTAATTAATACACTAATATAATAAAGTTAAAACTGGATTTTTGTTTAAAGTTTTGCATTGAAAATACAAAACGACACTATTTGTAAAACAAAAATCAAAATTTAAAACGACACTTTTTGTGAAACGAAGAAAGTAATATATTAAGTAACATAAGGAAAACCTCATTTATGTTTAATCTTTTTTGTAATTATTAAAACTTTTTTGAATTCAATACATTTGTTAATTCTTTTAGCACTAAGACTTTAGCTAACAAAACTCTCAAATCATCCTCCTAAAAGTTAATCTTTCCATCAAAAGTCTGACCAAATCCCCAATTATTTGGTGCCACATTAATAAAGTCCTTGCTAACCCCATCACTAGTCATAACCCTGAACGATAAACCTTGTCCGGTCAACACAACATTGGTGGTCCAGTTCTGTCCCCAATTCTTCCTCATCGTAATCCACCTGGTTCTGCTTCCTTTAACCTGCATTGCCTTAACATCTCCGGCTCTTCCTACATTGTACGGCAAGACCGTTAAGAAATTAGGGTTTCCCTTGGTTTCGAACTTGACACCACCGGTTTTCGCGCAAGGTACACGTCTGTATTTAACCGGGACAACACCGGCTCTGTACTGTGCGATCTTGAGGAACATCGGTTGGGAGAGATCGAAATGTTTCTGTGGTGGGTTGCACCAAATGTCTTTGGTTTTGGTGTAATCTGGTGGACAGAAGTTTGTAGCTGTGATCTTGATAGATCCGGGCAAACACCATTTTGGATCATTCACGCACATGATCTCGTAACAAGCCCCACACATGTACCCGTTGTTGAAGAGCGCCGTGCTCAACGCCGCTGTGGCTAGACCATAGCCTTGTTTGTTTAGATCTCCGTATCCACAAGCTCCCTCTATTGAATATATAATGAAAGAAGTGAGTATGCAATAATTGATTTGGCTTCGATTGTTTGTTACGTACGTGTGTTTTTTTTGTGTGTGTTTAGTTCCAAATGAGTTACTTCCTCTGCTTTTCATATTTCACACGAATTAAGAAAACATTAAATTTTTCTGTTTTACCTTTTATTAAAATATTATTTTGTTTGATAAGAATAATTAATAAAATAAAAAGGTAGGAATAAAACTGGAAAATTTATCATAAATGTACATTAAAATCTGAAAATGACAATTATTTATAAAAAAAAACAAGTTTACAACTACACTTAAATAAAAACGAGGGAGTATAATTTTATGTATTTTAAACATATCCTTTTTGGTAAATTGTAAATTTTTACATGAAGATTTCGAATTAGAGTTTTCTTTTAAAATTTGTAATCTTCAACAGATTGAATCAATGACACGTACAATACGGCTTATCGGAGATCAATGCTACGAACGAAGTAATTATGATTTATGCATTGGTTTGGTACAAAAAATTGAGTTTTATATTAGTTTCTCAAAACAATAAAACACTTGATGTAAAGAACGTTTTTGATTGGATATAATTTTTATATTCATTTAAGGAAAAAAATCAATGCCACTAAAGGAACATATTAAATTGAAAACAAAACATCATTTCAATAATTAGATTCGAAAAAACTATTAGTAACTGAAGACTTACGTTGGGTGCCTCCACCATGGACGTCACCATAAAATGTGGCTCGGGCATCAGACCAAGTAGCGTCGAGTGCGTCGGTGGTTCCAGGTGAGTCGGCTCCATGACCGTAACTCATGGGCACGGACCATATCGTCATTATTGTCATCAAAACATTTGTATATAAGAGTTTCATTATTTGTTATCTCTCTTTTTAATGATACTTTCTTATATACTATTGATTGATGATTAATATTAATGGGAATATGGGTATATATATAGATAGAGAAATGGAGAACTAACTTTGGCAATTATGTAAATGTTAAATCTCTACAGCATATAACTTTACTAGATGAACATAAATCAGTATTGGTGTTGAAGTTTTTGTAGTCAATCTGCATCCTCATAAGTGATAACATTGCCAATAATCTTTTTTTAATACTTTTCTAAATAACATGTAGGTCAAAATCTTATCATTAAGTTCAAAATATCACACGTTGGAAAGTTTATCATGAAAATTGACTACTAACAGTTTAATACACCTACTAAACTAGGGTAAAAGTAATAAAGCAAATAGATATAATGAAGTTTCAAACATCTTAAAAGAAAATTGTAAAGTTTATACTGCCACAATCTTGAGTTCTTGACGTAATAGAATTCTTAAGCACTCTGTTTTTGCTATTCTATACGAAGGTTAAACATTAATTTTGCTAAGAATTTATTCCTATTAATCGCTAAAGTTCTAAGAGCTAGATGATGACATCTATCTAGCTATACACACAGATTCAGCTACTCAACCTTACAATTTCATAATCTCTTTAAGACAATATCTTTTTACTAATATAGTAGATATTTCCTTAGACGTTTCTTTTTCTCTATTAAATTATGTTTTTTTCACCATTTTTTTTTATTATCAGGAGATTTTAGACCGAAATTTGTAATCAATGCAAGCCCGGAATCAGAACATGTAATATTAGTCTCGTCACTCTATTTTGACCTCCCTCTAAGCTTTGCTTAACATATGAGCTAACTGACACTTAATTTTCTTTACCATCTTTAATTTAAAAAAATTTCTGTTTCTTTTTTTCCAGCTCAGCATCAACCTATCCATGTCAACAACGCTTCAATGTGAGACATAGCTTAGCTCTGCCTCTTGTAGCACGTCGTGTAGCACAGCTCTGCATGCCTCTTGTAGCACGCCGTGTAGCACTTCCTACATCTTCAGGTTTGTGTGTTGAGACTTAAATACCAGCACATTTTGGTTCAAATAATTCTGAACGAAGGACACATAAGGCTCTGACTAAATCTTAGATGAAGTTGGAAACTAACACTGGAATTAAATTAAGTAACATAAACAAAATCTCATTATTAATTATTTGTAACTATTGCACCCAATAGGTTTCAAAAAAAAATAAAAAAATATTGCACCCAATATCTTAATTAATTCATTTAGTTCCAAGCCATAGCTAACAAAACTCAAACCATTCTCCTAAAAGTTAATCTTTCCATCAAAAGTCTGTTCCAATTCCCAATTCGGTGGTATCACATCAATAAACTCCTTAGTAACCCCATCACTCGTCGTAATCCTGAACGATAAACCTTGTCCGGTCATGACACGATCAGGAGTCCAATTCTGTCCCCAATACTTCCTCATCGCAATCCATACGGTTCTGGTTCCTTTAATCTGCATGGCCTTAATATCTCCAACTCCGCCTACATTGTATGGCAAGATCAATAAGAAACCAAAGCTTCCATGGGTTTCGAACTTGACACCGCCGGTTTTCGAGCAAGGAACACGTCTATATCTAACCGGGACATTCTTGGCTTTGTCCTTAGCGATCTTAAGGAACATAGGTAGGGAGAGATCAAAGTGATTATTTGGTGGGTTGCACGAATGATCTTTGCCCTTGTAATAAATTGGTGGACAGAAATTTGTAGCTGTGATCTTGATAGATCCGGGCAAACACCATTGTGGATCACGTGAGCACATGATCTCGTAACAAGCCCCGCACGTGTACCCGTCGTTGAAGAGTGCCATGCTTAACGCCGCCGTGGCTACACCGTAGCCTTGTTTGTTTAGGTCAACGTATCCACAAAGTCCGTCTATTAAATTTATAATGGAAAAAAGTGAGTATACAATAATTATATATGGCTTTGATTGTTTGTTTACCTTTGTGTTTGCATGACATCTTAGAGTGTTTTTATTTATTTATATTCCAAATGATTTATAATACATTATACGTTGGTGTTTTTAACTGATATAGATCATAGAGTGATGATTGAAAATTTTGAACGAGACCAAAATTTGGAAATATATAACAGATAATCAATTCCACTAATGGAATAAATTATTTTGAATACAAAACATCATCTCAATTATTGTGAAAACAAAACATATATACCTTCAGTGCCTCCACCATGGATGTCACCGTAAGGTGTGGCTCGTGCGTCATACCAAGCAGTGTCGAGTCCCTTGGTTCCACCACCACTGGGTGCTTCGGCTACTTCACCGTAAATCATGGGCATGACATATATTGCCATCACCATCATCAAAACTTTTGTATATATCATTTTTTCTAAGTGTTTCATGATTTATCTCTTTTTAATGTTTTACTTAATTTTGATTGATGGTTAATATTAATGGTGTGTATATATAGGTATAGAAATATAATTGATCATTGTTTTTATGTAAATATTTAGTCAAAACCTTTGAAAATGTGCATAGACTTAACAAATGGAACACATAATTAGTAATTGTATTCAAGTTTTCTTAGTCAAGTTTTTTTGTATATATCATTTGTTCCAAGACTTTGATGATTTTGTCTCTTTCTAATGATACTTTTTTTGACTTGATATGGGTATATATATAGTATTATATAATTCATTATGGTAATTATGTGGTCAAACTTTTTAATAATTTTTTGTATTATCATCATTAAAACTTATGTATATATCATTTTTATAAGAGTTTCATAATTAGTCTTTTTTAAGTAATAGTTTTTACTTAACTTTGATTGATGATTAGTATTAATCCGAGTATGGGTATATATATAGGTAGATGAATATAATCGATTATTGTAATTATGTAAATATGTAGCCAAACCTTTGAAAATGTGCATAGACTTACAAATAGAACACAAATTAGTAATTGTATTAAATTGTAATTATTTCTTCTACGATCTTTTTATTAGATGATGGAACAGAGGAAAGTGCTTTTGCATTATTATAGCCGTCGTGTCATACATAATACATATTAGATTTGAGATTGTACGTGGGCGAGTTGTAAGCGATTAAAAGAAGACACTTACGAAAAGAAACTGGATAATTTGCACCGAACCAAACGGAAATGCCATGTCAAAAAGACGCGTGATGAGGCTCTAGTATGAAGTTAAAACAAATGCATGAATTCTTTTTTTTTTCAAATGCATGAATTCAACATAAAATAAAAATAAAAGATAGAGTTCTCGTTTTAAACTTTTAATTATTGTAACTTGTATAACCAATACATCTATGTTTTCTTTTTGTTGTAAGAATTAGCTAACAAAACTCAAATCATTCTCCTAAAAGTTAATCCTCCCATTAAAAGTCTGACCAAATCCCCAAGCCTTTGGTGCCACGTTAATAAAATCCTTAGTAACCCCATCACTCGTCGTAACCCTGAATGATAAACTTTGTCCGGTCAACACAACATTGGTGGTCCAGTGCTGTCCCCAATTCTTCCTCATGGTTATCCATCCGGTTCTGTTTCCTTTAACCTGCATTGCCTTAATAGATCCGGCTCCTCCTACATTGTATGGCAAGATCATCAAGAACCAAGGGTTCCCCGTGGTTTCGAACCTGACACCACCGGTTTTCGCGCAAGGAATACGTCTGTATCTAACAGGGACAACCCCGGCTTTGTACTTGGCGATCTTGAGGAACATTGCTAGGGAGAGATCAAAATGTTTTTGTGGTGGGTTGCACCAAATGTCTGTGGTTTTGGTGTAATTTGCTGGACAGAAATTTGTAGCTGTGATCTTGATTGATCCGGGCAAACACCATTGTGGATCATGCGCGCACGTGATCTCGAAACAAGCCCCGCACGTGTACCCGTTGTTGAAGAGCGCTGTGCTCAACGCCGCCGTGGCTAGACCATAGCCTTGTCTAAATAGATCACCATATCCACAAGCTCCCTCTATTGAATATATAATGAAAGAAGTGAGTATGTAATAATTAATAAAGATTATGGCTTTGATTATTTGTTTAGTTTTGTATTTATGATATAAAATTTTGAAACAATTTTGTTGTTGTTGTTGTGTATTTTAACCAAGAAGTCCCTTTAAACAAACTCCTTGGTCAATTGTAAATGCAAACGCATCGGAAGAAGAAAATACGTTGGTGTTTGCGTTATACTTTGTAAGAATGTTTCTATGGAAAAAAGCACACATTTTATGTAAACGCAATCGCAAATGCAGAATAGCTTTTATAACAACCGCTACATATTGAATAAATAGTTTTTTCGTGTACAATGGGACACTGGAAATTTTTAAACTAATCTTTCGTGTGTAATGTGACAGTGGAAATTTTAAAATATTAGTAACTGAAAACTTACTTTGAGTCTCTCCACCATGGATGTCACCGTAAAATGTGGCTCGTGCGTCATACCAACCGTTGTCGAATCCGTCAGCTCCAGGTGAGTCGGCTGCATCATCAGTAGTTGGTGCCTCGGCTACAACACCTGTCATTGGTGACTCGGCTCCATGACCATAACTCATGGACACGAACAAAATCGCCATTACCATCATCAAAACATTTACGTATATCATGTTTTCTAAGAGTTTCATGATTTATCTCTTCTTGATGATACTGTATCACTTAATTTTGATTGATGATTGATATTAATTAATGAGAATGTGGGGATATATATATAGGTAGAGAAATACGTTTTCAAAATCTTAACTTTTGTTTTTGATCCAGTCGTATTCAAATCTTTTCAAATGTGCATATATGCATATATCTAGTCAAATCAAAATGTGCATATACATACTTAACAATTCTATTGAAGTTTTTTTCTAGTCAATCTGCATCCTGATAACATTGACAATTATATATTTTTGAATAAAATGTTACAATGTTGAGGATAGGTTATAAAAAGTATTCTTTTTTCTTTCTAAATTACATGTAATCTACTTTCTTACCATCATGGGGAGATTATTATCTGATCAAGACAGAAGACTGGCTACAAACATTATGATCTTACTACCATCATGAAAAGTTGATCAATCGAGTCTGATCTTACCATCACGAAAAGTTTATTAATCGAGTCTGACTACAAACATTTTAATACAACTACTACATTAGAGAAGAAATAATGTCATCTTATAGAAACATTGCAATGCTTGATATGAAAAATGACGTCAAACAAACTCCCTGGCCAAGCTTCCTTGTGATAATCTTGAGCCGTTCTCTGCAATTAGTAGCCAGCCCATCCCGCCTATTTTGGTGGATTCAATCCAAGCGCTATCCATGAAACAGAAGGGAGAGTGAACCTGTGAAACGCCATTATCATCTTGCGGCGAAGAAGGTAATCTTTCCCGGATAACCCTTTCATTTGCTGTCTCCCACGCTTTAGCGTCCACTATTGCTTTAGTTAGGACTTTCCTTTCCGAGTAGATTTTGTTTTCGAAAACAAGCTGGTTCCTGGATGTCCATAAATTCCAAAGTAGCCAAGGAGCGAGGGGCGTAGTTGTTAGGCCTGATGGTGGCAGATTTCCAATTGCTCGAACACTAGTGATGAACTATTTTATCTCCTTTGCCTCCAACAAGAGGTTTAGGCCTTTTTGAATTGGCGCTATCCTCCAAAGAACTTTTGCAAAGGAGATATGCCCGATGTTTTCCTTTTGTTTGCATCTTTTGCAAAGAAAATCTGTAGTGATGCCCCTAATGGCCAGAAGTTTTCCAACTGGTAACGCCCCATTCAATGCTCTCCAAAGAAAGTGTTTTATCTTTGGTGAGGTGTGTACGTGCCAGACATGTTGCATCCAATTAAAGTGAGGTTCATCTTGTTGAGGTGCTTTTTGAGCAGCAAGAGTATACCTTGACTTCGATGTGTAACAACCAGATTTGTCCGCAAGCCAAACCACCTTGTCTCTCGGACGGAGAGAGCTTGGAATTAGTTGGCGAATATATTCCTCATACTGAGGTAAGTGTAGGCGAATTTGTGATAGGTTCCAATCGTTTGAAACTGGATCTAACAGGTCCTTGACCGTTAGTTGGAGCGTGTGGATGTTAGGAGGGTCTATTGGCGTCAGGGGTCTTGAGGATGACAGCCATGAGTCTTCCCAGATGCTGATGTTTGCACCATCTCCGACTATAAAACCTAGTCCTAGTTCCAGCACCTTTTTTCCTTCTTGAATGCCGATCCATCCATGAGAAGCACTGCTGCTAGGCTTGCTCTCTAAAAAGAAGCAATCCGGGAAATGTTTTCCTTTTAGCACTTGAGCCAGCAGGGAATCCGGGTTCTCGAAAATTCTCCAGCTTAGTTTAGCTAACAGAGAGTCGTTAAACGTTTCAATCTCCCTAAAACCTAACCCTCCAGTGCTTTTAGGCTTAGCTAACTTAGTCCATGCCACCCATGAAATCTTCCTCTTGTCTGGCTCACTGTCCCACCAAAATCTAGTGAGTATGGATTGGATTCGCTTGCAGAGGGAGACTGGGATTTTGAAACACGACATAGCATAAGTGGGGAGAGAGGATAGGACCGCCTGCAGCAGGATCTGTTTCCCAGCCCCTGAGAGAAATCTTGCAGTCCAGCTATGTGATCTTTGTCTTATCCTATCAACAAGACCAGTGAACACATCCTTTTTCTTTCTCCCAAAACTCTCGGGGAGCCCCAAATATTTTCCAGTCCCTCCTTCTTTTTCAATGCCTAAGAAAACCTTTACTCTTTCTTTGATATCCCCCGGGGTTTCGGAGGAGAAAGTTACCGTTGATTTGGTGAGGTTGATGCACTGTCCTGAGCTGCGTTCATACCGTTGGAGAATGTTCTTCAGCTCTTTGCAGTTTCTCTCGTTAGTTTTGCAGAAAAACATTGTATCGTCCGCGAACAATAGGTGGTTGATGAAAGGGCTTTTCTTTGCGACCTGTAGACCCTTAAGAACTCCAGAGTCTTGCGCTTGCTTACATAATCCCGATAACACTTCCGTACAGAGGATAAAGAGATACGGAGAAAGCGGATCTCCTTGGCGAAGTCCCCGATTAGGGGTAACTGCTCCTTGCGGCGTCCCGTTTATGAGGAAGGAGTAAGATACCGAAGTTACACATTCCATTACCCATGAAATCCAAGTACCCTGAAAGCCTAGCTTTTGAAGAACCGCTTTTAGGAAACCCCATTCTATTCGGTCGTACGCCTTGCTCATATCTGTTTTTACAACCATTGAACATCTCTTTGTCGCCCCCGACAACTTCAGATAGTGTAATGTTTCATGAGTTATCAAAACGTTATCCGTTATAACTCTGCCTGGTACGAAAGCAGATTGGTGTTTGGAGATAAGTAGATCAAGTAGCGGCTGCATGCGGTGCGTGAGGATCTTAGCAATTATCTTATATCTCACGTTATAAAGGGCAATCGGTTTGTAATCCGCAGGTTTCTTGGGAGCAAGTCCCTTTGGGAGGAGGCAGACATGCGTATCATTCACTCCGCGTCTCATGCTCTCTGTCATGAAGAAAGTCCGTATCTCACGGTAAATATCGGGTCCAATTATATCCCAAAAGGAGTGATAAAAGCCTGCCGAGAATCCATTAGGCCCTGGGGCTTTATCCGAGTGTATAGTAAAGACCGCTCTACGCACTTCTTCCTCCATTGGAATAGCACAGAGTTTTGCATTCATCTCTGGAGTGATTTTACTTGACAGGGTTTCGTCCACCGTTTGGTACTCTCTAATGCCATTTGAGGTGAAAAGATTCTGGAAATAGTCACCAAACACCTTCCCGATTTGATCCTCTTCATGGACAGGCGTCCCTGCTGAGTCCTCAATAACTGAGAGGCGATTTGTGGTTCTGCGACTCTTTGTAATAGCGTGGAAGTATCCCGTATTACGGTCTCCTCCCTGTAACCAGAGGACTCTGCTTCTCTGTCTCCAGAATAGCTCTTCAGCTTTATAGGCGCTCTCTAGAGAGGTTGCGATGGAGCTAATCAATTCAGGATTTGGTGAATCCGAGGAGAGTGCTGCTTCCAAAGCCATTTGCGAGTCCAATATGTTTTTAGCACTGTTTTCCTTTTTTTCTTTTGACCATCAAATTAGGTCCCTTCTGCAGCGATTGATTTTGATCTCCACTTTTTCTTCTCTATCTCTTTGCCAGGAATCTTCGATGATCTGTCTAGCCTCATCATTGTCATTCAGGCTTCTATCGTAACGAAAAGGTCTTCTCTTCTTTGCTCTTGACGCATCCAAGTACGTGATAATCGGACAGTGGTCCGAGCCCTCAAATCTAAGGTAATTACATCTTCCTGAAGGGAACATTTCTGACCAAGCACAGTTGGTTAGGGATCTGTCTAGTCGCTCTCTGATAAAGTGTGAGTGCCTATTCCCTCTCCATGAAAGAGGATTGCCAGAATGTTTAACATCCCATAATCCATTTTGTGAGACAAAACTTTTAAACGGAATAAAGAAGCCCTCACACAGAGTTGGCCCTCCTTTCTTCTCTAGATTGTCGAGGATGTCGTTAAAATCCCCCGTAAGTAGCCAAGCAGATTCTAATAAGTTTAAATAGCTTAATATGCCAGGGCCATATGTTGCTTACATTCTAATTGTACTTGGCGATGTGGCCACGTCATCCAGTGTAAGCGTGACTAAAGACTGAGTCACTGAGTGGTCAAATAATATAGGTAGTACTCCAAACATTTCTAAAGCTTAGACTGATCCCTGTATCAGGATCCAAACTAGATATATCTTTTTACTTTCAAGAAAATCCGAAGTATCTTTGAGAGGACTATATTTCTAAAAAAATAAAATTATCTTGCGAGATTCAAACTCGGAGCTAACATCTTTCTTTTGCACGTTATTGGAAAATATAAGATCAATACATTTGTATCATCTTTGCATATCTTGGAATTAGCTGACAGTTGGCAAATGAGAAAATAAAAAAATTTAAAATTATTACAATATGAAGATTTAAACAAATAAAAAGAGTATGAAAATCGAAGAATAAATAAAGATTTATAAAATAATGTACGAAAGAGATTGCACAGAGCATCAAGAAAAAAATTAGAAAATTAAATTTCTAAAAAAAAAAATTTAATAATCAAAATATAAATTTAAAAACATATTATTTAAAATTTAAATTAAAATAAACATGCGCGGATTATCTCCTAATTCAACTAAAAACTAAAAAAATACGACTACTTGTTATGATGTTTATTATACATAATGTTAAAGACATTGGATGGATGAGAAAGTGACCCGTTTCACAAATAGTATTAAACAATAAAATGATAATATACCACATGTTTCGACTGTGTTTCTTTCTCCGGCTTCAATCGGAGTTGTCATTGCAACAGAAAAGAAACATCCCTCTATATTGGTTGATGAAGCGTCTGTAAGTTTTGATAATCTTCCCCTGTGATCAACATTTTTTATACAATTTTGTAAGAAAAAAGTTATAGCAATTGGTTCTTTTTATCCTAGGTTGCGTAGTTTCAGTAAGATAATCTAATCTCTGTTTCAGGTTCTGAAGATTAACCATTTGACTCCCAACATTGGAGTTGTATACAGGTTCTTCTCCTCCGCTATCCTCTAGTTCTTGTTTAACGGATTTGGTTTTATAGCTTGAAATTTGGATTTGGGTACTTAGTCTCTCTCATAAGCTGCTTGTGCCATGGATGAAAAGCAACCTTTTCCTCATCATTTTAGTGCTAACTTTGGTTTTTCCTTCTATGAAGTGGTATGGGTCCTGATTTTCCGAGTTCTTGTACGACAGAGTAGGAAGCAAGCTGAGCAATATCTCCGGTTCTACAAGGTAACCTTAAATATCTTCTGTTTTTATCTACTTATGTATGTTGGAGTTATTAGTATTGCATGCATGATAAATCTTCAATCCTTGCTGCCTGCTTTGCAGAAACTTTGGATTGACGATGCAACAGTTAATATGAGTTGTTAGGTTAATTGATTCAACTTCTAAGTGAGTTTTATTGTTGCAGTTACTCAAATTGTAAGGGAAACTGCTACAGTGATGCAAGAGTTCACTCAACCGGGGTGGTATGTACTATGTCAACTGCTAATGTATATATTCCAGAGTCTGTGTGGTTGCTTCTTCCCATATGCTCATCTGGGTTGAAATGAATTTGCTTACTAGCTCATAGATTGCAACTTTAGAGCATCTCCCTGCACTTTTAACCTTAGTTTAAAGATTGATTTGGCGTGAGATAGTGCTGTTAAAGCAAATCTGAATCCATAAACTAGACTACTGAATCTTGCTACTAGTTCTCCTGTTAATAGTGGTGTTAGGCCGTTTGGAGTTTCTCTACTAGTGGCTGTAACTCCCGGGAGGACTTGGAGTTGCAGAGACAGTTTCAAGCAGTCAATGTATCTGGGAGCTGTTCTCCGCTCCTCGAGTCATTACTTTGCTCTGTAAAATACACAAACGTTCATCTGTTCTAGCCGTTGATGGTGAAACATTATGGTTCTTGATTTTGTAAAACCTCTCTAGTTAACAATTGATGATTACCTTATCTGGCTACTAGTTCTGGTTTCCTGCTCCTGTTAATAGTGGTGTTAGGCCGTTTGGAGTTTCTCTACTAGTGGCAAGGGTCCGCAACTGTATCAGGTATGTAAAACCACTAAGAAATGTAACCACAACGGGTGATTGGCGTGTGGTTTTTTTGTGAGGGAACATGTTTTCTTAGTAAAACCCTTTTGAGCAGAGAAAGGAAAAACGGGGGAGAAAGATTGGCATTTTTTCCCTCTTTGTGAAACCCTTTTGAGCAGAGAAGAAAGAGTGGTTCTTCTTCACGCCAAGAGATCGGAAATACCCAACGGGACTGAGAACGAGCAGAGCAACAGAAGCTGGTTACTGGAAAGCCACTTGTAAAGACAGAGAGATCAAAAGCTCAAAGACAAATTCGCTTCTCGGGATGAAAAAAGCTGTTGGGTCTCATGCATGAGTATCGCCTCGACGGAAAATTCTCTTACCATTACATCACTTCCTACCGCTAAGGGGTCTTTCTAATGGTGAGCTTGAAATTATGGAAAAAAAATTTACTATGGAGGTTTTTTTTATAACTAAGTCTAAGAATGTGTAAATGTATATAGAAGAAGTCATGTTTTGCTTTTCTTTTTTGTAAAAGTTTATGTGGATGATTGATTGGTGTTTTGATATTGATCCGAATCCATATCCATATAGAAATCCCACTCCTCCTAGGCTGAGGAATTGACTAACTAAAACTCGAATCCTATCCAACCCAATCATACAAAACTGATTTTTCTTTTCTTGATAACCATACAACACTAAACTGAATTACAAACCCTTTTTTTTTCTTCTTTTCATTTTCAAGTGTTGGATATCCGACGTACATTTATATCTATCCGATACTTTCCCAAAGCAGCGCTTATGCAACGGAAATATTTTGAGCTGCACAGAATAATATCTCATTATAATCACGTACCGTATGTTGTTTTCATGGAACATATGTATACATTTTTCTGTTTCCAAATCTAAATTCTGTTAGATCATTTTGAAAGATCAATGGAAGTCTGAATTTATTGTAACTATAATCCTACAATTATAACTTCCAAAAAATGGTTATTTAATTCCTTTAAGTATTTGAAATTGGTAAATTTATTTTTCAACTATTGTATAGTGGACTGGTAACTTGTGCCCCAAGGAATCTGATAACCTAGTTTCACTAGACAAATAAGAGTCTTAACCTATCTAGCTTCACAAAACATTTTTAACTGATTTTGTAAGAACCATATAAAGAGGAGGCGAATATGTTGGATATGAAGTTGTGATAAAAAAAAAACACAAGCTTGAGATATTCAAGATGTGTTGGTATCCGTTTGTGGTAAAATCAGAGGATCCAGTACTGGCGACGCCGGGACGGTGCAAATTCTCATGAGGAAGAATCAAAGGAAGTAGCTTGATTTTGTCAAACGTGGCAGAGACATTGAACCAAGAAGAAGGTGTCAGTTTGTAAGGGAAAGAAGAAAGTGTCACTTTGGAGAAAAATTTCTGAAGATGCTTTTATCAAATTTACGCGGGTGAAGTTGATTGGGAAAGTTCTTTTATCATCAAAAATACTACTAATTACAAATTAATTTACCAATAATCCCCTCCTCTTATTTAATTGCAAGGCTTAGCTAACAAAACTCAAATCATTTTTCCTAAAAGTTAACCTTTCCATCAAAAGACTGTCCATTACATCTCCAAGTCGGCGGTGTCACGTCCATAAAATCTTTCGTGTTTCCATCACTTGTAGTGATCCTAAACGATAAACATTGTCCGGTCAAAACAACATCAGTGTTCCAAATCTGTCCCCAATTCTTCTTCATCGGAATCCACTCGGTCTTGGTTCCCTTAACATGCATGGCCTTAATATCTCCGGCTCCTCCTACATTGTACGGCAAGATCATTAGGAAATGAGGGTTTCCCTTGATTTCAAACTTGACACCTCCGGTTTTCGCGCAAGGAACACGTCTGTATCTAACTGGGACAACCCCGGATTTGTACTTGGCGATTTTGAGGTACATTGGTTGGGAGAGATCAAAGTGTTTCTGTGGTGGGTTGCACCAACAGTCTTGTGTCTTGCTGTAATCTGGTGGACAGAAGTTTGTAGCTGTGATCTTGATGGATCCGGGCAAACACCATTGTGGAGAATTCACGCACTTGATCTCGTAACAAGCTCCACATGTGAATCCGTTGTTGAATAGCGCGGTGCTTAGTGCTGCTGTCTCTAGACCATAGCCTTGTTTGTGTAAATCACCATATCCACAAGCTCCCTCTATCAAATACAAAATGAAAAAAAAGTGAAAATGGAATATTTTGTTAAGATCATGGCTTCGGTTTGTTTGTTTGCATATGTTTTTAGTCTTTAGCGTTACATGTAATTATAATATGGTTTTTTCAATATTTTTTTCCTAAATTTTCAATGCATACGGAAAAGTGAAAACACAAAATGAAAAAGAAAAGAAAACTATGTTGGCATTTGCGTTGACATTTTACAAAAATATTTATAAGACTTTAAAAGCTTTTTTTTTTTTGAATTGAATGTAAAATTAATTCAACCAAAAAAACCTTTCTTACAACTAGTGATTCTCTTTTTGAAAGTTTTGTGAAAGAAATTTAGACTAATCTAAACAAAAGAAAGAGTGAAATTAACTAATTTCATCTTCAAGCAAAGACAAATTTTTAAAATGCTTTCTTCTGAAATGATTTATAAAAACAATATAGGCGTAAAAATACAAATTTGGCGTTTGAAAAATGCAGCCTAACCAACCATATTAGTCTTAGTGGTTGAAAAATCAATTGTCCTCTCTCCTTCTAGGTCGAGGTTATCGAGTGAGTCTCATTTTTTTATTTTTTTATGTGTTCATCATGTTGGCTAATGTTTACGTCTTAAATCGTAAAAAAAAAAAAAAAAAAACCTTTTACAGGTCTTGAGATTATGAAATTATTAGTAAGTACTATGTAAACTTACGTTGAGTTTCTCCACCATTGATGTCACCGTAAAATGTGGCACGCGCTTCATGCCAACCAGATTCGGGTGCGTCCGTTCCATTGCCACCATTAGGTGGGTTTGGTACATCACCGCTAGGCAAAGGTACGTTGGTTCCATCACCAGCCGTAGGGGCGTCAGCTCTATCACCGTTACTCGTGGGTGGGCCGGTTCCATCACTATTACTCGTGGGTGGACCGGTTCCATGACTGTTACTCGCGGTTGGGTCTGGTACATCACCAGTCACGGGTGCGTCGGATTCACCACCATGCATCGGCGCGTCGTCACCATGACCGTAACTCATGGGCACGACCCATATCACCATTACCATCATCAGAACTTGTCCATATATGATTTTTTCTAAGAGTTTCATGATTTAATCCTTTGATTAAATTTACTTGATTTTGATTAAATGATTGATATTGATGGAAATGTACGTAAATATAGGTAGATAAATTATGGGCTTTCTCGATGTTTACGGGATTCAATTGGATTTCTGTGATGTTGCTGACACAAAGGAATATGTTTTTGTGGCTTCTAGACATGCTTTAGATTCTCCAATCCCATAATTAAAGCTCTTTCTCAGGTCCTTCGATTAATCATATTTCAATTTGGTTTTAGTCTAGTATGATTTTTTATCCTAAACACAACGTTCTAAAATAAAATATATTTTATTTAGTTTTAGTTTGACTCTAAATATTAAATTTTAACCGGACATAAGAAATATTTGCTAGCTAGGTTTCATGGTTCTTGGACTCATGATGTTCTTGTTTAAAATTTTAACGGCCAAAATTCCACATTTTTTTCAACATTTGGAAGGTTTCAGTTTGCAAAAGATTATTTGACAATTAAGACTTATTGGGATTTTCAAATCAATTAATATAATATGTTGAGAAAACAAAATCATTTTTTTTTTACAGCAGAAAACAAAATCAATTAGCTAGCTAGGGAGATGTGCATTGGATTACGGATTTTTAATTCATTTGATGGAGTTTACTTTTGGTGGGGGGCACTAATATTATATGAGATAACAGAAATAAAATAATAAACCCTCCAAAACTAGATAGAAACACAAACACGGATATAATAATTTTTCAAATCGCTCATAATAACATTATAATTTTTTTGTTGTCAAACAACATTATAGATTTTTTTTTTTGGGAACGGCAAAATATTACTTCAAATTTCAACCATTTAAATTTGAAATGAAAAAAAACCACTGAAATTGAAAAAATATGAGCTCTTATTTAGGTGAATCTTTGTTAATCATTTTTTCATCGCCTCTTAGTATAGTTTAATAAGCAGTTTTCTCTTTTAATCTTTTATAATATATTTTTAGTGTTGAAATGTCTTGAATCTAAGGTGTGCAACAAGCATTATGCAACGTGCAATGTGCAGCTTACAATCTATTGTAGCAAGCGTATGTGTTGTAAGCATGTTGCAGGAAATTGCTGGAAGACTGCACGATGATGAAGCTTGCCATTTTGCAGGAGGTTATCAACAAGCTCTAGGAGGTTGTCGTCAAGCTCCAGAAGGTTGTCCTCAAGCTGCATGAGGTTGTTCTTAGGCTGCAGGAGGTTGTTTGCTAGCTGCAGGAGGTTGTTGGCCGGTTGCAGAAGGTTGTTCGCAAGCTGTAAGATGCTGGAACTACATGCTGTGAAATCTGCAGGTTGCGTAAGCAACATAGAAGACTACATGCCTATGGACCGCCCAGTTGTTAGCTAAAGGTTTCTACATGGGCCTTAGCGTGGAAGCCCAAATCGCATGTTGTTAGGGTTTCTAGGGTTTCTTTTCTCTATTAGTAACCTCTTTACCCTAATATCGGTTGTATTCTGAAACTATTCTGCCTCCATTAATAAATCAGTCTCCCTTTGTCCGTGGACGTAGCCAACACATCGTTGGTGAACCACGTTAAATTCGGTGTCGTGTTCTTTACGTTTATTGTTACTTCCCGCATCTGTTACAACAAACTGGTATCAGAGCATCCAGGTTCTGGAATTTCCGCATCTAGTGAGAAGATGTCTGGGATGAACGTGAAGATCGACAAGTTCACAGGGAGAAACAGTTTCAGTCTCTGGCAGATCAAGATCCAAGCATTGCTGAAGCAACAAGGCTTGTGGGCGGCGTTGGTGAAAGACAACAGGGGCGACGCTACTGCGATGACAAGTCTAGAGGAGAGAGCACATGCAACGATTTGTTGTGCCTTGCAGATGATATCATCATCGAGGTTTCTAACGAAACAACTGCTGCCGGTCTGTGGGGGAAGTTGGAGTCGTTGTACATGACAAAGTTTCTGACGAACAAGCTGCTTCTGAAACAACGCATGTTCGCACTAAGAATGCAGGAAGGTACGCAGCTCAGGGATCACTTAGATCAGCTGAACACGTTATTACTAGAGTTGCGTAATATCGATGTTAAGGTGGAGGATGAGGATGCTGATTTGCTTCTATTGGTATCTCTACCGTTGTCATACGAGAACTACGTTCAATCGTTTATAAATGGTAAAGATACAGTGTCTTTGGAAGAAGTCAGGTCATCCCTTCACAGTAGGGAGTTGCGACGTAAGGCGTCTGGTACAGATACAGATAATCTAGCTGTTGGATTGTATGTCAGCGGTGGGGATATGGAGTAGACAAGAAGAAGTCGTTCTCAAGGGGTCCTAAACCAGATGATGTCTGTAATTACTGTAAGGAGAGAGGACACTGGAAATCAGATTGTCCAAAGAAGAAGAAGCAATCCGAGTCTGCTGCTGTAGCAGAGGTTGACACCGAGTCTGAAGAGGACATTGCTCTAGTTGCTGATGGAGAAACACATCATCATGATGTGTGGGTTCTAGATACTGGAGCATCCTATCATATGTGTTCAAGAAGAGAGTGGTTTTCAGCGTATAAGCAAGATGAAAACAAGGTCGTCAAGATGTCTAACAGTTTTACTTGTAAGGTTGCTGGAGTTGGTTCGATCAATATCAAAACGCATGATGGTAGATTTTGCACACTGAACGAAGTTAGGCATGTTCCATCGTTGAAGAGGAACTTGATATCAATGAGCCTGCTTGATAGTAGGGGTTTCAAGTACTCAGGCGGAGATGGTGTTCTGATTGTATACAAAGGTTCTGATGTGATTATAAAGGGTGTTCTACATGGAACGTTGTATTTGCTGCAAGGTTCCACAGCTACAGATGGGAGGATGAATCTGAAGCTGGAGAGAGCGAGGTGCATGCTCTCTAATGGTTGTTTAGAAAGAAGGTTTTGTGATGAAGCTGTAAGCAGTGTTACAGCAGAGAACGGTAGCTTTGACAAGCAGGTAGAGTTGCAGACTGATCGCGAGGAGAGCGACTTGCAGAAACATGAAGAGAGTCAAGAGCAAGAGGTGGAAGTTGATCATTCAGAACCTACATCACCCAAGGACGTGGTGAGTTATGCACTGCAAGTTGGAGAAAAGGTGGATACACAAGGATCGTCCACATACAGAGAAGTTTTCTCCAATTCTGAGGCTGAGAGATGGCGTGCTGCAATGGAAGATGAGATCGAGCCTCCAGATAGGAATCCCGCATGGGATCAGGACACTCGACCAGTAAGGAGAAAGGTTGTCACTTCCAAGTTGGTTGTCAAGTTAGAGGACCATCTCGCTCAGTTGAGCGTCCAGCCTTAAGTGGCGTCTGGCTCCGAGAAAGGAGCATCTGGCTTCCAAGGAGGAAGCGTCTGGCTCCGAGAAAGGAGCATATGGCTGGCTCCAAGGTGGGAGCATCTGGTTCCGAGAAAGGAACGTCTGGTTCCAAGGAGGGAATATCTGGTTCCAAGAAGGAAGCGTCAGGTTCCAAGAAGGAAGCGTCAGGTTCCAAGTAGGGAGCATCTGGCTCCAAGTCGGGAGCGTCTGGCTCCAAGAAGGGAACATATGGTTCCAAGGGAGCGTCAGGTTCTAAGGAAGAAGTGTCTGGTTCCAAGAAGGAAGAGTCTGGCTCTGAGAAGAGCATCTAGCTTTGACTGGAGAGTCAAAACTGAAGGGACGTTTGGTCGCAAGAAACGTCCGATCTGAAGAGATATCTGGCTGGCCCGAAGGGGCGTCTGGTCCATCTGGTACATCTGATATGAGGAACGTTTCGTACATCTGGCACAATAAGAGTGCATCTGCTACATCTGGCACAGTGAAGAGTGCATCTGGTACATCTGGCACAAAGAGGTTGCATCAGGGACATCTGGCACATTATGAGTGCATCTGAGACATCCAACACGTAAGGATGGATCTGGTACATCTGAGGCAAAGGAGAAGTTGAGTACATCTAGCATTGTAACGATGCATCTGTTACATCTGTAAAGAGGATTCAAGTCAAGGTGGAGATTTGTTGAAATGCCTTGAATCTGAAGTGTGCAACAAGCATCATGCAACGTGCAACGTGCAACGTGCAGCTTACAACCTATTGTAGCAAGCGTATGTGTTGTAAGCATGTTGCAGGAAGTTGCTGGAAGACTGCACGATGATGAAGCTTGGCACTTTGCAGGAGGTTATCAACAAGCTCTAGGAGGTTGTCGTCAAGCTCCAGAAGGTTGTCCTCAAGCTGCATGAGGTTGTTCTTAGGCTGCGGAAGATTGTTTGCTGGCTGCAGGAGGTTGCTGGCCGGTTGCAGAAGGTTGTTCGCAAGCTGTAAGATGCTGGAACTACATGTTGTGAAATCTGCAGGTTGCGTAAGCAACATAGAAGACTACATGCCTATGGACCGCCCAGTTGTTAGCTAAAGGTTTCTACATGGGCCTTAGCGTGGAAGCCCAAATCGCATGTTGTTAGGGTTTCTAGGGTTTCTTTTCTCTATTAGTAACCTCTCTACCCTAATATCGGTTGTATTCTGAAACTGTTCTGCCTCCATTAATAAATCAGTCTCCCTTTGCCCGTGGACGTAGCTAACACATCGTTGGTGAACCACGTTAAATTCGGTGTCGTGTTCTTTACGTTTATTGTTACTTCCCGCATCCGTTACAACATTTAGTAAGGTCAACCTCTTGTGTGAATGCATAATTCGTAATTTAGGTTCTTTAGGATGAAGATTAGAAGGTTAGATTCTCGTTTGTGATTATTTGTTTATATTAATCGTCATATTTGATTCTTTTCTCTGCGGTATTCCCTGATTTGCAAGCGTTTTGTGAGCTTGTAGTACTGTGATTATTGCTTTTTCCGCGTTTTCTTTTGCTTGAGAATGTATATTTCTTTTTTCTTGTATTTCACGATATATCATGGTAATAAACTTTAGATGAAAACAAAAAAAATGAAAAAACATGGGCTGCTTTCAAAAGGGGCAGTCTCGTCAGTTCCCATAATACTTCCAACGTATTCTCCGTTTTTACCCTTTGCGTGTGATTTGGATTCTTGCTCCACCATAAGGTGGGATGTCAAAGGGCAAAATCGGAAATACGTCTCCTATAAATTGCAGTCTTTCTTCTCCATCTTCTTCCTCCTCGTTGAAACTGTCTTCTTTCTCCTCTTCCAATAGAGAACAATTCATTCACTGCTAATCCTCGAAGGTAATGCCGATCTCTATTTTTATCTCTCTACCTAATTTTTACGTTAGAGATTCTTCTCGCAAAACTGTAGTTGATTCTTGACTAATCTCTCTCTCTCTCTGACTCGTTGATCGATATCACTCGCTCTTAGAGATCGGATCTTTCTGGGTTTGAAATTCTATTGACGATGCTCGAATGTATAGATCCTTTGTTAATCGCGCTCATTTAGCAATCATCCTTGGTTTCTGGAGCTAGATTGCGTTTAGATCCGTAATTGTTCGAGTAATTTTTGTTTTAATCAGATGTTTCCGTCGTTTCAGATCGAATCGTGAGTGATCTCTTGCTCGCATATTAACTTTTCGATGTTTGTCTTACCTTAGTCCAGATCTGATCCGTTTTCTGATTTTTTGAATTCGAAACACAAATGTCAATCTCTTGGATCTATCGGATCTAATTTCGATCTTTGTAGAGAGATTAAGAAATGGCGAAGATCTGTTGCTATTAATTGGAAAAGAGAGATCTGAGTTTTGATTCGGTTTTTGCAGAGAGAGAGAGAGAGTTTAAACAAAAATGGTGAAGATCTGTTGTATCGGAGCTGGTTACGTTGGAGGTCCAACAATGGCTGTGATTGCACTCAAATGTCCACACGTTGAAGTAGCTGTTGTTGACATCTCTGTGCCTCGTATCAACGCTTGGAACAGTGACCAGCTTCCGATCTACGAGCCAGGACTTGAAGACATCGTTAAGCAATGCAGAGGCAAAAACCTCTTCTTCAGCACCGATGTTGAGAAGCATGTGAGAGAAGCTGATATCGTCTTCGTCTCTGTTAACACACCGACCAAAACCACCGGTCTCGGAGCTGGCAAAGCTGCAGATCTCACTTACTGGGAGAGCGCTGCTCGTATGATCGCTGATGTATCTGTCTCTGACAAGATCGTGGTTGAGAAATCGACTGTGCCGGTGAAAACAGCTGAAGCGATCGAGAAGATTCTGATGCATAACAGTAAAGGAATCAAGTTCCAGATTCTCTCGAACCCGGAGTTTCTTGCTGAAGGAACTGCGATCACCGACCTATTTAACCCTGACCGTGTTATAATCGGAGGACGAGAAACACCGGAAGGGTTCAAAGCTGTACAGACGCTCAAGGAAGTTTATGCGAACTGGGTTCCTGAAAACCAGATCATCACGACGAATCTCTGGTCCGCAGAGCTTTCGAAGCTAGCTGCAAACGCTTTCTTGGCTCAGAGGATCTCATCGGTGAATGCAATGTCGGCAATATGTGAATCCACCGGCGCTGACGTCACTCAGGTGGCTTACGCCGTTGGTACCGATTCAAGAATCGGACCCAAGTTCTTGAACGCTAGCGTCGGTTTCGGAGGTTCTTGTTTCCAGAAGGACATTCTGAAACTCGTCTACATCTGTCAATGCAACGGTCTTCCAGAAGTTGCTGAGTACTGGAAACAAGTGATCAAGATCAACGATTACCAAAAGAACCGGTTCGTGAACAGAATCGTCTCTTCTATGTTCAACACCGTCTCCAACAAGAAGGTCGCGATCCTCGGATTCGCGTTCAAGAAAGACACTGGCGACACTAGGGAAACGCCGGCGATCGATGTGTGTAAAGGTTTGTTAGGTGACAAGGCGCAGATTAGCATCTACGATCCTCAGGTCACTGAGGATCAGATTCAGAGAGACCTTTCGATGAAGAAGTTCGATTGGGACCATCCGCTTCACTTGCAGCCGATGAGCCCAACGACTGTGAAACAAGTGAGTGTGAAATGGGATGCTTACGAAGCTACTAAAGACGCACACGCGGTCTGCGTTTTGACAGAGTGGGATGAATTTAAGTCTTTGGATTACCAGAGGATCTTTGACAACATGCAGAAACCGGCTTTTATCTTCGACGGAAGAAACGTTTTGAATGTCGACAAGTTGAGAGAGATTGGTTTCATCGTTTACTCCATTGGTAAGCCGCTTGATGCATGGCTTAAGGACATGCCTGCTTTTGTCTGAAATGAGGAAGGTAATAATAATAATAATCTCTTGTCGATTCCTTTTCTTTGATCGTTTGTGCTTTTGTTTCATTTTCATATAATTTTTAGTCTCAAGACTCCATTGTGAAGTCTTGAATAATTGTTTTTTTTTTTACATTTAACAGTTTGTTTTGTTTTTATGTAAGCTCTCTCGTAATTGTGTGTTTCAAATTTTGTCAAAGAGACGACTTTTTGTATTCGATATGGTTGCATCATTTTTGTTGTTTCCTTATACAAAGCAATAATGGTCAAATTAATGACACTTATATGTCAAAAGTCAAAGGGATTAAAATCCCAATTATTGCAGATTGTAGCTTTCAATTTCTTGGTAGTTTGACTAATAATAATGGTGTTAAATTTTATATTTAAAATTACCTTTTTGTTGTTTTTTGGGATCTAATTATGAAATTTTTATTTTTTTGTTTTGTGTATAACCTCTTTAGATGGGATCTGAAAACACTGAAATAAGATTTGTCTAATCTATATTGAGTTAGCCAACTTCGAAGCTTTTTTATACTAAAAGTCATGGATCCGTTAATTATAGTAATCTTTTTTGTTGTTAAAGAGTGACAAAGTGTATTAATACACTTGTGATAAACTCGTAATTGTGAATAAGATCTAGCGAGAGTGATGAGAGCCATAGTGTAATGGCTTAAACGTGGGACAGAACATGCAAGTCCGTGCAGGCGTGCAGGTCGCAAAAAGTAGTTGTTTGCACGTAATTATTGAAACTCATAAAATGAGATAACTTTTCCTTCATTATTTTATAGCGTAGTAAGTATAATTCAACTCTCACACGAACTACTTCCAAAATTTAGACTGGCTTATTGTTAAAAAAAAAGAAAATACATCTCCTCAATCAAGTCAAAGGGTTAGGGCTGGTCAATAATCTTAGCTCTAAGTTCTCAGTATATTTTTGCATTTACATTCTGATTGACCCGAACTTTAGTGCGTAAATCGAATTTTTTTCCAAATAAAAGAAAAATATTGTTCTCAAAAGAAGATCTCCCTCCACTTACTTGTTAATACGAAAATGGATTTTTTTAGTTTGTTAACATGCAGGTTAACATGTTAAGTCCATGAAATGTTTTGAATATCCGACAGCTATGGTTTATTTTTTCAAATCGATTTCACCAAAAAAAGGAACCAAGGAACATTAAGGGGAAAATGTCATTTAAATGTCCAATTTTCAAATTTCAGCCATTTAAAACATCATCTTTTGTACGATTCGTTTAAATACCAAACTTTTTTGTTGACCGATTTTTAAATCACATATTTATGTTGACTCGTCCATATTAGGCACCACGTTAATTTCACTAAAGGATCGATTAACGCCGTTTAATCTCCGTCTGGAAGTAAAGTTAACGTTGTGCTCAATATGGCTAAGTCAACATAAGTTCGCGATTTAAAAAATAATCAACGTAAGACTTTGTTATTTAAATCGGTCACGCGAAACGTGGTGCTTATAATGGCTGAATTTTAAAAGTTTGACATTTAAAAGCCTTTTTTCTACTTACGGATAACTTTTATTTATGATGAAAAAATATTTCAAACTCAAGATCTTGCGATGTGAAAGATTGATGATCTCAAGGTTTTTGAGACATGTGATTAGCAATAAAACTCATGTATTGCTGATGAAAGAACATCTTAATCTCAACCTAATGAGGTTCTTGAGGTAATATACAATTTGTTTAACAATGTAATTTTTCAAACAACACTCAAATACTTTAAGCTCGTGAGGTTACTATAATTATCTCCCACAACTTGAAACTCTAATGTTTCAGTGAAACTCTAATCATAAGTGGTGAATAATCAATGTTTTAAGACTTTTCCATTTACTGAACGTTAACCGAAATGAATACTTGTTATGACAGCACCAGCGGGGTAGAACAAGTTTATTCGAAGTTTTTCAACTTATGTATGTAGATTTAGGGGTTCGTAAGATTTGCAGATTATTAAATAATCATGATATGCGGTTAAATTGATGTTTTAAAGGCTAAATCCATTTTTTTAATATAAATTTATTTTATGTTTGAATATATTCTAAAATTAGTTTTTGTTTACTTGAGTTAGCAATTACATAATATTACGTAATCCGAAGAAATTGAAATTATCGGTTTTGACGGGTAAAATGCCTTTTAAATGTCAAACTTTAAAATTTTGGCCATTATAAGCATCACGTTTCGTGTGAACGATTTAAATAACAAAGTTTTACGTTAACTGTTTTTAAAATCGCGAACTTATGTTTACTTAGCTAGAATGAGCACGGCATTAACTTCACTTCCAAACGGAGATTAAACGGCGTTAGTCGATCCGCTAGTGAAGTTAACGTCGTGCCTAATATGGCCGAGTTAACATAAATTTGTGATTTAAAAATCGGTCAACGAAAAAGTTTGGTATTTAAACGAATCATGCAAAATGTGGTGATTTGAATGGCTGAAATTTGAAAGTTGGGCATTTAAATGATATTTTTACCTAAGTTTAAGATAAAATTTAATTATTTTTTATGACCCAGGTATTCGGACCCAAGCGGGACTCGACTAACGATCCGGTGTGGATATCTTGCAGGTCCGACGATGTCGACATTTTAATCTCTCGGTGGCCAAGACTCGAATTCAGGTGGCGGAAATCCACATAGACATTCTTTTATTACTGGACCACAAACATGTGGTTAAATTTTTTTTTTCTTTCAGTTAAGATATGTTAGACGACAAATATCAACTCAATAGAAAATAAAAACCTTAGATGCAAGTTAGTGTAGTTGGGTAGATAATTTTTCCAAATGCAAACTTCTTCATAATTGTTATTCATTGTTCTAGAAATAGAGAATGATTAACATGGTTGTGGCGGGAAGTACTCTTGTGCATCTACGTCTATATCTATCTTCCTCAATTGAGCAGGTAGGATCGAAGGGTTTATATCTAATTCACATATTTGTCCAGGTATCGATCTTATTATCATATATATCGATTGATCTGTATAAAATTTGGATTGGTTGGACTATTATCTCTAACTGTTGCAGTACCGCATGCATGTATCGAAGGAAAATATGGGTGATGTGTATGCAAATTTTTTCCTAAAAAAATAAGACAATGTGAAAGTTGAAAGTGCACAAGAGTCAATCGTAGTACAATGGTTTTCAAAATAAAATAAAGCTAAATCAAAATATGGTTTTGGGGGTTTTGGTGCAAATGAATGCAAATGAACATAATTGAAACAAAAGCATATAGCAAGCAAATATTGAATTTTAGAAATGTAAAACTTATGATTTAAAATGTTGGGACGATAGAGAAATTTTAAGAGTCATGGTTTAGATTATTAAGATTTTAGCATATATTTTCATCATAGAGCCAAAATATTTCCTATGGAGTATCAACTATCAAAGTATTTTTGTGTAGTTACGCTATAATTTTTGAGTAGATTTGCCAAATGACAAGAAATAGAAAATTTATTTAGCCAATTGACAAGGGCTTAGATTTCTACGATTAGCATCTAACAAAAGGGAACCAGTAAAAGACTGAATAAAAATGTAACACGTTATTTATCACGTGTACATCTAAAAATATTATTCATTTTGAATTGTTATAAAATGACATATCAATATTTAACGTAAATAATATTGTGGAAGATAGTTGGATCTCAGTCATTCGGATTCGTTTGGTTTGGGCTAACAAGTTTATTGACACCGTCCCGTAAAATGATCTTGTTCACCTAAACAAAGAAAAGAATTGATTATCATATTTTTAAATACTAGATGAATTTCTATTGTCATTTCCTCTAATTACTATCTAACGGTTAAGATTTTTCCATTATGCGATGACTTTTGAGAATGATATAACGGACTATTAAACGTGGAAAATGTGGTACAAAAATGGTATTGGGTTTTGTAAAAAATTACGTGGAAAATGTGGTACAAAATTTTTTAGTAAATTAATCACATTTTATTTTTTTTAGTTATATTTTTAACAATATTAGCGAAATTACGTTTTGAAAACATAAAAAAATAAAAATGTGATGAATAAAGATGGTTAAAAATAACGGAATCACGTTTTCATATTTTTCATGTTTTGAAAACGTGATTCCGCTAACAATTTTACAGTTATTCGGTTATTCTGCTATTCACTTACATATCGGTCAGATCCATTGTAATTAAAGGTGTTGAATATATCATTATCTGAAGATGTTCTTGAGCCAATATGCTCATAATAATTAATTTGTCTATAATGGGTTTGAATGGTATACAATTTGTTCACGTTTTCGGTTCATATTTGAAAACGTGATTTCATTATTTCTTACTATTCATATTATTTATCATGTTTTCTCATTTTTTATGTTTTTAAAATATGATTGTTAGCGCATTGAAAATATAATTAGAAAAAATAAAACATGATTAATCTACTAATAATAAATTTTTAACATTTTACAACTATTCATCAAATAAATTATTGAGTTCAGTTTTGTTCCGCTAACAATTGTTCCGGCTATTTATCTGACATACTATACGAGTCATATACCTTAGTCTCTAGATAGAGAATCTTCCAGCTTGAGAGATTCTTGATGTCGGTGGTTTGAAATCACAGAAATCACACCTAACGATTCGACGTTGAAAAATGAAACGTTAAAAACGCAGGAGAATGAATGAATAAAATGTATCAATCATTGAATGAGATTCCGTTTTTCATGGCCGAAATCAATGTTTCTCACTTTTCTCAAAGGTTGTCTTTTTTGACAACTAATCATTTATTCTTTCTCTCCCTTTATGGAAAAGTTTCGTATTTTCTTTATTATTATTGTCCAAAAATTTGATGATCTGTAATAAGAATCTCTTAATTGGGATTGGAATTTAAGTCCAAAAATTCAGGGAAAATTGCTCCACTTTTTGTTTATCAAACTTCACATCTCCTTCTCTCTGCTTCGTCGTCTTCACGAGTACACACAGCCATGGACACTCTCATTGCTCAGTTACAGAGACAATTTCGTGATTACACCATTTCTCTCTATCACCAGGTTCTTTTTTTATTTCTTTTTTCGTTCCCCCCCCCCGCAAATTTTAGTAAAATTTAGCATCTTGTCCATAAAAGTGATACATTTTTTTGGTGAAGAAAACATAGAAATTGCGGATAAGTTTCAAAGGTGTCTCCTTTTTTTAGGGCATGGTTCTTCTCTATAGTTTTTAGGGTTCTTCATGATGAAGCTTGTATTTGGATATTAGGGATTTAAGAATTGGTTTCAGTCTCTGTGAAATGGGTTATTGTCTCCTTTTTCAAAGGTGTGTTCTTTTCAACGATGACTCTCAAGTCTCAATCAGGGTTCTTATTGAAGCTTGTATATTGGAAATTGGGGCTTTTAGGAATTGGTTTCAGTGTCTGTGAAATGGGTTTATTGCCTCCTTTTTCAAAGGTGACTCCTTTTCAGGGATGACTCTCTACTGTATTTTAGGGTTCTTACTGAAGCTTGGATTTGGAAATTAGGGATTTTAGGAATTGGTTTCAGTATTTATGAGATGGGTTTTCTGAGATTCGTTGTTTCGGTTTGTGAAGGGATTTCTGGATGATCAATTCACCGAATTGAAAAAGCTGCAAGATGAATGTAGCCCTGATTTTGTGGCTGAGGTTGTCTCTCTGTTCTTTGAAGATTGTGAGAAGCTTATCGGTAACATTGCTAGAGCTCTGTAAGTTTTAAACTTCTCTCTCACTAGTATCATCAAAAAGCTCATAAAAAACATGTATGGTTACTAATTGTTGGGATATATATATTCAGAGATCAGGCAGGAAATGTAGATTTCAAGCTGGTAGGTTCTAGTGTTCATCAACTCAAAGGTAGTAGCTCAAGGTATGTATCCATAAATCTTGGTCTTTTGTCTCATCTCGGACTTAGTCTTAATCAAGAGCTCTTTCTTGTTTCTATAGTGTTGGTGCCAAGAGAGTCAAAGGTCTTTGTATTACCTTCAAGGAGTGTTGTGACTCTCAGAACTATGAAGGGTGAGCTTTTTTTTCTTTCTGCTATGTTCATTTGATTGTTGAGAGTTGAGACTAATTGGGAGACTAATCTCTGTCAAAAGGTGTGTGAGATGTTTGCAGCAGGTGGATATTGAGTATAAGTCATTAAAAGCAAAGCTTCAAGATTTGTTCAATGTGAGTGAAAAAAAAAAGCTATTGAAAATTGTGAAGAAAACAACTGTTTTTTATTTGTCTTAGGGTTGATGAATAATTCTTTGCATTGTTTTGTGTTGCAGCTTGAGCAACAGATTGTCCAAGCTGGTGGTAGAATCCCTCAGGTGGATATATAAACTAGAGACCTGTCCATGAACAGAACAGCAAGATGGTGATGATGATGATCTAGTTGCATTCTTCAGGTTATTCGTGTGCGATACTACTTGGATTTGTTGCTTAGAGAGAAAAAAAACTATTAGAATGTGTGGAAAAGAGAGGTGTTTGTTGTTGATGGATCTGTACTATGATGTTATCTGTCAATATCGTCTCTTTGTTTAGATCTAATCTGAATAGTTAACAACTATGAATTTGCATCTCATAAGACCATATGAACAAGAAGTAGGGTTGATTTAATGATACAAGATGGCAAAAGAACATTGTGTAGAGATTTGGTGAGGTTTATACATGATTGGGCTGTGCAAAGGCGCAATATTGTTTCTAAATCTGGCAAAGATGCGAGCTCAAGGGCTAAACGTCATGTAGGAGAAGATAGAACCACCGAGAAATCGAAGAAACAGATACGAACAAATCCATGTTGCTTCAAGTGGCGACGAGGAGAACATTGCTGAGCTAGAATAGGAACCGGAGTTTTTTTGCTTCTTCAAATAAATAAGCGTCACCAAACAAAATAAGATATTAATTTCTCACGATTGAAACGTACTACAGTAAAACCAACCTCTATCGTTTATATATTATTTGAGAAGCATTTTTAGAAAATACTCTTATTTTTTAAAATATTTACGGTGATGCCATTTTGCTTATGTGTCACCACCACATTTATTTTCACAAACTTTCTAAAAAACATTTATTTCAATAAACTAATTACCTTATATGCTATTATCCATTTTTAATTTTTAGTATAACCAAAAAATTTATAATTTATTTTCTGTTATGATTCATTTCCAAAAAAAATTCATAACCAATAATTTTATACAAAATAATTAAACGAAATCAAAATTTACAAATAATTTATGATATACATAAAAATATAATTTTTAATTTTTAATATAACCAAAAAGATTATAATTCATTTTCTGTTATTATTCATTTCCTAAAAATTTATACAAAATAATTAAACGAAATCAAAATTTATTATGATTTAGTATTATACACATTCGATTACTACTTTACTTAATTTTATTTTCTCTTATCAGAAAATATTTTTTAAAACATACTATATTATCAACATAATAACTTATTATATAAAAAAAAAACTGGACTAAAATATTTTACTTTAGTTTAATTTTTAAATTATACAAACTTAAATAAATAATCTAGTAGGTGATAACAAGGCATTCATATAAAACTTAAAAATTGTATAATTTAAAAATTAAACGAAAGTAAAATATTTTAGTCCAGTTTTTTTTTTTTACGAATATGCAATGGAATAGCCTGGTTCTTCGAAATAGCCAAGAGATGACTAAGGCCTTGAATGTTTGCAGTTTTTGAAATGGTTTTTAGTTTTTGTTTCTCAAAAACTATTTTTTTAGCTATTCAAGTTTTTCAACAAATAGATTTCCTAAATTATAGGAAAACTAGTTTTTCATGGTTTTTAACACTTTACAAACAAAAACCAAAAACCATATTTTGTGGGTTTTTCAAAAAGTTTTGTAATCTTTTTATTTACTTACAATTTTTTTTTATTAACATTGCTATTTCATTAACTAAATACTTTTTTTTTTTTATAAAAGTAAAATTTTCATACTTCTACACACACAAATCTCATTTCCATTTGTGTTAAGATCTCAACAATAGGTGCTCATAAGCTTATTGCTTTAAAAATAAAATTATGAAATAAAACTATGCATTTTTCTTGCTAATTTTAATATTATTTATTATTAAATTTGAAGACTTTTATATATATTTATGAAATAAATCTATGTATATTTTTACATTGTTTGAAATTATTTATTATTTTTATAAGAAATAGTATTCATGTTATAGATTATATTTATTTATTTTACAAATTTTAAACACTTAATACAACAAAAACTAAAAAAACATAAAACCATATCTTATAATTAAGTTAATATTATATATTAAAAATATACTTGTAAAAACCAAAAATTAAATAAATCACCATTCAAGTTTTTAGAAAAACCAAAATCTACACCAAAATCAAAAAACCAAAATCCAAAAACTAAAATCTAAAAACAAAAACCAAAATCCAAAAATCAAAAACCAAAATCTAAAAACCACACAAACATTCATCACCTAAAGTTTGTAAAAAGGCCCATTTGATCAAAACCAGAATCAGGAGAAGGGATATTTGAGAGAGCCCATACCTGGCGGGCAATGGAACAAGAGAAGAGCACATGGTTAATCGATTCTCCAACCATGCTACAAGATTGACATCTTCCATCAACCCTCATACCTCTCTCTGCAATTCTATCATCAACTGCAATTGCCCCAGAGAGCGCTTTCCACATGAAAATTATGTTTTTTGAAGGAGCTTTGAGAGACCAAATCTGTTCTTTTAACGAATTAATTGAAGGGAGAACAGAAGCTTCCTGAATCAAATCTGATTCTTGTTAAAGGCCGCAAGCCAGTAATCTGATTTAACAAAGTAGTCTCCATTTTTGTTATGAATCCAACACCAAAAATCTTCTTGATCTACCACCGGCTGATTTTTAAGGAGAAAAGAGATATCACGAGGAAGAAAGATTTCCTCTAACTTTTCTCTATTCCAGCTTCTATTAGAGAAATCGATGAGATCCTTTGCCAGCAAGTTGACATCAAAAAAAAAATTCTTTCTCCAAGGAGCCCTTTTACCATCATCAACCACCCATTGATCAATCCAAGCCTTTATAAAATTACCATTCCAAACCATTTGTCTCAAACCCAAACTCAAAAGGTCCCTTCCGTGCAAAATACTCCGCCAAGTAAAGGAAGGGCGAGTACCCATTGGAGCATCAAGGAAACCATTATGATCAAAATGCCGACTTTTTAAGACTCTTGCAAACAAGGAATCTGGAAATTTCAAGATCCTCCAAGCTTGTTTGGCTAACAGGGCTTGGTTAAAACATTCAATGTCACAGAAGCCCATTCCCCCAGATTTTTTGGCAAACATAAATGTTCCCAGCTAACCCAATGGACTTTTCTTTTATGTTCCAATGAGCTCCACCAGAAATCTGCCATGGCACTCGACAAATTCTCACAAACAGATTTTGGAAGTTTAAAGCAAGACATTGCAAACTACACCGGCATTGCTGACGCCACTGTTTTAAGCATCACTTCTTTACCACCTTGGGATAGAGTTCTCACAAACCATCCTGAAACCTTAGATTTCAATATTTCCTTAAGGAAAGATAACATCTCAACCTTAGAACCACTGAAACATTCAGGAAGATCCAAGTAAGAAGATGCACCTCCTTCATTAAAAATACCCAAAGTCTGACGAATATGAACCTTGACACAATCTTGAACATGAGCTCCAAAAGTTATGGAAGACTTTTTCAGATTGATTGTTTGACCCGTTGCATTGCCATACAACCTTAAAATTTCTTTGAGAATCCCACATTGTGCAACATCAGCTTTACAAAGAAACAAGCTATCATCGGCAATAAGAAGATGGTGAACCGCTGGCCCACTTTCCGAAAACTGAATCCCATTTAATAATCCATCTCTTTCTGCTTTGTTTAGAAGGTGAGAAAGACCTTTTGTGCACATAACAAAAAGGAACAGAGATAATTGATCTCCTTGTCTCAAGCCTCTCTCTGGCGTAATCATCCCATAGGATTGATCATTGATTAAGACTGAATAAGTGACAGAGGATACACATAAAAGTACCCAGTCCACCCATTTCAGATGAAACCTCATAGCAATTAGTAAGGATCTGAAGTAGCTCCATTCAACCTTATCATAAGCCTTTGCCATGTCTGTTTTTACGGCCATGAACTCTGAAGCAATCCCCGAAAGCGTTCTTAAACCGTGAACCAATTCATGGGCAATGATGATATTATTTGAAATTAGTCTCTCTGCAATAAAAGCAGATTGATTAATCGAGACAATCTTCGAGAGAAAAGGTTGTAATCTTCTCACCATGATTTTAGAGATGATCTTGTATAAGACAGAGCATAGGCTTATAGGTCTCAGATCTGTCATCTCCGAAGGATTTGAAATCTTTGGGATTAGACAAAGATGCGTGTAGTTCCAAACTAAAGGGAAGGTACTATTACCAAAGAAATTATGAACCTCTGAAACCACTTGTACCCCAATGATGTTCCAAAACTTTTGAAAGAACAAACCAGTCATTCCATCCGCCCCCGGAGCACTAGCTGGATTGATCGAGAAAACCGCATATTTGATTTCTTGGACTGACACCGGTTTAATCAAATCTTCATTCATCTCATTGGTGACCTTCTTTTCAAAACCAGAGAACCAATCTTGAAAAGAAGAAGGATTAGAAGATTTGAAAATGTTAGTGAATTAAGCAGTTATTTTCATTAAAAATGAAAGAAGACTAAAACGGCATGGAGTTCTCATGAGTTACAACAATCCGGCACGCATTTTGATCAGTTAAGTTTATTTTTGTAATTTTCTTTTCCATTGAATTCACGACTTGAATGTTTGCAGTTTTTGGAATGGTTTTTAGTTTTTGTTTTTCAAAAACTATATTTTTTACCATTAAGTTTTCGAAGAAATAGATTTCTTAAAATTTAGGGAAACTAGTTTTTAAAGATTTTTTGATTTTGTATACAAAAACCAAAAACCACAATTTATGGGTTTCTAAACATAAGCCACCGTTTTTGTTTTGTTTTTCTTGAAAATTGTTTTATCAGAAAATAATCAATTAATATTATTAATAATCAATTCATGAAACCAAAATCTCAATTCTTTGAGATTTTCCCAAATACTAGGTACAATAGATATTTTTTTTTCACATGTAATTTTATTTTCATTTCTGCAAAAATTTAGTAGTATTAGGTATTAACTTTTTCTATATAAGACACAAATCTTACGCATAAAAAATAAATTTATGAATTTTTAATGAAATAAATTTAAGTGCATTTTCACTCTTAATTTTTAGTATTATTTATTATTGCTATAAACAAAAATGAATAAATCTAGATTAAAACAAAAAACACAAAAGTACTTAAAAACCAAAAACTAATTAAATAACCATTCAAGTTTTTAGAAAAACCAAAATCTACAAAAAAAAATCAAAAACCAAAAACCAAAATCTAAAAACAAAAACTAAAATCCAAAAACCAAAACCTAAAACTAAAAACCATACAAACATTCACCACCTCAATTGTTTTCATTAAAAATGAAAGAAGACTAAAACGGCACGGAGTTCTCATGAGTTACAACAATCCGGCACGCATTTTGATCAGCTACGTCGCTTCTTTAGAATTGAAAAACCCGATCGATGCTTACGCAGCTGTCGTTTTAAATGAGTGAGGTTTTGCGCAGAGCCAAACACGCACTTCTAAGCGTCAAACAGTACCAATCTCTCTTGAATCAGTATGCATCTACTCAATCAATCGCCAAAACCAAGGCTTTACACTGCCACGTCATCACCGGCGGTCAAAATTCCGGCCACATCCTCTCGACTCTCTCCGTCACGTACGCTCTATGCGGCCACATCGCTTATGCACGGAAGCTGTTCGAGGAAATGCCTCAAAGCTCTTTGCTTTCTTATAACATTGTTATCAGAATGTACGTGCGTGACGGATTGTATCACGATGCTATTGACACGTTCATTAAGATGGTTAGTGAAGGAATTGATTGTTGTCCTGATGGTTACACATACCCTTTTGTTGCAAAGGCTGCTGGGGAGTTAAAGTCTGTAAATTTAGGGTTGGTGATTCATGGGAGGATCTTGAGAAGCTTGTTTGGTACGGACAAGTATGTGCAGAACGCATTGCTTGCAATGTATATGAGCTTTGGGAGGATTGAAAAGGCGAGGAGAGTGTTTGATATGATGAAGAACCGAGATGTGATCTCGTGGAACACGATGATTAGTGGGTATTATAGGAATGGATATATGAATGATGCTTTGATGACCTTTGATCGGATGGTAAACGAAGGTGTTGATCCTGACCACGCCACGATTGTTTCGATGTTGCCTGTTTGTGGTCACTTGAAGGATTTGGAAATGGGAAGGAATGTTCACAAATTGGTGGAAGAGAAGCGGTTAGGTGATAGAATCGAGGTGAAGAACGCGTTGGTGAACATGTATTTGAAATGTGGTCGCATGGACGAGGCGAGATTCGTCTTTGATAGGATGGAAAGCAGGGATGTGATCACATGGACTTGTATGATTAACGGGTATACAGAAGATGGGGATGTGAAGAACGCTTTAGAGCTCTGTAGATTGATGCAGTTCGAAGGTGTAAGGCCTAATGCTGTGACTATAGCCTCTCTTGTTTCAGCTTGTGGTGATGCTTTGATGCTGAGTGATGGTAAATGTTTACATGGTTGGGCAATAAGGCAAAAGGTTTACTCCAATGTCATCATAGAAACATCTTTGATCAGCATGTATGCTAAATGCAACCGCGTTGACCTCTGCTTCAAAGTCTTCTCAGGGGCTTCGAAAAACCAGACCGGTCCTTGGAGTGCGGTTATTTCCGGTTGTGTGCAGAATGAACTTGTGAGGGATGCTTTGGATCTGTTCAAATCGATGCGACGGGAAGATGTTGAACCGAACATTGCTACGCTAAACAGTCTGCTTCCAGCATATGCAGATTTGGCAGATTTGCGCCAAGCAATGGATATCCATTGCTACCTAACCAAAACAGGGTTTATGTCAAGCCTCGATGCTGCTACAGGGCTTGTTCATGTTTACTCAAAGTGTGGAACTTTAGAATCCGCCCACAAGATATTCAATGGGATCCAGGAGAAGCACAAGAGCAAAGATATAGTTCTATGGGGCGCGTTAATTTCAGGCTACGGGATGCACGGAGATGGCCATAACGCATTGCGAGTTTTCATGGAAATGGTTCGGTTCGGTGTGACGCCAAACGAAATCATATTTACTTCTGCGTTAAACGCTTGCAGTCATTCCGGTTTGGTTGAAGAAGGCTTAACATTGTTCATGTTTATGCTCGAACATTACAAGACTGTAGCTCGATCGAATCACTACACTTGCATTGTCGATCTTCTTGGCCGAGCAGGTCGGTTAGACGAAGCGTACAGTCTCATTACAGCAATTCCATTCGAACATACCTCAACCGTGTGGGGAGCATTGCTTGCTGCCTGTGTCACACATGAGAATGTCCAGCTTGGTGAAATCGCTGCAAACAAGCTGTTCGAGCTTGAACCAGAGAACACAGGAAACTATGTGTTGCTGGCGAATATCTATGCGGCTTTAGGTCGATGGAAAGATATGGAGAAGGTGAGAGTCATGATGGAGAACGTTGGATTGAAAAAGAAACCGGCTCATAGCACAATCGAGGTCAGAAGTAACTCAGGTTGATAAAAGATTAGTTCATAGAGGAACTAGACCATGATAACGAACAGAATTTGTAAGTCTTTGTATCATTTTTGGGCAACGATATGCTATAAGTTATGAAACAAGATGTGGAGAAGCCATACAAAAGAATAGATTTATAGTTTTTTTTGGGTCAAATGATCATAAATTTAGCAGAAATAAGTGTTGTTCATACATACAAATGCACTGTAACAACAAATGGTTTGCACAACAATGATAGAAAGATCTGAGTATATTTGAATCTGAAATTGCCATCTCTCTTCGTCAAACTCGAACCTTGCACAGCTTTGGCTTATGATACACTTCACACCAACTCTAAGCAAAAGTGCAGAGATATACCGATGATCCCAAAGTCCAGCAACAACAATTCAATCCAGCAGAAAGAAACAGAGAGATTGCATCATAACTTCTAACCACAGCTTCAAGCATTTTCTGCAGAGGAAAACGCAAAACTTGTATAGTCACTGAAATTCTGATGCACCCTCGGAATCCGACAACGGTAAGAGTGTGCAAACTCCAAGCATATGTCCATTGAGACAGACATAATACTCAATACTATCTTCATAAGCCCCCAATCTACAGCTAGCACTCTGTGGTATCATTTTCGCCTGAAGCATACTCCACAGCTTCGCTTTGCAATAAGGACAAACCTCTGTGGGATGAAACGATGTCCCTTTCCTAATGAGCAACTTCCTCACCTTTGACATCGAAAACGATTTGAAAAACCCGCGGAAGAATCCCAAATCGCCGTCTTCTCCTTCATCCAGATGCTCACAAGGATCAGAAACATAGAGAATATCATCGTTCCGGCACTGTGGAGGAAGGAAACTCCTTCCCGACGTTCTCGAGAAACGAGTTCTGTGAACAAAATGTCCCGGGATCTGAACACCGTTAAAGAGTCCGGCTTTGCTCGAACCAGAGCAGTAAATCAAAAGCTTCCCAAGCGCTCTCCAGCTCCCATCAACACTGTGGCTACCACTAGACTGGAGGTCACTCATCATCTTCGGCGCTCTGCCTCTGCAGAACTCTTTCCACAGTATCCGTTTAGCGAGATCATCAAACCATTTGCAGACGCAAGACAGAGTCGCGATTACATTAGGGTTCCAGTTTAGATGCTGAACCATAAGGAACAACACTTCTTCGCTAAGATGTCCTTTCGTGCAATGACAAGTCGCCGAGTGAATGCAACGGTATTGTTTTGCTATTATCATCCCTCTCACCCTAGCAAAAGAAGCATATCTATAAACGTTAAGCCAGTCTTTAGCCACAATATACACCACCGCAAGGTAAGTTTTCTCCATTGAACAAACGCACTCTTGAATTGATAAAAATTGACCAAAATCATGACCCAGAGATCAAAGATGCATTCTTTAGATATATATAAACAGCTATGCAGTCTTGAGAAATCAAATTCGTTTTCTTGGTCAACCTAAATAAGTGAAAAATTGGACCTTTTTAAAGATTCCCACAAACCAAAAACACAAAATACCAAGATCCATACATTCCTCGCTACAAAACATTGAAGAATCTTAGCTCAGAGAAGTTCAAACAACATCGATTTTTTCTATTCCTGAAAAATCCAATAAGCAACATCTCACCTTAGTTTACACCAATCTAATCTTTCCCAAAAGCACCAAGAGCTTCAGTAAAACTAATAAAGTGCCAACTTTTTGAGTAGAATCGAGGATAATACTAATTTAGGGTTTTTGCTCGAGGGAGAGCAACAAATTTCACCAAGAAACAGAGAGAAAAACAGGAAAGAGGCAACATTTCAACTAACTCAGCTAATTCCAACAATACCCAGAGAGAAAAAATTTAAACTTTGCTTAAAGAATGAAGAAGATGAGGAAAAATGCATGCAAAGAAAGGCTCGAGAGAAGAAGGCAAATCTGCTTTGTTTCCTAATTTTTTTTGTTTTTTTCCGATTGTTTTCTATGTACAAGTGGGAAAATACTCTTGGGGGTTATGCTAAGGTACGGTAAGGTGTACAAAGAGTAGGTGACTCCGTTTAACGGCAACGGCGCGTTTTCACTATTATGTTGTTTTTTTTTATAATTAGTGGAAAGTTAATTAACTTCTTCTACTTTGTTTTTTTGTTTGTTCTTTGGACAAAATCTTCTTCTGCTTTGTTTGTCTCCATTATGTAGGTGCAAATATCTTCGAAGCAGACAAAATAAGGAGTCGGTAACGTAACTAAATCAAGGTCGAGTGAAAAACGGACACGTGGTCACGTGGATTAGCGTCAGTGTCGTAACTTTGCGTGGCTAAGGAGCAGTGGTCGGTCTTCATAAGGAAAAATGAACGCCCGTCCGTTAGTTTGATGGTTTACAAATCAATTGGTCAACCCGTAATTACGGTTTAATATCCGGTTGGTCGTCAATTTTTCAAAGGACCGGTGCTATTCCAAAACCAGAAATACGGTTAACTTTCCGGTTTGTGCAAAAAGGCAAAAAGCCAAAAACCAACAACAAATGTATTAAAGCAGACCAGTATTTTCCTAAACAAACCGAACCATAAACCGAACACATCCAAATAAAAGCCAACAAACCGGTTTATATATAAGAAGCAAAACCAAACACAAAACCCAATCCATCAAGTATTATTCACAAACCACCATATCAATGTTTGGCTGAGACTTATCCTTAAAACTGTGTATGAAAACTATGAAGCATCATCAATCTTCTTCAACTTCAGCAAACCGAAACGATTTCAAACCGGGCTCATTCTAGATTACCTGCAAACCAACACAAAACCAAAACAAAAACCAAAACCAAATCAACTACTCATAGAAAATCAAAGATTAATCAAATATTAGCTTTGCTCATGCCCAAGAACATACCAGAGTTGGCAGGAGGTTATGATTCTTGAAGAGAGATGACGGTTTCGAAAGCACCAACCAAAGCTTTGACTTTGCTTTTTCGAGCTTCAACAAGTTTACTCGCTGTTTCCTCGATGACATTGTTGAACAGTCCCTGTGCATCTTTCTCCTGAACATCTTGGTGCCTCAACACAACTTTTTCACCATTATCGTCTACTTCTTCTTCTTGTGCATCTTCCCTCTTCTTAAAGCTTCTCCTTCCTTGCGCGTCTTGCGCTTTGTCTTCTCCGAGGCCTCTTCCTCTTCTAAACTTTAGCTTCCTTGCACTCTCACCCACATCATCAGCATCCACAACTTTTCCTCTTCTGAAACGTAATTTCCGAGCAGCTTCATCTGCAGAATCTGTTTCTTTTTCGGCTCTTGGCTTCTTCTCTCCATTGAACATTCCAATCTCTTCATCTGCGCTCTCAGCTTCGTTGCTTCCTGAAGGGTATTCATAATCCTCTGTTTCTGAAACAGTACACTCTTCATCTTTTTGAGTTGACTGAGTCGGTAGAAGAGGAGGAAAAGGTTCAACAACGCACCGCTGATTCTGATCATGTTCAGAGACGAGTTTGCTCGTTGTTTCCATTTCCACAACGTGCAGTGTTTTCTCCTCGACTGGATAACCATCTAACTGCTTAGATTCATCAGTGCGATTCACATGTCTTGGTTTCTGATTTGGTCGAGAAGAGGAGGAAGAGGCAGCCTTAAAGCTCTGGCTCTTCCTCAAACTTGAATTCCCGGCTAGTCTTACTGATAATCTTGGAGAAAGCGAAGCTTTTGGAGTCACCGGAACTTTCTTTAAAGCAACTCTGGAGGAGACTGTAGCCTTCTTCATCTTTGCATCTTGGTCTTTTCCTCCACTTTTTGATCCCATTCTGGGCTTCAGAACTGGTGAAGAAGCAACTTTCTCATTGTTTACTTTAGATTTCGATGTTGTTAGAGCTGAATAAGATTTCGTCAAGGCTTTCGGCTTCAGAGCATCAACACTGCGAGATCCCGAATCTGGTGAAGGTTTAAGTTTGGAACTTGATGTCACCTTCTTCTTCATCTGCTTCACAGGAGTTTCATCCTCAGATGATATTATCAATACCTCTGGCTTCTTCAGCCCACTAGAGACACCACTCACTTGATACTTCACAACCTCTCTTTTGATCATCTCAGAAGCATCATTCTTTTTCTTATTTTCCATAGCCTTCTTTGTTTTAGAAGAACCAGGCTTCAAAGTTTCACTCAAACCATCATCAAGAGATTTCTTGAAGATCTTTTTAGTAGTCGAACGCCATGGTTTCTCCACCGTTATCTGTTTCTTCCCGTACTTGCAGATATCATGGCACGAACCAGTGGATGCTCTGAGGTAACGAGGAATCTCTTTCTCTTTAGACTTCGGTTTATGACCATCTTCCTTGTTCATCGTTTCAGGCGTTCCAAAGCTACTCACAGCATCTTCATCCATCAATTAACAACCCCAACAAGAGACGACCTGTTCATATTTTCAGACATAAGACACCAAATCAACCACAATCACAACACCAAAAAGGTTTTCTTTTGACACTAAACTTGTATAACCGGATCCGAAAAATTACTTCTTGCAAGAGTTGATGCACAATATAGCGTCTAAGTTTGCGTCTCTTTAAAGATTAGACAACCGAAAAACAGATCACTGAAGAGATTAAACACAAAACCTCCAACAGAAACTTATAAAAACAAAAACTCAAACTTGAGCCATATTAAAAATCGGCTAAAAATAGGGAATGTCATTTAGATAACGAGCCAGCAACAACATTATCAACCACAAAATGCCAAAATTAAACTCTTTTCTGTAACCTATAACGACCTTTTTGCACTAAAAGGCAAAGAGAGCGCATACCTATCGAAAGATTGCAAATTTAGTTGAGCAGCTTGGATCTTTGGCTATCAGATAGAATAAGTTATCTGTAAAATAGAGAAGTTAGTAAGCAAACAATGTCATGAGACAGAGACAAAGCAACGTAGCTTGAATGATCATCTAATCATAAACAATCAGATGAATCGCATTTAGAGCAAAGTTTCATCTTGAAGCATCATTCACTTTTCTGAGAAAAAAAAAAACAACTCACCAAAATAAAGCATAAAAGATCCAATTTTTACGTTTTCTATTGAAAATCGAATCGTGTAAAATACTAGAAACCCCGATTCCAAGGAAACCAATTTTCTCACTTAAACCTAAAACTGTAAGAAAAATATTGGCATTACCGATTAAATGGCTTGCACGATCAGAAGATTCAATGGAGAAATAATTTAAAATCCATCTCAATATTTGTAACAAAAAGGTTTAAAAAAAAAAGCAGAGAAATAATAATTCACCTGTTGAAGAAATTGAATCCAACAGAAAAGCAAAACGCTTTTTTTGCAAAGACAATGATTTTAGCAATGTAGTAGAATCAGATGATTATTGAGATTAATAAAAAGCTGCAGAATTTGCTGATCCTTTTCTTCTGGGTCGGTGTTTTTTGCTTTGCTTCGCCCCGAGATCGTGCAAGCAACTTCGAAAAAGAGGGTTTTTTTTTCGTGTGTGTCTGCGATTTTTTAGGTTCCTTTACGAAGGTGGGGGGGGCTTTTCTTCTTCTCTTCGCTTTCCGCGTTCGTCGCAGAATCAAAAGCGCATTTAATAATTTACCCTCTCCTTCTCCTAAGATTTTAGAGAGAGAAAAGTTGTGGGGTTAATAAAAAAGTACGGAACTTTACTTTTGAGTTTTGATCACATGGTTCGGTTTAGCTCTGTTTTGTCTTAAAACACCGAACCGGGACGACTTATTAGTGTATTACCTGATCAAAACCGGAAGTGAATTAAAATGAATTCCAGTTTATCCCACGAAAAAATCGAAAAATCTAGATGAAAATAGGTTTAATTGAAAAAAAATTTAAAAAACTAACATTAACAAATTTATTTAAGTTTTTCTATTACAGACAGAAGTGGCAGGATTTCTACATATGGTCTAATTAGTATAATCATAGAGATGGCGAAAAATATAGTTTGAAGGTGACAATAAAGAGTTAACTTTGATGATCAACAACATTGAACAAAGTACATAAATTGGAAATCTGTTGATTGACTTACGATGGTGGATATCAAAACTCCCATTTTGTTTCTTGAATCGAGTAAACCGAGAAAGAAACTATGCAGCTGATACGTTGGCTAAAAAGATATATGATTTATATTCTTTATTTACTGTTATAATTCTTCACCAATTTGGTTAAGAGAATATTTGTATTATCCTTTCACAGTTTAAATAATATTAATAAAGATTAGATGAAAAAAAAAACAAATTTATTTAAATTTTAGGATTTATAGCTTTGTTTTTAGGGGTTTATTGATTGTAATCTAAAGGTTAGACTTAACCAAACCCAGTTCGAAGTTCGAACCGAACCGCAATTTGAAGTAGCTATACTTTCTTCTTCTCCGCTCCTACATTTTCGTAGGAGAAATAAAATATTGGAATAAGAAAGTTATTTATTGGAAACAATATTTTAATATATGATAAATGAGTGGTCGGTTTTCAAATTAATACTATCTCCAACTTCAAGCAATCTCTTTAATTTTTTCAACGTTTCCGTGACATCGTCAAACATTTTTGAACTAATTAAAATATCAGCAGAATGACGTAGAGGAAGGTTCGTACATTTATTAACCTTTTTCTTGTCCCAAAAGCAATTCTCATTTTCTAAAGAATACAAATGGGAGAAAAAAAAAGATTTGAGTGTCCAACTGTTTACTCCTTTTCACCAAGGATTAGTGGTAGTAACCAATTTGGAGAACTGATCATGATTAGTGTAGTAACCTATGGATCTTATCACTCAAAATATCAACATAATTACTTCTTAATTCTTATGTTACATACTTACATATGAGGTTTTTCTTTCATTTATTTACAGATCTCTATTGTTACTTCTTTATTGGTCATTGTGACTTTTTTAAATTACAATACAAATTTTGGCATTCTACATAAATTTTCGGTATTTTGGTTTGAGATTCTCGAGATTATATAGTGGAACCTCTATAAATTAATATTCGATAAATTAATAATCACTATAAATTAATAAATTTTGTCGGTCCCGAGTCGGGTCAGTGTAAAAATTAGCAAAATTCGATAAGATAATAAGATAATAATTTTTTTGAAACTCTTATGTAAATATATGGTCCCAATAATAAGGTAAATTTATAATTATACATTTAAGCATATAAATCTACATATATAATTAAGGTAATATAGTAAAATATGATTAAATTATTGTTTTAAGTTTATAACATTGTTGATTTATCTTTAAATTCTTTGATATGATATTTTTTAAATGAATTTTATAATTTTGAAAACATTTTTGTATTATTTCTTGATGATCGTTAAAAGTTCAAACCGAAAATATCTTTATAAATTAATAACTCTATAAGATAATAAATTTTGAAGTCCCAACATTATTAATTTATAGAGGTTTTACTGTATGTAAAAAGAAAAAAGAATTAACAAACTGAAAGTTAGAAGAAAATAAGATTAACTAGAAATCTAAATTAAATTTACCACTTTGCCTAAACTTCCTTGTTATGTTTATCATTTGAACGTTTGTTTGTTTTATTTTGTATTTTAAGGGTTTTGTCTAAAAATGCTTTTAAACAAATCAACAGTTTGTCTTACTTTTTCTCCATTATTACTCATCAAAGGAAAAGTGAAATTCACAACTATCAAATTTGTAGCTTTTCTATCTTGTCATTTACTTAACTTCGTTTATTAAAGTAAAAAAAAAAAATTGTTAAAATGGTCCAAATGGCAACAACATATTCGGAGTGATCTAATAGGTTTTGGTGAACGACATGCATAGATAAGCAAATATGATTGTATGTGAAGTGGGTGAACTTGAAAGAAGCACACTAAAGAGGCTTTTTCACTCTTAACTTTCTTCCGTGGTGGGGCAAAAGGCTAAACTCCTGCCACTTTAATCATTTCGTATAAATGCAGATGAGATAGAGATACACCCAAACATGTCCTGGTGCAGAAATATAGCCATTGCATATGGTTTACACTTTAGAATCTCGTTTGAAACTAAAGTTGAACCCATCACAAATCATTTAAGCATGCAATCACAAAATTTGAACGAAAGAGTAGGAATGTGATTAATGAATGTGCTCGACACAAATCTCTCTAACTTTTAAAATTAACAAATACTATCTAAATCCAACTCCTAACATTTCCATCCTCCTATCTATGTAGTTGTAGCTCACAAATTATAAAAATAAGAGTATTTCACTTTTAAATCTTTTTTTTTTTTTTTTAAAGTTTTCACTTTTAAATCTTTACAAATTTATATGACACAATCTGTGAATTCATGCAATACTTTTTACTATTACTTCATCAAAAATGAAATATAGCTCATACATTATTAGCCTTCACTAGAGAGAACAAAATTGTCTTCTTTATATCAGTAGGAGCTTCGAGAAGATGTGCAATACTCTTTTTCATAGTGAATTGTCGTTATTACAGTCATTTCATCATTGCTTTAACGAAATTAGTTTTTATTGTATCTTATTTTTTATGATTACTAGATAAGAAGATAAGCATTCATGATAATTAAGGAAATTACAATGGAGTTATTTTGTCCAATGATATAAATAGATTAAAAAATTGTTACGGATTTGTTTGTTATTTTTCTATGTTTTTTTGTGGATATCTAATTTATCCATATTATACATTTAAAAAAGTTTATAACAGTAGACTAATGGGAGAGCTCTAAGATGAATAACATTTTTTAAAGTTTGAACTCATGCTTGTTAAGAATAATGAATTAACAATCATGAACATTATCACGTCCACATAGAAGCTCTCCGTTTAGTTTATCCACTGCTTGAAATGTACCTCCTCCATCACTCCTCTGTTTCGACCCAATGTTTGATAGTTAGTTACTCCAATTATATATAACTGAATAACAAAGAATCTAAACCATATTATATAGCCTTACCTTGTAAAAATGGACGGCGATGATTGATGAAATTTGCCCATCGGTTCCCTGCGGCTACGTAATATGTCTTAATCGTATCAAGAAGTTGTTTAGAATTCTCCTCACAAGTCAAGATCTTAACAGGAACTGTCTTGAAATGGTTTACCAGAAACAAAGCTTTGGTTTTATCAGTTAACGATGCAGATTCTGCTCTATTGCTGCATTCCCCAGGCTTAACTCCATTGTCTCCATCTGACAATATAATACTACGTTGGGATTCATCTTGTTATCTCTAGAGTCTAGACCAATTAAAAGTAAATTGGACTTTTTTTTTGTCTCATCACACTCAGTCACTCACATTGGTTTTCCACAACGTAATTCCACAGGTAAGCTATTCCTTCGGAATCTTGTTTAGATTTAGCTGAAGGTGAAGACGATTAACCGGTGGTTACTGGCAACCATGCATATCTTTAACCAACGGCCAATCCTGGCATATTTTCAACCGGAAACCAAAATTTCTTCAAACCGGAATTGGTAAAAACTTTGGTTAGCGCGTTTGGCAATTTGACGTAATCTTCCAAAAATATTGTCATAATCTCTGATGGATTTGCTGTCAAGAACACTAATATCTCAGCGAATGTGTATACCGCCCGATTCTAAATATAACAACATACAAATTATTTCGAAAAGTTGCATGTTAGAATACTTTATCTTCCAAAAATTGCCGAGAAACATTAGCATAATTATTTTACCAAAACAAATAACATCAACAATTTACCATCTCGTTTAAGTTTTACGTTTATGTCTACAAGGTCGAATACATGTAAAATAAAAGCACTAAAAGATTATTTATTCTAATTTCTAAACACAATATTTTATTTAGTTTTGGATTCACCGAACAATCCATCAATAATACAACTTGTAGCAGAAGAACATGGACAAAAGACCCAATATAAATATTAACAAATATTATTAGTGATAAAACTTTTTTTAGTGACATGTGCTTCACGACCTTTGTGGAGTATGAGACTGAGAAGGAGATGCACCATGGTTATGAGGTTCTGTGATTCTATCTATTGCTTTCTTCTCTTCTGTGAAGCAGAGTACGCGACATAAATCTTCCTTCAAGTTGATTTACATAAACCGGCGTTGTAATAGAGGAGAGCTCAACGCCGTTATCGAGTGGCGCGACGTCGATTCCATTGATACATATGAGAAAGAATTCAAGATGAAACGAACCACCTTAATTCCTGCAAACGTTCATGTGCTGAATCCAAAAACCAGATTTACAGCTGCTCATGTGATGGCCAAACGAATGCTAAAACCAGATTTATAGCTGCTCATGTGATACTAAAACGTTTTCTTAATGATGATCATTCGAGTGATCTCTTGATGGTGTGTTTATTCATACAAACAATCAGATTTAGCAGTAGCTAAATCCGTAAGTATGGCTAAAGCTTGATCATCATTAAGTTATATCATCCCTAATTGATAGCACGATTACCAAAACAATATATTGAAAGGAAAAACACAAAACGCAACAATGGCGCAGCGGAATAAAGTTCCCCGCACTTGTGTGAACCTGTGAGAAAAATACTTGGACGATTGCAGAAAATAATCAAATCAGAAAGTAAACGAGGCAGTAAAAACCACGGGACCGTAGTCCACTCGAAAATTCACTATATGAAATGAATATGAGTTACGTCCTCCCTGTTCCCACATTACAGATCCAGAGACTCAAACTCCCAAATAGCAATCTCCAACACAAGAAACTCAACAATAGAGCAATACAAGAGCTTAGAAATAAGCAGTTACAAACGACTTTCAGTTCACTATGATTCCGGCCACCAGAGGAAGATCACACCGTACAAATCCAACATGACCAAGTCGACAACACCTCTGCCAAATATCAGCTCAAACAGAGAAGAACTCACCGTCAGATTTCCCAAACACTCAAAACAGAACCTGCTGAAAACTGGAAATCGCTTGCAGCGAACAGCCACGCTAAAACCCGAATTCACGAAAAACCAACCGTTGAAATACAAATCCCACAGTTTAATCTCAAATCCACTGTGTCACGAAGCTTCCCTCAAAGTTTCAGCCCAATCGGGAAATCTCAAGTCTCCAAATGCAGTCTTGAAGTGTTTGCTCATCGCAGTTCTCACTTTAACAACGGGACAAAAAACTATTTTCCTCTCTCTTTTTCTTCTCTCACTTTTCCTCTCTTTTCTTTTGTCTCTTTTCCTTTTCTTGCTTGTTAGCTCTTGTCTCTTATGTAACCACACAATTATATTTAAAGTCTGTATATATATATATCCCACTAGGAGGAACACCAACAAACTTTCCCTCCGACTAGGTGGAGGAAACAGTCATACCGGCTATCTCTCGGCAAACTTCAAGCTTCCCTCTCGGCAATGACTTCGTCATCATATCAGCTCCATTATCATCCATATGAACTTTCACAAGTTTTACTTCCTTAGTAGTAACCACATCACATATCCAATGATACCTCTTGTCAATGTGCTTTGAACGCGAATGAAATGTAGAGTTCTTACCAAAACAAATTACACTTTGACTATCGCAAAGCAACACATACTTATCTTGCTTGAAACCGATCTCCTCAACAAAATTCTTCATCCACAACAACTCCTTACAAGTTTCCGTTGCGGCTATAAACTCAGTTTCAGTGGTAGAAAGTGTAACACACTTTTGCAACCTTGATTGCCATGCCACAGCTCCACCCGCAAATGTTACCAAGTAACCCGAAGTAGACTTCCTGGAATCAACATCCCCAGCCATATCAGAATCAGTGTAACTGATAAGCAATGGCTTATCACCTCCAAAGGTAAGCTTTAAACTAGAAGTCCCTCGAAGATATCTCAAAATCCACTTCACAGCATTTCAATGTTCTCTTCCAGGTTTGGAAAGAAAACGACTAACTGTACCAGCAGTGTGAGCTAAACCTGGTCTTGTACAAACCATGGTATACATCAAACTATCAACTGCATAAGCATATGGAACACACACCATATCTTCCTTCTCAGAATATGTACTCGAACTCTATTGAATGCTCAATCTAAAGTGTGTAGCAAGAGGAGTGCTAACACCTTTAGATTTGTCCATGTGAAACCTTTGAAGTACCTTCTCAATATACTTCTATTGAGACAAGTGAATCAACCTCGCACCTATGTCTCTAGCAATTCTAATACCAAGAATCTGTTTCACTGGACCTAAATCTTTCATGGCAAATAACTTGTTAAGCTGTTTCTTCAACTCTTGAATTCTGCTCAAGTTCCTGCCCACAATCAACATATCATCAACGTATAATAACAAGATGATAAAATCATCATCATCAAACATTTGTACAAACACACAATGATCAGAAGTAGTCTCCTTATCACCATGCTCCCCTGTAACAGACTTGAACTTCATGTACCACTGCCTCGGTGCTTGTTTTAATCCATAAAGATTTTTCTTCAAGTGGCAAACTAAATCCTCTTTGCCCTTCTTCACAAATCCTTCCGGTTGTACCATGTAAATCTCCTCCTCCAAATCACCATGAAGGAAAGCCGTTTTTACATCCATTTGCTCAACCTCTAGATCAAGACTCGCTGCCAAACCAAGTACAACCCGAATGGATGACATCTTCACAACAGGAGAAAAGATTTCATCATAACTAACCCCCTTCTTTTGGCTGAATCCTTTCACAACCAATATAGCCTTGAACTGAGGTAGCAAATTGGTATCTTCATGCTTAATCATGTACACCCACTTATTAAGCAATGTCTTATTGCCCTTTGTCAACTTCACCAGCTGAAATGTATGATTCTCATCAAAAGAATCCATCTCTTCTCCCATGGCACCAAGCCATTTATCTTTGTGTTCATCTTCCAAAGCTTCACCAAATCTTTCAGGTTCTCCCCCATCAGTAAGTAACACATACTCACTAGGATCATACCTTGTCGACGGTTTTAGACATCTCTCAGATCTTCTAACAACAGTTATGTTCTCGGTAATTGGTGTTCTATCATGAACAAAGCTTCACCAAATCTTTCAGGTTCTCCCCCATCAGTAAGTAACACATACTCACTAGGATCATACCTTGTCGACGGTTTTAGACATCTCTCAGATCTTCTAACAACAGTTATGTTCTCGGTAATTGGTGTTCTATCATGAACGTCACCATGACCACCAATACCATCATCATCATGTGCGGGAGCATCTACACTGCGTGTATCAACTTGAACCTCACCTTCGACCTGACCGTGGACCGATGTAGAAGCAGCAACCTTTGAATCAATCAAACCCTCAAAACTCTGAGCTGGTTTCCTGGACTTGTCAATGTCCTTAATCGTTTGATCTTCCATGAACACAACATCTCTGCTCCTAATGAGCTTCTTCTCAACGGGATCATAAAATCTGTATCCAAACTCATCGTGGCCATAACCATTGAACACGCATTACCGTGACTTCGACCTCTCATCTTTAGGAATATGCACAAATGCTTTGCACCCAAAAACCCTCAAATGACCATTAAAAACATCCTTACCGGTCCAAACTCTCTCTGGAATATCATCATCTAATGAGCACTTGGTGACAAATTTAGCACATGAATAACCGTGCTCAAAGCTTCAGCCGAGAAAGTCATCGCCCAGCCTGACTGTGAGATTAAACATCTCACTTTCTCGAAAATCGTCTTGTTCATCCTCTCAGCCAACCCATTCAACTGTGGAGTCTTAGGCGGCGTAAACTGATGCCTAATACCATGTTCTTTGCAATAAGCATCAAATGGTCCAAAATACTCTCCACCATTATTACTGGGGATACACTTCAACTTCTTTCTCGTTTGTCTCTCAACTAATGCCACAAAATGCTTGAAATATCCCAGAACCTGATCTTTCGTCCTCATAGTGTAAACCCACAACTTCCTAGAATGATTATCAATGAAAGTGACAAAATATGATGCACCACCAAGAGATTTTGTCTTTATTAGACCACATACATCGGAATACACCAGATCAAGTATCTCGGGTTTCCTAGAAGGTGCAGAAGACTTGAAAGAGACTCGGTGTTGTTTCTCCGCAATACAATACGCACACTTCTGCAAGTGCAAACCGGATATCACTTAAATAGACTCCTTCTTAGACAACACAGACAATCCTTTCTCACTCATGTGACTGAGTCGCTTATGCCATAACTCCATGGCATCATCATTCTCCAAAGCATAGACCTTAGCTTGCATCCAATAGAAATATGAAACTTATCACCTCGAGCCACAACCATAGAACCTCTTGAAAGTTTCCATTTACCAGCACCAAATAAACTATAAAAACCTTCATCATCAAATCTTCCCGTGGATATCAAGTTCAACCTAACATATGGGACATGCTTAACTCCTTTAAGCACAAGTCTAGTACCAATACTAGTCTCCAAATAAATATCACCAATGCCAACAACTTGAGCCAAACCATCACTACCCATCTTCACATAACCATAATTACTTAAAGTATAGGTAGAAAAAAAATCTCGCTGCGGTGTAGCATGAGTAGTAGCTCCCCTATCAACCATCTAACTGGTGTCTTGGCATGCAACATTAATGACATCACAATCATGGAGAATCAGTAAATTATCATCAGTGATTGTCACCCTATCTTCACCATCTCCTTGTTGCTTGTTGTCCCTTTTTAACTTCCAACAATATTTCTTCGTGTACCCTTTCTTATGACAATAGTGGCACTCTATATTCGCAAATCTATTAGACTTGTTTCTGCTCCTGCTCTTGTCCTTCTTAGGCTCTCGATGTGTACTCCTCCCATTTGACTCAGTAACCAAAACATCTGAACGCGAGGAACTAGCATTTGACTGCTTTCTTGTTTCCTCATTCAAGAGATTGTTCTTCACTAAGTCCATCAAAATATCACCATCCGACGTGGAGTTACAAATAGACATCCTGAACACCTCCCAAGAATCTGGTAATGTACCAAGAAGTCACAAACCGTGAATCTCATCATCAAACTTGATTCCCATGACAAAACGTTTGTTGAGCAATCCTTGAAACTCATTCAAGTGATCCGTCATTGGAGTTCCCTCCTGATACCTCAGCTCAATCAACTTCTTAATCACGTTCTTCCCTGTCTTCCGAGCATACAACTGCTCCGGCTTCAACCACATCAAATGAGGATCAATCTCATTCTCAATATGATGCAACACATTATCATCTACCCACTGCCTTATCGAACCACACACTTTGCGATGCAGCAACTTCCAATCATCATCAGTTATATTATCACGTTTATTCTCCTGAAACACCGTATGAATCTCCTTCACGAAAAGCAAATCCTCCATCTTGCATTTCCATAGATGATAGTTAGCACCATTCAAGCTTATCATTCTGCCCATATTTTCCATCGTTCACACAAGCAAACCAAGAACCCAAAGCTCTCAAAACAAGAAGCTCTGATACCACTCTGTTGGAGGAAACACAAAACGTAACAATGGCGAAGCAGAATAAAGTTCCCTGACTTGCGTGAACCTGTGAAAAAAATACTTGGAAGATTGAAGAAAATAATCAAAGTAGAAAGTAAAAGAGACGCAAACTTATTTTACGTGGAAAACCTCCTCGATGTGAGTAGTAAAAACCACGGGGCCGTAGTACACTAAAAAATTCACTATATGCAATTAATATGAGTTACAACCACATCCTTCATGTTCCCACATAACAGATCCAGAGACTCAAATTCCCAAATAGCAATCTCCAACACAAGAAACTCAACAAGAGAGCAATACAAGAGCTTAGAAATAAGCAGTTACAAACGACCTTCAGTTCACTATGATTCCGGCCACCAGAGGGAGATCCCACCGTACAAATCTAAGATGAACAAGTCGACAACACCTCTGCCAAATTTCAGCTCAAACAGAGAAGAACCCACCGTCAGATTTTCCAAACATTAAAGACAGAATCTGTTGAAAACTCGAAATCGCCTGCAGAGAACATCCACGCTAAAACCCGGATTCACGAGAAACCAACCGTTAAAATGCAAATCCCACCGTTTAATCTCAAACCCACAGAGTCACGAAGCTTCCCTCAAAGTTTCAGCACGATCGGAAAAATCTCAAGCCTCTAAACGCAGTCTTGAAGGGTTTGCTCCTCGGAGTTCTCGCTTTAACAACTGGATGAAAAACTATTTTTTTCTCTCTTTTTTTCTTCTCTCACTTTTCCTCTCTTTTCTTTTGCCTATTTTTCTTTTCTTGCCTCTGGGCTCTTGTCTCTTGATTCTTATGTAATCACAAAATTATATTTAAGGTCTATATATATATATGTATATATATATACCCCACTAGGAGGAACCAACATATATATGAGACCGAATTTGATCAAAACTGTATCAGTAAAATTACCCCAAAGATTGATTGATAAACACGGATTTTCTGAATAGTAAGAAAAAATGAAACACAAACACGAAAATACAAAACATGAAAAATTAAACCAAAAACATACCTTGCTCAACACTCCACGTCGAATATCGATCTATCACAAAAACATAGAAGCCAGAAAATTCACGAGACATACACACAACGACAACAACCTTACAACATTACACCAAATCGACAAATTAGCTGATCTATTGCAGAGACTACAAAAGGTCAAAAATTTAAAAAATACGAAGAAACAAAATAACTAAATACAAATCTACAAAAAAAAAATGAAGGCTAAATATCATTCTAAAATACCCTATTGATCGATTCGTCGATCCACGGAAGACCCTAAAAGATAAAAACCAAATAAAAATAGAAACATAATATGCTAGAAATATCAAAAAAAAAAATCTGAATATGAGCCAGCTCGATGAGATGATTATTTGAAAACCCTACAATAGGAATGCAAAAATTAAAGCAAATAAATATCATTAGAACACAATCACCAAAATCAAATAAACAAAAATTACGTGAAATGCACTTTGTTCAAGACGACACGATACAAATCGTTCTACCTATGAAACAAAAAATATCAAATACCCAACATAATACATATCAAATCGATCTACTATCAAATATCGTGCCAAAATTACGCCATACATCAACAATACCACATCGTGAATCGAAAATTAAAAATAAGGGGGGCGATGTATGATTTATATTTTGAAGAGGCATAAGAGGTATATATAACCTCACAATAACTTGTGGGGGGGGGGGGGGGGGGTTATTGGATTAGGAATTGTAAAAGATTGTGTGATTCTTTTTACTTGTTATTCAACTAATGATTTTTAAATGTATTCCCTAATCCCATGTTATTCAAACAAAAATTTGTAAGAATTAAATCAAATCCACTGTTATTGAAAATATTTTAAGTAGTAAATTTTAAGAATTTAGAGTGATTTTACGATGTTTTGATGAAGTTTTATAGTTAAAAATACAAAAATTCAAATCTCATGGTTTTAAGTGGGATTTGATATAACTTTAATAACAAATCATACCAACTTCCATAATTCAACCAAATCAGATAAAAACTCATTAAAACTCAAATCTTTCTAAATCACTTCAAATGTTTCTAAATCACTTCTAAATCACTTCAAATGTTTGTGAGAATATTTGCATTTGTCTCTAAAACGACAGTAGCCATTTGCTAAGTTCGGGCATGGAACATTCTTCAAATCATTTATGCTTCTTACAAATCATCTACCTCTCATGCTTCCCAACATTAGTCCTGATGTTTTTCTTCTTGAATAAATCTTTAGCTGATTCAGTTTTGTCTTGAGATTTTTGAAAAAGTTTTGCAACAGTTGTTGCACCTATTTAGAGTCTAGAGAGAACCATTTATGGGAAAAATTGTTAGATGACTTAATTTCACTAGCTTAAGAGGTTTGAAACCAAACTGAAGGATTAAGTTAGTTAGCAATAAATGGCTAACACTTTGTTCAAGGAGAATTAACACTTAAATCATTAAGTTCAAATCATGAAAATCATGTTTAGAAATTGTTGCATGTACTAATTGCACTCCACCAATTTCCTTAACGGATTGAGATAATATGTTGTGCCCCTTGTTTATATATGATAACATCTGAAAAACATAGTACTTGGTTCCTCTGCACAAATAGTTTGGATAATTCTTTTGACATTCATTTTTAAATTTGATCAATTTTACCATTACTAAAAGATAAATAATATAGTCAAAACCTAAGAGCTAATTTCCAATGTTTCTGATATTTCTGAGGTTTTTGAAGTTTTGACGTTTTCAACATTTTTGATCATCAATCTTAGAGGTAACCTGCCAATTATTCTCTTTAACGTTGGTCTAACTATAAACATAACCATTAATCGCTATCAAATATCAACATAAAAAAAGTATTGTAATAAAATAATATTAAAGGCAATACAAACCTTAAACTTTTCTTTATTATTTCTTTGTTTTTCATTCTCTTTGTTAAATCGTTTTTCTTTATAAGGCATGTAAATAAAATAAAAATCACAAAGAAAGTATTATGATTTGACATAGGAAATACAATGACCGTAATTTTATTTTGTATTGTCCATACCAGCGAGCATTATCATCACATTGACAAACAAATCAACTTACCTTTCAAAATATTTAAAATCGAAATCATTTATGTTATCGTATTTATAAAGTATAATTGTTTCACCGTTAATTTTTCTACCATCATATATGATTACCCCATAAAGACCAAGTAATTTAGCACATTTAATACATGGGCCACGATAGATTTCAAACCCATCCCAACCTTCAAATTCAAATCCGTACAATTGTTGCACTAACTAGATGGGTACGTAGACGAACTAAGATCTCTTCCAATATGTTGTATCTAAATATGGTACTATTGAAAACCAATATGAAGATCCCGTTAATGGCTCCCATCACTGCTAAATTGGCAGGAAATTTGTCAGCGAAGTTGAAAGAGAGTATGTCAGAATCTATCTCAGATGAAATCGCAGTGGTTTGCGTGGGTACGATGAGCTTTCGTTTAATTGAGAAAACAAAACCGACAAAACCTTTACAACTACATGCTTCAGACTTCTAATGGTCTTTTGGTCGACATCAGATTTTCCAAAATCAGAACCAAAGTAATCCATTGGTGAAAGTATTAGAAATGCCATTGGTGATATTCAGGATCAAGACGAACATGATCTATGTTGGACATACGTCCTAACAGATCTGGTAATTGCATCAAGAGTATTGCATGGATGGGATGAGAAATTCACTCCTTTATGCATCACGTTTCTCTATCAAAATGTAGATGCAAATGAGTATCAAAGACATATTCCCGCACGTGAATATCATCGTTGCTTTGAGTGTAATTTGATTGTGGGATTAGTTTATATTCAGAAGTTTGGAATACACAAAGAAGAAAAGGGCAAGGAATTTTTTGACTATAGAGATATACATATTCTTTACAAAGAAGATCAACTCTTCAAAGTTAAAGCCATTTTCAAATTTGATACTTTAGAGGAAGCACTCGTTCGGCTCAGAACTCACCCTGTCGGGGCAACATTGTATGGTTTTGAGGGTTGGGATGGGAACGATATATATCGTGGGCCATGTAAACTATATGCTAAACTAGAAGGCCTTCAGGGGGTAATCATGTCGGATTACAAAATGATGAATGGTGAACCCGTGATAATCTGTAAAAGCAGTAGCGGAAAAGATATAGGTCTTGAAGGATATAAAGGATTCATCCTGGTGTTTGCCGGAGTGATGATCATGATAGCTCACTATTGAAAGGACAAAATACAATAACGGTCATCGAAATTGACCTAACTATAAACATAACTATTAATCGCTATCAAATATCAACATAAAAAAATATTATAATAAATTAATATTAAAGGCAATACGAACCTTAAATTTTTCTTTATTTTTTCTTTGTTTTTCATTCTCTTTGTTAAATCGTTTTTCTTTATAAGGCATGTTAATATAATAAAAATCACAGAGAAGGTATTATGATTTAACATGGGAAATACGATGACCGCAATTTTATTTTGTATTGTCCATACCAGCGAGCATTATTATCACATTGACAAACAAATCAACGTACATTTCAAAAACATTTAAAATCGAAATCATTTATGTTACTGTATTTATAAAGTATAATGGTTTCACCGTTAATTTTTCTACAATCATATATGATTACCCCATAACGTCCATGTAATTTAACACATTTTGTACATGGGCCACGATAAATTTCAAACCCATCCCAACTTTCAAATTCAAATTCGTACAAACTTTGCACTTACTGGATGGATACGTAGACGAACTAAGATCTCTTCCAATGTGTTGTATCTAAATATGGTACTATTGAAAACCAATATGAATATCCCGTTAATGGCTCCCATCATTGCTAAATTGCCAGAAAATTTGACAGGGAAGTTGAAAGAGAGTATGTCAGAATCTATCTCAGATGAAAGCGCAGTGATTTGCGTGGGTCAGATGCGTTTTCATTTAATTAAGAAAATAAAACCGACTAAACTTTTACAACTACTTGCGCTAGATCTTCTAAAGGTCTTAGTCGACATCAGAGTTTTCAAAACCAAAACTAGAAGAAACCAGTGGTGAAAGTATTAGAAATGTCATTGGTGATATTCGAGATCAAGACGAACATGATCTATGTTGGAAATACGTCCTAACAGATCTGGTAAGTGCATCAAGAGTATGCATGGATGGGATGAGAAATTCATTCCTATAATTTTTTTAAATAAAATTTAGTTTAATTTTTTTGATAATATTTGGTAATTGTTTTTGACAAATATAAGTAATACATTTCTATATTTTCGTTTAAATTTATAATTTTAGATATTTGGCCTATTTCAAAGAAAAATGATTGTCAGCTACACGAAGTATATGCCATCACATGATTACACATGAAAAGAATATTAATGTATTCAAAACTACACGAACTATATGGTTTATATGATGACATGTATGAACTAAATGGTGTTATGTCGCTAACACCACAACCATCTTTTTATTATTAAAACAATGTATTCAAAACTACACGAACTACTTTAGCGGAAAAAACTACACGAAATATATTTAAAAGGAAAAATGATTGTCAGCTACACGAAGTACACGCCATCACATGACTATACATGCAAAGAATATTAATGTATTCAAAACTACAAGAACTATATGGTTGATATGACGACATGTATAAACTAAATGGTGTTAAATGGTGTTATGTCGCTAACACCACAACCATCGTTTCCATTATAAGAATAATGTATTCAAAACTACACGAACTTCTTTAGAAAAAAAAAGTACACGAACTATATTTATAATTATAATAATTTTATACTATAGTATATTTAATCTCTGAAATTTATTCAATGAAAAAATTCTTTTAATTATAATATAATATGTGAAAAATAATAGTTATAAGAAATTAAAAATTAAATTGATTATCAATGGTCAATAATTTGTATATTATATATTTATGTGCTTTTATATATATCTTGTTAATTTATTGGTTATATTTTAGTATGTAAGTTTGTAAATAGTTTTAAAAATCATTATGTTTTTAATATGCATAGTAAACTCATTATAATACATAGTAAAATTATTATATTTCTTAAGCTTGAAAAGAAATCCTTATATAAAATTTGTATCATTTATTGTTAACTTGAAATTATATGAATTTAATTGATTTTTATTTAAGCTTTAATTGATTTTGATTTTATTGTTCTCCTATAATTTGAATTTAAATATCATTTATTTCTAACTTTTCATAAGAAAATAACAAAAATAGTTTATATAATGTAATATACATATATATATATATATAATTAACGAATAAAAATCATAAATTGAAAATATAATGTTGTTAAATATACTAAAAATAAAAAATAAGCTGTTTAATAAAAACAATTATAATAACTTTTTTCGACAACAATTATAATAACTTTAAGTGAAAATTTTGTCAAATAAAATATTTGTTAATATATAAGGATTTTACTATACATATTTTAGATCAAATGATTTTTAATATATATACAAACTTACATACAAAAATATAGTTAATAAATTAACAAGATATATATAAAAGCACATAAATATATAATATACAAATTATTGACCATTTATAAACAATTTAATTTTTAATTTTATATAATTATTATTTTTCACATATTATATTATAATTAAAAGAATTGATTCATCGGTTTTCTTCTATGATCTTATTTCTCCATTCAGGTAAACCAAAACCCATTTTCTCCAAAAAAATTTAAAAATATTTTCCCTTTTGGTTTTGCCTCACGACCTCTTCTTCTTCTTCTTTCTTTCTCAGGTTCCAGTTCCCTCAATTTGGGAACCTGAAAAAAAAATCGCTTCCTCGACTTCATGATCAATTCTTCAGGTAACCAAAACCCTTTAATCTCTTTTTCCTTGCGACGTACGTTACCTAACCTAATTATAATGTTTCTTTCGTCCAGGATGGGTCTCAAGCTCTCAAGAGGGCCTGTAAAAGAGAAATCAGCTCTGGAACTAACGAGGGCTCACCTTCTGACTTACCTAACCACAAGCTCGTACCTACGTAACTTGGTGTCCAAGAAACGAAGACGGATGATCGTCGGTGGATACGATCTCGACATGTCTTACATCTCAGACAAATTGTTGGCTATGTCGTTCCCCGCTGAACGAATGAGAGCGGTTTATAGAAACCCTCTTTGGCAAGTCAAGTCCGTGCTCGATATGCGACATCCTGATCATTACAAGGTTCAATAGATCAATCAAAACATTAACTCTACAAATTAACCAATCTTTGTAAACCTTTTTTCTTGCAATTTGTGATACATGAAACAATTTTTACAGAGCAAGATAGAAGTACAATGTATCTTACGTTAATCAAGTATCATAAGAATAATTGTAGAATTTAATTTATAGCATACATTCATAATGGTTTACTCTTATAAGACCTCAAGTTCGAGCATTATGACCAATATAAAGCCAGTGCCGTGCTCAGTTTAAAAAATGTGGCTCTTTTTATATTAAAAAAATACTAAAGTAATAATTATATGTCTCAAAAACATACATAATATTGTTAATAAAAACCAAAAAATATAGAAATTCTAATCTAAAGTACATTTTTTCTTCAATTTTTTCCTATAAAATCATTCACCAAACTCACATGTTCGAGTTGTCTTACGAGTTCCCTCTCTATAAATATGATAGCCAAACCATTCAACCTATCTTGCAACATAGTTATCGAAGATAAAACTTTATCAGCTTCGATATAGGTTTTTATTCTACGATTTTTTTTTATTATCTCTTTCTCATCAATTAAGTGGCTGTTAAATATGTGGACAAATTTCCATACAAATAAAAGAAAGGTAGTAATAATAATTATAATAATGATATGGACTTTATCAAGCAAAAAAATACAATTATAATGATATGGACTTTATCAAACAAAGAACTCAAACATCTTTATTTATCAAGCTAACTAAACATATAAGCCTTATCAAACAAGTGTGGCCTTCTAATTTTTCAAATTTTGGTGGCCTTAGGCCAATGTCTTTCTCCACCAACTTTAAGCACGGCACTGTCTACACTAATGGTAATGTATTCATTTTTTTCAGACATGATCTCTTTCTAAACTAACGTGAAGAAATAGTAACAGAAACAAATAACAAAGAACCAAGCCGAAATAACCGATACATGAATTTACCTGATTTCTTAACCATAACATTAAATTCCTAGTCGGATTGATCACTATATATACTATAAACAAATTTAAACAAAACTCAGGTTGATCACTATAGATTTATTAACAAATTTAAACCATAACATTAAATCCCTAGTCGGAATGATCGTAAGAAACGAAGACGGATGATCATCGGTGGATACGAACTCCACATGTCTTAGTCAACCACTAATAGATAGTTTTATTATTATCTTATCTTGTGCAGACTACGAGAAAAGCCAACGCCACGGTTTCTGTATACCTTGCGTCGCCTAGGACTAGATAAGCGCCATGGTTTGAAGATGCTAAACAAAAGTTGCACACTCTTCTGACTCTTACTAGCTTTTTTTGGTTTAGTTTTAAACCTCCGATTGAAACCAACGAGATGGAGGCATCCCTCCTTATCATCAAAGCTTCTTCTGACCTTAGCTATTCGATCAACATGCTTACCAACTCGAGTCTTGCTCGGGTCCTTGTAACTTATGTAGAAAGTTGCATTCTTAGCATTGAGTCCCTCGTTCGGATCTTGGGTTGATTCTACAGCCACTTTCCTAATCTTCAAGTTGGAAAGATCATCATCATCACTGCATATCCAACGATCCGCGGCAACCGCAAGTTCCAAGTATAGACGAATCCAGTCATTGGACTTGTCTTGCAGATCTGAGTTCTTCACCTATCAAAAATAAGCAAAAGCTGTAACATAGTAACTGCTACGTAAAGCAAAACAATGCAAAGTGTATCTTAATCCTTACCACTTAAAACCGCTTTGAATCTTTGAAATAATTCTCCGACGGCCACTCAGGGAACCTTCTCTCGAAGGAGCATATGTTAGAATATAATTGAGTTTGGTAATATTTAATATGCTATAGTTGTATGTAAAGTCAAGGGATGTAATGTATCCATGACTTACTACGAAAGGGTGTGAGTAAGAGACGTAACTTGTTGGATAAGTTACAACTGTTACTTAGAATTACAGTTATGTAAACATATATAAGTGTGTAAATATTGTCTTATAGAAAGCATGTCGAGAATATAAACAAGTTTCAGATTCTATTTCAGATTTATAAAAAGTTGAATTCACGTTTCTCTTCTTCTCAAAAGAGAAGAGATAATCAAATATCTCTTGCTCTGTTTTTCATCTCTTCTTACTCTGTTTTAGAAAACAGAATTGTTCAACAGCATACACTATATGAGCCGATCACGGGATCCTCTCTCTGGGGATCCTCTATACAAGATTAAATCAGAAATTACGTGAGACAGTTTAGTATATTCCTCTCTCTCTCTCTCTGTTTGATTTTAATTTTACAAGATGTTTCAAGGCTTTACGAAATCATTTAATTTTCTATTTTTTCTAAAACAAAACATCATTTACTGTCTAAATGAACACGAATCCACCAATATAAAATGGTCACAGAGCAAGAACAGTTAATTAATTTTGCATGACGATTAAGAATCGATAAATTTGAAAGAAAAATCAACTTTAACAGAAGAATAATTAATGCAACACATGTCGCATATGTTACCTCGAGGTACAGCAATACAGCACTTCAAAGCTAATGCGCCACGAGCTTGTTCAAGAATTTGAATCAGAAAATACTGAGGCAAACGGTCAGACGGATCCATTGCAACCGACGTTATGTAGTAGTCGCGAGCACCGAAGTTTAATGAGTGATTGTATTTCTCTACGCGACAGAACTGATAGTTTTTCCCCTAAAATAAAGAAAGAGATTTGAAATGTAACGGTGGGTGAAGAAAGCACCAAGAGGATGGAGACCAAGTTTGTAATGAATGATTGATACCTCGAGGAAATTGTAACGATGAAGGCCCATCTTAGCATAAAGAGTGACTAAGATAGGACAAGGTCTCCGATCATTACAGATCTCTTTCCCCAGTCGTGCGGATCCCTTGGCATCGAAACCCTACAAGACAAAACAAAATAAGTGAGCGATCTCGTCCAATTTTAAGATTCAGGGTTAGGGTTGTGACAATTCTACCGAAAAGAACACAAACTAGTAGTCATGACGACGACATATGGATCAATTCGGAGACGTGATACAATAATCAATCTCTCTTCAAAATAACAAGATGAAAAGAAGAAATTACATCGAATCTACGTTCTGGTCTTCGAGGAAATCTCAACCTCCATTTTAAACACTCGCTCGCAAACATCACCATATCGTCTCCCTCCTCCTCCTCAAGGCTGTGTTTCGAAATTTCGGCGGGAGTGAGCGGCTGGGATATGCTTTGGGTCTATTTAGGTTTGTCCATCTACGCGATTATATACCCTTATACTCGTTTATGGGCTTTAAATGGGCCTGCACAACTCAAAATATATCATTTTTCCAATCCGGCAAATAGGTTTGGACATTCCAATTTATTTTGCTTTAGTTTTCAGGTAGGTCAGGTAGGATGGTTTAGAATCCATACATGAATCAGAAATTTTTTTCATTGGATCCGGTTTGATTCCTGATACCTAAAATAATTTTTTGATTTAGTTTTTAATAGAATTTAGTTTTTTTTTTTAAAATAAAATTCAGTTTAATTTGTTTGATAATATTTGGTAATTGTTTTTGACAAATATAAATAATACATTTCTATATTTTGGTTTAAATTTATAATTTTAGATATTTGGTTATTTCAAATATAAATATAACTAATATTTTTTGTTATTGGATATCTATTCGGTTCGTGGTTTGGTTCTGTTTCGGTTCGATCATCCGAAATATCTTTAACAAATAATTATTTAGATATTTATGACTATCCTGTTTGATTTGATTCCTCTCAATTAGGTTCGGTCTCGTTTTGGTTTTTTGGTTCTGGATAATTTGTCCACACCTACCGGCGAGTATCAATTGGTTTCGTTGAAATGTTATCATTTAAATATACTAGGAGAGAATTTCCGCGATGCGCGAGCTTTACTTTAATTTGAAGTTTAAATAATATTTTTTTTAGATTTATATTTTGAATATTGATTTTATCTTGTTTTTTTAAGAATTTCTATTTTCATTTTTTTTTTCTTGATAATCTGTGCAATCTCTTTCATACATTATTTTACGAATCTTTATTTATTCTTCAATTTTCATACTCTTTTCATTTGTTTAAATCTTAATATTATAATATTTTTAATTTTTTTCAATTTATCATTTTGAGGAACTTTACATATATTGCATTGAATCCATGTCTTTTTCCATTTTTTAAAATTTTATATATTTTTGTATCCATTCTTTTATTTTATTTTTTCTCTATATTTTTTATATAATTTGTTATATTCTCGATATTTTATTGAATATTTTGTTGTGTCTTAAAATTTTATAGGTTGGAGTTGACTTCTTAATTTATTCAGTACTAGGTGTTTTTCCCGCACCTTGTGCAGGCTTTCGTACATTTTTAAAAATTAACAACATTGGTTTATTTAGAGGTGGAAAAAACCTGTTTTATAATTTGACTTTATTTGAAATCAAGATTAATATATTTGCAAAGACAACACAATTTTCATGAGCAAGATATATTGTTTATATTCTGTTTTCTAACATTTTTTATAATATCTAATAACAACTTACATGTATCTAACTCACCATCTCACACCTAGGTGATTTTCCTGCACCTTGTGAAGGGTTCAGTTCATTTTAATTTTTGTTTATAACATTGGTTTATTTAAAGATGAAAAATCCGGTTTTATAATCTGGCTTTATTGAATTCAAAGATAATATCTTTGTAAATAAAACACAATTTTCACGAGCAAGATATGTTGTTGATATCTTGTTTTTTAATATTTTTTTATATTATCCGATAACAACTCACATGTGTCTAAGTAACATTACGAAGAACAACTCATACATCCAACTGAAAAAATTACTTTTAAAGAAAAAATTATATTAACACGTTGTGCTTAAACTGCAAATTATGTCTATTATCTTTTGAGGTATTGAAGCCGCTTTATAGTTCACATGTTACAAAATTTCTCGAAACTCTACGTCTCTTGCCTCGCCATGGCTTCGTTGATGCAAATTCTCACCGTGAAAGCTTTTATCTTCTGAATCATCCATATCCGACGATTATGGATCCCTCTCACTCCTCTCCGATGATGGTTCCTTAACTGTTACGTTCACCCTCTTCACTCTTCCTTTCTCCTCCAGCGAACTCTCGATGTGGGTTTGGCCCAATATGCCCGTTATGAGTAGCCGCCTTTCTTCGTCCCTTGGGCATGACCCATTTTCCAGTCTTTTATGGGCATCAATTGTTGCTGTTCATCGTGGTCATGTGGCCGAGAGTAATGCAAAATCTGCTTTGGTAATTAAGAGAGCAACTCAATTAAGTTCCTCCCTCTGTACACAGAGTTGTATTCCACCTTCCTCCTTTCATGGGCATCAATTGTTGCTCTTTCTCTGTTTCTCCATCGCGAACTCTCTCTGCGTCTCAGAAGAAGTATCTCTCCTTCTTATTGGTTCTTCTCTTTCTCTCTATCATTTGAACTATCCACCACTCTTGTTATTCTCCCTCTCTCTATCTCTCTCTCTCTCTCTCTTATTTTTGAAAAATAAAAAATAAAAAACAAAAAGGACCTTTGTTTCATATCAACAAAACAACAATAATTGTTTTTAACAAAATTTCTTCTTTATTACCCATATGTGATTCCACATAATGTTTACGACATTTTAATTTTGGAAATGTGGAGCCTTTAGATGTGTTTTCTTATGTTTTTCCTAACTTTTATAGATGGAGTTGAAACTCGATGCGTGTCTCTTTGATTTCTAGACAACAACTCCTTTTGAAATCAAATTTAACTTTAAGAGAAGACAACTTTTTTTTTTTAATATGCGAGCCTAGCTCTTATTATGTTTAACTTTGTATCATGATTTTCTTTTATCCATTTCTCATTTTCCATATCTACCTCTATTGTATCTCTAGCCTTTCTCAGCACTTTGATCCCTGCTTCTAAGTTTCCTAGCTTTTCTTATGAATTTTCAATTATATCTCCCATGCCTCTAATCATCACATTCAGTTGTCTCCCCTTTATATCTTGTTGTTAGACTCAAACGTTTTTTTATCCATTTCTTTGTCACATGACATGATTCAATATAAGATTTTCATTTGATGCAGAAAAGATCTCTTTCATATTTTTTGGTAAACTAATTAATTTTAACTCTAAAAGAATAAAAATCTATAGCAATTGAGATCGAGATTCAGTTATTGTATCAACTCTTCTTTGAATACATAGCCAGATAGAAACTCAATCAATGTCTTTTAAATACCTCCAGCTATGATTAGTAGAAATAAAATATCGAATTTAGTTTTTTTATGAAAGATCCAGGCCTTATTATTTAGTATCCAACTTTGATCTTTGAATTTTGTTTCAAAATTTTAATAACCTTAACTTGGACTTTGTTCTAGAATTTTCTGGATTCGTTAATCTTTTCATGCTTCCCAACCTTTTCAGGATTTTACTATTTCCACATCGAGAGAACTCAATGCAAGAAAAATCGATTGAGACATATATATGATCTTTTTTTGATGTACTTGAACATTAGGGATAAATTCAGTAACTTTTTATTGTTAGAAAATATGCATCAACTGGTTTAGGTTGCTTGTGATTAATTTGCAAGCTTATTAAGATCTCTTGCCTATATCTCTCTTTGTGTTATTAAACGTCAAAATAAATTTATTATAAAGACAATCCAATTAAGTCTGATAACGTTGAAAGATCTCTTGAGAATATATATAATTACGAAACTCTTTATGTTTTTGTTTGAATTTTAAATTACCACTTCAGACATTTATGCGGTTCAACGATTTGGCATAACTCAATCTCTTTTTCTTAAATCCCAACTTCTGATATGTAGTTGAATCTTCTTTCATCTTTGCCACCGTAACTTGCACTTCCTCGTGATTTTTCGGATTTCTCTTTTGTTTTTGAACTATTTGCCTAAATTAAGTTGCATTCCCACCAAAATAAAGAAAAACCCCCAAGAATTCAAAAAACAAAAAAAAAAACTTCACCACTTGCAATACAGCAATTCAATTTTTTTTGCAAATATTATAATGTAATGAAACATTTTTTACATCATAAATATGCTAATTATGTTTGTTACCCCATGAATTATTTGGAATAGATTACATCCGTTAAATGTAAGTGTTTGCCTTATTCCTTCGATTTATTGTGTTTTTATTTGTTTCCTTTTGAGCTTTTATGATATGAATATAACTTGGAAGAGAGCTTAACACGGCAGTTTTAATGAAATGATATAGTTTTCTACATTATTAGAATGTTGATGTTTGTGTTTCACTTCCTTGCCTTTCTTGGTTAATAACTTGCTTCAAGTGGTTTGTTTGATGTGCACGTTAGAGCCACTGGTGATGTTCACATCAATGATCATCACACGAATGAAGATATAGCTCTTCACACCAACGGAGACAACCTTAAAGCTTTTAAAACACTTCTATACATGTAATAAGAAAGGAAAGTTGGATCGTAACGAAACAATCCATTACCCTCTAAGAAAGTTTTAGAAAATATTTATAGTTAAAAGCTTTGATGGACTTTTTCAATTACCTGAGCGATCAAAGCATATAGTGACAATGTGTTGTAGCTATATTCTTGTTATCAGATCAAATTTTCACTTCATTGCCTGCACATGTTACTTTTCTCGAAGATACCTTGCAAGTTATGAAGTGAGGGAAATTATTGCAGTAAAAACCAGCAGAGAGTGGATCTGAAACGAAGCTATGATGAGTACTTCTTCTTGCCTCTCTTTCTTAATTACTTTTGTCTTTTTGCAAACCGATTTACTGGTGCAGATCGATTTGATGATATATGGGAACATACCAGTTTCAGCAGTAACATTCTTATTTGAAACTATTTGGGCTTGTCTTTGCTCTTCATTCGTCCTATCCATTCAAGCTTTCTCTGAGCAGAATATCGATTTGTAGCCAAAGTTGTAATACAATCTCGAATCCAATCCAACTTTCCGAAATAAATGATTGTCATTTTGTTATTGACTTATTGTTTCCTCTAACATTGATCCCATCTTGAACGTGAAATAAAGAAAACATAACCCAAAAGAAGTATTTTGTTGACAAATTTTTTTCACTATGATCCGTTCAAGCCCGTTCAAAATCTTCCAAACCTTAGCCATTTCAAACCCTTAGTCATTTCAAACCCGTTCTTAGCATTCTGGTACTCCTCAAAAAGCTATATTGATCTCAGCCAGCGAGTTCATCGCAAATGGACCACACTGAAACACATGCCCACCGATTGGTTCCAAATTCTAATGCAATCAACAGAAACCTCAATGACGTTGAGATTGACTTGTTTCACACAAAACACACTTATTTATTACATAAACCACGACTCTAAAATTCATCCTTATCAGAAATCTAAATTACATTCTTTTCAGAATATATACACATTCTTATATAATCTACAATATCAAATTAAATAAAAACAAAAATATTTGTTTGTATATCATCACAAACGAAAGATTACTTCTAGGGAATATATAGCTTACAAACAACAACATCATATCTAAAACACACCCTAAATTAGATCCATATCTCAACTCTAAGTTTTACAAATAAAATTGGTTAAGACGCATAAATTAATATTTTTTTATGATGCAAATCATTTTGTCAAAAACACGTCCGTAAATCAACAAAGAATGGACTCTTTTAGATGATAAGACATCTACAGCGATCACGATACCAGAAACAGCTCCAAAAATCAACACAAACAGTATGCAAAACAATCTAATAGAACATAATACAAAAAGAATATATATTCCGAAACCAAAAAAATGAACTTTATTATCTATTATTATTAATCAAAAACCAACCCAATACAGAGACACCGTATTGTATTAAATCTATCAAGAGGAACTGAAAAAAAAAAAAATCTAAAGACTAAAATCAGAGTACATGTTCTGATAACAAATCACAAGTAGCACTTCAAAGCTCCAAGGAATTCTCCACATTACCAGAAGAGAGAAAGATCCTAAACAATACTCATAAGGCCTTCTACGTAGGCCAGATCACTCCCTCCACAATCCACAAACGCACTAAAGATCACTCCCTCCACAATTCCACAAGCGCAATATATACAACGAATCTACACCGAACAAAGAAACTAAAAATTTATTAAAACGAAAAACATAAAACTCTTAAATAGACAATAACCAATGAGAAAGACAAACAAAACTTACTAATAATAAAATAAAATAAATTCGTTAAACCAAAGAATCGAAGGCGAATACCTAGATTGACCGGTGCGAACACTCACGACACATTGCCGAAACAAAGTAAAATTTATGAAACAGTTTAAAATAATGTTAAAAATATCTACAAAGATCCAAAGAAATCCAAAAAGAATAAAAAAAGAAAACAAACGACCACTATGAACATATCCATATCAAATTGATACATGAGTCAATCCAGCAACAAACCTGAAGGAAAAAAGAAACACAGATCATCAAGATTTGTAAAAAAACTACAAAATAATCGGGAAGATCCAATATATTAATTATGCCACATAAAACACATGTTGCTCAAGAAGGTACGCCACAGATCGAGCTGTGGATATACACAAATAAGAACATAAATTAGAGACAAAAAGTAGACGAAGAACCAATGAGCATACCGTACCCAACGTATGAAGCCGTTGATCGATATACTACAAGAAAAGAAGGAAAAAAAAAACATCAAACGGGCACACGACAATAACAGAACATTAGATAACAAACGACAATAACACAACATTAATTAGAAAGGCATACCTCGTGGATTTACGCGCACCTTAAAACCATAACTATCTACACCAAAAGAACACAGCTACATTAACGTAAAGAGACAAAATCACCTAGACATAAAGAAAGGAAAACACTAAATGACTACTAACAATACTAAAACTATAAAATAACCGAGAGATAGCAAGGAGTATATATAGCATTAAGGATTAGGGTATCCACTAACTAAATTACATATGGCCGAATATTTAATAAGTGTCGTAAACCTAAACCGAACGGCAAAATAATGAAAACCGGAATAACAAATAAAATAATTAGGGTTTCTCGTTAAGGGTTGTTAGGTAATATTTAGTGAGATTGAATGAGAGAGGTCAATTCGCCAAAATCATTTCGCAATATACATTATAATTTTTTCCAGTTATACTAAAGTTTAATTATTCTAATTTATTTGAAAATAAAGATTAAATCACTCAAAAAATATAATGATATATTTAAAAGTATGTATTATATAAGATTTATATATTTATTATTTTTTAAAATTAAATTTGAATTTTATTTACTTATAATAATTTTTAAATAATTTGAATTTTATTGACTTATAATAATTTTTAAATAGTTTAATTCAATTTAATAGTTTTTATGTATAGTTAATTGTACATATGTTAATATTTATTTATGTTACTTGATGTTTAAATTTTTTTTTTATTAATTGCTTTTTTAATTTATTATTTTGAAAATTTCTTTATTTATGTGTTTGGGGCATCCTACGAAGTTTGTAATATATATACATACAATTTTTTTTAAAAGTGCTTCCAATTTAATGTGTAAAATATAAAGACAATATCACAAATTTTTAGAGAGGATTGTCAAAGAATTCTCATGGCATAATAGAAAAAACGGTTGTCATTTATTGAGAGGATTGTGGGTTTGAATCACCATGAATTTATATAAGAGGATAAAAACATTTTATTTAGTTCAGATTTAATACAAATAATATAACTTTTTAAAAAATTAAATAATAAATGACACGTGTCATATTCTGAGATGCTGACGTGCCAGTTCCTGGAACGAGCAATTCAGTTTTCATATAGTAGATTATCAGGTGGTTGGTCCATGAAACCAAATATATATATGCAAATGGCCAAAGGCAGGTCACAATTCACATTTGTGGCAGAATACTTGAAGCAGAGTTTCGAGCTTTGTTAATAATTTAAAATTTAATATCAATGCAGCATGTATAGATCATAAGAGAAAAAGTAATATTCGAGGGTGATAACAAAATAGTGTTTGATCTTACAAACAGTGACAGATCTAGGAGTGTTTTTAGCTAGGAGCATTATCATAGGATTTGAGTTAGTTGGAAGATGTTATCATGGAATTACTTAAAAAATAAAAATTTAGTCGGGGGCACGTGACCCGTTAGTCGTAATGTAGCTCCGCCCCTGCTTACAAATGGACCGTCATGAAGAATTTTAGAGTGCATAATTGGATTAGAGACATTTACACTTGCACAGTGCACTCCACATGGGAGCTAATGGACCATAAAACGTTTTCTCTCTCTCTCATACAACATCCGTCCAAAACAAATATGGTTTGTGTTAAGGTATTTTTATCAAAATCGTAAAAGTAAACAAAACATAATTCATGTTGAGGAAAAAAAAAACTCATGTTGAAGTAGAAGAGCCAAAGCAGACATAGTTTTCTTCATAGTTTAATGCAAGGCTTTAGCTGTTGGAAAGATGAATCTTCCTGTATACCCTTTTACATTCCCGCCAAAACTAACCGGTACAGGTATAAAGAGAGAGATGAGGGGGAGAGAGAGAGAGAGAGAGAGAGAGAGAGAGACCTAAATTTAAAGAAAAGTTTAGCTAAATTTCAGGAGCTCCAAAAATGGGATTGCGTCGTTGTTCATCGTTTTTCTTCTATGATCCTATTTCTCCATTCAGGTAAAACAAAACCCATTTTCTCCCAAAAAAATTGAAATACATTCTCCGTTTTGGTTTTGCCTCACGACCTCTTCTTCTTCTTCTTTCTTTCTCAGGTTCCCAATTCCCTCAATTTGGGAACCTGAAAAAAAAATCGCTTCCTCAACTTCATGATCAATTCTTCAGGTAAACAAAACTTTTTAATCTCTTTTCCTTGCGACGTACGTTACCTAAGCTAATTTGGCTAATTATAATGTTTCTTTCGTCCAGGATGGGTCTCAAGCTCTCAAGAGGGCCTGTAAAAGAGAAATCAACTCTGGAACTAACGAGGGCTCACCTTTTGACTTACCTAACCACAAGCTCGTACCTACGTAACTTGGTGTCCAAGAAACGCAGACGGATGATCGTCGGTGGTTACGATCTCGACATGTCTTACATCTCAGACAAATTGCTGGCTATGTCGTTTCCCGCTGAACGAATGAGAGCGGTTTATAGAAACCCTCTTTGGCAAGTCAAGTCCGTGCTCGATATGCGACATCATGATCATTACAAGGTTCAATAGATCAATCAAAACATTAATTCTACAAATTAACCAATTTTTTTTATTAAGAAAACCTTTTCTTGCAATTTTGTCAGGTCTATAATCTATGCATAGAGGAATCTTATGATCCAGAAAACTTCTATGGCCGCGTGGAGAGATTTCCATTTGATGATAACCATGTCCCATCTCTTAAAATGATCCAACTTTTCTGCCAAAGTGTTGATTCTTGGCTCTCATTAGATCCCAAAAACATCGCTGTTGTTCATTGCATGGTATGTTATTAACCGCAAAAACCGAAAACCGGTTTCTTCCACATTTGTGTACCATCAGAGTCTAATGTACGTTTGTGCAGGCAGGAAAAGGTAGAACAGGGCTAATGGTCTCGGCGTACCTTGTTTATGGTGGAATGTCAGCTGAAGAAGCTCTTGAGATGTATGCAAGCAGAAGAACCACAAACAATAATGGAGTAAGTCCCTTTCATTTCTCTACTAGCTAAAAGAGGATTAAGCTAATGAATCAAATTGTTGAAATTTCTTGATTCATTTGTTGACAGGTCTCAATACCAAGCCAGCGTCGCTATGTGAAGTACTGGTCAGATTTACTTTCGTTTCGTAAAGGAATTGGAAAAGGACCTCCAGAGGCTAAATTACCTCAAGATCATAGCAGAGAGCTGCTGAGAATTAGACTTTACGATACAGCCAATGTTGATTCCGTCTTCTTTGTTGTCTCAGAACTTCAGGAGGTTATAATATAATATAGACACTTTGATACATCAAAGACTATTTCTGCTTGATATGTACATTTTGACTCTGTTTCTGTTTGATATGTATACAATTTGATGCAATGCAGACTCTGTTTCTGTTTGATATATTTACTTTCAGATTCTATTACTGCTTGATATATATACATTTTGATGCATTGTACATTCTGTTTCAGCTTGATATTATATACACTTTGATGCAATGAAGACTCTGTATCTGATGCATTGTAGAACCTGTTTCTGCTTGGCATATACACTTTGATGCAATGCGGACTCTGTTTCTTCCTGCTTTATACACTTTATGTGTTGCAGTCTCTGTTTCTTCTTGCTTTATAGACTCTGATGCCTTGTAGGATCTGCTTCTGCTTGATATATACATTTTGATGCATTGAAGACTCTGTTTCTGCTTGATATATGTAAAATTTGAGGAATTGTAGACTCTGCTTCGGCTTGATATTATGTACACTTTGATGCAATTCAGACTCTGTTTCGGCTTGATATTATGTACACTTTGATGCAATTCAGACTGTTTCTAATGTTAGGTTCCAAATGAGATGTATCGACCATCGGTAGAGCTTGCAAGAGGTTGCTGTAGACAGTTCAAGAAAGGGTATTGTAGAAGCTCGAGTCCACGGTATTATATATCTCATGTGAATGATTCAGAGGAAGATGAGGTGCTAACAGATGGAGAAGAGCCGCGTCTTGTTGTTCAAATGGATACAGAGAGTTCCATCATCGACGAGAAAACATGTCTTGATTTCTACTTTGACAAACCTGTGAGAGTAAGTCACAAAATAACAAATCTTTCAGACAATGTTTGATAAGGCTTTTGAGTAATAATTATGATTCTTGAAACAGGTGAGTGGAGACATACGTATCACATTCTACCAGAAAATGATTGGAAGCCGTCTCTTTTATACTTGCTTCAACACAGCTTTTATAACCAATGGCTTGCTTCAGGTAAAAAATTCTCCAAAGCCTCCTTAAGCCGTTATTATATCCTCCTTGACATGCTTATCATTTATCAATAGCCATTTTTTTCTCCTGCAGTTTTCCATTAGAGAGCTAGATAAAGTTGGTGGTAATGGAAGATCAATATCTGGTCCTGATTTTAGCTTGGAGTTGCTTTTTGGTCCAGCTAGTTCCAAATCCGGAAAGCTTGTTTCCCGCCATGACCTTTCTCTCTCTTGAAAGCCTCCTCTGTTTCTGCTCTTAGGATTCAACAACTCTGTTTCAGAAGATCAGCCACAGAAGAGTTAGTGAATAGCTCAAACACTTCAATGGCTTAAAACGGACATTTCCGTGTACAAATGCAGAGGCAAATGAGAGAAATCTTCAGCAAGTAGATAAGACAAATGGCACAAACAAATCACTTTCTCAACAATCTTTTGTAGTAAGGACTGCAATTTTTGGTAAATGATAGTAACGTTGATATTTGGGATTCTCTTGCCATCCATTTTTTCAAGAGGATGGTCTGTTTCCAGTTTAAGATTACTGAATAAAGTTCGTTTTCCACCAGATACTCTGTTCTTGAGTACACATCTCTATACAAAACTTTCAAGGAAAGCGGTTTCATTATTATCGGAATACAAAACTTACCATTGAACTGTCTTCATCGCGTCTCGTGAAGTTTTGAACACAAGCTACTTTAGATGGAGAAACACAACTTAAAGCAGAAGAGAAAAGCATGAAAAAGAGATCACTTTTTTAGTCTTGGATCTTGGTTTTTGAAATCACTTCAAAGGATATGCCATTGTCTTCAAGTCGCTGCTGGATATCGGTTGAACCGAACACGATGCCGGGTGTGTAGACTCCTCCTTTGACTAGGCTTTCGCGCTCGCCCAAGACTATCAAACCGCATTGAACAAGTGTAATCGGTGTGGTTATATACCCAATCTCAGGTCCTGAAATTCTTGTAATGATCTCCATGTCAGGCTTTGTCTTTCCTTCTGATGAAACGAGGCTCTCTTCGCTGTAGCCACGGCCTATGAACCACATCTTAAACGTAGCCCTCTCTACCTCTTCCTCACTTGGACCCTTCTTCTGGAACCAACCAAGGCTAAAGACTGAAGGGAACTTCAAAAGAAGCCATCTTCCGAAGGAGAACTTGGAAAGTAGACCAAGGGAAACTCCAAGTGTAACATATCGGAATATCCCAAAGAGAGACTTAGATGTTATCTTCACACCGAAATGTGCTGGCTTGATCGATGACCAGAAGGCTTCTCTCTTCTGTATCTGATCAGGACTCTCGTTAAGACCAGGGAGCCCATGTGGTTGCTCTGTTAGAGTTGTGAGAGTTCTACGAACAACTACTGCGTCAGCAGAAGGTAGCTTTAAAGCCCAAAGACCAATCTTCTTGTTGTTTTCTAGTGTTGGTCCTTTAGCTGGAGGACCATGGATCTGCATACACATTCCAAAGTTCAATATTAGTCAATTCAAGAATGTCACATTATGTTATATGCATACTTACCGATGGCCTAGGCTTTCTTGGTCTTGAACGTCTCAGTTCCTTAAGCTTTTCTGCATTGGCTACACCTAAAACCGCAGACTCATAAGTCCCAAAATTTCCGGCGATTCTTTTGTCAGATTCCAAGCTGAGGTATGCTTCGATCTGGTTAGGAACCGATGGAGGCACCCATTGTTTGGAGTTGAAGAGAAGACCCAACTCAGCAGGAACTGAATCGAAACCACAAGCAGAAACTATTAAAGAGCCGGTCTCTTGTGCTCTTTCGTGGTAGTTAGCTTCCATTCTCTCCATGAACTCAGGTTCACCGCTTATATCCAAATAATCACACCTATAGCAAGCAAACAAAACTTAACAAGATTACATTTTTTTGCATCAAAGCTATAACTTTAACCATTCCTTAAATCTGACCAGAGATCAATACTTAATAGAAAGCTCTTCTTTCAGTTCTTAAACAAGTGAAGATTAACAAGATTAGACTGTTTTCATTAAGTATTAAATGGATTTTTCTAACGTCTTCAAGCTTCAAACTTTAATCATTCCTTTAATTTGATAGCAAAAGGCTTGCCTTCAGTATTTTTCTTTTAACGAAGTGAAGATAATCTTATCATTTGTTCCCATATCCAAATAATCGCATCTATAAGAACGATGTAGCAAACAAAAACTTAACAAGATTACTCTGTTTTCATCAAGAACTAAATGGGTTTTCTAACTTCTTGAAGCTACAAGTTTAATATGTTCTATAAATTTCAAAAACAGAAAGCTTTTTCTTTAAGTATTTTCTCTTAGAGAAGTGAAAATGATCTTATCATCTGTCCCTATATCCAAATAATCGAACAATGTAGCAAACAAAACTTAAAACAAGATTACACTTTTTTAACCATTCCTTAAATTTGTTAACATAGAGCTTTTTCCTTCTCATCGTTTCTCAAGAACTCGAGATAACAAAAAGTTAGAAATTTGATCTTAGTTACCACTAAAACAAACCTCAAATTTCAACAATCATGCATTTCAAACTTATACTGCATCATCAACCCATAAACACAAAAGTTCCAATTTTTATTTTATTTTTTAGTTCACTTCAAACTGTAATCAAACACAATTGCGAAAACAGAGGAAAAGGACGATTTTACCCTGAATCGCCACAAGCGGATACGACGGGATCGCCATGAATGCGAAACGGTCCAACACAATTGAGGATGAGTTTGGTCTGACTACAGAGACGGCGAAGTGAATCAGCGTCGGATGTATCAGCGGTGAGGATAGCGACTGAGGAAGGAGGCGGGTTCGGGCGGGCGGCCCATTCGAGAGATTGGGTTAACCGGGTCGGGTTACGACCCGCTAAAGCCAGGGACTTTAACGGAGAAGACGGAGTCTGGAGGAACTTGAGAGCTTCTTGGACGACGTATTTGCCGGTAAATCCGGATGCTCCGAGTATGACGATATCGTAAACCGGGCCGGGTTGTTGGGTTGGATCCATCGTGTGATCGGATTCGGATTTGGATTCGGAGACGGAGAAAGTTTTGGCTTGGAGAGAGATCTTTTGTGCTAGAAAGTTTTTACGGAGGTTTGTGTACACCGACAACGACGACGACCATCCACAATAATGATTACACACGTCATTGTATTAACACTATAACTACACGTTGTTTCACATTTAGCACAAGAAACATAAACGGCACGCAATGCGAAATGATTTAAAAAGGGGTATCAAAATGCGTAGAGTACAAAATGAAAGAGGCCAATATGTTCAATTTAGTAAGAATATCAGCTGGTGAGTAATTTCAAGATTTGAAGTTCTTTTCGGAGATTGAGTCCCTAAATATGTGGGATGTGAATTTTTATACCATCATATGATGCCCTAAAAAGATGTTGTTATTTACTTTTAGGGCATCGTTAAGAGCTGTGAATAATATTATATAAGACCAAAAAACTTGTCCAATGGATTTAGAGAATGATAACAACAATATCATGGAAGATTTGTGGCGATGAAATGTTAGAGACAACGTTATTAAAATATTGATACGAATATGCTATGGCAAATTTGCCATAGAAGATAGTGGTGATCCTTGGCAATTTTTGCTAATGAAATATTTGTGGCAATATTTGCCACAAATTTACACCGAAATTCGGTTTTCAAAAATACGTGAAAGATTATTAGTAAAATTGCATCGCTATGAATTGTTTCTCGTAAATTCGATAATGACATTTTTTCCTATTTAGTGCATTTTTTCTGAAATTATCCAACTTGTTGGTACTGGACTTGAAACCTATAATTTTGCTCTGGTCCAAATCGTTATTTCCTTCAAAAGCCCGAAAACGAGACCTGTGACGTCCATTCTCGTCAAAAACCGTCAACAACATTTTTCTATAAATACGGCGCTAAGCTCATATGAAGAGGATCCTGAAACTTCCAGAGAACACCCTCCCTAAATTCCCGATTTCTACGCAAATCGTACGTCCGACGACTCTTACGATATTTTTTCTATCGTATCTACGATATTTCCCTTTTGTATTTACGATTTAAGTCTTTTCGACGATTTTCTTTGTAATCGTCGATTTCGATAATCAGCAACTCGAGAATCCTCATTTCGAGGACTTGTCATTTTTAACTTAGAGAATTTCTTCTCTTCCGATTATATTTTACGATTTAAGTCTTTTCGGCGATTTCTTTTGTAATCGTCGATTTCGATAATCGGCAACTCGAGAATCCTCATTTCGAGGACTTGTCATTTTTAACTTAGAGAATTTCTTCTCTTCCGATTATATTTTACGATTTAAATCTTTTCGACGATTTCCTTTGTAATCGTCGATTTCGATAATCGGCAACTCGAGAATCCTCATTTCGAGGACTTGTCATTTTTAACTTAGAGAATTTCTTCTCTTCTGATTATATTTTACGATTTAATCTTCCGACGATTTCCTTTGTAATCGTCGATTTCGATAATCAGCAACTCGAGAATCCTCATTTCGAGGACTTGTCATTTTTAACTTAGAAAATTTCTTTTCTTCCGATTGTATTTTACGATTTAGTCTTTCGACGATTTTCTTTGTAATCGTCGATTTTGATAATTCGTATAAGAAAGTTCTCGAACCCACCTTTTCACATATTTACGATTAACCGAATTTTGGTATCAATATTTGGCGCCGTCTGTGGGGAAAGGGACTATTCTACACGTAAAAAAAAAATAAAAAATCATCGATGACGGAAGGAACGACTCCCGCATCCACAAAACAAACCTCTTCGACTTTGGCCGCGACAACCGCCACTGCCTCGGGAACGACGATTTTCGGAACATTGGCAAGGCCAACCCCCACCGGGTCGAAAATGCCGATCTCAACCTTATCAGTGATGCCAGCTTACGGCACATCAGAAGCACCAACTCCAGCCGCGACAACGAGGCCGACCTCGATGGCTTCGGCATATCGAACTTACACGCCACCGACATGACCGCTTTTCCTAACTACGACGAGGACATCCTTCTCCGATCAACAAGGATGGAAGCACCCGCAAACAACACGTCGCCACGATCCGACATCTCGGCTTTACTCCAGACGCTTATCGCCTAGATAAACGATAACACACGCGGAACTAACGAACGACTGGACGAATTGGCCACGGCTCAGCACGTATGTCACAGCCGAATTGACGACCTCCAAAATGCTAATAACAGGAGCCAAATGCCAAGGTAAACCACCTACACCCCGCACCTACAACGAGTTCTGTTCGGGGACCAGATCACCGACCTAAATGACCAGGGCGAACTACCTCCCCCGATAGACAACCAAGAGCGAAGGGCTCAAAGACGACCGACGAACAACGACCACCAACGCCAAGAGCACACCGATCAGCAAAACGATGCCCATAATCGTCAAAATCAAAATAGCGAACTCGAGGGCATAAAGAGAAAACTAAGGTTGATGACTTCCAGAATCCACCAAGCAACAAGCTCGGCGCCCGAAATCGATCGAGTACTTAGAGAAGCGCAAAACACCCCATTCACGAGCAGGATAACCAACTCACCAGCTCGGCATCCGAGAAAACTTAAGATCACTGCTTACGACGGAACGACGAATCCTATGCTGTTCATAACAGCATTCAGCGTCCCGAAGAACGCGACGCGGGATATTTCCAAATGTTCGTGGAAAATATAACCGGCTCTGCTCTAAGTTTGTTCTCCAAACTCGGAGCAAACTCGATCGATTGCTACGATGACCTCTCAAAAGCTTTCGTCAAATACTATTATATGTACATAGAACAAGGGGCATGCGAGGGCGACCTATACACTCTACGACAAGGCCAGAAGGAGACACTACGGTCTTACATAAACAAATTTAAGAACATCGTCTCAAAAGTATCAGTTTCTGACGACGCATCAATTCCAGCATTACGTAACGGATTATGGTACGAATCGATTTTTTACGAGGAAATGAAGAAAAATAAACAACATACTTTGGAGGACGCACTCCACAGTGTAACGATTTTTATCGAGATGGAGGAAGAGAGAGTCGAGAAGGCTAAGAAATATGCCGCCCCAAAAGCGTCGACCCAAAAGGAGAAGTCGAAGGAATACTACCACGAACCGAGTCAACACTTCGATATCAACTATCAAAGAAACGACAGAGGAAGCAGGCCATCCACCTTTGTCGTCGACGACTCGCAATTCGATCAGCAACGATCAAACAAGTATATACGGCCTAACCAACACGATACACCCGGCGGATCGAGACCATATTGCACTTTCCATAAACGCTACGGGCACTCCGACGAAGAATGCCGCCATCTGCATGAAGACTTGATCGCACGTTACAAAAGGGAGCTCAAAGAATCGGACGACAAACAAGTAACGCGACCAAACGAGAGACGAGAAGCCCCATAACCAAGAAACGAGGGAGAACGATTCCGACTCGCACAGGAAGAAGCCCGGCGACAACACGCCGTCATAGCACCAAATCTACCTTTTGGACCTATCAACGCAGACATGGCACCTCCAAAACGCGAACCCGACAACCAAGGACAAGGCAACGCCCAGGCTTCGGCAAGACGAAGAATCAACATGATAATGGGAGGACTTCCCACGTGTAACGACTTGGTCCGATCAATCAAAAGCTACGAACGAAGAACGATCACAGCTAAACCATGAAAGCGCAAAGCCAACGACGAACTTAAAATCGGCAATGACATATCTTTCACAGAAGACGACCTCGAGGGAGTGGATACGCCTCACAACGACCCTCTCTTCATCGAGCTCCGAATCGAAGATTGCGAAGTCACCCGTGTTTTGATCGACACCGGGAGCACAATGGATCTCATTTTTAAGGAAAATCTCCAAAAAATGGAGCTCGAAGATTTCGAATTTAAGGCAAGCACGAAGCCACTCATAGGATTTGCGGGGGACACCGCAATAACAATCGAAACCATCAAACTCCCGGTCTATGTCGGATGAACGATTAAGGTTGTCAAGTTTGTGGTCATCGATAAGCCGGCCATCTACAACGCTCGGCACCCCCTGGCTAAGTGCGATGAATGCAGTCCCGTCAATCTATCACCAATGCATAAAATTCCCAACCTCGAGCGGCATCTTCACGGTTAGAGGAAACCAACGAATTGTAAGAACATGCTTCATCACCGAGCACAAACTGTGAAAAGCGGGGCAAACGTGTATGATCGCAACCTAAGGACCAAGAGAACTCCCACCCTCGGACGATCAACAGCGCGAAGAAGTTGTTATAACCATCATTGACATATAAGATCCGGAAAAATGCCTTAGCATCGGAGGAGAACTAAGCGACGACCTTAGAGAAAAGCTGAAACGTTTCCACATTCGCATGGAAGATTAACGACATGAACGAGATTCCATACTCCCTCTACCGCCAAAAAAAAAAAAAAAATTGTCTCGTGTAATATGAACTACGATCGGCTTGATCCCCACTTTAGGGGTACGTAGGCAGCCTTTTTAAAGGCGCAGCCATACTTAATAAAAAAAGAGGGTTATCAATTCACCCGATTCGACACGCAGTCCTGCTGCCCAAACACATTGACACCCTGGCCAGGTGATCAATTTCGAAACGCGTTCCGCACGAATGCAGTGGTAAAATAATCCACCCCTTCGATGCATAAGCCTAAAAAACTTAGCTCGTCGGGTTTAAAAGCCGAGCCCAGTCTCGCACAAATTAAACGGGATAAGCCGAACCAAGTCTCGCGCCCAGGATCGACAAAGCCGGACTCCGGTCCGCATGAAGAAGTTGAAACGAACGAATAAGCTGAGCACCTCGCACGTTGCGATTTCGACCTTGGAATACGTTACGCACGAATGCAGTGGTGAAATAATCCACTCATTCGATGCATATATATAAAAAAAGATCAAGTACAGTTTCGCACAAATTGAACGGGATAAGCTGAGCCAAGTCTCGCGCCCAGGATCGACAAAGCCGGACTCCGGTCCTTATGAAGAGGTCGAAATGAACGAATAAGCTGAGCACCTCGCACGTTACGATTTCGACCTCGGAATAAAAAAAATATACACGCCGAGGCAAGCCTCGCACAAAATTGAAAGGGATAAGCCGAGGCAAGTCTCGCGCCCAGGATCGACAAAGCCGGACTCCGGTCCGCATGAAAAGGTCGAAACGAACGAATAAGGCGAGCACCTCGCACGTTACTATTTCGACCTCGGAATAAAAAAAATATATACGCCGAGCCAAGCCTCGCACTAAATCAAACGGGATAAGCCGAGCCAAGTTTCGCGCCCAGGATCGACAAAGCCAGACTCTGGTCCGCATGAAGAGGTCGAAACGAACGAATAAACCGAGCACCTCGCACGTTACAATTTCGACCTTGGAATAAAAAAACGCCATGCCAAGCTTCGCACAAAATCAAACGGGATAAGCCGAGCCAAGTCTCGCGCTCAGGATCGACAAAACCGGAGTCCGGTCCGCATGAAGAGGTCGAAACGAACGAATAAGTCGAGCACCTCGCACGTTGCGATTTCGACCTCAGAACGCATTCCGCACGAATACAGTGGTGAAATAATCCACCCCTTCGATGCATAAGCCTAAAAAAAAACTTATCTCGTCGGTTTTAAAAGCCGAGCCCAATCTCGCACAAATTGAACGGGATAAGCCGAGCCAAGTCTCGCGCCCAGGATCTATAAAGCCGGACTCCGGTCCGCACGAAGAAATCGAAACGAGCAAATAAGCCGAACACCTCCCACATTACGAAGAAAAAGAAAAGTGTTGGATTATCCAAAATATCAAACACGAAGGAAAAGAAAAGTGTTGAATTATCCAAAAGAAACGCCAAAAGGTTTAGTACATATCTGAAAAGAGAAGCCCGAAAGATAAAAGTCAACATACGGACCAACCGAACATAAGACGATAAATAAGGAAAGAAGGCCAAAGCGACTAAGGCTCCGAAGTATCGTCTTCCCGGATAGTGGCAACAACCACAAAAGTAAGTTGGGTCGCATTCGACCCATACTCGTTGATGACGGGAGCCGCCTCCTCTGGACGCGTCAAGCGCTCCACCCAAGCATCGACAGGATTAACGACGAAATCGCTTTCCACGAAATCATCGACATGCATAGCTCGAGCCTCTCTATCTCTTTCAAATAACTGCTTCTCCAGATTGGAAATCTTCCCCATGGGAAATTGGACAACTTCACTCACGGAACCCCGAAAAGCTTCAAGAACCGCTTGCACCTGACCATAAAGACTAAAAGCTTCCTTAACGGCCTCATTACCATCGTAGAAACGCCGAAACTTTTCAAAGCACTCTTGGTACCTCGAGGCAACTGCCTCAAGAGCGCGACGCCTCTCCTTTTCCACCTCACGCGCGCCCTTTATCAGTGTCACCTCGTTCAACGGACAATCCAACTTCGCATCGTTCGACAGACATTCTAACTCCGCCTCGTTCGACAGATAATCTGAATTCGCCACGTTCGACAGACAGTCCAACTCTGACTCATTCGACGAACTTTCCGACTCAGCCTCACTCGAAGAAGAGGCTGATCCGTCCCACTCGAAGAAGAAGCCGACCCCATTACACTCTGTTCCGTAACAATATCAAGGCAAGATGCATCATCATCCGCCATCAAGTGTCCAAACAATCGACAAGATACTCGATCAAACTGGGGCGCTATATGCAAAAACGGAAACAAGAATCATCAGAAAATCAACAAGTAAAACGAAGCACAGCCAAATAAAATGGAAGGAGTCGGCCCCAAAAAATTCTCGAAGTTTTGGCAACAAGCACCCGGAGCACAAGTAACGATACTTTTTTCACAAGATCCGACGCGTCGACATGATGACTCGGGAGATCCAACTCGACTCGGCATAACTCTGACATGTCGACTTGGCGTCTTCCTCGGCGACCCGGCCCGGCGAGCCAACAACGACTCGACAACGTCTCCCCGGCGACTCGTCGACGCCTCCCGGTGACTCGGCGTCTTCCTCGGCAAGACCACGGCTACGCCTCCACGCGACTCGGCGTAGCACTCCCGACTCCGCGTCTTCCTCGGCGACCCGACCTAGCGAGACCACAGCGACTCTGCGACGTCTCCAGATTGGAAATCTTCCCCATGGAAATCTCCCCGGCGACTCGGCGACGCCTCCCTGGTGACTCGGCGTCTTCCTTGGCGAAATCCCCCGGCACGATGACCTGGCGAACACTTGACCCAGCTCGCCACGGCACGGCGACTTGGCGAACATCCATCCCGACTCGCACAGACAGCGAGACAGCGAGCCCCGAGCTCCGAATCGGCGAAGAAGGCGAGCTCCAACCCGAGCTCTGAACCGACGCCGATCAGCGAGCTCCGAACCGGCGAGATCGAGCTCCACCCGGTGACGCCTCTTCCACGCAATCCGGAGTTTGTGACTCGCCGAGCCACCAAGGCCTCACAAACCGATCTTCGCCGAGTACCCAAGCTCTGACGCCGACCCTGCAAGCTACAAAGCTCCGACCGGCGAGCTCCACATGACGATACGCAACCCGCAAGCTCCAACGTAACCTTCCCCACCAATCCGAAGAAGAACCAACACTGGACTTGAAACCTATAATTTTGCTCTGGTCCAAATCGTTATTTCCTTCAAAAGCCCGAAAACGAGACCTGTGACGTCCATTCTCGTCAAAAACCGTCAACAACATTTTTCTATAAATACGGTGCTTAGCTCATATGAAGAGGATCCTGAAACTTCCAGAGAGCACCCTCCCTAAATTCCCGATTTCTACGCAAATCGTACGTCCGACGACTCTTACGATATTTTTCCTATCGTATCTACGTTATTTCCCTTTTGTATTTACGATTTAAGTCTTTTCGACGATTTTCTTTGTAATCGTCGATTTAGATAATCGGCAACTCGAGAATCCTCATTTCGGGGACTTGTCATTTTTAACTTAGAGAATTTCTTTTCTTCCGATTATATTTTACGATTTAAGTCTTTTTGACGATTTCCTTTGTAATCGTCGGTTTCGATAATCGGCAACTCGAGAATCTTCATTTCGAGAACTTGTCATTTTTAACTTAGATAATTTCTTCTCTTCCAATTATGTTTTACGATTTAAGTCTTTTCGACGATTTCCTTTGTAATCGTCGATTTCGATAATCGGCAACACGAGAATCCTCATTTCGAGGACTTGTCATTTTTAACTTAGAGAATTTCTTCTCTTCCGATGATATTTTACGATTTAATCTTCCGACGATTTCCTTTGTAATCGTCGATTTCGATAATCGGCAACTCGAGAATCCTCATTTCGAGGACTGTCATTTTTAACTTAGAGAATTTCTTCTCTTCCGATTGTATTTTACGATTTAATTTTTTGACGGTTTCCTTTCTAATCATCGATTTCGATAATTCATATAAAAAAGTTTTCGAACCCACCTTTACACATATTTACGATTAACCGAATTTCGGTATCAACACAACTAAAATGTTAGAGATGTTGTTAAAGCCCGAGCACACCAATGGAGTGTTAAGTATCACCAAGATTCTTAATCTTAACATTCCATTGGATGCTAATTAGCATGAGTGTAAATTTGATAAGCCTTGTGTTAGTCTAATGCAAATTAAAGAGCATTAGTTGTGTCGGCAACTCATCAACTATAGTTGATTCAAAGGTTGACCGTTGTGGATGGGTTTATTAATGTATGTAGTGGTAATTCTATTGATGTCCCTTTCGAGATATAAACTATCAAATGTATTCGTTACGCAAAAACTATCAAATGTTTTGATCTTTTATAAATAAATGCATGAATAGGTTTAAAAAAAAAATAAAAAAAAATAAATGCATGAATAAATATACATTTTTATTCTGCTGCTGAAATTGTATAAAACTAAAGTCTCTTTTGAATGAAGAAGACCCTTTAAAGTAATGAACTTGTCACTTGACCAACAATTATCGTTGTACAACTTTAATAAGCTTTAGTAGTATCATAACCCCACCTTCTGGTCGTCTTAAACCTTTTGAGATCTGTTTGTTTGTTTGGTACATAGAAGGTTTTTAGGTTTGTGATGATTTCCTTTCTTAGAACTCTGTTTTTTTGTTAAGACATCTGAACAACTTGGGATAGATTAACTTAACTAATCCACCTTAATTTGTTTCTTAGTTTTTTAAGCTGTTGGTTAGGTCTTCTCTATCACCAACAGATTTTATTTCTCTCTCTGTTAGACAGGTGACAGTGGAAAAAAAATGGTCACGGTGACAAAGCTAAATATGTCTTTTTCACTTTCTCTCTCTTTTTTTGCAAACACAAGAAAAAGAAAAAAAAGAGATTATTACCTAATTCTCTCTCTTGCTGTTTATGCGGTTGTGTTTTGCAGCTTCCCTTACCTCTCTTTCAGAAGAAGACTCAACGGAAAAAAAAAAGTTTCCTTTTTCTTTTAATAATTTTTGTCATGTGATTAATTTTTTTCTTTTCCCTTTTCTCTTTCCCTCCTTTTTTTGTTCCATCTTTGTTCTTTGTTCTTTTGTCTGCAATCCCATTTCATCTTTTTGGCCTAATGAGGGGTTGATTCCCCAATATTAGACCCGTTTCCGAATCAGGAAACAAATTTTCTTTAAAAATGGGTTGCATCAGCTCCAAGAACGTCTCATGTCTAACGGACCAGAGTCCCTCACCGGTCCAAGAAAACGCCCCAGAACCTGACTTCTCCTCCACGAACCAGAAACATCGAGTTTTTGTTGATCATTCATTGGAGGCGAGTCACAATAACAGGCGTTCAAGGAAATCTAAAAGATCGGGCGGTGTGAGCCTCATTTCCGGATTGTCTCATAGGAACGTTGAGGCTGAGCAAGCGGCTGCTGGTTGGCCGTCTTGGCTTTGTTCGGCTGCGGCCGAGGCTGTTCATGGTTGGGTTCCTTTAAAGGCAGAGGCGTTCCAGAAGTTGGAGAAGGTAAACATATGGTTTCTTGTGAAGGAAGTTACCACCAAACCATCAAAATAGAAAGGTTTAATGAAATTTGTTTGTGTGTTTAGATTGGACAAGGAACATATAGTAGCGTGTTTCGAGCAAGGGAAGTAGAAACCGGGAAGATGGTGGCTTTGAAGAAGGTAAAGTTTGATAATCTTCAACCAGAGAGCATTAGGTTTATGGCAAGAGAGATTTTGATTCTACGCAAACTCAATCATCCTAACATCATGAAACTTGAGGGTATAGTCACGTCTCGTGCGTCGAGTAGCATTTACCTTGTGTTCGAGTATATGGAACATGATCTTGCCGGTTTATCCTCGAATCCCGACATCAGATTCACCGAGTCACAGGTACAAAACCAAAATTTTTGTGTAGACCAATCAAGTTTGTGTTAGGTTTTGAGATTCTTTCTTTTTGATTCGTATATACAAGATCAAATGTTACATGAAGCAACTACTTTGGGGGCTAGAGCATTGTCATATGCGAGGCGTAATACATAGAGATATTAAGGCATCGAACATTTTGGTCAATAACAAAGGAGTTTTGAAGCTTGGAGACTTTGGGCTAGCGAATGTGGTCACACCTAAGAACAAAAACAATCTGACAAGCCGTGTGGTGACTTTATGGTATCGAGCTCCTGAGCTTCTTATGGGATCTACTAGTTATGGAGTATCAATCGATTTATGGAGTGTGGGATGTGTTTTTGCTGAGGTTCTCATGGGAAAACCAATCCTTAAAGGCAGAACCGAGGTAAACCAATCTTAGTCTTTAACATAAACTGCACAAAGCCACCACTAACATAAACCGAAATATTCATTTATAAATTTTGTATTTTAGCTTTTGTTTCTTAGTTTTTACAAGATTGTTTAGTTTTTTTAATTGTTTTGAGAAATTGTATTTTTCCTAAACCTACCGATTTTTTTCCGAATTCAGATCAAAACGGATATATATTACAAATATCTTGCACATGAAAAACTCTTAAATGACAACATGTGTCTTGATGTCTTTTCACTAATTTTTGTTTTTGCTTTTGGTTTTACAGATTGAACAATTGCATAAAATCTACAAGCTTTGCGGATCTCCGCCGGATAGTTTTTGGAAAAGAACTAAGCTTCCACACGCAACTTCCTTCAGGCCACAACATACTTATGAAGCCACAATCAGAGAACGATGCAAAGAGTTATCAACGACTGGTGTTTTTCTATTAGAAACTTTACTCTCAATGGAACCAGACAAGCGTGGGACTGCCTCATCTGCACTTAATTCTGAGGTGAAAGGAAGATTTCAGTTTCTTATTGCTCGTTTTCATTTCACCTCTTAGTTTTTTCTTCCCCTGATCTTTTGCCTATTAGTATTTCTTGACGAGGCCTTATGCGTGTGATCCTTCTTCATTGCCTAAATATCCACCAAACAAAGAGATGGATGCTAAAAACCGCGACGATATGCGCAGGTCAGGATTCTTTTCTTGCACATTGCAAGACTCTTTGTCTTCTTGTTTTAGGAAGGCGTATGTCTCAAAACTATGAATGCTTTTGCAGGAAAAGAGCAAACCTCAAGCTTCGAGATTCTGGAGTAGGCAGGAAACACAAAAGACCACATAGAGCAGAACACGATCCAAAGAGTTACGCTAAGCTGCCAATAAGAAAGGTTTTTTTTGTTCTCACTCTGGAAATCCTCTCTCAGCTTAGTTTCTTGGGCCTCAAGTAAGGGTTTTTGACGTGCAGGACACGTTTGAGGATAAGAACATACCAAATGAGGCATCTCGAGCCACAACAACAACACATGGAAATTACTACAAACTCTCTGACCTCCCAATGACCACAGGACCGGCAAGTGGTTTTGCGTGGGCTGTGAAAAGACGGAAAGATCCTGATAATATCTCCACTCTTACCTACTATCAACCAAGCTCAAGGAGCCAATTGAGCGGAACAAGTGTGGCTTTTGCCAAAAACACTTTCGGTTTGAACCTAAAACCTGTTAGTGACTCAGTTTGGGAGGTTCAGGCAGACAACGATGATGAGATTATTGAGGAGGTACCTGGTGAGGGCAAGCTTAGCCGTATTGGTGAACGGCACGGATCACTTGATGGGTCTAGTTTGGATTTCACCCAAAGAGAGGAGGATTCACCATTAAAGAAAAATTTGGTAAGTACTTTTGTTTAATCCTTTATGGACTTTAAAATTCATTTCATGTATAGATGTTAAAACGAACCAAAAAAAAATTAATCTAAAAATGTAAGTACATACCTGCCCCATAGGCCATAGTAGAGTGGGTTGGGATCGATCCATGGGTTTAGCCCCGTGGAGTTCGACCCGATTTGACACATCAAATTTAAGTAATAGTATATGGCAAGTAACCTGTTGGTCATATATACAATTGCATACATAAATGTATTAATTTGAAGCTAAATGCTTGTGATTGGTTGTTGGTGGTTTAGGATCATGTAAAATTCGGAATACAGAGCACATCAGGACCGTTGATCTTTAAATCAGGCAAGATTGACGAAATTTTGCAAAGGAATGAAAGTAATATCCGGCAGGCTGTCAGAAAATCTCACTTCCAAAGGGGTAAATATATTCAATAACCGGAAATAACCAGATCTGTTCTCATTCATTAATCCACTTTTGGTTTTTCTTTTTGGCAGATCATGATGACAGATAAACCGGAAAGTCAAAACTACCGAGAAGACAAAAGTCCACTTTTCATCGTTGTTAGACAAAAGAGAGGGAAAAGAAAAAGAAGCATTTCGGAAAATTTGTGAATCCGATAAACTCCCAAAATGTTTCTGAGGCATCTTCGTTTTATGAAATCATGAGATAGGGGAAAAAACTACGTGTATAACAAAAAGTTTGTCATTTTTTAGAGTTATCTAAAAAAATAGAGCAAGGCATTTCCCCCCATTTGAGTGGGTTTTTAAAAAAAATAATTCTCATAATTATAAAAGGTACCACAGTAGCACAGTTATTTAAGATAGCACAGTTTTTAAAAATTGTTAAGTGAACATATAGTAACCAATTTTTTTTTTTGTCTACCATATAATAACCAATATAAAACAGTTATTTAAGGTAGCACAGTTTCTAAAAATTGTTAACTGTTAGGGGCTGAATAGTGATAGTTCTTTTATTCAATCCATTGTGTGATTGAGATTTTTGTTTGAACTACTCAGCTCTTTGAGCTTTCGTTATTGAATAAAACCAGACGGAAAAAAAAAATCCAGTTTTAAATTGATTTGTGTACAAAGATATCCATTAGTGAGGTATTATAGCCAGTTTTTTATTTGGTAAGAGCCTAGTGTTATCGACCAAAACAAAAAAGTTTTTTTTTCTGTTTATATAGTAATCGGGTAATCTTAAATCATATGGATGGATATTCGGTTATTCAGTTTGGCTCAAGTTATTCAAGTTTTGGATTTTAAGAGTTTTAGAGAATATGTCTTACTTGAAATCAAAAATTATATCGGTTTAAACCAGATTCCTTTATATCAGTTTTTTCAGATCACCACTCCATCTTCTTTGGTTTCTCTATTCGAATTTTAAATTAAAGATTAGTTTATTGAAGTTTCCGCTGAGTTTGAATTTTCTAAAAAACTGATGCATCCATTGTAAAACTGTTTTTTTTTTTGTGTGAATAAATTTAACATTCCTTCAAAAAAAAAAAAATTATATCGGTTTGGTTTTAAACGATTCGGTTCCATTTGAATCATGTTCAATTTAAGAAAATTATAACAACATAAAAATAAATTTACTAATTTTAATTAATACTATAATTTTTAATATATTTTTTAAATATTTAATTGAAATATTAGTGTTATGAATTCTGGTTAAAGTTTGGTTCGAGTAATTTGGTATAAAAATTTATTTAATGTTTGAATTATTTTATAATTTGGTTTGAAATCAGAATCGAGTTTTTTTTACTGAAACAGATTTGGTTCGATTCAATTTTTTTTTTGCCTAATCCTATTAAATCATGGGAAATTAGCATGGATAACCAACAAAAATTTATAAATTAATAAAATAACCATATTAGTAGTATGGCTAGAATATATTATATACAAATTATCCTTCTTTGAATTTCAACCGAAGAGAGAGAGAATTTTTTTTTTTTTTTTTTTTTGTGTTTTTCAAATTTTGTTTTGAGGGTAAAGTTGACGAATTCTAAGGTTTTTGGTTAGTAGATTTATTATCCAAATAGTGTGGCTAAATTCTTCATTAATCAAACCAATATGGTTATTGGTGCAAAAACCCCTTAAATCATAATGTATATGGCCCATTATTAATAATCATAGAGAAAGAGTTTTATTTGCCGGCTCTAGTTACAACAACCTAAAATCCTAAAACCTCGTTTCCCTTCCCTTCTCTTCTCCAATGGCCGCCGCCCAGATCTAGGTTTTTATTGACAATGAGAACGCCACGATTCCGAAGGGAATAACACCGGATGTTTTGGTGTCGAATATGGGTACTGCATTGGCGGAACTCCCAGAGATCAACGACGGTTTTTGCCTCTACTTGGTTGTGGCAAAGAAGAAAAAGTTTGGTCGTATTAAAGGTAATGCTTAGGCAAAAGCCTCCAAAAAGGTTGATAGTGTTCTCGAGTATCACGTACAGGTTTTGCACGCATCAGATTCTCAAACGAACCTTCTTTGAAGACAAAGCTGCTAATAACATCAACATCATCTTCATAGACGTCATAGATCGGATCGCCATAGATTTCGATTAAGCAATCAAAGAGATGCAGCTCTGATACCAACTGGTGGAGCGGAAGCTACTACGGATAGAACTAGATCCGTTGATTTTAAGAATACCCGGAAACTAGAGTTTGTGAATACTCTTCATAGTGCTTTATCAAAAGCTCTTTAAGAAATCGTTTTTTATTAATTAATCAGAGTTTGAATAATACAATAAGTCTAAGAGGCTATTTATAATAAAAGGTAAAAACCTAGTCTTAATTAAAATAGGAAAACTACTAAAATATAAAAAATAGAAATAATATATATTTATCTAAATACAAATAAGTAATGATAAAGATATGGAAGATATTATCTCGCTGCATCCGTTTATGGATTTACGGGGAGCTTTGAACCCTTGTTGTAGATAGGCCTTTGAGTTTGAAGAAACCATATCCAGAGCCGGTGAAGACAGTCGTGGTTGCAGGTGGAGACTTGGGTTATTTGTCATCCCTCCTTCAGCTTCGAAGGATGGGATTCCCGGTACTTTTGTTGACGCCTGATGGTTGCACAAGTTCTGAATTGGTGGAATATGGGATATCGGGGAGCTGGGACAGTGCTGTGAGGGGACATCCAGTTAACTGGATCGAGACCTGTGGTTTTTTTTAATCTTATGTTAAGTATGGGTTTTCTAATCTTAGCCGTTAATAGTATAATTAACGGTTATACTAAGTATAATTAACGGTTGTTTATGTTAAGTATGGTTGTTTATGTTAAGTATGATTGTTTATGTTAAGTATGGTTGTTTTATGTTAAGTATGGTTGTTTTTTTATAATTAACGATCGAGACTTGTGGTTGTTTCTAATATTATGTTAAGTATGGTTGTTTCTAATCTTATGTTAAGTAACGGTTATGTATTAATTTGGATTGACAAAGCAATTATCCCCTATATATTAATTGAGAAATATTTTTAAAGAGTAACTTTAATTTAGCAGAAAAAAAGTAACCTTAATTTGATATATTATTTACAATAGTGTCATTTTGCTAATGTGTCATCACCATAGTCATTCGCAATAAACATATAAAAAATATTAGGTGATCGGCCCGCACCGTGTGCGAGCTATAAAATATTTTATATGTTCAATATATAATTATATTGTATATTGAAGTTGGTCTATTTGTACATAATTAATTATGTATTAATAATAAAATTATATGAATATTTAATAAAAAATAATTATAAATCAAATGAAAAATATTCTAGATTTCAATAGAAATTTAAGATAAAAAGCCATTAACCAAGATTTTAAAATACTTTCTTAGATAAAAAGTGTAAATATGATAACTAAATAAACTGAAAAATATTAATACATATAATAATTTATTTAATTTTTATGGTTGGCATGCAGGCATGTGCATGTATAATTGTTTTATAGACACAAATAGTTGTAATATTAAAGTATTAATGATTAATTTTCTTATATATTATGTAAACATTATATTTGTATACATATACAGTTTTAGTGTTTAACAACAATCACACATACGTTTCATATTGTTTTGTGTTTTTTGAAACTGATTTATTTTAACTTTTTATTTTTTCTACCGTTTAGAGTAACATATAATTGCGAATGTAAAAGTTATATCAAAAAATATTAAATTCTTATAATATGTCTTGAATATTATCTATACTATGCATTCTTTTATCTTTACACAATATAATCTTGCCAATATATATATTTTTCCTTGACCTATTGCTAATTAAACCAAAATGGGTTTTATAATTTTTACTTATCATAAGAGAGGGTAGATGGTTGGCCCGCACGTTAGTGTGTACCAACCACCTCACCGCTCTTAGGACATATAGAGATTAAAAAAACAAATTGTTTAATAAGTAAAATTAAAATTGGACTGTAATCGAGGTTAACAAAATGCACGCACGACAAGTTCGCATGCGACTTTGACTTTTGCATAATTAATATTTACATACACACACATATTTGTGAAAAAATCGAAGTATGTCTTTTATGTGTTAAAAAAAATATGTGTTGTTAATATATATTTTTATAATGTATGGTTGAATTTTAAAAAAAAATAAATACGTATATTTATGCATGTAAGTATGAGTTAAAAATAAGTGAATTATAATATTTAGGTGTTGGTTAGTTTTTATGATATTTTTCATAAACGTTTATCTTTTTACACGATGCAGTTCTTGATATTTACGAACAATTACGAAAACAGTTTCTATCGTTTTTTTACTTAATCAAAACTTTATATTTTCAGCATTTTATGATATATGATTTCAAATTAAAATTTATATTAAATATTAACAAAAATTACAAAGAATTTTTTTAAAATTTAAAATATAATATCTGACTTTATCATGAAAATATATATAGTACATTGGATAATCTATTAGTAATTTTCCTTTTCATTAAAAATTATAATAAATATTTGTTATAAAATTTGTGAAATCATATTTTATAAAATTCTCCGGTAGCTCTCCGCTCATCTCTTTGAACAACTTATGAGGAATTGGTTTGATAAAGAAAATAAATTTATTATGGTTGGCATGCATGCATGTGTTCATTATAAAATTTGAGCCGCACATGCATTTATTATAAAATTTGTTTTTTAAGATTTTTAAATGACTCCGTAAAACAAAGCACAAGAATGTTACGGAAAAACAAAACTGTAGAGATTTATTTTTATTTTTACTTCTACTTCTTATTCATATTTGTTTTATCTTATTATAATTTATTTTTTTCATCCAGTTACATTTCATTTTATTTTTGATCGCAAATTCTCGATCTACATTGAGACTATATATGAGTATGATATAAAATTTTTATTTATTTAAAAAGAATAAGAGATAAAAATGGTATAGCGTATTTAATATTCTATTGGATAATATATTATTATTATATATATAAAAATATAATATATATTAGTTATAAAATTTTTGTAATCATATTTTATACAATTTATTATGAATATATGTAAAAACAAATTAAAATCATAGCAATTATTATTTTCTGTTAATTTAAATTTATTAATTTTAGTGTTATAATCTAGTGTATTCATGTTTTAATTTTAAAATATATTTAATTTTAACTCAACCAATCACAACATTTTGTTTATTTTAGAAAATTTGACATGTCACATTTACATGTCATAAAAAAAAAATACACTAACTTTGATTCTATAGTTGACAAATAAGCTTTTTTATTAAAAGAGATTCTCAATTAATAGGAAGGAGGATAGTCATATGAATTTTTGGTTTAATTTAAAATATGAATGGTGTCTTTTGAAATTCTTTTTATAATGTTAAAACAAAATGTATAATTACTATGTGTATTAAATTTTCATTAAAAATGTGTATTAAATTTTAATTGTTGTTTCAAGTATACCTTAATTTTACTTATTTATATTTTTATTAGATATTATGATTTTGAAATTTATATTTTTCATTATAAATTTATTTCTAGGATAAATTTTATTTTTAATTGTTAGGAATTTTTTGATATTGTAGTTTTATATATAGATTAGCGATACAACTTAACCTAATTAAATATTTATAAAATTTGAAATATATTAGGATAATCATTTTAGGATAATCATTATGTTTGGATTTAAATGGATTTATAAAATCAAACACAATGCTGATGGTACTATTGAACGATACAAGGCTCGATTGGTTGCCTTGGGTAATCGTCAAGAAGAAGGTCTTGATTACAAGGAATCTTTTGCTCCGGTTTCAAAGTTAACGACAGTTCACACCTTTATTCGTATTGCAGCTGCTCGTAACTGGGAGCTTCATCAAATGGATGTTCACAATGCTTTTCTCTATGGGACGCTGGAGGAAGAAGTGTATATGAAGCTTCCACCGGGGTTTGCAAAAGGCTCTCCGAATAAAGTTTGCAAATTGCATAAATCTTTATATGGTCTTAAGCAAGCTCCTCGTTGTTGGTTTGAAACGTTTCGAGCTGCTCTTCTTCGGTATGGTTTTCGCCAATCTGCTTCTGACACATCTCTTTTCTCCATGATCACCGGGGATAGTCATCTTTATGTATTGGTCTATGTTGATGATTTGGTTATTGGTGGCAATGATCCCGCTACTATAACTCGTTTTCAAAGAGTATCTAAGCAAGTGCTTCCATATGAAAGACTTGGGTCACCTACGCTATTTTCTTGGTCTTGAGATTGCTCGCAATGAAGATGGTATTTTTCTATGTCAAAGAAAATACGCGTTGGATATAATCACAGAATGTGGTCTTCTTGGTTGTCGTCCATCTGTCGTTCCTATTGAGCAGAACCATCGATTAGCTTCTGCAACAAATGATTATTTTTCAGAACCAGAACGCTATCGTCGGGTGATTGGACGTCTCATATATCTCACTATCACACGACCTGATCTTGCGTATACAGTTCATATTTTGTCACAATTCATGCAGTCTCCTCGTCAATCTCAATGGGAAGCTGCATTACAAGTTGTGCGTTTTCTGAAAGGGACTCTGGGTCAATGTCTTTTGTTTCGTGCCAATTCTGAACTCACTCTTGAAGCATTCTCTGATGCAGATTGGGCTTCATGTCCTCTTACACGTCGTTCGCTTACTGGATATGTCATGTTACTTGGAGGATCTCCGATTTCGTGGCAGACAATTAAGCCTGGTGTTGTATCGCGATCCTCCGCTGAAGCTGAATATCGAGCTTTGGCCGATACTGTTTGTGAAATCAAGTGGCTTCGAGAACTTCTAAACTTCTTTGGCTTGCCTCATGATCGTCCTATTCCTCTTCACTGTGACAATAAATCTGCGTTAGAGGTTGCAACCAATCCTGTTTTTCACAAACGGACAAAGCATATTGAGAATGATTGTCACTTTACTCGTGATGCCATCACAGACGGTTTGATCACAACGTCGCATATTCGTACTACTGAACAACCGGCTGACATGTTTACTAAAGCTCTTGGGCGAACTCATCTTCTCCATCTACTTTCCAAACTGTGCATTTGTGATCTTCATGCTTCAGCTTGAGGGGGAGTATTGTAAATAGGATTATTTACTTTCCTTGTATTGCCTTTTGTATATACGATATGAGACACAAATGTAAGAAAAGATATGATGCGTAAATGCAGGTACCTAGAGGGCAAGCTTAGCTGTATTGGGGAACGGCACGTATCACTTGATGGGTCTGGTTTGGATTCCAGCCAAAGAGAGGAGCTAGATTCACCATTAAAGAAAACTTTGGTAAGTACTTTTGTTAAATCTTTTATGAACTTTGAAATTCATTTCATGTAGAGATGTCAAAACGAACCAAAATTTTTTTGATCTAAAACATTAAGTACATACCAGCCCCATAGTAGAGTGGGTTGGGATCGATCCACGGGTTTCGCCCCGTGGAGTTCGACCCGATTTGACATATCTAATTTAAGTAATAGTATATGAGTAACCTGCGGATCATGTATACAATTGCATACACAGTTTCATAAATGTATTAATTTGAAGTTAAATGCTTGTGATTGTTGGTGTTGTAGGATCATGTACAATTCAGAATACAGAGCACATTAGGACCGTTGATTTTTAAATCAGGCAAGATTGACGAAATTTGCAAAGGAATGAAAGTAATATACGGCAGGCTGTCAGAAAATCTCACTTCCAAAAGGGTAAATATATTTAATAATCAAAATATAAACCGAAAATAACCAAATCTGTTCTCATTCAGTAAACCAGTTTTGGTTTTTTTTTTGGCTGATCATGATGACAGATAAACCGGAAAGTCAAAACTACCGAGAAGACACTTCATCGTTGTTAGACAAAAGAGAGGGAAAAGAAAAAGAAACATTTCGGAAAATTTGTGAATCCGATAAACTTCCAAAATGTTTTTTTTGTTTTTTAACAGCCTCGACTCCTAACTTTTTTGGTTGAATCTGGTTGTTAAGCCTATTTACCAATACAACTTTTTTTGCTAAAGGAAGGATGACATTAGATTATGTGAAAGAACAAACAAAAGATGATTCCACTAATCTACTGCTCGGCCCTATAAAACTCATTACATTCTATAACCTCTTATAATAATGGTTACTGACTAACAAAACCAAAATTGGTTAGTCACCAATGACGTCACAGTTTATAAATTTGTAATAATTTTAAACCCAAGTATTACTCTATTTGTCACTCCATAATAGAGTGACTCCAAAATAAAGTGGCTCCAAAATAGTGCTGGATTTATCTCCAATGTATTATTTTATTTTCTACTTTATAAATTAAAAAAGAACTACAAGTATATTTTATTATTTAATAATTGCTAATAATACATTTTATCTATAAAAATTACAAATTGATCCATTAATTTACACATACATAAATTTTTAACAAAAAAACTTATTATGTATACATCACAATTCCACATATTATTATATAATTTGATAAACTCGTGAACTTGTAATTAAAAAGAAGATAAAAACAAAATCATCATCCAAATAATTATTTATCTCTTAAAATGAAATCATTTAAAATTTGAAAAACTATTTTACAAATAGAAAAATTCAATTTCAAATAAAATAAAGTAAGATTGGAGGAGTTTGGAGTGAGATTTGCAATAAGGTTAGAGATGCCCTAAAAGCTAAATCGAAAGGAAACAATGATTCATTTATTTTTGTTATTCTTCAATTCTATTTATGTAGCATACCGATCAAATCTATTTTTTTGTCAATAAGTTTTGGAATGACAGCAACGTCTAAGGGCTTTTACTTTTGTCTCCATGGATCGTCTACGTCAGTGTCATAGTGTGAGCTCATAGCTAGCGGTCCACACCGATACGATTCAGGTTTTAATACTTAAATTAGGTGATATATATATATATATATATATATATATATATTCCTAGTGGACTATGTGAAATTTATGAGTGAGAGATAACGACCGCTGATTCGATGGTCTTAGTTCGTTAATACTATACAGGCCTTTTTTAGCATGTGTAACTGGAGCAATCAAACATGGTCCATATTTAAAATAAAAATTTATTTAAATTTTTTTTAATTAAATATATAAATTAAGGTCCAAATTTTTTAAAATTTCTTTTACCATATTAGATATATCCTAAATAAAAAAATTGAACAGGGCCCATAAATTATTTGAGACGCCCCTGATACTATATATACGTTTAACTTTAGATCTGCACACATAAGTGTAAACATTCCGAGAGTGAATTGGGGATCTAAAAGCCGGTTACAAACTCAAGTTTCAGAATCAAACACAAAGACACCTGAAATGTTTTTAACATTAAACAATATCAACAAGTCAATTTCTTTTGTTATAATATAAGTTGTACAATTTTCTATAAAATAAATGAGATAGTAAATCGATATATAAACCTGTTGATCCCAGTCTGTTCTCATAGTCATTATAGTGAGAACGCGAGTCTGAACAAAGATTTCAAAAATCATTCCTAACCAAACACCCTAAAAATTGAAAAAAAAACAAATTATATTGTATAACATTTAAAAGCTATATATTGGCTTATTGTGAATGTATATAGAACGCTGTAAAAACAAAAAGAATGTATATAGAACTAAAAACACCTACAAAACGAATAATAATAATGATTAGACTTACTTTTACTTAAAAACTCACGACATATAACCAAGGAAAATGCCGGAAGGAATCCCAATAAGGTAATAGCAAGCAAGGTTAACGTACGTAACCTTGTTTGCCATCCGGCTCCGACAGCAACTCCTGCTCCGATTATAATCGGTTCATGAACATATCACACATGCGCTGGTTTAAAGATCGGATAGCTATTGACTATATCCGTATACAACATATATGCACGTATTAGGGTTATAAACAAATACACTCATCTTATATCCATTACTTAATTACATAAATCTATTTGGGTCGAGTAACATTCACTAGACGTGGAAGTGATTGAATAGTAGATATCATCAGAAACCTAAATATTGGTAATTTGCAAATGAATTCTATTCCTAATACTGTATATAATAGATTTGGCAATCTTTAGTTTTAACATAAATATAATGTTTGGCAATTAGTTCAGTATAATAACTTAAATAGATTTAAAAAATAAAAATAAAAACTAAGAAAAATTGTGGTGTTAACACATCTGCAAAAATGAACTCTAATGTTTCTCCTTTAATATACTCCTCATAATCTTACAAAAAAACTGTTTTGAAAAATTTACACATATTAAGAAAACATATTAAAACTTAACTATAAAATGCATCATTTTTTGTGATTAACAATTTTTTATAACTTTAAACCAATTGTAATTCAGTAAATTCAATTAATTCTCTTTAAATTTACAATTCTTCATCATTTACTATAAAAAAATACATAGAAAACTTTGTGAAACAAAAATAAAATCTAAAAAAACTTTCTTGTAAAAACAGAGGGGGTTTGTTCTTTATAACAAAAGTGAAAAACGTTAATAACACAAATAAAAGTGAAATACTTAAGGTGATTAGGTGAAGACCGAAGAGTCTTGCACCCGTTAATTAGGGTTAACTTGATCTAACCGACCCAAAAAGTTGAAAAATATTTTGTCAAAATGGGATTTCGCATCGAATCTACCTTTCTCCACAATTGTTAATCGGACAAAGAAGTTAAAGATTTTGAATCGGTTCGTAACTGTATCCCATATATAGCCTCCAAGAGCACTTCTATCAGCAGCTCTTAAGAATTTTTTTTTTTCGACTAACAAATTTCATTAATTTTAAAGAGTACAATATATGCGCCATACACTGAGAAAATACAGCATAAGAGATTTGACGATGCTTTCCGAAGAGTAGTCTTACTCGCTAACCGATCAGAAGATATGCTATTGTCCAACTTCATATTTGAATTTTCTCTGAAGCGATTTGTATGCAGCATCTTATAGCTGAACTTTCTTTTTACAAACCGCATCTTATAACCTGATGTGCCCAAAACGTAATTCTGAAAAGTAGACACAATGGTACCAAAAATTTTCTGAGATATCATATCTTTGTATGAGAGATATTTTGCAAGAAAACGAACCTATCAAAATACTTAGAATTTGAGTCGCTAGTGGAAGCCTTCTAAGAATTTTCAAAGAGTTTTTTAAGTTAAAAAACAAAAATTGTTAATCTTACTGTTATAATTAAACAAAATTTTATATTTATTAGAAGTAATCCTAATTTAACCAATCAAAACATTTTTTTAGGAGCAATTGCCATATCACATTTACATGTTATCTTCAAAATATACTAACTTTTAGTTAGTGTAACATGACAACTAAAAGTTTTTTTCACTAATGTTACTTGACAAATAATTGTAAAAAGATATGAGCAAGTGCCTACTATAAAAAAACACCAACGATAAAACAAAGCCCAATAAATGATAAAAGATAGAGCTGATGCGATGCATCATCATATGAGCGGAAGCAGCTCGCAGGGAAGTCCACTCGGTTCAGGCGACGTTTATCAACAATGACGGCCATGAAAGTAGTAATCAGCATGGATACTATAATCAATGGGAATCCCATGATGAAGACGATCGCTGATATAGCTTGGAATAGGCTAACATAATTTGGAGTCGGGAATATAGTGACGTATGTTGCTAACATACTGAAACCTAGAGCCGCCGTTGAACCATAGATTAACTTCCACATGGGGAATCCAATTATGAGGATTATGATCACATATAGAGATGTTAGGAAGGCAAACCCGTTGAGGAAACTAAAAAATAAGGCACTGTAGAAGCTCATAATCATCTCCCCAGCAAAGTGACCATCAGCAGTATCCTGCCAAAATCCGCCGGGAAGACTGAAACCAGCCTGGTATGTAGCTGTTACTATCAGAATAGCTACCACAAGTATGGCATCTTGGCGGTTGCTGGTGTTTAGAGACATGTCGCTACTCACGCTCAAATTGCTCAGCCCCAATAGTTTGTTCCGTTTCTCAATTAACGATAAATTTTTGCTCAAATATCCCGCAAGAGTCGTTGTCGAACGACAAAGTAGTCTTTCTTTAGCAATGTAAAGAAGCCTTCTTGCTTCAGGAAAACAAGAATATTGGTAAGTTTGAAGAATGTCCATCGCAGTTTTGCCATCCAAGTTCTTGGCTTCTACTTTAACGGTTTTACGCAGCAACTTCATGACCTACGAAAGATCGAACACACCTCACGCATAATTCTAGGATAAGATTATGAGACATAAAATAGATATTTGCATACTAAGGCCATGGGATAACCTCTCACTTATCGCCACAGAAACCCATGCATGAGAGCATATCTATCGATTTTAAAGGACCAACAGCATTGTCTAAACAAGAATTTTGAGGAAAAGGAGAAACGAAATGAGATAAGTGAGACATTTACCTCAGTCTGATTTATCGACGCAGCAATATGGAAGACTGTGTTACCATCTTCATCCTTCCAGTCCAAGATTTCCTCCCTGTTTACTCTCTTGACCCATCCCAATAGAACCTTTAATGCCATAAGCTGGCCGTTCTCACGGCAATGTGCACAGCTGTCTCACACTTAATCGTCAAATCGTTTACCGAAGAAGGAGAAGCAATCAAGAACTCGCTCAACAACTCCGCATCACCTATTCGAGCCACATGATGCAAAGGAGTCATCCTTCCTCTTCCCTTGATGTTGACTAAGCTGCTGTCGATTGCCACAAACCCTCTCACCATTCGCATGTGGTTGTTTTGCAAGGCTAAGTGCATCGGGCTGAAACCTGACACGTTTAGCTTCGAAGCAAGCGACAGCTTAAGGGTCATTAATTCCATGGCAAAATGAGTTTGCCCTTTTTCAGCTGCAACGTGTAGTGGCGTCTCAGAAAACGGCACTTTATCAAAGTGTCCTAGAATGTTTGGATCTTCTGCTATCAACTCGTAGAGTCTTTCTATATCCCCATCTTGAGCCGCCTTCTTTAATCTCTCATAGATATTGTCATCTTGAGGGTCAGTACTCGAACTCCCACTCAGGTTTGCATCTTGAGCTTCCATAACTGAGACTTTATTGACATCCACAACAATCGACATAACTTCACTAGTCTTCCAGCCCTCTTCTCCTGCAACACAGGTCTCCATCAACTAAGTTGCATGTGGTGGGTATTCTAATCAAAACACGTAATTTTATTTAGAAGTTTTAATTTGGTATCCTAGTCTAAAAGTTTCAATTAAAACACAAAGTTTTTAACTAAAATGTTAATTAAAAAGTTTTAACTAAAGATAAAATGTGTCTGGAAACAACTTAAGAAACTAATCCTCAAACACTTGTGTTCAGTATTAACTATTAAGGTTCAACAAAACTTATTTCCTCTTCTCTGGTTACTGAGTTCTCCAGTAAAATCAAAACTGTGTTTGTATTACTAAGAACTGTTTCTTGATTTTATTGTTTTGGTAAGGAAAAAAAACAAGACGAGGGAGAGTGGGATTTTTTTTTGTTTTTTTCGCAAAATTGTAAATATCATTATATAATGAAGGTTTGGGAAGATTCCCTAGACTTTGTTACTAGGGGTGGGCATTTCGGTTTAATTATGGGTTCGGTTCGGGTTCGGTTCGGTTCGGTTAATTTGGTTATACTAAAATTCTAACCAAATTCAACCAAATTTAATTCGGTTTGGGTTCGGTTCAGTTCGGTTTAAATAGAGTTCGGTTTGGTTCGGTTTGAGTTAATTTGAGTTGGTTTTATTTCGGTTAACAGATTATAAAACAAAACCTAACGTAAACATCACGCACGTCAATATAGATGTAAATAACTAAATTGTCTTAAACAACAAAACTCAATAAAAGAAAAGCATCAAAACGAAGTTATACATACTAAGTCATATTAAAAGAAAAAGAAAACCAAAACACCAACTATTAAAAAAAAAAGAAAACCAAAACACCAACTTCATCATCTCACATTATCATCATTACGTCTTATATAGAATCGCTCAAGCCCGTTTAATTCGATGTGTGCACATCCGTCTCAGGAGGGTTAAGCTCTAACAAAATCAGATAAAAAAAAATAGATTAGAAACTAAAAAATCTGATGAGACATTGTTGAATATCATTTTTAAATAAAAATACCTTCTCCAAGTGAATCCATAAACTTGTTCTCCTCCTCTAAATGGTCAAAAGTCTTCATTGCTTCTGAACGAAGTGAAGCACGTAACCAATCTTGAGTCAGTACCAACGTTTCAACCATATCAGGAGTCAAACAACTTCTATATTGGTCTAGAATACGACTTCCGGTGCTAAAAGCTGAATCAGATGCAACCGAAGATACTGGTATTGCAAGAATCTCTCTTGCCATTAGAGACATGACAGGGTACCTTGAACTATTTGTCTTCCACCAACCTAGAAGATCAAACGGAAGCCCCAAACCATTGTCAGCCGTTACTTCTCGTTCGTCTTTTAAATACTTATCCAGCTCATTCACAACTTTAGAGGAAGTCTTCTTAGCAACCATGAATTTTAAAAAAGGATCATCAATGTTGTCGACCTCCATATCCTGAGAGTCTTGGTTTGATTGAGTTATATTCTCACCATCACGAGCAGAAGAAGATTGTAGATTTAAACTAGTGTACCGATCATGATATTCCTTAAATAGACTCTTCAAAACCTCCATCACCAAATCATACATTTCTGTGCACTTTGAATTATCTTTTCCATAGATAAGTTCAAAGCTAAACTCAGTAAAGACCATTTTGCGACGAGGATCAAGTACACCAGCCACTATCAATATCTTATTGATCTTTTTCATACCTTCCCAATATTTATCAAATTTAGCCGCCATCGCAGAAGCCATCTCTCTCAAATCAGGATCTATACTGTAAGCCATAGATGCCACGCTTGATTGAATTTTGCATATCTCATTATAACATCCAATTGAAGTTACCTTTATGGAAGAAGAGAATGCTAAAGTCGAATCATAAAACGACTTCAAAAACTTTACCATATGACGAGCTTTGTCCCAATCAAGTGCCATTGGAGGTCATTTTCTCTCCTTTCAATTAGAATAATGTTCTTTGAACCATGCATCATATGGTTTATCCATATCAGCCATCCTGTCAAATGCAACTTGATACTTAAGTGCGCTTTTCAACATCAAATAGGTAGAATTCCATCTAGTAACACAATCCAATACCACACTTCCTCTTGTTATCTTCTCAACCTCCACCCAACGCTTAAACGATTCTAGTCTCGTATTAGAAGACCTCACATATTTCACAGCATTGCGAACGCTGATTATGCTCTTACTTATATCATCGAGACCTTCATTGGCAATCAAGTTAAGTATGTGTGCACAACAACGTATGTGCATATATTCACCATTCAACATCAAAGAACCATTGTTCCTATTACTTAACTGAGCTTTCAAAACATTGATAGCTTTATCATTGCTGCTTGCATTATCCAGTGTGATGGTAAATACTTTCTCAATACCCCAATCATCCAAAGATCTCAAAAACTGATTGGCAATAGTCTCTCCTTTATGATCAGGAATAGGACTGAAACTAATAATCCTTCTATGCAGGCGCCAATCCATATCAATAAAATGAGCAGTTACGACCATATAACTCAACGTCGTAATAGCAGTCCATATGTCGGTGGTAAAAGACATTGCTTGCCTATTTTGCCTTAACATAGTCTTCAATGCAGTTTTCTCAGCCTTATACATAGAAACAGCTTCCCTAGTAATTGTTCTGCGTGACGGAATAACAAACCTAGGAATAGCTATCTCACAAAAATGTCTAAACCCATCATTCTCAACAAAAGAAAATGGCAATTCATCCATGATAATCATTTTTACCGTTGCTAGCTTACACGTGGTTTGATCAAAGGGCTTTGTCATACCAACACCTTTACCACCATGGTCACTAAGTCCACCACTGGAAACTAAAACTTTCTGAGAATCAGATTCAAGATGATCCAAATAAGCTTTGCACTTTTTCATGTGTGCATTCAAATTGCTAGTTCCACATGTAGCAGGATTACATGAATAAATTTTACCACAATAGTTGCAGGAACACTTTAAATCATTATCTTCAAGCTTAGTGAAAACGTCCCATGCCGGTGATCTTGTAGGTAGCTTTCTTTTCGGCTTTGGAGATTTTGTCGGAGAATCAGGCTCTTTTCTTTTGTTGTTGGCAGTGTTTCTTTTATCCATCTACAAACAAAACGTATGAAATTGTTAGTAAGTAAGATGTAAGAAGTACAATATTAGAAAACAATTGAAAAAGCTCTCACTTTTCCAGGTTTCATACTAGTTTATTATAAATTTATATCAATTTACTAAAGTTTAAAAATTCTTACTTTGAAGCTATGAACTTAGGAAGAATCGAGCAGAAGAAGGATGAAGAATTTTTGTTTTCTCTGTGAATGAAACCTAGCCGCTGAGCATGAGTTTTAGGGTTTTTTTATGAGTTCTACTGTTTTAGAATCGAGGAGTTTTAGGCTTTAAGCGTGATATTAATTATTTTAATATACATAAATAATAATAAATATCATTAATATTATTAGGTAAAATATTAAATAAACATATTGGGTTTTCGGTTTGGTTCGGTTTTAAACCGAACCGAACCGAACCATTCGGGTTAATGGAAATCCCAACCAAAATGTTTTGATATATATTTTGGTTCGGTTTGGGTCGGTTTGAGTTTGGTTGGTTTGGATCGGTTTGGTTCGGTTCGGTTTTTTTGCCCACCCCTATTTGTTACTTTGGCAAAAAGAAATAAAACCAAGGCAACAATAACTGAACTTTTGTTACCAAAACGTCTTCTATGTCTTCTTGCTGAGATTTCTTGTTCCTTATCTCTCGATCGATTTCTTTGAAGATGACGTCGGGAGTATAAGAGTAGTCATGGTGTTTGGCCAGAGAAAACAGAGAATGAATGGTGGTGTGACGAGTAGAAACGAGAAGAAACGGAGAAGAAGAAGGAAAGAGAGAAAAATGGGGATATTTTGATTGTTAACGCTCTGATACCATATTGAGCTGTGTAAGCGATTCACAAGAGCAATGCTCTGGATTTATAAAACAGAGAATAGCAACAGTATTGGAAAGAATATATACTTTTTTTTTGTTAAAGGATTAAGGAAAGAATATATACTTCCCAGTTCCCACTATATAATTATGATAAAGTTTCCACCAAAAAAAATATAATTATGTTAAAGTTCGATGATGGGAACTCTTTAAACTCTCTTTTATTGATAAACGAAACCAATTACAGATGCTCAATAAGTAACTCTCACGATCTCATGGCGATCGGAGACGAAGGTCTCATCACGACTCTTCAAACATTCACAATATCAAGCATGAGTCCCAAAAAGGCAAAAATACAAACAATGATAACGAACTTAAAGAAAATGAGCTCAACGGCGAAGCCTCTGAAAGCGTTCGAGTCTTTGCCTTCCTCAATCAAACATTAGTCAACTATAGTGTTGACTTTCCCTGTTTCTCCTTTTCTTCTTCAATGCCTTCTTTACACTTCCTCTTCCTAAAGTATCTCATGTGGAACGTATCAAATTACGAGAGAATACAGCTAATCACATATCTACTTCCCATACTCTTATCGGGAGGTCTTGACGTCGAGAGAGAGTGGGATCTTAAATTAGGGTTTCTTTAAACTCTTTCTTTTCTCGGATTTTGATGGGAGACTGAGAGGATTTGAAAGAGTAAGTAAGTGTAGTGACGCTTACTGGTGGTCATTCACTGAAACTGTTTGCTTTAGCTTTAGGTTTTCTTTATTTTTATTTTTTTTTCTTCTCTTTTATATTTATTCCCCTTTTCAATTGCCCTCCAATTTTTTTTCCAAATTTAATTTCGTTTGAAATGACTGGTTATATTATTGTTTATGTCAATTATTTCCATGCTTACTGACATCATATCCTCAAATTTTGGCAAAGTTTACGGGTTATTCACTTCTTTAGTGTAATATAATATACATTGATCTGATGAATCAATTGGGAACTGCTCTACAGAAGCAAGCATTTTGTCTGTGGGAATCGAGAGATATTAGTTGGTTATTAGTATGTGGATAATTGGATGATCAGTTGTAAGTAATTAGAAAAATTAGAATGAGGCAATCTTTAGAACGAATAATTAATCGGTAAACAAAGTTATACTATTTGAGTGTGGGAGCCATGATATATATTTGGAAGCGATGAGCTTTGATAACTGTAAATAGGGATACGATTAAACTGCGATGTGATTATCCTATATTTTTGAATGACAATCCGTTTTAAAAAGTGATTTTAGAGCGACTAGAAAATAAAATTACTAAAATAGACATTGATTGTATTATTATTGTCTTTATATATTTTTGGTACAATTTGGATTATGTACATTTTGTAAACAACTAATCACCATAAAAATGTAGATGAATCGCATCATTGTCAAATCGTATTGTCATTCAGTGCTAAAACATGATTAGAATCATCGCACCGCACCCAATCAGAGTGCCATTCGGAGTCTGACAAGTTCATTCACTTTGATAAAAGTTACCTCACAAGTTGAGCGAGTTAAAGGGATTGTGACGTAGTGGCGTCTCACAGGTTTTAACTAAAGTTGAAGTTTTAATACAAATTTAAACATGAAAGACTTTGTGATAAGAATGTGGGTATAATATATGCATGTCCCACGAAGGCACTTTCTTCACTCATAAGCTAGCTTTTGTGGCGAAAATTCTATCCAATTCCTATCATTTTCCACATGAAATACTTTAATTAGCCCATTCTTCTTTTATGTCAATTAAAGTCCGGACAACCGTGATCGAGAATTCGCATATTAAACTTTAGTTAGGTTCCACATCAAAGTTGTAGAAACCCATCAAGTCGTTTTCCACTCTGATGTGAAATCTTGTAAGCACAACACTACTGCCCCCAAAAGATGTTAGAACTGAATAATTATGAATTTCATTTTCTAACAGAGCGATGGAGGTGTGGAGATAAACATATAAACTATGGACAGCCAAAGATTCTGTCCATACCAAACACCAAAGAAATGAACAGTCATATGATATAACATTACAACTACTATATGCTGATATATGAACACATATTTCCATCAGAGAATGCAAAAGTAAGAGACCAACATCAGCTTGAGTTTATAATGTATTATTCGTAAGAAATAAACAAATATAAGAATTGTAAAGTTCCAAACCATAATCCTAACATATACCAATCTAAGCATTTAACCTAACTTACAGTGGGAGATTAAAGTTCATACCTGGAACTGCGATGATGAGCAGATATGTTGAGTTCATAACTGGGACTCCAATAATAAATGAAAATAGAGATACAGCTTAACACCAAGAGAGGAAGAAGAAGAAGCTATTGGGAGATCGAGAAGATCGACCGTATCAAGATTATGGAAATCATGAAGATCTAGAAGATTATGAATATTTACCAATAGAATAGGAAATTTACCTTTATCTTAAAAGTATTATTTACATATTAGTTTAGGAAATTAGATTGGTTTCATCTTTATATAAAGCATCTTGTAACATTATTCTTATGAGAGTCTAATAATAATTCTTCCTAAACATCTTTGTGTTCTAACTCTCATCAATTTATCAGAAGCCATGAGAGATTGGTTAAAAGAGAGATCAGAGAAAGTATAAGCAATGGTTTATGGATAATCTATCTATGGAGGAGGTAACAAGTCCTTTTTTATATATTGATGAAAAAGAGTAAAGAGAAGAGAAAATTCAAAGCAATTTCTATGTAGTTGTTTCCTAAAAAGTCGTCGACGACTCCATAAAAGTTATAGTCGTGGAGGACCCTTGTGATTGACTTTTCGGTGAAGAAGAAACGCTGAAATGAAACCACAACAATGAAAGTTTGGGGCACGTAGAAAATAAAGATTTTTGAATGCCGCATGCATTTAATTATTAGAAATATACTGTTTTTATTTTTAATAAAACCAAAAGAGAAATATGCAAATTTGTTAAGAACTTAAGATACTCTTATGTCTGGTCCATATATTTTTATGGAACCGAACCATAATAGGGTTTTGATAGACTGATTTTTTTTTCTAATTGGTTAATCTAACCGTGGTTGGATATCTTCATATATATCTACCATTACAAAAGCTAAAAGCTTATAAAAGTGATAGGGAGCCAAAAATTAAAAGGGTCAATGCTGGCCTCTCCCCAAACATAGTCCCCTTCATTACGCATCTCTAAAGCTAGGAATGGGCAAAATTTGTGTACCATCCTCTTTTTTTCTATTCCTATTACAAGATCCGTGTTTCACATAGTAGTTTGATTGGTGATAATCCTTTAATGCTGCGGTAAGAGGTATATCATTTTGATAGTTAGTTAATTACCAATCACAAAAAAAAAACAATTGTTTTTTTATACTACTATCTCTTACCGTTACATGTTATCTTTTTTTAACTACATTCTGGAAATGTTTACCACTGTTTCTTTCTGTTGAAAATCTCTTAATGTTTTACATTCATCAATCAAATACAGGATATAAGTGTTTCCGTTTAAAGCGTGATTTAGTTTTTAGTTTAGTTTAAGAAAAAATAAACAAGAAAGAAATAATAAAATTTTGGAATTTAATGAATTATTTTAAACATTATATGTACATCAATAGAATTCTATCATTTTTCTATAAATGTTTAAATGCTAGTTCTCTTCCTATAGGTTTTCTATAAACGAGAAAATTTATTTGCCCTTTCTCTTTACTTTTTTTTCTTTTCTTTTTCTTTGTGTTTCCATCTTAATTAGCAACTTGGCTCGTTAATTTGCGTATTTAGAAAATTTTCTCAAAGTTCTGCTGAACATTATAATATAAACCTAATTTATAAGATTGACAGTCTTTAAAATGTTTTAGAGTATTAGAAACCTTAGAAACCTTAGTCGTCTATTTCCGGGAAGCGACTAAAAATATATAATAACCATTATGATAGTATTAGAAACCATAGACCATATGCATCTATGGCTAAACGATTTATCAAAGTGTGTAATTTAATGATATGTATTTCCGTTGTTCTTGTGTCATAATATGGATTCAAATTAGCTTCCCTATGTGAGTTATATAGATGAATAAAAATGTAGATTATTATAACAAATGAAGGATATGTTTTTATCATACATTGTGTATTATGAAAATCAAATAGATATTTAATATTTATTAGAATAAAATGAAGGATATGTTTTGTCGCTATTAAATAAAGGAGGTTGATGTAAAAATAAAAACTGAACACTTACAAAGAATAGTATAGGGAAAAAAAAGCAAACAAGAAAGAGGTTAGATTAGGACAGAAAATATATAAATGTGTCCATTTATTAAGGCTGTCAATATCTTTCTTTTTTCATTGTACATTCACATCCACTAAACTAAAGAAAATTAATTTGCATATTAAATATAATAGTAACATAAATGGCATCATCACATTACATAAAACGCCAACCATTCATAATTAGTGACATTTATACTCATACAACAAATTTAATTTTAAATCCATAACTCCTTTTTGTTTTAAATAGACTAGATATATACCCACGCTATGCCGTAGGAATGTTTTTGTTTCTATAAATTTTGTTTACAGTTTTCAAAATGGTTTAGTGTTAAACAATAAAAAAATAAAGATTTTTCGCACACAAATTTTAGATTTTTTAAAAGTCTTCATTTTTTAAAGGATGTTAGAATCGCATGGTCAGCAAAGCTCGATCCATCCTTCTCCATCATCATCACCTATACAATGCAAGAGGAAATTAAAAACCTTTTTCCACCAATGGAAATTAATCGATGGTGCTTGGAAATCAGTTTGTAGCCGCTTGGTCTCTTGTCTTCTTTTTTTTTTTTTTTTTGAATGGAAAATGTTAAATTATACCAACCAAAAAAGTTCGTTCTTACAATGAATGCTTCAGTGATAGAAAATCAAATAGAGAAATATAAGTTGAAATTGTTCAATACAAGATGAAAATCATCTGAATGAGAACCATAGCTCCATTCCTTTGTCATACCGAGTGTCTCCTTGTCTTCTTATTGTTGTGAGTCGGTTTCTAGTCAGTTTGTCGATATGGTATGCGAGTTGAGAAGGTGGTGTCGGATTTTCGCCATGTCTTCTATTATTTCTTTCTCGCCAGATTGAGTGAATCGTGGATTGAAACACGTACCTCAGCAAAAACTGTGGCAGATGTTCCTTTGAAGTATCTAATAGAAGCTCCATGATTCCATCCCAGGAAGTCGTATAATCCGCGTTCAGCATCTTCTGAGTTAAGTTCTTCCATGTTGCTTCCGAATAGCTACACCTGAAAAAAAGGTGGTCTCTTGTTTCCACCGAGCATTGACAAAAAACGCACGGAAAAAAAGGTGGTCTCTTTTCTTCAGCGAACGTATAAGGCGAGCTCATGTGCAAAAAAGTGGCAGTGAGATCGATTCCAAGTTCCTCGTTGCCATCTCCAGATCTTGGATCTCCGTCGCCATCTCCAGATCTTGGATCTTCGTCGCCATCTCCGGGTATTTGCTTCCTTCACAATGCAACAAAATAAAAATAAAATCTCTATTTTTCTCACGAAATGTATAAGAAAAGGCACGAAGTGCCTGCATTATATTGAAAATAAATAAATATAACTAATAAGTTTCTCGTTAGTTTTCAAAGAGTCGCAAGTTAATTTTTGTTTTTGTCGCTTAGAATTTTGGTGTCATTATTATTTCTACAACTAATTACTGATGTGGTCAAATGTTTTTTATTTTTAGTGATATGGTTAATTCTAATTGGGAGTTTAGAAGGTGATTCAAAAGACCCCTAGTGATTTTTGACCCAAAGAAAAAGTTACACTAAAGCGTAACATTAAATAAATGAAGTGGAAATTTTTCCCTAGGGCAACTTGGTTAGCATGAATCAAGCCAAAAAAAAAAAGGCAGCAAATTACCTTTTGGATGACCACCAGCTTGCTGCTGTGTTCTAACATATTGGTAGCTTCTATTCCCATGTTGACTGTTCGAAAGAGACCTATGATTGGGCATAACACCTACTCAGATATTTCCATGCATGAACATAAAGAAAGATCACGTTTTTCATCACTGAAACTGAGAAATAAACCCTGTTAACATGATTGATACACTTTCTATCAAAAATACTATGTGCCATGAGACCGTCTCCGAATCAGTACCTTTAAATCTTTGAGCATAGCTTCAATCTTGTCTGCCTCAGATTGTGGAAGCAACTCTTCCCCTGTAAGATATGTATCTAACTGAGTTTCCCTCTCAGAGAAATCTCTATGCATAAATCCTCAAAATTCTCTGGAAGCCATGCATTGTTTGCTGAAAACTTTTGTCCTTCCGCAAAACCCTTATGGCTTTCCCCGCAAGATAAACACAGAGACATCAAAAGATCGATATTTCACATTATCCCACCTGATTTTGTCTCTTATTTTATCTTAGTTTACCTTGAATCGGCGTCTAGCAAGAAAGAAGGGTAAGTCATGTTGATTGAATCTTCCGCCATTAGTTTTCTCACCTGCTTGATCACCTATTACAGCACAAATAATTGGATCATGAGTCCAGGTTGCTTTTGTTATTATTTCTATGTGTAATTTTGTCACATAGCGATATTGTGATTTTTCTATGAATTTACTTGAACAAGTTTTTGGAGTTGTTTTGGTTTGATCCATTACTTACCTCAGGGGAGAGTCCTTGAGTTCCATATTTGTCGTCCCAAAACATTGTCCCAATTCGATACACTTGTGGAATGCTTAGTACCTGAAAAATATACAATAATTTGAGAATTGTAACAAATCAGGAAAAATAAGCAAACATACAAACCAACAATTGTTTATCAGCCCTCTCAGTTACTCTGTACCAATATCCAAAAATAAATAAATAAAATGCCAAAATTGATGATAATAATTTTTTTATATCTCAATCAATGTCTCTATTGATTCCAACTTAAATCAGTTTATTTTTTAAGCTAAAATCAGTTTAATCATCTTTTGTTTGACCATCTCCAATGTAAAACTTCATTTTCTCCTCTAAAATAGAGCAACTCCAAAATAGAGTTGCCTTTTGCTCCAATGTATAACTCCATTTTTTACTCCAAAAAGGAATATTCTAAATAGATTCTATTTCTATTTTATGATTAATACCTTTTAATTCTAAAATTTACAAATTAACTCCACTTTTTTTTCATACAAAACTTTTATAAATTATAAATTAAATATTTATTAAATAAAAGAAAGTTACATTTTTGACATAAAAAAAGAAAGTTAAATAATATCATAAAAACAATAGAAATTTTTTATTTAAACATATTATTTTAATTTCAGCACTTGTAATGCATATTTAAGTTTATTTTATTTTGTAATACTTTTTTAAAAAAAATTGTAATTTTCAATTATTTATGATTATTTATTTTATATTGTTTAAAAATTATAGTCTTCATATATATATATATATATATATATATATGGATAATAATTATTCATATGTTGCTAAAATAGTATAAAATAAAAATATCTAATATTTAAATGATCAATTTGTAAATAAAAAAGTTGAACTCCAAAATGGAGTAGGGTTGGAGAAAAATTTACTCTAAAATGGAGTTTGAAATCAAAAATAGAGTAGGATTGGAGATGCTGTTACAGAAACAAAGATGACACCATTAACGCCAATCATCATCCAAGTGACAAACTCAATGAAACTTGTATGACTAGGGAACTGAAATTCATTCCTTCTACATCTTATGAAGACAAAGTAAACACCAAAAAATCTGTACCATTTCCATTCACTTAAGGATTTCTTGAAAACGACAAGCAAATTCAAAGAAAACTCTAACAAATCAAGTATATATTGAATTACATTACTAACAGGATAGTAACAATAATGATCCACCGTATTAGTTTCACTTTCTAATCAAAACAAAGGAGCGAATGTGTTACCCTCCAGACAAGTGAGCGAATCCCAGCATCAGGTAGACCTTGGGATTTGGGAAGTAATTTTCCTTAATTCCTTCAAGTCTATCACTTTCTTGGATAACTGGAAAATATTGAGATGAAGTAAATCACAAAGAGCAATCAATCAAAATGCACACAGAGCATGAGTTTATATTTAAGCACTAACCTCAGCGACGACCTGCCTCTTTCGAGAAACAACTTCAGCTGCTGGAGTTTCGGTTCCAGGTCCATCCTTACCGCTCCCATTCTGCAAATTGTTAATCTCAGATTTGGAACTGGAAGAGGCGGAGCTGGTGCGGTGGAAATCGCCGAGGGAGAGGGAAAGAGGCGGACGCTCGGAGGAGAATGCGACGGTAGTGGCGGCGGGAGAATGGCGAAGAGGGCGATCGTCGCGTAGCTATCTTCATCGATGACGATTGAACTATAGCGATTGAATCCATGGCTGATGACGACGACTCTGGAACCCGCATCGCCAAGGGGCAGTCACCAACTAAAACGTTCTTGTAAGGCCCAACCAAATTAAAATGTCCACGCCTTACTAAAAATGTGACATGTAAAAACGAAATATTTTTTACTAAAAATGTGACATGTAAAAACGAAATATTTTTATTGGTAGTTCAAGTTTTTTTATTTATTGACGTGTGAGTTCCACAGTCATTCAAAAAGTTGAGTTGTCAAACTTTGTGAAGTCTCCCAAAATTATAGTGTTTGTGACATCCTCAAACCCAAAATTTTTCTTTTTGCTTTTTCTACAAACCCATTTTAATTTCCCAAACACTAAAAGCCCACTTTTTATGGCCCCATTCAACCCTAAACCTAACCTTTGTCAACCCTAATCCCTCTCCTATATATTGGTTTCATCCAGCAACCTTAGAAGCTACAGAAAAGCTATAGCGAAGCTCTGCCAATTTCTCTGCAGCTCATCAACCAATAGCTTTCCGATCAGTCAGTTTTCGAAGCCGATTCCCGTCGACTCAGAACGACCCAGATCACAAACTTGGTGTTGTTAGAAAGAGGATTTTTCTATCTTTCTAGAACCTCTTGAATCATCCGATTTGAAGGTATATTCCGTTAGATATGCCCATTTTAATCCAAGCATATCATTCTGTCAAAACCCAAAAATCTCACTTTTTCCCAGTTTCGCAGTAGAGGTTGCAGGCCGAATTTGAGACTGATCAGGACGGCCCAGCGTCTGATATTGGTACCCTTGGAAAGAGGGCACTCTAAGGTTTCCTTAGAATCTAAGAACGTGCGATTTGGAGCTTTACTCAGTAAGTTATAGTTCTTTCTTTCTGAGCAAGCAGATCTGTTAGATTCTGGGATTATGAACCCTAGTTGCAGAATTGTAATTTTCCAGAATCTGAGTTGGGTTTTGGGTATGCATTTCCGAGCAGATCCGAGCAAGTGAGATCAAGCCGTGGTGGTTCCCAGTAGAGGAAGTGTCAGGGAAGCCGTCAGTGCAGTCAGATTTGTCAGAAAAGGTAAACCCTAGCTTGTGCACTCGTTGCTTGTCGCCCAAGTTTAGTCAAATCTGTCAAACCCAGAAAACCCTAAAACTGTCTTTCCTTGAACTGCAAGTTAACTGGAACCCTAATCCCAAAACACCTAAACTTAGTTAGGAAATTTCTTATTTCGGGAATTCTAATTTAGAGAAGTTATAATTTTGGAAACTTTCTATTTTTAGAAAGTTTTTATTTTTGGAAAATTTCTATTTTAGGAAGGTTTCCATTTTAGGAAAGTTTCTAATTCCGGAAAGTCTTTTTATCGCAGTTTTCGACCGTCAACCGCAGTAACCGCATCTTCCGACTATTCATTTTCAACCAAAGGCAAATGCGAGGCGGGACTTGTGATCTATAAGTGGTGTGAGACTTAGCTAAGTATGTATGTGCTGAACCTAGATATTAGAGATTGATTGATAATTAAAACGAACATGAATGATGATTGAGAACGGATGCTTGAATTGTTTATTGGTGTTAGAATAGGCGCACTAGAGCGTATGATTGATTCCGTCCTATGTACGGATTGTTTGCTGGTCGTCACGAAAGACGTTGCGCGAAGTGAGACCATGGTTGGACTGCACACAAAGGAAGTGTAGCCAATACAGGGGCTGACGGGCCTGTGAGATTTCGGCTAACGAGTCGCTAGATTTAAAAGCGTGACGTTCTCGTGAGTGGAAACTTGTTTGATAGGCTTTCTCTGAACTTGTGTTTGCATGTTGATTGATGTTTGTCTAATCGCTAGGTTGAGTAGATGCATAAGTGGTTATGATTAATGCTTCGTATAGATTAAGTAGGCACGTATGATCATCTCACTGAATAACCTTTTACTAACTACTCTTTTCCCTTTTCAGGTGAGTATACTTAGGTTGAAGTCGGAGCGGTGCTATTTTCGGGAACAAAAAGGGCGCTTTGATTTTTATCTAAAACTTTTAAAAGATATTTCAATTATTTTTATTTTAGAGTTTAAACTTTGATTTTATTGTTATTACGCTTCGAGTTTCCGGCTCGATTTTAATAATTGGATTTTTGACATTAAAAGCATATTTAATAGTTAGTTATATTTTAAAAGGTTGTTAAAACGCGTGAGGACCACTCTCGGCTAAGATAGCGAGATTGGGGTCTCACAATTGGTATCAGAGCGTAAAGTTGCCAAGCCGGTTCTGTCCTGGAAGGCGGTCCTATGAAAGTAAAATGTTTTCAAACTATTTTTGGGGTAATGGGAATTTTTGAAAATTAAAGCACCACCGATCGAAGCTTGAGTTTGTGTTTCTGCAAGTGGCCTTTAAAGATTGAAGATCTGATTCAAGTGTTTCTTTTTTAGAATGGTGGGAACTCGACGCAACGGCAACGAAAACATCAACCAGATCATGAATGCAATTAACCCAGTGAATGAAGTACCAGCTATTGTGGACGAGAATGTGCCTGCAGAAGGCCAAGGGCCAGCAGTGGCAGCTCAAGCAGTTGATCCAGCGGCTATAGGCGCAGTAGTGGGAGCAGCTGTGATGCAAGGAATTCAGCAGTTGCTTGGACCCTTGCTGGAGCGACTTCCGGTGGCAGGAGCAGTTCCGGGAGTAGCTCAAGGTGCAGCCGCGGGGCAGCAACAAGTTCCCGAGAATGCTGCGTACCAGGATCTACCGCCTCCACCTCCAATGCAGATGCCACAGCAGGCGCAGAGGTATGATCCGCAAGTGCCTTCATACTATGAGGTGATCAGGCTCATGAGAGAGTTGGGTATGGAGACTTTCAGTGGTGGGACTGATCCAGTGAGAGCAGACCGTTGGAGGAAACTATTGGAGCGCACCTTTGCGTCGGCAAGGTGTCTAGTGGGCTACAAATTGGAATTGGCAGTTTTGTACCTACGGGATGAGGCTCACGAGTGGTGGGAAGGAATAACTGAAGGGGCACAAGGGCTGGTGTTGCAGTGGAATGACTTCAGGTTCGAGTTTAATCGTAAGTACTTTCCTCAGGAGGCGGAAGACAGACTTGAGGCAGAGTTTCTGAAGTTGGCGCAAGGAAACTGCACTGTGAGAGATTATGCTCAAGAGTTCTACCGTCTTAAGAGGTTTGCTGGGAGAGAGATGTCTGAGGTTCGTCTGGTGAAGAAGTTCATGGGTGGATTGAGAGTGGACATCCGTAACCATTGCCAGCTCTTGAACTATGCATCGGTGATTGATCTGGTTGAGAAGGCTGCATTAACCGAGAAGGGTATAGATGATGAGGACAAACTAGCAAGGAGTGCTCAAGCAAGAGCAGCTAGGTTGGCGCAGGGCCATATGCAAAATCATGACAACCGTGGAGCTGTGCAGGACAGGGAAGGACCACCACAATGTCGTGTGCGCAAGATTCCACCATGGACCTTGTAAGGCAGATTCAGATTCGTGCTTTGGGTGTGGGAAGCAAGGGCATACAAGGAGGTACTGTCATGATAAGGGAATTACTTGCGGTACATGTGGAAAGTTGGGGCATGCCGCTAAGAACTGCAAAGTGAGATTAGTGGGAGCAGTACAAGGCAACCATGACATGAATCAGCTGCCGCCACCTCCGAAGAGGCTAGCTTTGGAACCCCATATGTATGCGATGGAAGCTGAGTACGCGTCAGAGGACGAGTATACAGAATTCGGCGAGGATGCAAATCAGATTGCTGGTAAGTCTTATTTAACTATTTAGCATACGGAAATTGCGTGGTTCGTGCTTCATAAATGCATGCTAGCCGTATTATGAGTCTAGTCATTTAGAAGTAAGAAGTCATGAAAAATCGGAATTGTGGGAAGGGTTAAGTTGGCCATGAGTCTAAGTCGCGAAACCCGAGACGATCGAGTTCCATCCAGTAGCTCAGGAGTTATAGAGTGCGCAGCGGAAGCGTTGGGATGTCACGATCAAACATCAAGAAGGTAGACGTTCCAGGATTGGTCGAAAATCAAGTGAGGGAGAAGTTGAGAAGTCATTCCCAGAATTCGAGGAAGAATTCATTTCAAGTGGGGGAGTTTGTGACATCCCCAAACCCAAAATATTTTTTTTTTGCTTTTTCTACAAATCCATTTTAATTTCCCAAACACTAAAAGCCCACTTTTTATGGCCCAATTCAACCCTAAACCTAACCTTTGTCAACCCTAATCCCTCTCCTATATATTGGTTTCGTCCAGCAACCTTAGAAGCTACAGAAAAGCTGTAGCGAAGCTCTGCCAATTTCTCTGCAGCTCAGCAACCAATAGCTTTCCGATCAGTCACCTTTCGAAGCCGATTCCCGTCGACTCAGAACGACCCAGATCACAAACTTGGTGTTGTTAGAAAGAGGATTTTTCTATCTTTCTAGAGCCTCTTGAATCGTCCGATTTGAAGGTATATTCCGTTAGATATGTCCATTTTAATCCAAGCATATCATTCTGTCAAAACCCAAAAATCTCACTTTTTCCCAGTTTCGCAGTAGAGGTTGCAGGCCGAATTTGAGACTGATCAGGACAGCCCAGCGTCTGATATTGGTACCCTTGGAAAGAGGGCACTCTAAGGTTTCCTTAGAATCTAAGAGCGTGCGATTTGGAGCTTTACTCAGTAAGTTATAGTTGTTTCTTTCTGAGCAAGCAGATCTATTAGATTCTGGGATTATGAACCCTAGTTGCAGAATTGTAATTTTCCAGAATCTGAGTTGGGTTTTGGGTATGCATTTCCGAGCAGATCCGAGCAAGTGAGATCAAGCCGTGGTGGTTCCCAGTAGAGGAAGTGTCAGGGAAGCCGTCAGTGCAGTCAGATTTGTCAGAAAAGGTAAACCCTAGCTTGTGCACTCGTTGCTTGTCGCCCAAGTTTAGTCAAATCTGTCAAACCCAGAAAACCCTAAAACTGTCTTTCCTTGAACTGCAAGTTAACTGGAACCCTAATCCCAAAACACCTAAACTTAGTTAGGAAATTTCTTATTTCGGGAATTCTAATTTAGAGAAGTTATAATTTTGGAAACTTTCTATTTTTAGAAAGTTTTTATTTTTGGAAAATTTCTATTTTAGGAAGGTTTCCATTTTAGGAAAGTTTCTAATTCCGGAAAGTCTTTTTATCGCAGTTTTCGACCGTCAACCGCAGTAACCGCATCTTCCGACTATTCATTTTCAACCAAAGGCAAATGCGAGGCGGGACTTGTGATCTATAAGTGGTGTGAGACTTAGCTAAGTATGTATGTGCTGAACCTAGATATTAGAGATTGATTGATAATTAAAACGAACATGAATGATGATTGAGAACGGATGCTTGAATTGTTTATTGGTGTTAGAATAGGCGCACTAGAGCGTATGATTGATTCCGTCCTATGTACGGATTGTTTGCTGGTCGTCACGAAAGACGTTGCGCGAAGTGAGACCATGGTTGGACTGCACACAAAGGAAGTGTAGCCAATACAGGGGCTGACGGGCCTGTGAGATTTCGGCTAACGAGTCGCTAGATTTAAAAGCGTGACGTTCTCGTGAGTGGAAACTTGTTTGATAGGCTTTCTCTGAACTTGTGTTTGCATGTTGATTGATGTTTGTCTAATCGCTAGGTTGAGTAGATGCATAAGTGGTTATGATTAATGCTTCGTATAGATTAAGTAGGCACGTATGATCATCTCACTGAATAACCTTTTACTAACTACTCTTTTCCCTTTTCAGGTGAGTATACTTAGGTTGAAGTCGGAGCGGTGCTATTTTCGGGAACAAAAAGGGCGCTTTGATTTTTATCTAAAACTTTTAAAAGATATTTCAATTATTTTTATTTTAGAGTTTAAACTTTGATTTTATTGTTATTACGCTTCGAGTTTCCGGCTCGATTTTAATAATTGGATTTTTGATATTAAAAGCATATTTAATAGTTAGTTATATTTTAAAAGGTTGTTAAAACGCGTGAGGACCACTCTCGGCTAAGATAGCGAGATTGGGGTCTCACAGTGTTGTTATGTACCATTAGTGAGGTATTATAGCCAGTTTTTTATTTGGTAAAAGCCTAGTGTTATTGTTAAACACTTAAACTCGATCAATCTGACTATGACACGAAAATGATTTGGTTCAGAATAGTTTTTGTTCGGTTAAATGTTATTTTTACATTTTGAAAAACGTAAAAAAGTTTTTTTTTGTTTGTTTAGTAATCGGGTAATCTTAAATCGTATGGATGGATATTCGGTTATTCGGTTTGCCTCAAGTTTTGGATTTTAAGAGTTTTAGAGAATATGTCTTATTTGAAATCAAATTTTATATCGGTTTGGTTTTAAAAGATTCGGTTCCATTTGAATCATGTTCAAGTTAAGAAAGTTATAACAAAATTAAAATAATTTACTAATTTTAATTAATACTATAAATTTTAATATATTTAAATATAATTTTTAAATATTTAATTGAAATATTAGTGTTATGAATTCTTGTTAATTCGCTTACTTCAATTCGGTTTTGATACGATTAAAGTTTGGTTCGAGTAATTTGGTATAAAAATTTATATTATGTTTGAATTATTTTATAATATGGTTTGAAATCAGATTCGAGTTTTTTTTTACCAAGACGATTTGGTTCGATTCATTTTTTTGCCCAAGCCTATTAAATCATAATTATATACTAATTCCATAGTCTATAAAATTGTCACATAATAGCTAAACTATCTACAATTACTTGAGATAAAATCGTAGTGGGTGAAACTTGATCTTTCACTCTAACCAGCAAAAAATCTGTTCGACCACTGAGCTCAACTATTAGTTTGTAAAGAACTTATTTTGGTAAACTCTAATTGAAAAACATAATTTCTATAAACCACGTTTTTCTATTTTTTGGATTACTAACAATACAATGTAGTTAAATATAATATCAAGAGTCGAATTATATGAACGGTGAACTTAATCATATTATTAAAAAAAAAAATTAATATGAAATGGAAGAATTAGAAAATGAAACAAAGACGGTGACTACAATGTAATGTATCTAGCCCATTAATAAATAGGGCGGCCCATTATTAATATCCCAGAGAAACAAGCTTTATTCGCGGCTCTCGTCGAACAACACTTAACACCTAAAACCTTAAATCCTGCAATCGATTCCCTTCCGTTCCCTTCTAAGATAGCCGCCCAGATGATCTAGGTCTACATCGATGCCGAAAATGCCATTATTCCTAAGGGACTTTCCCCGGCTAATTTAGTGTTCAATTGCGGTGCTGCATTGGGGGAGGTCCTCGAGATCGACGAGGGTTTTGTGGTACACGTGGTTGTCGCGACGAAGAAGAGATTTGGTTGTTGAAAAGGTTCGGCTTACGCAGCAGCCTCCGAATTGAATGAATCCTCTAGTTTCCGATTTTCAAAAGAAATTTTTTCTTACAATATTCATCTCCTATACAGTAAAACCTCTATAAATTAATAATATCGGGGCTTCAAAATTTTATTATTTTACAAAGTTATTAATTTATACATATAGTTTTCGGTTTGAACTCTTAATGATCATCAAGAGACAATAGCAAATTGTTTTTAACAATGCGTGCAAAATTTGATCAGGAGATGTCGCATCAATAAATTTGGAAGATGAGTTAAAGAACATTTATGACTATCTAGATTATATGTCAATAGCATATTCGACTAATAATTTCAATTATCGAAAAAGAATATATGTCAATAGCATAGTCGACTATCTAGATAAAAGTGATACATGATCGGAGTTTAGAATTTATAAAAAAATTGTAGCTAACGTCTTTAATGTTGATGATGAAATTAAAGATGATAATATGGAACATTTGGTAATAGTTACACATCAGGAATCACTTATAGCTCCATAGTCGGTTTTTACCCCCCAAACAAAGCACTCTGCATCGCCAAATGAATCTCAATTTGCATCTTCTAACATTGATCTTCTAACATTGCAGCTAACTTTGTAATCACTGAGCTTTTGCTTCCTCCTCCTCCTTTCTTTGTCTCTTCCTTGCATGAGTGTAAATGCCGTACCGTAGTCACATTCCTTGCATTAATACGACCAGAGATTATTCAGGTACAGTTGCATTTGAAAACTAAACCGGGTTGGTTATAAAAAGAATAGTAAAGAAGAGTGAGTGGATGTACGTGAGTGTCACGCTTCACGGTTTCAGGCATCGAAACACATCCGACAGGCAGTTCGAACAGTTGTAAGTGAAACTTGATCCGTACTCGCCACACGCGAAAATGGTAATATCAAGCAATTCATTTTGTTTTTTTTCTATGATTAAACAATTAAGGAATTGAGAAGCAACCCGAACAAAGACTAAACACACAATATTTTATAGTGTGACTTAAACAAGAAGAAAAAAAAACTCGCTTGGAGATTATTTTTTGAAAGATTTAGTAGATATCTAAATTTTATAAGAGATCCTACACACATACAAATTGAATGTGAAAGTGAAACAATCAGGGAAGATGGATATATTTCAAAAGTGCTTCTAAGAATATCCGGGAATAAATAACTTTTACAAAAAAAAAAATTGGTCAACACTTTTACAATTTTTTTAAGATGCTATATATTATTAAGGGTCCCTATTATTAAAAACAAAAAGTTAAAAAATAATAACAAGAACAGCCTTCACTATTAGATGAATCGGACTATGGTATTAAATTTTTTGAAATTAAAAGACAACTCAAGGTCATTGGCTTAAGTCAATAGCATTCAGGCTTAAGTCAAGGCGCTGAAGATTCTTCAAGGAGAACAATTCAGAGGGATAGAGCCGTTGAAGTCAAGAGAGATAAGCCTGGTCAAGTTCACAAACCCGTCTCCAGAAATCTCTCATCGTATGAAATTAGACGAGACACTGAGCGTTACAAGAGAGCTTATACGCTGAACCGGTCTCAAAAGGCTTGAACTCACTGAGCCAGAGAGGACAAGAAAGTTTGGATTCAGCTCTATCCCTTCTCTCGGCGAGCGTCGCATCTCACGAGTTTCCATCTGCAGCAATCTGAGTTTGGCCTCCATGTCCTTAAATCTCCCTAGGTGATTTCTGTTGTGGAGTGGTTCTTGATGTTCTGAGTCAGTAGGCTCTTAAACTCGAGAAGGGATTGTCTTTGCTCTTGTGGACAAGAGAAAGATAGTTGTGGAATGAAGAAGAAGAGGAAGCAGGAGAGAAGATATGGCTTCTGCATTTTTCTCAAAGCTTTTTTGTCTTTTGCCACTTGCTCTTCTTCTTTATGTCTTGTTTTATTGTTACAAGTCAAAAGAAGAGACATTGCTAAAAGACTAAAACCGGACAATGGTTCTGTTCACTTTGAAAGCACTAGATTCAAATAAGTTGACTCTTAAGGTCTTTTCTTTCTGTCTGCATCCTCAAATGAAGAGTTGAAATTTCATCATGTTGACTTGAAACTGTAGACTATACATTTAGTTAAAATCTGGTGTTATTTAATACTTTAAACATAGCATATTGATGCAATTTACATATTTTTCTCCCATTAGTCCTGAGACAATTATACTCAGAGAAACATGACATGATTCACTCATTACAATACCCATCAAAGAGCATCAAGAACCAATGTAGTCATATATAAGAAGAAACTTACAGCAATGTTTCATCTAGTTTATGGATCAATACTTTTTTTCTGGGAGCCATATGCCATGAGATTACTGGCATCAGTACCGGTACGGTGCTTCTCTATGAAACTGGTCGCTGAAGGAATATGATTCCAACAAAGTCTTCCCAATATGGAGGCTTCCGCTGCTAGAGAAATTGAAACGTTATTCAGACTAATCACAAAACCTTCAAGTCAAGATCCTGAAAATCTACAGGGGACATACTTACTCATCCACTAGCGAGTGCTATGGCAACTAAGTGTCTCCAAGACCTCACATCAATGACAGAACATCTTTTAGGAAGAAAATATGACACGATTTCGAAACAAGAATGAAGATTTTGTCTGATTATATTGGATTTCCAATACCAATTCATCAGCTATAGTATGATGATCATATGTATATAATTCCCAAGGCAAGAGAGACTTTATTAAACAATGAAGAACCATGAACACAACAATGGTATTGGTAAATGAAAAAAAAAGGTGGATTTGTTCGGTAGACAAATTACTTTGAGAAAACAAAATTGTGTTCCCACATATATAGTAAAATGAAATAGTACAATATTATAGTCTTATAAGAAAACTATAATAATCAGATTACTTTGCTTTCTGTGGAATTTCTGTTACTTGCTAATTTTTCGATGTGTGTGTGCCTGCGATATATCCACCTGACAAGTCATTTATCAAATAAGGCACTTTGGTAAGTTTGGTTACAAAATAAGGCACTCTTGGAGTTTGAGGCATTTTGGTTGTACTTTTGGTGTGTGAAATGACCACATTACCCTTAATTTGTGTTTATGATTTACGGTGAGTTACTGCGTTCTTCCATTGTGAATGTTGTCGTCTCGAATCTAATTGGATGGGATTTGTAGGTATTTCGTCTGTTTCTGTTAAAGACTTGGGCACGAGATTGATCAGAAATTAGGAGAGAATATGTGGTGGTGTTAGAGGAGACTTTAATTCCATAATCGAATGGTTTTATATATTGTAGATCCCTATTCTAGGTTTCACTTCGCCGAATTAGATGTTGGGGACGAAGGAGGGAGGAATTTATCGGCGAAGAAGGTGAACAGTTAACCCGTACGTGATTTTGGTGGATGGACAGCTTTATATGGAAGAGCACATGTATGCAGCAGATTGGTTTTGTGGATGGTTGGGGATTATGTTATGCATTTGAATGGAAACTTATTTAATAATGGATGACGATTTGTGGATAGTGAATTTGATATCCACAATTTCGTAGTGTGGGCATTCCGAGACAAGACCATCGTTGCTTGTTCATATATGATGCGTGGATGAATGAATGTAAACAACGATGGTCATGGACATGATTTAATGGATGGTGTCAGGTTTGAAATTACGTTGGGTTGTGAAGAGCAACCATCATCCATAATAGAATATCCATTAGAAATTGTCTATGTGTACCCATAGCAACCGCAATTACAATAGACAGTGGCTTGAATAAGGATATGTAAACTAGACCCTTCAGATTCAGATCCCATGTGTGTATTATCTGATACCAATGATAAAACTAAGCCTCCCTAAAACAGAGTGTTAATTTCTGAGCTTAAAACATAGTTACTTGTTTAAGCAACACACAAGGTTTGATTCTCACCGTGTACATGACTGAAGCGAGAGACAATTGTTGTTCGTGTTTGGTGGATGTGTTGGAGAAATGCAGTAATTGAAGTAAGTGCATCTGATTATGGATGAGGCTTGGTGGACGGCTGATAATCATGGATATTCTCCTTTGGACGAGGTACATGATATGTAATCGTGGACGGCATCATGTGGACAAGTTCACAATGTATTATGTGGATAGGCTGTATCATATCTGAGAGGAAGAAAAATAGGTAGAATTGATGAAGCGCTTGATCATGAAATAATGGAAAGTAGTGGACGTTTACATATGGACGGAGAGGTCATGGACAGTTATGCGTGGACTGAGCGTAAAGAATGAAAAGATAGTCATCCATAATTAGTGGTATCGATGGATACAAAGAATATAGACTAGTTATTCACACATAGCATTAGCTAGTTATAGAGAAAACTTATATCAAAACATTGAAAGATATGGACAACCCAACATGGATGTGTCGTCGAGGCATACAGTTAGGATACGGTTCCCGGATTTGTGAAATAAAAATTGTAGATATAAATATATGGAGGAGTTTATAATCCTTAATTAATGGTGTAAACATCGTAAACTTCTTGAAATATAAATCGTGGACATGATGTGGTTATAACTGATATAAAGTGGAGACAAAAGTTGGAGTTTAGATGGGTTCAATAAACATTTTTAAATTTTAGTTTTTAAACAAGTAGGCTCTATTAACACATGTAGAGAACTCTTATTTTAGTAGACTTCAAATGAGCAAAAAACTTATTCTAAAGATAAAATCTTAAGCTTGAGTACAATCTGCCAAAACCAGAGCATAAAAATATCAATGTGTGGATGTTGTGTTGTGGAAATTGTGTTGTGTACACTATCCACGGTAAAAGCTTCGGTTCTTGCCTCATCCTCACAATAACCGGAAGAGACCTTTAAACACGGCCTGAACTTTCTGCTTCTTATCCAACTCGAATTGTCTGTAAACATAAGTTCTCCTAATGACTTCACACCTTCTTTCAAGGTCATCTGTTAAGAGAGGCTTTTTCCCTTGACGCTCTTTCACCAAATGACCATCAAACTCTTCTCCGCTCTAACCACCTCTTCGCTTAGCTGTTTGAAAATGATTACAAAACAAATCATTAAGCAATAGAATCTCAAGAACGTTAAATGGACAACACAAAGCACCAAAAAGCCTTTTATAAACTATCCATCTTAAGGGCCTCCACAATTACACTGCAAAAAACAAGTGCGTGTGGACGTTGTCTTGTGGACAACTGGGTACAAACACAAGAAGATCAAAAGCAAAGTAATTTTTCAGACAATCGAAAACTCACAATATTTTATTACAATTTGTGATGCACAAGAACATGAAATTGAAAACAAAAACAAAATGAGAAGATTTAAACATAATTACCGATTACAAGATTTAGAAGAACATAGATCGAAGCAATTCGAGCATTTTCAATTTCTTCTCACCCTCCATGTAGTTATTGCCACTAATTTCTTCTCGTCGTTGTCATCTTCACAGTTCGTCTTTGGAATCTTCGGAAACTCGATTAGAAGTTTCGGACACCGGAGAATAGTTTGGGTAGTGGACGGGATTTTGTGAAACTCGATTTAAGGTTTTGATTGAGTCGGCGACGGAGATGAGTTCTCCGATTTGTTCGACAGTGAATAAAGTTTTTTTGTTACGGTTTTGTAAAAAACGTAATTGTTAGATTTTATTACATGAGGGCAGTAGTGACCTTTCTCTTGGTCAAAGTGTGCTAGTATTCCTAAGTGTGCTTTCTGATATTATACTTCTTTAAAGTGCCTTATTGAGTAATATTCTCAAAAATAAAAATGTTTATGTTCACCTGAAAATTGAAGTCTCATGTAACTCCATCTACATTTAATACCTGAGACACAGATGTAAGAAAAGATATGATGCGTACATGCATTGGTATATGTGTCAAGCAAAGAAAATATTTGGAACCAATTTGCTCTCCGTTGTCTTCAAAGAGATCTTGAAACAACAACATACATTATAAAATCAGATTTAGTAAGAACTGCCACAGTAAAAAAAGATTGATTTAAGTGTTTTAAAAAAGACAAACCTCGGATAAAAGAACTCCTCCTGCTGTCACAAACTCATCTTTGTATTGACCCTTTTGCAGCAACATAACAAAACACAATGTCATCGTCATTATCATCTTGAGTAGTATGATAAAATCTGATAAATTTCATGCTTGATGTTATACCTTTCCAGTGACTTGAAATGTACAATGTTTAGGAAGATCGGAAAAATAGAGCCCAAGGAGATATTTGACAATGAAGCCCACAAGATGTCTCTTGAAGAACCCTGCTGGATCATAAAGATAGTCAAGGACATTGTTTAGGAAAAATCTATGAAAGAAGGCTTTAGAAGGTTTGGTAAGAACCTCGCGGTCTAGAATGTATCTCCAGAATCTAGTAACAAGGCCGAATTGAGGAGGAAAAGTATTGGAAACCTTATGCTTCTGCATTAAACAATGCTCAGACTTTTAAACCAAAGACAAGTAATAAAGAAGAGAACAAAAGAGTGAAAGTATGAAATGTTGTTACTGAAAACTGCAGCTTGTGTTGTTTGAGTAAAGATTTAGCAGCCAACAGTAAGAAGCCCTGCAACGAGACCATATCAACCTAATTGGAACATATTTTTAATTTTTTTAATAACTTCATCTGAGTTAGCAGGAACGAGTTATTTTCTGCAGATGAAAGATTCAGACCTTTGTACTCAGAACTGAAGAGGTATGTCTCAAAACTATGAATGCTTTTGCAAGAAAAGAGCAAACCTCAAGCTTCGAGATTCTGGAGTAGGCAGGAAACACAAAAGACAACATAGAGCAGAACACACGATCCAAAGAGTTACGCCAAGCTGCCACTAAGACAGGTTTTTGACGTGCCTCAAGTAAGGGGTTTTGACGTGCAGGACACGTTTGAGGATAAGAACATACCAAATGAGGCATCTCGAGCCATAACAACAACACATGGAAATTACTACAAACTCTCTGACCTCCCAATGACCACAGGACCGGCAAGCGGTTTTGCGTGGGCTGTGAAAAGACGGAAAGATCCTGATAATATCTCCACTCTTACCTACTATCAACCAAGCTCAAGGAGCCAATTGAGCGGAACAAGTGTGGCTTTTGCCAAAAACACTTTCGGTTTGAACCTAAAACCTGATAGTGACTCAGTTTGGGAGGTTCAGGCAGACAACGATGATGAGATTATTGAGGAGGTACCTGGTGAGGGCAAGCTTAGCCGTATTGGTGAACAGGCATGGATCACTTGATTGGTATGGTTTGGATTTCAGCTAAAGAGAGGAGCTAGATTCACCATTAAATAAAAAATTGGTAAGTACTTTTGTTAAACCCTTTATGAACTTTGAAATTCATTTCATGTAGAGATGTCAAAACGAACCAAAAATATTTTGATCTAAAAAATTGAAGTACATACCCGCCCTATAGTAGAGTGGGTTGGGAATTGTGATCGATCCACGGGTTTAACCTCGTGGAGTTCGACCCGATTTGACATATCTAATTTAAGTAATAGTATATGGCAAGTAACCTGCTGATCATATATACAATTATTGCATACACAGTTTCATAAATGTATTAATTTGAAGTTAAATGCTTGTGATTGTTGGTTATGTAGGAACAATTCGGAATACAGAGCACATCAGGACCGTTGATTTTTAAATCAGGCAAGATTGACGAAATTTTGCAAAGGAATGAAAGTAATATCAGGCTGTCAGAAAATCTCACTTCCAAAGTGGTAAATATATTCAACTAGGTGGTTTCCCCGCGCCTTGCGCGGAGTTCAGTTCATTTTTTAAAAGTTAATAATATTAGTTTGTTTAGAGGTGGACAAATACGGTTTTATAATCAAGATAAATATGTTTGAAACAAAAAACATAATTTTCATGAAAAAAAATATTGTTGCATCTTATTTTCTAATATTTTTTTATATAATCCGATAACAACTTAAAAGTATTTATGTAACATTTGTGCTGACCCTGAGCCCAAACAGACCAAACATGAGCTTGCAGTCCTATTTAAGAATTTTTTTGCAAAACAGCCTTTTTATTTCTATAGCTTGCGGCTTTTGTCAAATTTCTAAATCTTAGGGCCGCCTCTACGTAACATTTTGATAACAACTCATACATCCAATCGCAGATTATGTATACTATCTTCTGAGGTATTATAGCCACTTTATAGTTTGTTTCCATCTAGAAATCAAACAAATGAACCAATTCATTATTCTCTGATGAGTTTTCAGAAATTATCTATAATCAAAAATTTTGATGAATTTTTTAATTACATGAGCACCCATGCAATATATAGTGTCAGTGTGTTGTAACTACTTAGAAATTTTGCATCAAACTTAATAAGAGAAAATTAGTTACATTACACTATGATACATATACACAATAGTCCCTAGACAAAATATGCAAAAAAAAGGTTTCATTACCCTAATATAAGTAAAGGTTTCATAAGCATAGACATGTCAAAACCATTTCTGTCACATGCTTTTCTTCAAACCTTCATCCCCATCCTTAGAAAACCTTAAAATTAAAAACAGATTTATTTCGAGTTACCAAAGATTTTAACAACTCTTAGAGATTTGAAGTAACCCTATATTTGTTTATCTCTGTAAATGAAGTAATTTCACGTCTTCAAAACCAAGCGTCATTTGATCCACGTCTAGCACCCCATACATATCATTCATATGGTCATCTCCTACATGTACCGCATAATCAACCAAAAACTCTTAATACACATTCACTTCCAGACGTTTTCAGATCATCAATCAAAACCTCGTATAGAAGAAAAATCAAAAGAAAGAAACAAATTGTAAAGTATTCATCAAAAGTATGGAGAAATAGCAATGGAGACCAATTTCTTATGTAGAAGCAGAATATAAATTAATCATTGGCTTCTAAGGTAAACGAAAGAGAATTCATCATGACTCTAAATCAAATCTAAAATTATAGTAAGATCTTTCGTAAAACTCTCAATCATTTTCTATTTTTTTTGTTCTTTCTGGACACAGTTTTTTCCTTCTCAAATGAGAAGAACACAATCATCTAGTTTCTAAGAAAAAATGTTAGAAATGATCAATACATTTATTGGCTAATTAGATTTCTTTGAGAACGCTCTAACTTTTTGGTTAAGGCATTTAGTTCTTGTTATTGCTGCTTCTTGAAATATATCTATGCAGTTGCATTCACAATTTTGCCAAAGTAATTCAAAAGAATAAGCCACACGATTCTGTTCTCCACCGATGCAAATAAAATTCTGTTTATTTATATGACCCACCCAAAGAATCATCTAAAAACTTCAAAATGCATAAAAATGCAAAACCATAATGATTAAGTAAAGAGAAACAACAATGTGTTATATTAACACACTGTTATAAAAAGTTACCAACTTCTTTATTTCATTGATGTAAAAATGGCTTTTCTGGATCATTGATCTTATCCTGCGACGTCCCATTCTCTCAAAGCTTCCACCTCAACGTTAACACAAGAGAGCAAATTAGCTCTTGAAGAAAAATGAAAAACTCTTTTACCAACAATGTGAGATTAGCTCCCGTGGTTCAAAGGCCCTTGCCACTGTGAAATCAAACAAAATCAAGAGAACATTTCATCTTATGTGAGCCAAAAGTTCATTAATTACCACAAACAATTGACTCTTTGAAAGACCGAAATTAAACGTATTCAGGCCCTTTTTTGTTACCTGAAATCAAAATAGACTATCACAAACCATATGAAATCGAGGACCTAAATCATCTTCTTAAAGAAATTCTGAATTTAACGCGTATCAAATCACCAACATTCCCACATAAAACCCCAAAGCTTGCAACACAAGAAACACGTGAACACGAACACATTCAAATATGGTCATGTTCTCGACTTGTAAGTAACCGTTTCTCTGATCTTAAATGCTCACATTTTGCATGAACTCATTCATTCTGAGTTCAGCTTGTAATACTTCTCCCTCTCTTCGTATAACTCTCTCAGCTCTTCAAGCTTGTACTTTTTTTATTCCAGTTTTTTAATCGTCTTCTTCCTCGTGTTTTCTAATTTCTTCTTTATCGGCTTTATAATTTTCTTCTTCTTCTTTTTGATTTTTTGGTTTTTTTCTTCCTTGCCTTTTCATTCTTCTTTTTCTTCATCATCTTCGTATGCTCTAACTTTTTCTTGTTCTTTTCCGGTTTTTCTTTTTCTTCATCTTCTTCTTTCCTCTCCTTCTTTATTTTATTCATTTTTTCCGACATCTTACTTTTCCAGTTTTTTCTTGTCTTCTCTTTCTTCTACTTTCAATTCCTTTCTTAATTTTCTTTCATTTTTTATTTGTTTTGTCTACGTCTTTTTTCTTTTTCGTTTTTTTCTTTCTCTTCTTTATCTTTCCATTTTTATTTTGTTCCTCGTCTCCTTATTCTTTTTATTTTTCACCGGTTTCACATTCTTTTTCTTATTTCTCTTCTTCCTAAAGGAATAGAAAGAAAGAGAAATTCTGAATGTTTAGTATAATCAATAATCAATAACAAATTTTGTCTTTGTTCATTTCCAAGTTTTCAATCCAAATTATAATATTTTATTAGAATATTTTCAATACCATATCTTTAATGACATCTTTATCAATATCTTTTTCCATTTCATTTTTTTTGTTTAACGTATTTCAATTTTAAATTCAAAAATTATAAGGGACGAGATTGCTCCAACACCAGTTTGGGTTTGGCTGACAAACATTCCCGTAAATTTTTATCACAAATCAATTCTTATGGGCATTGCTAGGGGCCTCAAGCCTTGTGTCTAACACCATGTTTTTCAAAATATTATCAAAAACCTTTTTGATAAAATGAGAACCTCTATCATTGATTATAACTCTTGGTACCCCAAATCTCGAAAAAATGATATACTTGAAACCATATTTGGACCATTTATTTTAATTTTCTTGGCTTAAGTTGAAACAAACTTGAATTGAATCCTTTCCTATATAGTAAAACCTTAACATGAATTATGTACAGTAAGTCGCTAAATCATTATAAATCAACATAATTATTTTTTATATCAATAAACTTAATTATATAGGAAATTAGATTAGACTTATTTATTTATTAAATTGAGTTCAATTAGTTAGTTTTTATAATTCATTAAAATTTTAAAAACAAAAAAAAATAGAAAACAAAATTAAATTATACCACAAAAATAAAATAAAAATGGGAATACAAAATGGAGAAAAGCATTAAAAATTCTTTATTCGTTAAAATATTAGAAAATACAATTTGTTAAAATATTAAAAAATACAATTCTTTAAAATATTAAAAACAAAAAAAATAGAAAAAAAAAATTAAACTATCCCACAAAAATAAAATTAAAATAGGAATATAAAATCACTTATCGAGAAAAGCATATATAAGATATTTATACACACGTATACAGTATACATACTATTGGAAGAAACGGTTTAGATGGATCGGTTTAACTGGTTCAACATTAATTAATTATACAGATTGGTTTGGTTTAGCTTTACTCCATTGTATATCATTGTATATTTGTATATATAACGATTGTAAAAATCATCACTTTTGTGAATTAATCAGAAATAATTTTTCATCTCTAACAAATTTTCTCTCTCTCGTTTCGATATAATCTTCTGGTTCATAAAATGGTATCAAAGCCGATCAAGCTCATATTTACTTTGATTTCTGTAGCCGATACTTCATCATCTATTGCTTAAGCTCTTGGAACGCTCTCTCGCTCTCTTGCTTAGGGTTTGATTGGTTCTTCCGCTAGCATCCGCAAAACGCAGTTTTTGCTGGTGGTAGCGGTTGTTGGCGTTTGGTAACAATCACACAAAACGCTTTCTATCGCTTCGAACTGTTTTGTGTCGCTAAAAATCAAAAGCTCATTCCAGCTAGCGTTTGCGGTTGCGAGCGATTGCCGATGGATAATTAAAAAAATTAAAAATTAAAAAAAAACAAAAAAATTATTTAAAATTAAGATATATATATAAGAAACTTTTAAAAAATAACATTTGAATATTATAATTACAAATAAATAAATAAATTTGATATTTTTTTAACTAATAATTCATTAACAATCTTTCATAATTGTATATGTATAAAATCTATAAACTCTAATTATTTTGATAAATTTTCTCTTCATCACTAATGTGAATATAACAACTAAAATTCTTTTCATCTAACATCTCCATACAAAAAAAAAAATTTCTCTATTAAAATCATAACTTTCATCCAAACTAAAAAAAATTAAGAAATAAAAGTAATAATTTTATAATTAATTATGTTTAATTAATAATTTTATAGTTTCTTATAATAATATGGTTTTTAATATTTTTTATAGTTATAAAATTTGTTTATATTGTTAATTTATTGTTTAACCGCTACTACACCCGCAAGTTAAATATCACGCAAACGCACCCGTTTCTAACCGTTGTGTCAGTCGTACAACTCGCTTAATAACGCTGTTAACCGCAATCGCCCACTTCCGCAAACTCCCGCAACCGCAACCGCAACATCTGCGTTTAAACCAATCAGGCCCTTAATCTCTCGTTTGTTTGTGCAGAAACGTAAAGAAAGTAGATAGACGAAGACACAAGATTATAGAGTTCTCCAAACCGGATACATCTCTCTTCAGAAACTTCTTCTGGAATTCACTAAAGCTTAAGAGTACAATTATCTCTATCTAAGATTACAACAATGGCGCAACAACCTTAGAAGGAAGAAGAAGAAGTCACGAGTTATATGTGCTTCAGCTCCTACTCGTCAAACGTGAGTCAACTGGGCCTGCTTCAACCTCCGAAGCCCAATGCTCTTTCTAGTACTCCTTGTTAGGCCTGCAGCTAAACACGGCCCATACCAGCCCTTCTTGGCCAGGAATGTGAACCAACATCTCACAAATCTCCACCTTGATTTCATTCCGACACATGCATGTCCGAAAGCCGACATCGCTCGTGAATCCCGATCCTGGCACCGGTGGCTTCTCTCGCAGAGAACACCAACCTTTCCGCTTCTCCTTCACCGGATAAGAAACATGCGAGATCCGATCTAACTTTTCGGAGTCTCTCCTGTTGTCACGCGCCTGCGACAACAGCCTTGGAATCGCCGCCTTCTCTCCTCACCGAGGCGACCCCTGACGAAGCCTCTAGGCTTCAAACACGTTCATCGTCTTTAAGCAACCGCTGAACTTTTTCCGAGGTAAAACTTTTGTTAACATGTCTGCTGGGTTTACCGAAGTGTGGATCTTTAGGACTTTCACATCACCATCATCGATTACCTCTCTGATGTAGTTATACTTTACTTGTATATGTTTAGTCCTCTCATGGAATGTTTTTGGATAACCAAAACATTCTTGCAAATACAATAGTTTGTCTCATAGTCATATATATATGCCGAAACAGAATATAAAGTAATCTTTGGCTTCTTAATTAAGCAAGTCTTAGAAGCAAAGTTGATTATCTGTTTAAGAGGCGTACACTCGTTGACATGGCCAAAGTGTTTGAAGCCGCATTTTTCTTCAGCTAATTTTGAGAGTCAAGAATAGAGGATGGCTCAAGAACAACAGAATCTCACGATCATTACAGAAACCTGAATAGCAAAAGAGTCGAAAAGGCGTTCCTTTCCATGATAATCATTACAGAAAACAACACAACTAATTTATCAAAATTAATTTACGATTACCAGTAGCCGAACCGTAGCCGAACCTGTAGTTATTTACGGTTAGACTACTGGAAAAGTGAAAACAATCTATTCCCTTGCATGTTACCATTTACGATTACCAGTAGAAAACAACACAACGCTAGAGCTACGATTACCAGTAGCCGAACCGCACAAAAACATAGACAATAATATCAAATTTTGAGTATGAAAGACAAAACAAATTGAGATAGTAAAACCGAGTACCGCCGACCTGTGTAGCTACAATCTCGAAAGTATCGATGTGCGTAACTTCGAATCAAAGAAGAAGAACAAATCCATAACAGAGTAATCTAAACTGATCGTGTACGAACCGTGATAAGGGTGTTGCCTTGTGTTTTTGAGCCTTGCACATCAAAACATTCAGAACAACTATCAAGAATAAAGAAATATAAGTTTCAAAGCAGAAACTTAAAACAAGCAACAAATAACAAACACCGATCCATGTATGGTTCAAGGACATTAGCCATCTCACGTGGCACAATTTCATTACCAACCCAAGCAAGAAATTGAAGACGGTGTAATCGAAAACGGTGTAATCGAAAACGGTGTAATCTAATGGTGTAATCGAAGACGGTAATTTATACAACTAAAAGAATGCATTCTTTGTGTCTTCCCAAGTAGTCAAAGATCCTGGTGGCAACTGCTTCAGCCAGTATGATGCATCTCCAGCAAGCGAGTAAGGGAAAAGCTTGCAGAAGAGATAATTATATGGAACTCCATTGGCCTTAATGCTTGAAGCCAAGTCTTCGAATCTCTCGATATGATCCATGAGGTGCTCGTTGGGAAGACCATGGAAAGGATTCTGAGCTACGAGCTGGAAGTAGGCAGACTTCAGCTCGAAGTCATTCCTTTGGAATGCAGGAGGACGGATCGCAGCTCTATTAGCATAGAACTGATCTGGGCGGTTGTACTCGCCTAATGTTCTTCCACGTCCAGCTTCTGCAGGGGCTCGGTGTCGATCGACACCAATGTTGTGTCGATCGACACCAATGTTGTGTCGATCGACAACCTCTAGTTCTGCGATAATAGCCTCGTTCTCATCTATTTTCTGGCCTTGGTCGTTCCTTCGGTGCCCTTCCGTATCGAACAGATTGCCAGCTTCATCCCTTGTCAAAATCACAAGCCCCACCATCTCTGTCTGCGAAGGGTGTCGATCGATGCTATTGGTGTCGATCGACGCCTTCGCAGCTTTTCGGTTTGTTCGTTCTAGATGTGCTAGCGCCTGGTTATCAAGTCTGATTAGCTCCTGATCCTTGTTGCTCCTGGTACTGCGATTAAGCATATACCTGAAACCAAGAATAAGAAACTAAAAATTAGTAACCAAAACAAAAATAAAACCTAGACAAAATCCTAATACTAGAAATTTGTAGGCAACTAATCTCCTTCCCCGGCAACGGCGCCAAAATTTGATATGCTCTCAAATTTACCCTAAGCAACTCTCTCAAATTAAGAGATCAGTTGTAGTACTTAGGGATCGAATCCACAGAGAAGGGATAGTCACACAACAGTTTTCTAAATTCGAATTAAGCTAAGAAATAAGAATTGATAGTAAAGACATAAAGCAATTAAAAACGATGTAAGTTCAGGAGACGAAACGCTAGGTTTAGGAAAATTCTCAGGTGATCTAAATTGTAGGTCTAGACAGGATGTTAGGAATTATTAAGCACTGTTCTTGAACTCGAAACACTAATGTAAAATCAACCAACTCTCGCTGCGAAGATTATCTATGCATAAACCCTAGAATTCCAAATCTCTTTGCAAATTCAAATAATTTAAACAAGCATTAATTTCAGGTTCGATTGTTCACAAAATCCTAAACCAAATCTCTTTGCGAATAGGTATTTTGCTCATCTAACATTAGTTCAGGCAATTAATAATACTCTCGCATCTATTAATCAACCTAAGATCAGATTCTAGGTCACGAAGCTAGAATAAGCATTAAACACAAATCCAGATGAAGAACTCTAATCATTTTATCCTAACAATTTAATTTGACCTAACAATTCATTAATCACCTTTGAAAAATCCTAAACCTAACTAGCAAACTACTCATACATGATCAATGAAACAGAAATCATAATTTGAATAGAAAGCATAAAAAAAATCAATTGAAGAAAATAAAAGAGTTCCAAATCAGCTCTAAAGGAGTATGATTTTTCTCTCCAAAAACCCTAAACTTCTATGATTCTTAAAGTATGAGATTCTGCCTAAACAATGGCTTTGACAACTATATATAAGGTCCAAAACACGAATTGGGCACTCTTGCAAATAAGGAAATCTTTTTGGGCAGTTTCTTTTTCTTCAAAACTTGTAGAAATCGCATTTTCTTCTGAAAATATTTGGTGTCGGTCGACACCAACAGTGTCGATCGACACTGTTCATCCAATTCTTCAATTCAACTTCATCTTTTCAGCAGCTTCTTCCACAATGCTCCAAAATGCTCCAAAATCTCCAATTGTGCTCAAAACGTACATGAACCTGTAAAGACTCTAATAGGACTCTAAAAAGACCAAAAGACTCTATAAAAACACTTATATCATTGTCCAAAAATGGGTAAAAACCATGATATATCACGGTCCTGAGGACTTTCGCACCTGCCCATTTCGCGAATGGGACTTGGAATACCGGAGGAGAGTGCAGCAGGACGAGTCCTTTGGAGGAAAACCAAATCGACCATCAGAGCAACGAGATGAAGATCAGTACATCTCAGATTAAACAGCTTGAAGGTATAATGACAAAACGAGACAACAACTCCAAGAAGTTTGCGGTTTTGGATGTGACTAGGGTTATGATGATGAGACCAGATGGGCATCCGAATGGTTATTATGGAATTAAATGGATGAAAGGTGTGAGTGTTAGTCGTGGGCTTAACTCTTATTGGGCTAAATTCATATGGGCCACAAGGTTAGAGACAAGGCCCATCTCACTGGATATATAAAGAAGAAGAAGTTGTTCGACGTTGCAAGCCGCATAACAGAAAACAGAGGAGATAGAGAGAAGAGATTTACGGAGATTCTCTTCGGGGTCATCATCTCCGGTTACTTCTTTCTTTGCTAAGCTTTTCTCTTTAGGTTGCATAATACATTGATAGCTCGTTGTAGCTTAATCAGCTCCGTCGTGTTGTCTTCGTGAGTTTGCAAAGTACCTGTAAGAGAAAGAGTCACTATTCTTGTTAAATCCTTGATATAGTGAAAGCTTGAGGGTTTTGGATCCCTCCCCAGACGTACCGAAAGGGAACTGGGTAAACAAATTGCTGTGTCTTGATTGTGCTTTACTTAACTCATACATATCGGTAATTAGAATAAGTGAACAATCGGAGATCAAATCAGAATTCGTAATCAAGCGAATTAGGCTATTTCCGTGACAAGTGGTATCAGAGCAACGGGTTAAGCAGTAAGGGAGTGCGGTCAAGCATTCAAGTCTGTGTGTTGCAGGATCTGATCTGATTGTGGTTTTATTCTGAGATTTAGAGTTGAGTTTTGTGGCTGACATCAAAGTTCAGTGATCTATCGTCAAGGTTCAGGGATTTTGTGGGGAAGTGGCTGTTACGTGAGAGATCTCGGTACAAGAGTTTTTCAGACGTGTTATCGGTGTGGTTTTTTTTTTTTGGGCACAACTCTGGTCAAAGACTGTTTTACAAGAAATAATGGATCCAGTTCAGAAATTTGAAATGGAGAAGTTTGATGGGAAAAGTGATTTCGGTATGTGGAAGTTCAAGATGCTAATGCAACTTGAGCTGCAAGGCCTCGGTAAGATTCTACAAGAAGTCACTGGAGCTACTTCTACAAAAGGCAGAGGAATAGGGATTGTACTCCCTGAAACAAAGCCTGAGCCAGCTATATCTGAGGAAGCGAAGAAGGAGAGGGACGTGAGAGCAAAGAACCTGATATGTTCAAGTCTCACGAATATGGTTCTTAGAAAGGTAATGAAGGAACCTACGGCCTCAGATGTATGGAGAGCTCTTGAAAGAGAGTATCAGAAAAAGATTCTACCTAATCGGGTTTACTTAAAACAACGTTTTGCCAGTTTCAAGATGGAAGAACACAAGAGCATTGAAGAAAATATGGATGTGTTCCTGAAATTGGTAGATGACTTAGAAAGTCTTGATATCGTGGTAACAGACGAAGATCAGGCGGTACAAGTGCTATCTGGATTACCAAAAGCCTACACTCCTTTGGTACATACGTTAAAGTATGGGAAACGCGACGAACCACTAAGTCTAGAAGAAGTTGTTACCTCGGCAACAGCAAAAGAAACGGAACTTCGAGAAGCAGGGCTCTTAGGAAAGTCCAAAAGCGAAGCTGAAGGGCTGTATGTTGCAAAAGGAAAATCTGAGAAGAAGTATGAATCTAACTCTAAAGGAAAAGGCAAGAGTAAGGACAAAGCAAAGTCTAAACAGAAGGGCCAAGGCAAGGTCAGGGAATGTTGGACCTGCGGTAAAGAAGGTCATTACAAAATGGACTGTCCAGAGAAGAAGCCATATACATCAAATATCGCTCAGGACAAAGAGCACATGGTTCTAACAGCCAGTGTTCAGAATCCAGCAAACGAGTGGGTTATGGATTCAGGGTGTACTTTCCACATCACACCAGATAAAGGAGCTTTGTTTGACTTTCAGGAAGTCAATGGAGGCAAAGTATTGATGGGAAATAACACATTCAGTGAGGTCAAAGGTATCGGTAAGCTGAAGATTGTGAATCCAGATGGGTCAGCTGTGGTTTTGACTGAAGTCAGGTACATGCCAACAATGGGCAGAAACTTGATATCTTATGGGCAGTTAGAGAAAAATGGCTGTAAGTATCAGGGAGAAGACTTTATGGTAAATTTCTACAAAGATGGGAGGAAAGTCATCTCAGGAGAGTACAAAGATGGTTTGTACTATATGGTGGCATCTGTTGAAAGAGGAGTGGCAGCTGTAGCTAGGCCAAATGTTGACACAACAAAACGATGGCATTCAAGGTTGGGTCACATGAGTGTGAAGTGTATGAATGTCCTAGTCAAAGGTGGTTACCTAGACAACAAGGAGGTTCACACACTTGATTTCTGCGAAGAGTGTGTTTTGGGAAAATCTGAGAAACAAAGTTTCCAAAAGGGCAAGCACACGTCTAAGGAGATATTGGAATACATCCATTCGGACCTTTGGGGTTCACCAGGAATGGAAGAGAGTCTTTCAGGATGCAAATATTTCATTACTTTCATTGATGATTACTCAAGAAAAGTTTGGATCAGATTTCTGAGAACTAAAGATGAAGCCTTCCAGAGTTTTAAAGAGTGGAAACAGTTAGTGGAAACTCAGTCAGAGAAGAAAGTGAAGTGTCTAAGAATAGACAATGGGCTGGAATTTTGCAACAATCAATTTGACAATCTGTGTAAGACGTCAGGTATCAAAAGACAGAAGACGTGTTCCTACACTCCCCAGCAGAATGGGGTCTCTGAAAGAATGAATCTCACCATCATGAACAAAGTCAGATGCATGTTGGTAGAAACAGGATTTGGTAAGCAGTTTTGGGCTGAAGCTGCTTCTACAGCCGTGTACTTGATTAACAGATCTCCAACGTCAGCGTTAGAGTTCGGTATTCCGGAGGAGTTATGGTCGGGGGGTAAAATCAGTTTCAATCATCTGAGAAGGTTTGGTAGTGTGGCTTATGTTCATGTTAAACAAGACAAAGTAAGTCCTAGAGCAGTTAAAGGTTACTTCATGGGGTACCCTCAAGGAGTTAAGGGCTATAGGATTTGGATTCCAGAAGAGGGGAAATGCACAACGAGCAGGAATGTGGTATTCCACGAAGAACTAGTGTTCAAAGACAAGATTCTAGAAAAGGCTTCAAAGAACAAGAAGGAAAAAACAGTTACCTTCGAGTACGGTCAGACAAGGAGTAATATCAAGTCTGTGGAGCAGTTTCTGGGTCAGGAGAAATGGCGTCAGGGTCAGGTGGAGTTTCATCTGATTAAGACAGTTCAGAGTCTGAACAAGAGTTGGAAGAGGAGTCGTTTGTGCAACATGAACAAGAATCAAGTCAGGGCAATGCTGAATCAGAAACTCTCGATGAATATATCCAGGCAAGGGATAGAGAAACACGAATCCAAAAGAAGCCAGCCATATTCACAAGTGGAGACTATGTAGCTTATGCATTGTCATGTGCTCAGGACATTGAAATAGATGAGCCAAGGACAGTTGATGAAGCTATGAGAAGCAAGTACTGGAAGGAGTGGAAAAAGGCTATGAAAGAAGAAATGGATTCTCTGTACAAGAATGGTACTTGGAAAATCGTTTCTAAGCCTAACAAGAAGAAGATTGTAGGATGCAAATGGATATTCAAATATAAAGAAGGAATTCCAGGAGTAGAGTTACCTCGGTTCAAGGCTCGTTTGGTAGCTAAGGGATTCACTCAAATTGAAGGAGTAGACTACAATGAAATCTTTTCTCCAGTGGTCAAGCACGTCTCTATTAGGATACTGTTATCCATAGTAGTTAACTTTGATCTGGAATTGGAACAGCTAGACGTTAAAACTGCATTTCTTCATGGGACGTTAGATGAAGAAATCTATATGAATCAACCATAAGGATTCATAGAAAAAGGGAAGGAATCAGAGGTGTGTCTGCTAAAGAAATCGCTGTATGGTCTGAAGCAATCGCCTAGACAGTGGAATCATCGGTTTGATGAATTCATGAAGGCTCAAGGTTTCACACAGAGCCAACGTGATACATGTGTGTACTTCAAGGGAACAAATATTGAAGATAGAGTATACCTTTCGTTCTACGTTGATGATATGTTGGCTGCAGCTAAGGATCTTAAGAGAATTCAGAAACTAAAGGAAAATTTGATGAAAGAATTCGAAATGAAAGACCTTGGTCCTGCGACAAGAATTCTAGGAATGGACATCATCAGAGACAGAAAGAAAGGAGTTATAAAACTATCTCAGGAAAAATATTTGAGACAAGTTTTGAAGACATTCAACATGGAAGGAGCTAAACCAGTAGTAACACCTACGAGTTCTCAGTTTAAACTAAAGAGACTCACTGAAACAGAGGTGTTATCAGAAGCAGAATATATGGACAAGGTGCCATACGCTAGTGCTGTTGGTAGTCTGATGTACGCAATGATTGGGTCTCGACCAGATTTGGGTTTTGCTATTTGTCTTGTTAGCAGGTTCATGGCAGAACCAGGGAGAACGCATTGGGCAGCAGTCGTATGGATTTTGAAATATATTTCAGGGGCTTTGGACATTGGTTTAACATTCACCAAACAAGAGAAATTTGATATAGTTGGGTTTAGTGACTCAGACTATGCCACTGATCTAGATAGGCGAAGATCAGTATCTGCATATGTATTCAAGGTTGGAGGGAATACAGTGAGCTGGAGAGCACAACTTCAGCCAGTGGTCGCTTTATCAACGACAGAGGCTGAGTATATAGCTCTCACAGAAGCAGCAAAGGAAGGAATCTGGCTTACGGGTATTTGTGGTGAATTGGGGTTTAAGACAGAGTGTTTTGATCTGCATTGCGACTCACAAAGTGCAATATGTCTAGCAAAGAACGCAGTTCATCATGACAGGACTAAACACATCGATACTAAGTATCATTTCATCAGGGATCTAGTGAATGACGGATCTATCAACCTACAGAAGATTCACACAAGTCTAAACCCAGCAGATTTCCTAACTAAGAGCGTACCTGGCAAATGCTTTGAGCAGTGCCTTGTCACGCTCAAGGTCATCTCCTGATCCAAGGTCGAAGATGAGCGAGATGCTCCCGTCGATTGACCATCTCGCATCATAGACAGAAAAGAAGAGCGGTGTCAGTTCTTCAAGAAATGAAATCGACAGTCATTCTTCATGCATCCGGTAAAGTAAGGAAGAATGAGAAATTGAAATCAAAAGCAGAAGCGTGGGGTTTAAATTGATTACCTTATCAGTACGATTCAGATATGGGTTCAATTTTGCAAATTTTCTCTTGAGCTAAAAAGTGACGGAGGAGAAGATTAGCTTCGGTAAAACTAGAGATTTTGGAATCAAAGAAAGGAGAGATTCGAAGAGAATCAGGTTACCTTTTTTCTTGCGATTCAACGGTGGCCATCGGTGAAGTTGGCTGCGGTGGCGTTCGGCGGTGGAGTCGAAATTCGCCGGAAAGAGGGATCCAACAATCGGTGAGCTGATCTAGAGTTTGTCGGAAATAATGAATATGACCGACAAATGTGGAGTTTGTGAGTGTTAGTCGTGGGATCAACTCTTATTGGGCTAAATTCATATGGGCCACAAGGTTAGAGACGAGGCCCATCTCACTGGATATATAAAGAAGAAGAAGTTGTTCGACGTTGCAAGCCGCATAACAGAAAACAGAGGAGATAAAGAGAAGAGATTTACGGAGATTCTCTTCGGGGTCATCATCTCCGGTTACTTCTTTCTTTGCTAAGCTTTTCTCTTTAGGTTGCAGAATACATTGATAGCTCGTTGTAGCTTAATCAGCTCCGTCGTATTGTCTTCGTGAGTTTGCAAAGTACCTGTAAGAGAAAGAGTCACTATTCTTGTTAAATTCTTGATATAGTGAAAGCTTGAGGGTTTGGATCCCTCCCCATACGTACCGAAAGGAAACTGGATAAACAAATTGCTGTATCTTGATTGTGTTTTACTTAACTCATATATATCGGTAATTAAAATAAGTGAACAATCGGAGATAAAATCAGAATTCGTAATCAAGCGAATTAGGCTCCGTGACAAAAGGTTACAACAATTGCCTCCACTGGTGTTTGCCCGGGCCTATTGATACGTGGTGCGAGTTTCTAATGGCTATAATTAGAAGGTTGAGATGATTGTTATTTCATTTGTGGAAACATTCTTTTACATTTGCTTATGAATAAGTATATCATTGATGCCATTTTTTTTTTCCACTGCTTATATAATATCTGTTGTTACACAGAGATTATACAATACTCAACAGAACACGTATAACTTTCGTTTTACTTCATATGGTTGCTTCCGATCTTCTGCAAATTGTACCGTTTAGTAATATCTTGCAAATTATAAAGTTACTTACCATAACAAATTTGGATGATACAAAATAAACGGAAAAAACACAATTGATAGAAATAAAATACACTAAATTCATATAAAAAGTTGTTTTATTTATGTTGATTTTACATTTTGTATGTTGATTTAAAAATACTGTAATGATTAAATATATTTTAACAGAAAATTTAATGAGTTTTTTACTCATTTTGTTTGATCGAATTCCATATTTTCTGGACATTTTTGAATCTGCTGCTTTTTGGACGAACTTTTCTTGCTCATAGGGAGAATGTCATGCATCATGCATGGATCATATTCTACTATTGCAGTAACAATCTAGACTAGCAATTATCCTGAATATTTCACTATTATAGAGTTTTGTACTTTGTTTTGTTTGAACAGTTTATTAAATTCGTGTTCGATTGGAAAAAGAGTGATTGTGAAGAAATTAGATTCCAAGTCGGCTTTAATTTCAAATAATGCTGATAATGAAAGTTAGGATTTAAAGGTTAAATATACAACATGCGGAATAAAACGGTAAAATCGTGTTTTATTGCCAAAATTAGAGAAAATAAAACATATATTTTCGAAAAATATAAAATTCCGTTTATTCTTTTAAAAACAAAAACGACTTTTTTCACTAATAACTGAAATCGCGTTTTAATAATAAACTTGTATAATTATGTTTTATTATATCTTTTAAAAAAAAAATTACAAGTATACTTAATTTATATTTTTTTGAAGTGAAATAATTTTCTTAGGTATTGGATATATTTTGCATCCATTTTTTTGAAAATTTTGTAAAAGAATAATTTTATATCAAGACACAATTTAAAATGCAAAAAAATAATTTTAAAAAACCTACAATGTATCTAGATGAGAATCTTTGAAACTAAAAGAATTAATATTTAAATAGTGAAACAAGCACTAAAAGAAGAAGACTGTAACAGTTGTAGTCAACTCCAACTTGAAACGGAATACGATATTTGTATGCTTTTAACTCTCTTCTTCTTTTGCTGCGATTTCCTCGTTTTTCTTCTACAAATCTTATACCGATTTCGAGTTCTTTTTTTTTGATCATCTACAAAAACCCACAATTTTGTTTTTTAGTTTCGTTTTACTTTAATGGGTGATTTAAAAGTTTGATTCTTGGTGTCTGTTAATGCGATCTGATTCAAACCCATCCCTGCGTTTCGATCTTCAAACTCAGAATCCGGTAAGACCCTTCCTACTTCATGGAATCGATTTCTGGGTTTTGGGTTTAGTGATCTTTGTTAGCTAAAACTGGATTTCGTAATAGATGAAGATCGGCGATTTGCCATCGGAATCATCTGATGCTTGTTTGCTTCTGTCGCTTCCAGAAGATGTATTTGCTCTTATCTCTCGATTCCTTTCTCCGATTGACATTTTCAATCTAAGCCTATGCTGCAAAAGCCTCTGTAGCCTTGTGGATTCAGAGACGATCTGGATTGTACAGTGTGAAGTAGTAAAGGTCCTTCCTTTACTTGAAATAGTCCAATGGCGAATTGGGATCTCTTCTTACAAGGCGCTTTGTCGGTTTCTTGTAGAGGTAATGAAGCCTCTTGTTGGGGTTTGGGTTCACCAAAACCCTGAACTTGGGAATGTTGTTTATGTCATGCCTGGTTTCTTGTCCCTTGTTGGTTGCCGGATAATCCCACAAGAGGTTGGTCCTTTGGGGATTCAGGAAGGTCGGGTTATGTGGTCACCGGTGTTCGAGATAATCTGCGGTATCGATGGCTCCGCGGAGTTTTTCCTCCATGGGAGAGATGGAGAATGCAACTGTTTGTATCCTGGTTTTGTCATGGGGATTGAAAAGAGTTGCAATGTGCTTCTACTCGAGGTTGAGCCAAGGCGAGAGAAGAGGTTGTGCGGTGAGATTGAGAACGAGGTTCGGTTTTCGTTCGGTAAGCTAGCTTTTAGCGATAGGAGGAAGTTGCTTGAGATAGTGACTGGCCGTGTAGGTTTACCTGTACCTGAGCTATCAAGTGGGAAGTTGTTTCGTAGTTCGAAAGACGATGAAGAGATGTTGTTGGAACGCAGAACAATGCTGCTTAAAATGCACAAGTTTGGTGGGAACTGGAACCACATGAGCCTAGAGGATGAGTTGTGTTATGATCCAATTCAGGTAGACAGTAATGAGTTGTGGAAGAATCTCGGTTATGGCAACATGGACGGTGAGAATCAGATACATGACACACAAAGGAAAGGCTTTAGCAAGTATTTCAGAAGTGGCATCAAGCATATCCTAAGGAGGTCTAGCTCAACTAGTTCGAGTACTTTAAAGAACGGTTCTTCGAGCAGTGGGATTAGACGTTTGAATCTCCAAAGCTTTCTTAGCTCTGGTGATTTGGTAGGTCTTAGTGTCAAAGCTTCAAAGACTAAGCTGTCTTCTTACAGGGGTTGGCCAAACATGCACGAAACCCGTTTCGCGCTGTATAAGCTACCGGTTAAGAGCCCCGTCGATAAGCAGGAGTATGCCGGTTTGTGGGGAGGCACATTTGGCTGGCCGCCTGGGAAATGTACTGAAGAGAAACCAGGAAAGGCTCTGTTCTTAGTGATGCTCGCTTATGAAGAATCTCAAGATGATAGTGAAAGACTTCTTATAGGGACGAAAATACTTGAAGGCACTCACTATGTGATGCATCCTAATGGATCAGCAATGTTTGTTGTGAAGATTGATTCGCCAACTTTTGAGATCTTTCCTTTTGATGATACAAATGAAGAAGATTTTGAGCATTCTTACACAGGAGAAGGTATTGCAAAAGGTTATGGTTTCCGGTATCCTGGATACAAACCAGGTTCACTTTTCGTGACATCTAAAGGTCTTCTCATGTTTGTTTGGAAAGAAACTAGAGTTGTGCTGACATTGCAAAGACTTGACCTTGAAGAGCTATTGAAGAAAGGCGTTTGTGTATCGCCTTTGCCTCCATGTCTGAATTTTACTTATCTGACTAAATCTCACACCAATGTGTTTACACCGGGGAGAAGAACATCATAGATGATGACTTCTGCAACAGATTTCAGATTTGAAGCTCACAAGTCTTTTGTTGTTTCCTGTATAATCTCTTTATTGAATGGCAAAACCACAGCCTGATGATTTATAGATAGCTGAAGATCATTGAGATTTACACTCAATATATGCTTGTAAAGTGTGTGTATGTACTAAATGTAAAACATTGTATTGCTAAAGGAACGGAGCTAGTTTTGTTGACTTCTTTGATCAGTTTGGAATTATTATATGAGCCTCAAGCTAAAGTGACAATTACACAAAGTCAATGTTAATCAAGTGTAACATACCTATGTTTAAAAAATGAAAAGAAAAAATATGGGAGATTTATTTAAAACCCTACAAAGATTCTTTTGCCAAAATGAATAATCAATATACAAGGACAAAAGATTTCCACAAAACTGAACACCTTTGTATAACTTTCATGGCGTGAAAGACTTTTGGGGAAACATCTCTGTATTTTCCTTCACAATTACACGGGAATCACACTCTTATGTGGTCTCTCTTCTCTTTACATCGTTTTGCATTAAAAAGCAAAAGCTGTCTTCCGTTGACGAAGTGCTCGATTGTTTTCTTCCGAATTTAAAATATATTGTGATTTTGTTTTTGTAATTTTCTCTAAATCAACAGGGTCATCAAAAAGAAAACATAGGGTCATCCACGACTATAACTATCCATTTATTTTGCCCAGACAAGTGAATCACACTCTTATGTGGGGTTCTCCACGACTATAACTTTAATGGGGTCGTCGACGACTTTTGGGGAAACAATTACATAGAAATTGCATCTTTGAATTTTCTCTTCTCTTTGCTCGTTTTCCATCAATATAAGGACTTGTTACCTCCTCCATAGATAGCTTATCCATAAACCATTGCAATTTCCTTCTCAGTTTTATCTTTCAACCAATCTCTCATGGCTTTGGTTAGTTCTTCTTCTTCTACTTCATCTTCCTCACGCATAAGGAGATACCATGTCTTCCCAAGCTTCCATGGCGCAGATGTCCGTAGAGGGTTTCTCAGTCATTTACACAATTGCTTTGCAAGCAAAGGGATCATTACGTTCAATGATCAGAGGATCAAGAGAGGCCACACGATCGGACCTGAGCTCGTGAAAGCCATAAGAGAATCCAGAATCTCGATCGTTCTGCTCTCGAAGAACTACGCTTCTTCGAGCTGGTGCTTAGATGAATTGGTTGAGATCATGAAATGCAAAGACGCTTCAGGGCAGATCGTGATGACTGTTTTTTACGAAGTTGACCCTTCTGATGTTCGGAAACAGAGTGGAGATTTCGGAAACGCTTTCGAGAGAACTTGTGAAGGGAAAACAGAGGAAGACAAGCAGAGATGGAGCAAAGCTTTGGCATATGTAGCAACCATAGCAGGAGAACATTCTCGCAATTGGTAAGAATTTTGTAATCTTTCTCAAGAAAAAGGTTAAAACTTTTGTAGATTTAGACCTCTCTCTCTCAACACGATTTTGTTTGCTTTTTTTTGTTAGCTCTAACGAAGCAGAGATGATCCAAAAGATTGCCACAAATGTTTCCAAGAATCTGAATGCTACTCCGTCGAGGGATTTTGACGGGATGGTTGGAATGGAAGCTCACTTGAGAGAACTGAGCACTTTGCGATGCCTCGATTCTAATGATGTGAAGATGATTGGAATATGGGGTCCTGCGGGAATCGGTAAGACCACCATTGCTAGAGCTTTATACGATCTACTCTCTAGCGATTATCCAATTAGATGTTTTATGGAGAACCTTAGAGGAAGTTATAGGAGCATAGTGGGTGTTGTTGACTATGAGTCCAAGTTGCGGTTGCAAAACGAACTTCTGTCTAAGCTTTTGAACCAAAGTGATATGAGGGTACGTCATTTAGGAGGGATAAAAGAATGGCTGAAAGATCAAAGGGTGCTTATCATCTTTGATGATGTAGATGATCTAGGCCAATTAGAGGTTTTGGCTAGAGAACGTTCTTGGTTTGGTTCCGGAAGTCAGATCATCGTTACCACAGAAGATAAAAAGATTCTGAAAGCACACAAGATCGAGATGATCTACGATGTGGGGTTTCCATCCCGAAGAGAAGCTCTTGAGATCTTATGTCTATCTGCTTTCAAACAAAGTAATGTACCAGATGGTTTTGAAGAGGTTGCAAGTAAAGTAGCAAGGCTTTGCGGTAATCTTCCACTAGCCCTTTCTGTTGTGGGTTCATCTTTGCGTGAGGAGAGCAAGAACGAGTGGGAAGCTCAATTATCTAGGATCGAAACTAGTCTTGATGGAAAAATCGAGAACGTATTAAGAGTGGGATATGACAGATTGTCGGGAAACGAGCAAGCTCTGTTTCTCCACTTCGCATGCTTTTTCAACGCTAGTTTTTTTCGTTACTTTTTGTGGGATAAACATTACGATGTGACGATCATGCTCGCTGACAAGAAGTTGGATGTTGAAAACGGGCTGAAGACCTTAGCCGTAAAATCTCTTGTGAAAATCGAAGAACATCGGTACAATTTTGGAATAAGGGATTTCCCTTATCGGAAGATAGTGATGCACTCTTTACTGGAACAATTGGGTAGAGAGATAGTTCAAAAAGAGTCAAAAGAGCCTGGGAAACGTCTGTTTTTAGAAGATCCTGAAGAGATTCGTGATATACTAGCAAATGAAACAGTAAGTTCTTACATACATATATAAGAACTTGCTCAACAAATATTTTGTTTTTTATAACAATTTCATCGGTCTCTTTTTGAAATATTTTAGGGCACTAGATCTTTCATAGGTATATCATTTGATATCTCCAAGATGGGCGAGTTTACTATAACTCGGAGAGCCTTCAAAGGAATGGTTAATCTTCGATTCTTAAGAATCTATGCGACTCATCGGTATGGTGCTAAAATGTCAATATCAGAGGACATGGAATATCTACCTCGTCTGAAGTTACTAGATTGGGATTTATACCCGGGAAAATGTCTTCCTCTAGATTTTCGACCAGAATGTCTCATCGAACTTTCTATGCGATACAGCAAACTCGAAAAGCTTTGGGGAGGAACCCAGGTTGGTATTTATTTATCTATTAAAATCTGGAAAAACTCCATATGATTTTTTTTTTCTCATTAGTTGTGTTTGACACATGCAGCCGCTTACAAATCTCAATACGATAAATCTGATCAATTCCTGTATGTTGAAAGAAATCCCAGATCTTTCGGAGGCTACTAACCTCACGACATTGGAACTGAGCTATTGCGAAAGTTTGGTGGAGCTTCCCTCTTCTATTAGGAATCTACACAAACTGAAAAGGTTGAGGATGAGGAGCTGCGAAAAGCTACGAGTTATTCCCACCAACATCAACTTAGCATCTCTTGAGGATGTCAGCATGAGTCATTGCTCGCAACTGAGAACTTTTCCAGATCTTTCTAGCAACATCATTGCACTTGAAGTAAGTGGCACACAGATAGAAGATGTTCCTGCATCAGTTGCTGGAAGCTGGCTTTGTCTTGATAGGCTTGAGATAGGCAGCAAAAGCCTCAAGAGATTAACACATGTCCCGCTAAGTGTAAGGGTTTTAGACCTACGCAACAGTGATATAAAGAAGATTCCAGATTGCGTCATTGGTCTCACTGGTCTAGGTTCTCTTAACGTCCGAAACTGCAGAAAGCTGGTGTCACTGCAGAGTCTTCCGCCTTCGATTTTGAGACTAGATGCAAGTGATTGTGGATCGCTCAAAAGCGTATGTTTCTCATTTTATGAACCAAAGGCATATACTACAATCAACGACTGCAAGTGTGTTAAATCGGAGAAAGATGCGATAAGAGCATCTTCCCCTTTCTACAATCCTGACAGAAAAATCTTTTTCGACAATTGTCTGAAACTAGACGACGAAGCAAGAAGAGTAATCATACAACGATGGGGTTACATGTGTGTATGCTTACCAGGTAAAGAAGTCCCTGCATATTTCACTCACAGAGCCAAAGGAAGCTCCATTACCATCTCTGAGGGGACTTTCTCTGCGTCCTCAAGATTTAAGGCTTGCCTCCTGCTTTCCCCCGGAGATGACTCGTACATGGCTGAAATTGTTTGTCGTCTAAGAAACAATGGGGTTCTCATCAATGAACTTATTTACAAGCCGCCATGGGCTCTGAATTCGTCTTCTCAACTCCTAACTGAACACATGTTAGTATTTTCTGGGGCCCCATATAAAGAACACATATGCGTTGAAGTGGCCGCGACTACGAGCGAGATTCAATTTGAATTCAGCTGGAGCATAGACTATCCACAGATTGTCATGGATGAAAAGATTATTGAGTGTGGTGTAGAGATGTTGGTGGAGGAAGGTGAGAGTAGCAGCATCAAATGGAAAGAGCAGAGTCATGGAGCCGTTGAGATCTTTAAAGATGAATGTGTCGCTAAAAGCAGTAAGCATACATGTCGGTGGAATTGGCTTAGGAAGATTGGTCTGAGTAAGAAGAAGAATGAGCCAAATTCTCGTGTAATCTCATGAGACACCAATTGTGTCAAATCCTCGTCGAGATTTTGTTGTGTCTCACAATTTTGTCACTTATGACTGAATGCTTTCATAATTTTCCTCATAAAGATTTGTAATATTATTGTTAAGTAAGAGATATATTTGGGAGAACTTGTTATTGATATACATTATATGTCACACTTATAATAATATCTTTGATATAATCACAAGTTTTAGGATTTGATCCATCCGATAGACGAAACCGGGGCTCCGATCACCGGCGTTGCTTTGTCATCTGTCTACAAGATCTTGACCCTTAACATTTTTACCCTCGAGACCGTAAATGTGGGAGAGGCGATGCATATCATAGTTGATGCTGTAAAGAGCTGCCGCTTCGAGGTAACTGATCCGACCTCTGAGGAAGTTCTTTTGATGAAGATACTTCATGTTCTTCTTGCTTGCATAAAGAGTAAGGCGGCTAATGGACTGAGCAATCAAGACATTTGCACCATCGTCAACACTTGTTTGCGGGTTGTTCATCAATCAAGCTCCAAAAGTGAATTGTTGCAGCGTATAGCACGCCACACGATGCATGAGTTGGTTAGATGTACACAAAAGCGATCTGATTCAAACTAAGCCTGCTTTTCGTTCTTCAAGCCTGATTCAAATCCGGTAAGACCGTTGTTGTTGGTTGCCGGATAATCCCACAAGAGTTTGGTCCTTTTAGGGATTCAAGAAGGTCGTGTTATGTGGTCACCGGTGTTTGAGATAATCTGCGGCTTCGATGGCTCAACAGCATTTTTCCTCCATGGGAGAGACGGAGATTGCAGTTGTTTGTATCCTGGTTTCTTCTTGGGCATTGAGAAGAGTTGCATTGTGCTTCTACTCGAGGTTGAGCCAAAACGAGAGAAGAGTACTCTTCGTGAGGTGAGATTGAGAACGAGGTTCGGTTTTCGTTTTGTAAGCTAGCTTTTAGCGATAGGAGGAAGTTGCTTGAGCTAGTGACGGGCCGTGTATGTTGTTTACCTGAACCTGGGCTATCAGGTGGGAAGTTGTTTCCTAGTTCGAAAGACGATGAAGCGATGTTGTTGGAACGCAGAACAATGCTGCTTAAAATGCACAAGTTTGGTGGGAACTGGAACCACATGAGCCTAGAGGATGAGTTGTGTTATGATCCAATTCAGGTAGACAATAATGAGTTGTGGAAGAATCTCGGTTATGTCAACATGGACGATGAGAGTGAGATACATGGCACACAAAGGAAGGTCTTTAGCAAGTATTTCAGAAGTGGCATCAAGCATATCCTAAGAAGGTCTAGCTCAACAAGTTCGAGTACTTCAAAGAACGGTTCTTCGAGGAGTGGGATTAAACGTTTGATTCTCCAAAGCTTTCTTAGCTCTGGTGATTTGGTTGGTCTTAGTGTCAAAGCTTTCTTAGCTCTGGTGATTTGGTTGGTCTTAGTGTCAAAGCTTCAAAGACTAAGCTTTCTTCTTACAGGGGCTGGCCAAACATGCACGAAACCCGTTTCGCGCTTTATAAGCTACCGGATAAGCAGGAGTATGCCGGTTTGTGGGGAGGAACATTTGGTTGGCCTCCTGGGAAATGTACTGAAGAAAAACCAGGAAAGGCTCTGTTCTTAGTGATGCTCGCTTATGAAAAAATCTCAAGATGATAGTGAAAGACTTCTTATAGGGACGAAAATACTTGAAGGCACTCACTATGTGATGCATCCTAAGAGCATCTCCAACCCAATACCAAATTTGGTGTCAAATTGCATTTTGCAATAAAATATACTTCAACCCAATCTCATTTTCAATTGCAAAATGGTGGGAAATCGGCTTTTTCATACATCAACATTTGCGTTAAGTTCAGTTTATACATGAACTCTGAAGTTGGTTCAACTCATACATAAATTCTATTTTTTTTTTATCATTTTATACACAAACTTCAAAGATTCCGTCAATCCATACATTTATCGTTGACCGATGATGACGTGGATGACACATCATCATTTATGTCGCCATGTCATATTTTTTTAAAAATATTTTGTTTCTTATATTTTAATTATTTGACATAATAATTATTCAATAACTATAAAAATTTAAAAATAAAATTTCGATATTACAAAAATATTCAAAAATCAGAAAATATTATGTATACTTTATTTAAAAATATTTAACAAGATAAATCTTGTTTTTTTGTAGGTTTGATTTTTTTCGTAGATTTGGTTTAAAACGGTTTTTTTTTAATTCTGTTAAACCTACGAAAAAAAAAATTATGTTCAATGTTAAAAAACAAAACCTACGAAAAAACAAGATTAATATCGTTAAAATTCAATGCTACCAAACCTTTAACGTGCCATCAATGTTCATAATTATGTTCTCAAGAAGTTCTCTATATATATGAGAGACTCAGCACAATATTTGAGAGCTCAACAAAATGCTTAATTTAACGTAATTGAGTGTGTATGTCATTTTTCTAATCATGTGCGTGCGCGACAAAATTAAAATTAAAACTAGATTTGGTTCGAACTAATATTCACTTTCAATCAAACCAATATTCAAATTAAACACTCTTAATTGAAAGATTGGTTTTAAAATTAAAATTAGATTTTGTCGCGCACGCACATGATTAATTTTTTGAAGATTCAATTGTCTAATCTACAAAATGTGATATGGTATGACTGTATCATAATAAGTGGTCGATTAAAAAATGACTTATATACTAATTTACATTAAATTAAACTGCGCAAAGATTTTTATTTTAAAACGGTTGAATTATTTATGATATGAGAGTATAATTATACTTTAAATAAAGTATACTTAATATTTTACGATTTTGGAATATTTTTGTAATATCAAAATTTTATTTTTAAAATTTTATAATTATTGAATAATTATTATGTCAAATAAATAAAATATAAGAAAAAACACTTTAAAAAAAAAATATGGCATGTCTATAGAAATGATGATGTGTCATCCACGTCATCATCGGTCAACGATAAATGTATGAATTGACGTAATCTTGGAAGTTTGTGTATAAAATGATAAAAAAATAGAATTGATGTATGAGTTGAACCAACTTCAGAGTTCGTGTATAAACTGAACTTAACGCAAATGTTAATGCATGAAAAAGCCGATTTCCCGCAAAATCGTATAATGCCATTTTTGGTTTCAAATATGGAACCATCTCATTTTCAATTACATTTTTCAATTGAAATTTTTTATTTATAAAATAGTCTTTCAAATTTTACATACTTTCACTTTTAGAGTTATAAATAATTATTTTGATGATGATTTCTTTTTTTTTGATGATTATAAATATTAAAACACACTAATATATAAAATTAAAATGCAAATAACATTATTTAATAGAAAATATAAAAACATAATACTAAATTTAAAATAATTGAAATGTACTGAAATTAAAAATAACAGAAAATCAATTAAGTACAACAATAATTGGTTACTTAATAAGTTAATACTCCGGTAAATCGCTTCCAGATCCACTTAAATCACCAAATAATTGTCCAAATGAAGCAGATTGAGGCGGATCTTGTTGATATTATTGTTGTTGAGCCCTTTTTCGTAAAATCCGTGTTTGTTTAGTTCTGAAAATATACACGAAGATTCGGATCTTCTATCGAGTTCAAGTCTTGAAATAAAAATTTGTTTTCTTTCTTAAATCCTTCAAAGCATAGTTCTTACTTTGAATCTCCAAATGGTGTTGTCTTTGTGCACTTGTCTTCTTTAATTGCTCTAAAAATAGTTTATTTCCTTCTTCTAAAGTGTAATGTGTTTATTTAAAAATTATAATAATAATGAAATTTCAAGAATATCATATGGAAATTTTGAGAGAAATTAAATAAATGGGTCAATTTGTAAATTTTAAAGAAAATATGTATAATTAGCATATAATAATAAAATAGAAAAGAAGAATATACTAAAAATATTTTTTTTTGACATGGAAAATGCAATTATGGGTTGGAGAGAAATCCAATTGTATTTTGCAATGAAAAATGCAACTATGGATTGGAGATGCCCTAAAAGCAACTACAATGGAGATCCCAAAGGGTCTTAAGTAAAAAAAATATATAAAAAAATATATAATGACATTGCAATGAACAGTCCAAGAACATGGTCTTATTTAAGATCCGATTTTAGGGTGTCTTATGACACGTGTTAGGACGTGATTTGTCAATTTCCTTTTTTTTAAAAAAAATTCATTTTTTTATTATTGTAAAATTTTAAGACATTCAAGTTGAGTATCTCCATTGGGATGGTCTAATGGATCATCAATTTTTTTGTTGTGAAGATTGATTCGCCTTCTTTTGAGATCTTTCCTTTTGGTGATACAAATGGAGAAGATTTTGAGCATTCTTACACCGGAGAAGGTATTGCAAAAGGTTATGGTTTCCGGTATCCTGGATACAAACCGGGTTCTCTTTTCGTGACATCTAAAGTTATGGTTTCGTGACATCTAAAGATCAGATTTTCTGGTATCCAAAGGTCTTCTCATGTTTGTTTGGAAAGAAACTAGAGTTGTGCTGACATTGCAAAGACTTGACCTTGAAGAGCTTTTGAAGAAAGGCGCTTGTGTATCGCCTTTGCCTCAATGTCTGAATTTTACTTATCTGACTAAATCTCACACCAATATGTTTACACCGGGGAGAAGAACATCATAGATGACTTCTGCAACATATTTCAGAATTTGAAGCTCACAAGTCTTTTGTTGTTTCCTGTATAATCTTTTTATTGAATGGCAAAACCACAGCCTGATGATTTATAGATATATGCTTGTAAACGTGTGTATTCTAAATACAAAACATTGTATTGCTAAAGGAACGGAGCTAGATTTGTTGACTTCTTTGATCAGTTTGGAAATTATTATATGAGCCTTAAGCTAAAGTGACAATTACACAAAGTCAATGTTAATCAAGTGTAACATATGTTTAAAAAATGAAAAGAAAAAGTATGGGAGATTGTTTAAAACCCTAAAAAGATTCTTTTGCCAAAATGAATAATCAATATACAAGGACAAAAGATTTCCACAAAATTGAACATCTTTGTATAACTTTCATGGCGTGAAAGACTTTTGGGGAAACATCTTTGTATTTTCCTTCACAATTACACGGGAATCACACTCTCATGTGGTCTCTCTCCTCTTTACTCGTTTTGCATTAAAAAACAAAAACTGTCTTCCGTCGACGAAGTGCTCGATTGTTTTCTTCCGAATTTAAAATAGGGAAAATCGCATAAAAAACCCTCAGAATGACAGCCACTTACACTTTAAACCTCGAGAGTATTTTACTAGCACAATAAACTTTCAAATTAAATATATTAACACGTAAAACCTTTAAAGTGGTTTTTTAAATATGCACCGTCATCATACTTAACGGAAATGCATTTCCGTTAAAAAGTGATGACATGGCATTAAATTAATTTATTTTAATTAAAAATATTAAAAATAATGTTAACTATTATGACGTGGCATTAAATTAATTTATTTTAATTAAAAAATATAAAAAATAACGTTAACTATTATTTTATTGTTTATTATTATTAAAAATAAAAAAATCTAAAAACTAAAAAACAATAAAGGTTGACAAATTTTTTTTTTTAAACTAAAATATTTTATTACTTCTCCTCGATTAATATATTTGATAAAAATGTTTATTTTCGGTTAATACCCATAATATGACTTCAAATTTATATTTAACTAAACAAATCACCATTAATTATTATTTTATTACTTACCACAACTAAAAACATTAAAAAGAATATTTTTTCTATTTTTTTGTACTTTTAAATATTTTAGATGTTTGTAGTTGTGATAAATAATAAATAATAATTAATATTAATTTTTTTACTTAAACATAAATTTAAAATCATAATATTGTTATTAACAGAAAATAAACATTTTGTTAAATATATTAATTGAGTAAAAATTAAAAAACTATTTTAGGTTTTTTTTTCATTTTAGATATTTTTTTTATTTTTGATAATAAATAATAAAATAATAGTTAATATTATTTTTAAACTTCTTTAATTAAAATAAATAAATTTAATGCCTTGTCATCACTCTTTAACGGAAAATGAACATTGACGGTAAACTTTTCGGACGGCACGTACCAAAAATCCAATTTAAAAGTTTTATGTGTTAATATATTTAACTTGAACGTTTATTGTGCTAATAAAATACTTTCGAGATTAAAAGTGTAAGTGGCTATCACTCTTAAGATTTTTTATGGTTTTTTTATGGGAAAACAGAGGAAATCAAGCAGAGATGGAGCAAAGCTTTGGCATCTGTAGCAAACATAGCAGGAGAACATTCTCTCAATTGGTATGAATTTTGTACTCTTTCTCAAGAAAAAGGTTAAAACTTTTGTAGATTTAGACCTATCCAACACGATTTTGTTTGCTTTTTATTGTTCGATTTTGTAGATTTAGACCTATCCAAAAGATTGCTAGAGATGTTTCAAACAAACTGAAGGCTACTCCGTCGAGGGACTTTGACGGGATGGTTGGAATTGAAGCTCACTTGAGAAAACTGAGCACTATGCTATGCCTCGATTCTAATGATGTGAAGATGATTGGAATATGGGGTCCTGCGGGAATCGGTAAGACCACCATTGCTAGAGCTTTATACAATCTACTTTCTAGCAATTTTTGCCTTAGTTGTTTTATGGGGAACCTTAGAGGAAGTTATAGGAGCATAGTGGGTGTTGATGACTATGAGTCCAAGTTGCAGTTGCAAAACCAACTTCTGTCTAAGATTTTTAACCAAAGTGATATGAGGGTACGTCATTTAGAAGGGATAAAAGAATGGCTGAAAGATCAAAGGGTGCTTATCATCTTTGATGATGTAGATGATCTAGGCCAATTAGAGGTTTTGGCTAGAGAACGTTCTTGGTTTGGTTCCGGAAGTCAGATCATCGTTACCACAGAAGATAAAAAGATTCTGAAAGCACACAAGATCGAGATGATCTACGATGTGGGGTTTCCATCCCGAAGAGAAGCTCTTGAGATCTTATGTCTATCTGCTTTCAAACAAAGTAATGTACCAGATGGTTTTGAAGAGGTTGCAAGTAAAGTAGCAAGGCTTTGCGGTAATCTTCCACTAGCCCTTTCTGTTGTGGGTTCATCTTTGCGTGAGGAGAGCAAGAACGAGTGGGAAGCTCAATTATCTAGGATCGAAACTAGTCTTGATGGAAAAATCGAGAACGTATTAAGAGTGGGATATGACAGATTGTCGGGAAACGAGCAAGCTCTGTTTCTCCACTTCGCATGCTTTTTCAACGCTAGTTTTTTTCGTTACTTTTTGTGGGATAAACATTACGATGTGACGATCATGCTCGCTGACAAGAAGTTGGATGTTGAAAACGGGCTGAAGACCTTAGCCATAAAATCTCTTGTGAAAATCGAAGAACATCGGTACAATTTTGGAATAAGGGATTTCCCTTATCGGAAGATAGTGATGCACTCTTTACTGGAACAATTGGGTAGAGAGATAGTTCAAAAAGAGTCAAAAGAGCCTGGGAAACGTCTGTTTTTAGAAGATCCTGAAGAGATTCGTGATATACTAGCAAATGAAACAGTAAGTTCTTACATACATATATAAGAACTTGCTCAACAAATATTTTGTTTTTTATAACAATTTCATCGGTCTCTTTTTGAAATATTTTAGGGCACTAGATCTTTCATAGGTATATCATTTGATATCTCCAAGATGGGCGAGTTTACTATAACTCGGAGAGCCTTCAAAGGAATGGTTAATCTTCGATTCTTAAGAATCTATGGGCATGGACCTAGAATTTCTATAAGTGGGAGAGCCTTTAAAGAAATGGTTAATCTTCGATTCTTAAGAATCTATGGGCATGGACCTAGAATGTCTATATTAGGGGACATGGAATATCTGAAGTTACTAGATTGAAATTACTATCCGGGAAAACTTCTTCCTCCAACATTTCAACCAGAATGTCTCATCGAACTTTCAATGCAAAAAATCAATCTCGAAAAGCTCTGGGGAGGAACCAAGGTTGGTATTTATTTATCTATTAAAATAGGGAAAACCCCCATATGATTTTTTTTTTCTTTCTCATTTGTTGTGTTTGACACATGCAACCCCTTACAAATCTCAAGACGATAAATCTGAGCGCTTCCTATATGTTGAAAGAAATCCCAGATCTTTCGAAGGCTACTAATCTCGAGACATTGACACTGGTCGATTGCACAAGTTTTGTGGAGCTTCCCTCTTCTATTAGGAATCTACACAAACTGAAATGGTTGAACATGTGGCGCTGCGAAAAGCTACGAGTTATTCCCACCAACATCAACTTAGCATCTTGATAACAGGATTTTGCTAACAATTACTCAATCCTACTACACATGTCATTGTAGTATTTGAGGATCAATCCATATGGGTTTGTTATAACAAAAGGAATTCATAAAACTTCTTAATCTAAGCAAGTCTAGTGAAGGTTTTGATATGTGACTAGTAGCATTAAACAAGGTGAAAGATAAGCTATCTTCAAGATAAGTTAAAACAAACAAAAACAAGTGAAAGCAAAAACAGAGTTTTTAAAAGCTTTTTGTAAATTATGGAAAGATGAATCCAAGGGTATGGTATTGATTTTCAAGTGCTTAAAAGTGTAATCAATGATGTCAATCTACTCATATAAATGCTAATCCCCAAGCTTAGAACTTCAAGAATAGATTAAACCATTTTCATGGACTTAATCCTTTTATCACATTTCTAATCAAGAACAAACTTTCATTTGTGATTAAAGATGCAACAAGCATAAAGATTCAGTTCTAATCTGCTAATAAACACCTTAGACAATCACTTTCATGAGCTAAGTATGTAAATCTCTTGCTTAAATAAACCAGAAATTTTACTAATCTTTTGGATGAGAAAATTTCCTAAAAATCTAATTCAACATGATCAAGGTTGAAATTTAGCATTAAGAACATCAAACAAGAGGGGATATGGAAGAATTAACTTATAGACATCAAGATTAACACTCTAAACACCCTAGATCTAACCAACCTTGGATTCTAGAGAACTACTCACAACTCATGATCAAACCAATAAAAACTTGTAAAAACTTGATAATAAGCATTAGAAAGAGTAA
>JAHZTW010000001.1:33233508-33267062 GCA_020283515.1 Alliaria petiolata
TTGAAGAAAGGCGTTTGTGTATCGCCTTTGCCTCCATGTCTGAATTTTACTTATCTGACTAAATCTCACACCAATGTGTTTACACCGGGGAGAAGAACATCATAGATGATGACTTCTGCAACAGATTTCAGAATTTGAAGCTCACAAGTCTTTTGCTGTTTCCTGTATAATCTATTTATTGAATGGCAAAACCACAGCCTGATGATTTATAGATAGCTGAAGATCATTGAGATTTACACTCACTATAATGCTTGTAAACGTGTGTATTCTAAATACAAAACATTGTATTGCTAAAGGAACGGAGCTAGATTTGTTGGCTTCTTTGATCAGTTTGGAATTAATATATGAGCCTTAAGCTAAAGTGACAATTACACAAATTCAATGTTAATCAAGTGTAACATATGTTTAAAAAAATGAAAGAAAAAAAAAGTATGGGAGATTTGTTTAAAACCCTACAAAGATTCTTTTGCCAAAATGAATAATCAATATGCAAGAACAAAAGATTTCCACAAAAATTGAACAGCTCATTTCAGTGTTTCTTCTTCACAAAACATCTTTGAAGGGTTTTAAACAAATCACACTCTTATGTGGTCCTCCACGACTATAACTTTCTTGGCGTGAAAGACTTTTGGGGAAACATCTTTGTATTTTCCTCGACAGTTACATAGAAGTTGCATCTTTGAAAACTCTCTTCTCTTTACTCGTTTTGCATTAAAAAGCAAAAACTATCTTCCGTTGACGAAGTGCTCGATTGTTTTCTTCCGAATTTAAAATATATTGTGAATTTTTTGTTGTTGTTTTCTCTAAATGCTGGGGCATGACATGTCATCAAAAAGAAAACATAGGGTCATCCACGACTATAACTTTAATGGGGTCGTCGACGACTTTTGGGGAAACAATTACATAGAAATTGCATCTTTGAATTTTCTCTTCTCTTTACTCGTTTTCCATCAATCAATATAAGGACTTGTTACCTCCATAGATAGCTTATCCATAAACCATTGCTATACTTTCTCTGATTTATCTTTCAACCAATCTCTCATGGCTTTGGTTAGTTCTTGTTCTTCTCCTTCTTCTTCTTCTTCCTCCTCAAGCATATGGAGATACCATGTCTTCCCGAGCTTCCATGGCGCAGATGTCCGTAGAGGGATTCTCAGTCATTTACACAATTACTTTGCAAGCAAAGGGATCATTACGTTCAAAGACCAGGAGATCGAGAGAGGCCACGCGATCGGACCCGAGCTCGTGAAAGCCATTAGAGAATCCAGAATCTCCATCGTTGTGCTCTCGAAGAACTACGCTTCTTCGAGCTGGTGCTTAGATGAATTGGTTGAGATCATGAAATGCAAAGACGATTCGGGGCAGATCGTGATGACTGTTTTTTACGAAGTTGATCCTTCTGATGTTCGGAAACAGATTGGAGATTTCGGAAAGGCTTTCGACAAAACTTGTGAAGGGAAAACAGAGGAAATCAAGCAGATATGGAGCAAAGCTTTGGCATCTGTAGCAACCATAGCAGGAGAACATTCTCTCAATTGGTATGAATTTTGTAATCTTTCTCAAGAAAAAGGTTAAAACTTTTGTAGATTTAGACCTCTCTCTCTCAACACGATTTTGTTTGCTTTTTTTTGTTAGCTCTAACGAAGCAGAGATGATCCAAAAGATTGCCACAAATGTTTCCAAGAATCTGAATGCTACTCCGTCGAGGGATTTTGACGGGATGGTTGGAATGGAAGCTCACTTGAGAGAACTGAGCACTTTGCGATGCCTCGATTCTAATGATGTGAAGATGATTGGAATATGGGGTCCTGCGGGAATCGGTAAGACCACCATTGCTAGAGCTTTATACGATCTACTCTCTAGCGATTATCCAATTAGATGTTTTATGGAGAACCTTAGAGGAAGTTATAGGAGCATAGTGGGTGTTGTTGACTATGAGTCCAAGTTGCGGTTGCAAAACGAACTTCTGTCTAAGCTTTTGAACCAAAGTGATATGAGGGTACGTCATTTAGGAGGGATAAAAGAATGGCTGAAAGATCAAAGGGTGCTTATCATCTTTGATGATGTAGATGATCTAGGCCAATTAGAGGTTTTGGCTAGAGAACGTTCTTGGTTTGGTTCCGGAAGTCAGATCATCGTTACCACAGAAGATAAAAAGATTCTGAAAGCACACAAGATCGAGATGATCTACGATGTGGGGTTTCCATCCCGAAGAGAAGCTCTTGAGATCTTATGTCTATCTGCTTTCAAACAAAGTAATGTACCAGATGGTTTTGAAGAGGTTGCAAGTAAAGTAGCAAGGCTTTGCGGTAATCTTCCACTAGCCCTTTCTGTTGTGGGTTCATCTTTGCGTGAGGAGAGCAAGAACGAGTGGGAAGCTCAATTATCTAGGATCGAAACTAGTCTTGATGGAAAAATCGAGAACGTATTAAGAGTGGGATATGACAGATTGTCGGGAAACGAGCAAGCTCTGTTTCTCCACTTCGCATGCTTTTTCAACGCTAGTTTTTTTCGTTACTTTTTGTGGGATAAACATTACGATGTGACGATCATGCTCGCTGACAAGAAGTTGGATGTTGAAAACGGGCTGAAGACCTTAGCCGTAAAATCTCTTGTGAAAATCGAAGAACATCGGTACAATTTTGGAATAAGGGATTTCCCTTATCGGAAGATAGTGATGCACTCTTTACTGGAACAATTGGGTAGAGAGATAGTTCAAAAAGAGTCAAAAGAGCCTGGGAAACGTCTGTTTTTAGAAGATCCTGAAGAGATTCGTGATATACTAGCAAATGAAACAGTAAGTTCTTACATACATATATAAGAACTTGCTCAACAAATATTTTGTTTTTTATAACAATTTCATCGGTCTCTTTTTGAAATATTTTAGGGCACTAGATCTTTCATAGGTATATCATTTGATATCTCCAAGATGGGCGAGTTTACTATAACTCGGAGAGCCTTCAAAGGAATGGTTAATCTTCGATTCTTAAGAATCTATGGGCATGGACCTAGAATTTCTATAAGTGGGAGAGCCTTTAAAGAAATGGTTAATCTTCGATTCTTAAGAATCTATGGGCATGGACCTAGAATGTCTATATTAGGGGACATGGAATATCTGAAGTTACTAGATTGAAATTACTATCCGGGAAAACTTCTTCCTCCAACATTTCAACCAGAATGTCTCATCGAACTTTCAATGCAAAAAATCAATCTCGAAAAGCTCTGGGGAGGAACCAAGGTTGGTATTTATTTATCTATTAAAATAGGGAAAACCCCCATATGATTTTTTTTTTCTTTCTCATTTGTTGTGTTTGACACATGCAACCCCTTACAAATCTCAAGACGATAAATCTGAGCGCTTCCTATATGTTGAAAGAAATCCCAGATCTTTCGAAGGCTACTAATCTCGAGACATTGACACTGGTCGATTGCACAAGTTTTGTGGAGCTTCCCTCTTCTATTAGGAATCTACACAAACTGAAATGGTTGAACATGTGGCGCTGCGAAAAGCTACGAGTTATTCCCACCAACATCAACTTAGCATCTTGATAACAGGATTTTGCTAACAATTACTCAATCCTACTACACATGTCATTGTAGTATTTGAGGATCAATCCATATGGGTTTGTTATAACAAAAGGAATTCATAAAACTTCTTAATCTAAGCAAGTCTAGTGAAGGTTTTGATATGTGACTAGTAGCATTAAACAAGGTGAAAGATAAGCTATCTTCAAGATAAGTTAAAACAAACAAAAACAAGTGAAAGCAAAAACAGAGTTTTTAAAAGCTTTTTGTAAATTATGGAAAGATGAATCCAAGGGTATGGTATTGATTTTCAAGTGCTTAAAAGTGTAATCAATGATGTCAATCTACTCATATAAATGCTAATCCCCAAGCTTAGAACTTCAAGAATAGATTAAACCATTTTCATGGACTTAATCCTTTTATCACATTTATAATCAAGAACAAACTTTCATTTGTGATTAAAGATGCAACAAACATAAAGATTCAGTTCTAATCTGCTAATAAACACCTTAGACAATCACTTTCATGAGCTAAGTATGTAAATCTCTTGCTTAAATAAACCAGAAATTTTACTAATCTTTTGGATGAGAAAATTTCCTAAAAATCTAATTCAACATGATCAAGGTTGAAATTTAGCATTAAGAACATCAAACAAGAGGGGATATGGAAGAATTAACTTATAGACATCAAGATTAACACTCTAAACACCCTAGATCTAACCAACCTTGGATTCTAGAGAACTACTCACAACTCATGATCAAACCAATAAAAACTTGTAAAAACTTGATAATAAGCATTAGAAAGAGTAAAGGAAAGAGATTAGAGAAGAAGAACTCTTGAATTGAAGTTTTTGATCCAAANTCCGGCGATTCTTTTGTCAGATTCCAAGCTGAGGTATGCTTCGATCTGGTTAGGAACCGATGGAGGCACCCATTGTTTGGAGTTGAAGAGAAGACCCAACTCAGCAGGAACTGAATCGAAACCACAAGCAGAAACTATTAAAGAGCCGGTCTCTTGTGCTCTTTCGTGGTAGTTAGCTTCCATTCTCTCCATGAACTCAGGTTCACCGCTTATATCCAAATAATCACACCTATAGCAAGCAAACAAAACTTAACAAGATTACATTTTTTTGCATCAAAGCTATAACTTTAACCATTCCTTAAATCTGACCAGAGATCAATACTTAATAGAAAGCTCTTCTTTCAGTTCTTAAACAAGTGAAGATTAACAAGATTAGACTGTTTTCATTAAGTATTAAATGGATTTTTCTAACGTCTTCAAGCTTCAAACTTTAATCATTCCTTTAATTTGATAGCAAAAGGCTTGCCTTCAGTATTTTTCTTTTAACGAAGTGAAGATAATCTTATCATTTGTTCCCATATCCAAATAATCGCATCTATAAGAACGATGTAGCAAACAAAAACTTAACAAGATTACTCTGTTTTCATCAAGAACTAAATGGGTTTTCTAACTTCTTGAAGCTACAAGTTTAATATGTTCTATAAATTTCAAAAACAGAAAGCTTTTTCTTTAAGTATTTTCTCTTAGAGAAGTGAAAATGATCTTATCATCTGTCCCTATATCCAAATAATCGAACAATGTAGCAAACAAAACTTAAAACAAGATTACACTTTTTTAACCATTCCTTAAATTTGTTAACATAGAGCTTTTTCCTTCTCATCGTTTCTCAAGAACTCGAGATAACAAAAAGTTAGAAATTTGATCTTAGTTACCACTAAAACAAACCTCAAATTTCAACAATCATGCATTTCAAACTTATACTGCATCATCAACCCATAAACACAAAAGTTCCAATTTTTATTTTATTTTTTAGTTCACTTCAAACTGTAATCAAACACAATTGCGAAAACAGAGGAAAAGGACGATTTTACCCTGAATCGCCACAAGCGGATACGACGGGATCGCCATGAATGCGAAACGGTCCAACACAATTGAGGATGAGTTTGGTCTGACTACAGAGACGGCGAAGTGAATCAGCGTCGGATGTATCAGCGGTGAGGATAGCGACTGAGGAAGGAGGCGGGTTCGGGCGGGCGGCCCATTCGAGAGATTGGGTTAACCGGGTCGGGTTACGACCCGCTAAAGCCAGGGACTTTAACGGAGAAGACGGAGTCTGGAGGAACTTGAGAGCTTCTTGGACGACGTATTTGCCGGTAAATCCGGATGCTCCGAGTATGACGATATCGTAAACCGGGCCGGGTTGTTGGGTTGGATCCATCGTGTGATCGGATTCGGATTTGGATTCGGAGACGGAGAAAGTTTTGGCTTGGAGAGAGATCTTTTGTGCTAGAAAGTTTTTACGGAGGTTTGTGTACACCGACAACGACGACGACCATCCACAATAATGATTACACACGTCATTGTATTAACACTATAACTACACGTTGTTTCACATTTAGCACAAGAAACATAAACGGCACGCAATGCGAAATGATTTAAAAAGGGGTATCAAAATGCGTAGAGTACAAAATGAAAGAGGCCAATATGTTCAATTTAGTAAGAATATCAGCTGGTGAGTAATTTCAAGATTTGAAGTTCTTTTCGGAGATTGAGTCCCTAAATATGTGGGATGTGAATTTTTATACCATCATATGATGCCCTAAAAAGATGTTGTTATTTACTTTTAGGGCATCGTTAAGAGCTGTGAATAATATTATATAAGACCAAAAAACTTGTCCAATGGATTTAGAGAATGATAACAACAATATCATGGAAGATTTGTGGCGATGAAATGTTAGAGACAACGTTATTAAAATATTGATACGAATATGCTATGGCAAATTTGCCATAGAAGATAGTGGTGATCCTTGGCAATTTTTGCTAATGAAATATTTGTGGCAATATTTGCCACAAATTTACACCGAAATTCGGTTTTCAAAAATACGTGAAAGATTATTAGTAAAATTGCATCGCTATGAATTGTTTCTCGTAAATTCGATAATGACATTTTTTCCTATTTAGTGCATTTTTTCTGAAATTATCCAACTTGTTGGTACTGGACTTGAAACCTATAATTTTGCTCTGGTCCAAATCGTTATTTCCTTCAAAAGCCCGAAAACGAGACCTGTGACGTCCATTCTCGTCAAAAACCGTCAACAACATTTTTCTATAAATACGGCGCTAAGCTCATATGAAGAGGATCCTGAAACTTCCAGAGAACACCCTCCCTAAATTCCCGATTTCTACGCAAATCGTACGTCCGACGACTCTTACGATATTTTTTCTATCGTATCTACGATATTTCCCTTTTGTATTTACGATTTAAGTCTTTTCGACGATTTTCTTTGTAATCGTCGATTTCGATAATCAGCAACTCGAGAATCCTCATTTCGAGGACTTGTCATTTTTAACTTAGAGAATTTCTTCTCTTCCGATTATATTTTACGATTTAAGTCTTTTCGGCGATTTCTTTTGTAATCGTCGATTTCGATAATCGGCAACTCGAGAATCCTCATTTCGAGGACTTGTCATTTTTAACTTAGAGAATTTCTTCTCTTCCAATTATATTTTACGATTTAAGTCTTTTCGACGATTTCTTTTGTAATCGTCGATTTCGATAATCGGCAACTCGAGAATCCTCATTTCGAGGACTTGTCATTTTTAACTTAGAGAATTTCTTCTCTTCCAATTATATTTTACGATTTAAGTCTTTTCGACGATTTCCTTTGTAATCGTCGATTTCGATAATCGGCAACTCGAGAATCCTCATTTCGAGGACTTGTCATTTTTAACTTAGAGAATTTCTTCTCTTCCGATTATATTTTACGATTTAAATCTTTTCGACGATTTCCTTTGTAATCGTCGATTTCGATAATCGGCAACTCGAGAATCCTCATTTCGAGGACTTGTCATTTTTAACTTAGAGAATTTCTTCTCTTCCGATTATATTTTACGATTTAAATCTTTTCGACGATTTCCTTTGTAATCGTCGATTTCGATAATCGGCAACTCGAGAATCCTCATTTCGAGGACTTGTCATTTTTAACTTAGAGAATTTCTTCTCTTCTGATTATATTTTACGATTTAATCTTCCGACGATTTCCTTTGTAATCGTCGATTTCGATAATCAGCAACTCGAGAATCCTCATTTCGAGGACTTGTCATTTTTAACTTAGAAAATTTCTTTTCTTCCGATTGTATTTTACGATTTAGTCTTTCGACGATTTTCTTTGTAATCGTCGATTTTGATAATTCGTATAAGAAAGTTCTCGAACCCACCTTTTCACATATTTACGATTAACCGAATTTTGGTATCAATATTTGGCGCCGTCTGTGGGGAAAGGGACTATTCTACACGTAAAAAAAAAATAAAAAATCATCGATGACGGAAGGAACGACTCCCGCATCCACAAAACAAACCTCTTCGACTTTGGCCGCGACAACCGCCACTGCCTCGGGAACGACGATTTTCGGAACATTGGCAAGGCCAACCCCCACCGGGTCGAAAATGCCGATCTCAACCTTATCAGTGATGCCAGCTTACGGCACATCAGAAGCACCAACTCCAGCCGCGACAACGAGGCCGACCTCGATGGCTTCGGCATATCGAACTTACACGCCACCGACATGACCGCTTTTCCTAACTACGACGAGGACATCCTTCTCCGATCAACAAGGATGGAAGCACCCGCAAACAACACGTCGCCACGATCCGACATCTCGGCTTTACTCCAGACGCTTATCGCCTAGATAAACGATAACACACGCGGAACTAACGAACGACTGGACGAATTGGCCACGGCTCAGCACGTATGTCACAGCCGAATTGACGACCTCCAAAATGCTAATAACAGGAGCCAAATGCCAAGGTAAACCACCTACACCCCGCACCTACAACGAGTTCTGTTCGGGGACCAGATCACCGACCTAAATGACCAGGGCGAACTACCTCCCCCGATAGACAACCAAGAGCGAAGGGCTCAAAGACGACCGACGAACAACGACCACCAACGCCAAGAGCACACCGATCAGCAAAACGATGCCCATAATCGTCAAAATCAAAATAGCGAACTCGAGGGCATAAAGAGAAAACTAAGGTTGATGACTTCCAGAATCCACCAAGCAACAAGCTCGGCGCCCGAAATCGATCGAGTACTTAGAGAAGCGCAAAACACCCCATTCACGAGCAGGATAACCAACTCACCAGCTCGGCATCCGAGAAAACTTAAGATCACTGCTTACGACGGAACGACGAATCCTATGCTGTTCATAACAGCATTCAGCGTCCCGAAGAACGCGACGCGGGATATTTCCAAATGTTCGTGGAAAATATAACCGGCTCTGCTCTAAGTTTGTTCTCCAAACTCGGAGCAAACTCGATCGATTGCTACGATGACCTCTCAAAAGCTTTCGTCAAATACTATTATATGTACATAGAACAAGGGGCATGCGAGGGCGACCTATACACTCTACGACAAGGCCAGAAGGAGACACTACGGTCTTACATAAACAAATTTAAGAACATCGTCTCAAAAGTATCAGTTTCTGACGACGCATCAATTCCAGCATTACGTAACGGATTATGGTACGAATCGATTTTTTACGAGGAAATGAAGAAAAATAAACAACATACTTTGGAGGACGCACTCCACAGTGTAACGATTTTTATCGAGATGGAGGAAGAGAGAGTCGAGAAGGCTAAGAAATATGCCGCCCCAAAAGCGTCGACCCAAAAGGAGAAGTCGAAGGAATACTACCACGAACCGAGTCAACACTTCGATATCAACTATCAAAGAAACGACAGAGGAAGCAGGCCATCCACCTTTGTCGTCGACGACTCGCAATTCGATCAGCAACGATCAAACAAGTATATACGGCCTAACCAACACGATACACCCGGCGGATCGAGACCATATTGCACTTTCCATAAACGCTACGGGCACTCCGACGAAGAATGCCGCCATCTGCATGAAGACTTGATCGCACGTTACAAAAGGGAGCTCAAAGAATCGGACGACAAACAAGTAGCGCGACCAAACGAGAGACGAGAAGCCCCATAACCAAGAAACGAGGGAGAACGATTCCGACTCGCACAGGAAGAAGCCCGGTGACAACACGCCGTCATAGCACCAAATCTACCTTTTGGACCTATCAACGCAGACATGGCACCTCCAAAACGCGAACCCGACAACCAAGGACAAGGCAACGCCCAGGCTTCGGCAAGACGAAGAATCAACATGATAATGGGAGGACTTCCCACGTGTAACGACTTGGTCCGATCAATCAAAAGCTACGAACGAAGAACGATCACAGCTAAACCATGAAAGCGCAAAGCCAACGACGAACTTAAAATCGGCAATGACATATCTTTCACAGAAGACGACCTCGAGGGAGTGGATACGCCTCACAACGACCCTCTCTTCATCGAGCTCCGAATCGAAGATTGCGAAGTCACCCGTGTTTTGATCGACACCGGGAGCACAATGGATCTCATTTTTAAGGAAAATCTCCAAAAAATGGAGCTCGAAGATTTCGAATTTAAGGCAAGCACGAAGCCACTCATAGGATTTGCGGGGGACACCGCAATAACAATCGAAACCATCAAACTCCCGGTCTATGTCGGATGAACGATTAAGGTTGTCAAGTTTGTGGTCATCGATAAGCCGGCCATCTACAACGCTCGGCACCCCCTGGCTAAGTGCGATGAATGCAGTCCCGTCAATCTATCACCAATGCATAAAATTCCCAACCTCGAGCGGCATCTTCACGGTTAGAGGAAACCAACGAATTGTAAGAACATGCTTCATCACCGAGCACAAACTGTGAAAAGCGGGGCAAACGTGTATGATCGCAACCTAAGGACCAAGAGAACTCCCACCCTCGGACGATCAACAGCGCGAAGAAGTTGTTATAACCATCATTGACATATAAGATCCGGAAAAATGCCTTAGCATCGGAGGAGAACTAAGCGACGACCTTAGAGAAAAGCTGAAACGTTTCCACATTCGCATGGAAGATTAACGACATGAACGAGATTCCATACTCCCTCTACCGCCAAAAAAAAAAAAAAAATTGTCTCGTGTAATATGAACTACGATCGGCTTGATCCCCACTTTAGGGGTACGTAGGCAGCCTTTTTAAAGGCGCAGCCATACTTAATAAAAAAAGAGGGTTATCAATTCACCCGATTCGACACGCAGTCCTGCTGCCCAAACACATTGACACCCTGGCCAGGTGATCAATTTCGAAACGCGTTCCGCACGAATGCAGTGGTAAAATAATCCACCCCTTCGATGCATAAGCCTAAAAAACTTAGCTCGTCGGGTTTAAAAGCCGAGCCCAGTCTCGCACAAATTAAACGGGATAAGCCGAACCAAGTCTCGCGCCCAGGATCGACAAAGCCGGACTCCGGTCCGCATGAAGAAGTTGAAACGAACGAATAAGCTGAGCACCTCGCACGTTGCGATTTCGACCTTGGAATACGTTACGCACGAATGCAGTGGTGAAATAATCCACTCATTCGATGCATATATATAAAAAAAGATCAAGTACAGTTTCGCACAAATTGAACGGGATAAGCTGAGCCAAGTCTCGCGCCCAGGATCGACAAAGCCGGACTCCGGTCCTTATGAAGAGGTCGAAATGAACGAATAAGCTGAGCACCTCGCACGTTACGATTTCGACCTCGGAATAAAAAAAATATACACGCCGAGGCAAGCCTCGCACAAAATTGAAAGGGATAAGCCGAGGCAAGTCTCGCGCCCAGGATCGACAAAGCCGGACTCCGGTCCGCATGAAAAGGTCGAAACGAACGAATAAGGCGAGCACCTCGCACGTTACTATTTCGACCTCGGAATAAAAAAAATATATACGCCGAGCCAAGCCTCGCACTAAATCAAACGGGATAAGCCGAGCCAAGTTTCGCGCCCAGGATCGACAAAGCCAGACTCTGGTCCGCATGAAGAGGTCGAAACGAACGAATAAACCGAGCACCTCGCACGTTACAATTTCGACCTTGGAATAAAAAAACGCCATGCCAAGCTTCGCACAAAATCAAACGGGATAAGCCGAGCCAAGTCTCGCGCTCAGGATCGACAAAACCGGAGTCCGGTCCGCATGAAGAGGTCGAAACGAACGAATAAGTCGAGCACCTCGCACGTTGCGATTTCGACCTCAGAACGCATTCCGCACGAATACAGTGGTGAAATAATCCACCCCTTCGATGCATAAGCCTAAAAAAAAACTTATCTCGTCGGTTTTAAAAGCCGAGCCCAATCTCGCACAAATTGAACGGGATAAGCCGAGCCAAGTCTCGCGCCCAGGATCTATAAAGCCGGACTCCGGTCCGCACGAAGAAATCGAAACGAGCAAATAAGCCGAACACCTCCCACATTACGAAGAAAAAGAAAAGTGTTGGATTATCCAAAATATCAAACACGAAGGAAAAGAAAAGTGTTGAATTATCCAAAAGAAACGCCAAAAGGTTTAGTACATATCTGAAAAGAGAAGCCCGAAAGATAAAAGTCAACATACGGACCAACCGAACATAAGACGATAAATAAGGAAAGAAGGCCAAAGCGACTAAGGCTCCGAAGTATCGTCTTCCCGGATAGTGGCAACAACCACAAAAGTAAGTTGGGTCGCATTCGACCCATACTCGTTGATGACGGGAGCCGCCTCCTCTGGACGCGTCAAGCGCTCCACCCAAGCATCGACAGGATTAACGACGAAATCGCTTTCCACGAAATCATCGACATGCATAGCTCGAGCCTCTCTATCTCTTTCAAATAACTGCTTCTCCAGATTGGAAATCTTCCCCATGGGAAATTGGACAACTTCACTCACGGAACCCCGAAAAGCTTCAAGAACCGCTTGCACCTGACCATAAAGACTAAAAGCTTCCTTAACGGCCTCATTACCATCGTAGAAACGCCGAAACTTTTCAAAGCACTCTTGGTACCTCGAGGCAACTGCCTCAAGAGCGCGACGCCTCTCCTTTTCCACCTCACGCGCGCCCTTTATCAGTGTCACCTCGTTCAACGGACAATCCAACTTCGCATCGTTCGACAGACATTCTAACTCCGCCTCGTTCGACAGATAATCTGAATTCGCCACGTTCGACAGACAGTCCAACTCTGACTCATTCGACGAACTTTCCGACTCAGCCTCACTCGAAGAAGAGGCTGATCCGTCCCACTCGAAGAAGAAGCCGACCCCATTACACTCTGTTCCGTAACAATATCAAGGCAAGATGCATCATCATCCGCCATCAAGTGTCCAAACAATCGACAAGATACTCGATCAAACTGGGGCGCTATATGCAAAAACGGAAACAAGAATCATCAGAAAATCAACAAGTAAAACGAAGCACAGCCAAATAAAATGGAAGGAGTCGGCCCCAAAAAATTCTCGAAGTTTTGGCAACAAGCACCCGGAGCACAAGTAACGATACTTTTTTCACAAGATCCGACGCGTCGACATGATGACTCGGGAGATCCAACTCGACTCGGCATAACTCTGACATGTCGACTTGGCGTCTTCCTCGGCGACCCGGCCCGGCGAGCCAACAACGACTCGACAACGTCTCCCCGGCGACTCGTCGACGCCTCCCGGTGACTCGGCGTCTTCCTCGGCAAGACCACGGCTACGCCTCCACGCGACTCGGCGTAGCACTCCCGACTCCGCGTCTTCCTCGGCGACCCGACCTAGCGAGACCACAGCGACTCTGCGACGTCTCCAGATTGGAAATCTTCCCCATGGAAATCTCCCCGGCGACTCGGCGACGCCTCCCTGGTGACTCGGCGTCTTCCTTGGCGAAATCCCCCGGCACGATGACCTGGCGAACACTTGACCCAGCTCGCCACGGCACGGCGACTTGGCGAACATCCATCCCGACTCGCACAGACAGCGAGACAGCGAGCCCCGAGCTCCGAATCGGCGAAGAAGGCGAGCTCCAACCCGAGCTCTGAACCGACGCCGATCAGCGAGCTCCGAACCGGCGAGATCGAGCTCCACCCGGTGACGCCTCTTCCACGCAATCCGGAGTTTGTGACTCGCCGAGCCACCAAGGCCTCACAAACCGATCTTCGCCGAGTACCCAAGCTCTGACGCCGACCCTGCAAGCTACAAAGCTCCGACCGGCGAGCTCCACATGACGATACGCAACCCGCAAGCTCCAACGTAACCTTCCCCACCAATCCGAAGAAGAACCAACACTGGACTTGAAACCTATAATTTTGCTCTGGTCCAAATCGTTATTTCCTTCAAAAGCCCGAAAACGAGACCTGTGACGTCCATTCTCGTCAAAAACCGTCAACAACATTTTTCTATAAATACGGTGCTTAGCTCATATGAAGAGGATCCTGAAACTTCCAGAGAGCACCCTCCCTAAATTCCCGATTTCTACGCAAATCGTACGTCCGACGACTCTTACGATATTTTTCCTATCGTATCTACGTTATTTCCCTTTTGTATTTACGATTTAAGTCTTTTCGACGATTTTCTTTGTAATCGTCGATTTAGATAATCGGCAACTCGAGAATCCTCATTTCGGGGACTTGTCATTTTTAACTTAGAGAATTTCTTTTCTTCCGATTATATTTTACGATTTAAGTCTTTTTGACGATTTCCTTTGTAATCGTCGGTTTCGATAATCGGCAACTCGAGAATCTTCATTTCGAGAACTTGTCATTTTTAACTTAGATAATTTCTTCTCTTCCAATTATGTTTTACGATTTAAGTCTTTTCGACGATTTCCTTTGTAATCGTCGATTTCGATAATCGGCAACACGAGAATCCTCATTTCGAGGACTTGTCATTTTTAACTTAGAGAATTTCTTCTCTTCCGATGATATTTTACGATTTAATCTTCCGACGATTTCCTTTGTAATCGTCGATTTCGATAATCGGCAACTCGAGAATCCTCATTTCGAGGACTGTCATTTTTAACTTAGAGAATTTCTTCTCTTCCGATTGTATTTTACGATTTAATTTTTTGACGGTTTCCTTTCTAATCATCGATTTCGATAATTCATATAAAAAAGTTTTCGAACCCACCTTTACACATATTTACGATTAACCGAATTTCGGTATCAACACAACTAAAATGTTAGAGATGTTGTTAAAGCCCGAGCACACCAATGGAGTGTTAAGTATCACCAAGATTCTTAATCTTAACATTCCATTGGATGCTAATTAGCATGAGTGTAAATTTGATAAGCCTTGTGTTAGTCTAATGCAAATTAAAGAGCATTAGTTGTGTCGGCAACTCATCAACTATAGTTGATTCAAAGGTTGACCGTTGTGGATGGGTTTATTAATGTATGTAGTGGTAATTCTATTGATGTCCCTTTCGAGATATAAACTATCAAATGTATTCGTTACGCAAAAACTATCAAATGTTTTGATCTTTTATAAATAAATGCATGAATAGGTTTAAAAAAAAAATAAAAAAAAATAAATGCATGAATAAATATACATTTTTATTCTGCTGCTGAAATTGTATAAAACTAAAGTCTCTTTTGAATGAAGAAGACCCTTTAAAGTAATGAACTTGTCACTTGACCAACAATTATCGTTGTACAACTTTAATAAGCTTTAGTAGTATCATAACCCCACCTTCTGGTCGTCTTAAACCTTTTGAGATCTGTTTGTTTGTTTGGTACATAGAAGGTTTTTAGGTTTGTGATGATTTCCTTTCTTAGAACTCTGTTTTTTTGTTAAGACATCTGAACAACTTGGGATAGATTAACTTAACTAATCCACCTTAATTTGTTTCTTAGTTTTTTAAGCTGTTGGTTAGGTCTTCTCTATCACCAACAGATTTTATTTCTCTCTCTGTTAGACAGGTGACAGTGGAAAAAAAATGGTCACGGTGACAAAGCTAAATATGTCTTTTTCACTTTCTCTCTCTTTTTTTGCAAACACAAGAAAAAGAAAAAAAAGAGATTATTACCTAATTCTCTCTCTTGCTGTTTATGCGGTTGTGTTTTGCAGCTTCCCTTACCTCTCTTTCAGAAGAAGACTCAACGGAAAAAAAAAAGTTTCCTTTTTCTTTTAATAATTTTTGTCATGTGATTAATTTTTTTCTTTTCCCTTTTCTCTTTCCCTCCTTTTTTTGTTCCATCTTTGTTCTTTGTTCTTTTGTCTGCAATCCCATTTCATCTTTTTGGCCTAATGAGGGGTTGATTCCCCAATATTAGACCCGTTTCCGAATCAGGAAACAAATTTTCTTTAAAAATGGGTTGCATCAGCTCCAAGAACGTCTCATGTCTAACGGACCAGAGTCCCTCACCGGTCCAAGAAAACGCCCCAGAACCTGACTTCTCCTCCACGAACCAGAAACATCGAGTTTTTGTTGATCATTCATTGGAGGCGAGTCACAATAACAGGCGTTCAAGGAAATCTAAAAGATCGGGCGGTGTGAGCCTCATTTCCGGATTGTCTCATAGGAACGTTGAGGCTGAGCAAGCGGCTGCTGGTTGGCCGTCTTGGCTTTGTTCGGCTGCGGCCGAGGCTGTTCATGGTTGGGTTCCTTTAAAGGCAGAGGCGTTCCAGAAGTTGGAGAAGGTAAACATATGGTTTCTTGTGAAGGAAGTTACCACCAAACCATCAAAATAGAAAGGTTTAATGAAATTTGTTTGTGTGTTTAGATTGGACAAGGAACATATAGTAGCGTGTTTCGAGCAAGGGAAGTAGAAACCGGGAAGATGGTGGCTTTGAAGAAGGTAAAGTTTGATAATCTTCAACCAGAGAGCATTAGGTTTATGGCAAGAGAGATTTTGATTCTACGCAAACTCAACCATCCTAACATCATGAAACTTGAGGGTATAGTCACGTCTCGTGCGTCGAGTAGCATTTACCTTGTTTTCGAGTATATGGAACATGATCTTGCCGGTTTATCCTCGAATCCCGACATCAGATTCACCGAGTCACAGGTACAAAACCAAAAACATTGTGTAGACCAATCAAGTTTGTGTTTGTATAGAGTTTTGTTGAGATTCTTTCTTTTTGATAATTGGTATATACAAGATCAAATGTTACATGAAGCAACTACTTTGGGGGCTAGAGCATTGTCATATGCGAGGCGTAATACATAGAGATGTTAAGGCATCGAACATTTTGGTCAATAACAAAGGAGTTTTAAAGCTTGGAGACTTTGGGCTAGCGAATGTGGTCACACCTAAGAACAAAAACAATTTGACAAGCCGTGTGGTGACTTTATGGTATCGAGCTCCTGAGCTTCTTATGGGATCTACTAGTTATGGAGTATCAATCGATCTATGGAGTGTGGGATGTGTTTTTGCTGAGGTTCTNTTGTTTTAGTCTAATGCAAATTAAAGAGCATTAGTTGTGTCGGCAACTCATCAACTATAGTTGATTCAAAGGTTGAGCGTTGTGGATGGGTTTATGAACATTTGTTACCAGGTATCTCTCTCTAAATCAAAAGCAAAAAAAAAAAAAAACAATTATATCTATCCGCACATAACGTTTCATATGAATAATTAGTGTCATTCAAATTATTTCAATTTTCTTTGTTGCCTGATGATGCAAAATAGAGGATTGTCCCATTTATCGGTACATAAATATGGTGCAATGCAATCTGAAACCTATATTGTTGCGGTGCATGAAATGGTTGATAAGGGAAAACTAGACCATGTAAACAATTTTTAGTAGACTTTACCCATTTTCAGGTGATAATTTCTTTTAGCTTTTTATTTATTTATTTCGAATGATCTTAAAATTTTAATTTCAATTAGGTCACTTGTCCAACATCAAATTTGAGAGACATTTTACAACCAATGTCCTCTATGCTCGCAAAAGTTTCAATCAGGTGTGTTCTTGTACTATCAGAAATGTTTGTAGTAGTAATTCTATTGATGTCCCCTGATTGAAATGTACATGCAAAAGATAACTTTAGTTTATCCGTTACGCAAAAAACTATCAAATGTTTTGATCTTTAATAAATAAATGCATGAATAAATATACATTTCTTTTCTGCTGCCGAAATTGTATAAAACTAAAGTCTCTTTTGAATGAAGAAGACCCTTTAAAGTAATGAACTTGTCACTTGACCAACAGTTATCATTGTACAACTTTAATAAGCTTTAGTAGTATTCATAACCCCACCTTCTGGTCGTCTTATACCTTTTGAGATCTGTTTGTTTTGTACATAGAAGGTTTTTAGGTTTGTGATTGATAAATCTTTTTTTTGTTAAGACATCTGAACAACTTGGGATAGATTAACTTAACTAATCCACCTTATTTTGTTTCTTAGCTTTTTAATCTGTTGGTTAGGTCTTCTCTATCACCAACAGATTTGATTTCTCTCTCTGTCAGACAGGTGACACAGGGAAAAAATGGTCACGGTGACAAAGCTAAATATGTCTTTTTCACTTTCTCTCTCTTTTTTGCAAACACAAGAAAAATAAAAAAAAAGATTATTACCTAATTCTCTCTCTTGCTGTTTATGCGGTTGTGTTTTGCAGCTTCCCTTACCTCTCTTTCAGAAGAAGACTCAACGGAAAAAAAAAAAAAAGTTTCCTTTTTCTTTTAATAATTTTGTCATGTGATTAATTTTTTCTTTTCCCTTTTCTCTTTCCCTCCTTTTTTGTTCCATCTTTGTTCTTTGTTCTTTTGTCTGCAATCCCATTTCATCTTTTTGGCCTAATGAGGGGTTGATTCCCCAATATTAGACCCGTTTCCGAATCAGGAAACAAATTTTCTTTTAAAATGGGTTGCATCAGCTCCAAGAACGTCTCATGTCTAACGGACCAGAGTCCCTCACCGGTCCAAGAAAACGCCCCAGAACCTGACTTCTCCTCCACGAACCAGAAACATCGAGTTTTTGTTGATCATTCATTGGAGGCGAGTCACAATAACAGGCGTTCAAGGAAATCTAAAAGATCGGGCGGTGTGAGCCTCATTTCCGGATTGTCTCATAGGAACGTTGAGGCTGAGCAAGCGGCTGCTGGTTGGCCGTCTTGGCTTTGTTCGGCTGCGGCCGAGGCTGTTCATGGTTGGGTTCCTTTAAAGGCAGAGGCGTTCCAGAAGTTGGAGAAGGTAAACATATGGTTTCTTGTGAAGGAAGTTACCACCAAACCATCAAAATAGAAAGGTTTAATGAAATTTGTTTGTGTGTTTAGATTGGACAAGGAACATATAGTAGCGTGTTTCGAGCAAGGGAAGTAGAAACCGGGAAAATGGTGGCTTTGAAGAAGGTAAAGTTTGATAATCTTCAACCAGAGAGCATTAGATTTATGGCAAGAGAGATTTTGATTCTACGGAAACTCAATCATCCTAACATCATGAAACTTGAGGGTATAGTCACGTCTCGTGCGTCAAGTAGCATTTATCTTGTTTTTGAGTATATGGAACATGATCTTGCCGGTTTATCCTCGAATCCCGACATCAGATTCACCGAGTCACAGGTACAAAACCAAAAACATTGTATAGACCAAATCAAGTTTGTGTCTCTAAATTTGGATAGAGTTTTTTTTTAGATTCTTTATCTTTGATTTTTGTATATACAAGATCAAATGTTACATGAAGCAACTACTTTGGGGACTAGAGCATTGTCATATGCGAGGCGTAATACATAGAGATATTAAGGCATCGAACATTTTGGTCAATAACAAAGGAGTTTTGAAGCTTGGAGACTTTGGGCTAGCAAATGTGGTCACACCTAAGAACAAAAACAATCTGACAAGCCGTGTGGTGACTTTATGGTATCGAGCTCCTGAGCTTCTTATGGGATCTACTAGTTATGAAGTATCAATCGATTTATGGAGTGTGGGATGTGTTTTTGCTGAGGTTCTCATGGGAAAACCAATCCTAAAAGGCAGAACCGAGGTAAACCAATCTTAGCCTTAAACATAAACCGAACAAAGCCACTACTAACATCAACCGAAATATTCATTTAAAATTTTGGATTTGTAGCTTTTGTTTCTTAGTTTTTACAAGATTGTTACTTTTTTTGTTTTGAGAAATTGTAGTTTTCCTAAACCTACAAATATCTTGCACATGAAGAACTCTTAAATAACGTGTCTTGAATGACTTTTCACTAATTTTCGTTTTTTGTTTTTGTTTTTGCTTTTGGCTTTGCAGATTGAACAATTGCATAAAATCTACAAGCTTTGTGGATCTCCGCCGGATAGTTTTTGGAAAAGAACTAAGCTTCCACATGCAACTTCCTTCAGGCCACAACATACTTATGAAGCCACGCTCAGAGAACGATGCAAAGAGTTATCAACGACTGGTGTTTTTCTATTAGAAACTTTACTCTCAATGGAACCAGACAAGCGTGGGACTGCTTCATCTGCGCTTAACTCTGAGGTGAAAGGAAGATTTCAGTTTCTTATTGCTCGTTTTCATTCACCTCTTAGTTTTTTCTTCCTCTGATTTTGTTTGCCTATTAGTATTTCTTGACGAGGCCTTATGCGTGTGATCCTTCTTCATTGCCTAAATATCCACCAAACAAAGAAATGGATGCTAAAAATCGCAACGATATGCGCAGGTCAAAATTCTTATCTTGCACAATATTGGAAGACTCTTGTATCGTTTTAGGAAGGCGTATGTCTCAAAACTATATATGAATGCTTTTGCAGGAAAAGAGCAAACCTCAAGCTTCGAGATTCTGGAGTCGGCAGGAAACACAAAAGACCACATAGAGCAGAACACGATCCAAAGAGTTACGCTAAGCTGCCAATAAGACAGGTTTTGTTTTTGGTTCTCACTCTGGAAATCCTCTTTAAGCTTACTTTCTTGGGCCTCAAGTAAGGGTTTTTGACGTTTAGGACACGTTTGAGGATAAGAACATACCAAATGAGGCATCTCGAGCCACAACAACAACACATGGAAATTACTACAAACTCTCTGACCTCCCAATGACCACAGGACCGGNGAAATGAAATGGAGGAGGGTAACTCCTTAATGGCAGTCCTGCTTAGATCCAGAGACTTTAAGCATTTCATCCTTCTTGACAAGTCTGGAAACCGCCCAAGTCTCGAGCAGCCTGACAAATTTAGTGTTTCAAGATGCTTCAACTTGTAGATGCTGGCTGGAAGATTCTTGAGGTGTCTGCTGTTTTCCAGGTCTAGTTTCTCAAGCAATACCAAGTTCTTAATCGATGATGGAATTTCTTGTATCATAGTCCCACCCAAATACAGTTCTTTCACATTTGGTGAAATCTCTGGAAAATTCTCTAGCTTCGCGCAGCCAGACAGATTCAAAATCTCAAGAGATTCTAATTCAACCATACATGGAACAATCTCCAGCTTTGAGCAGTCCTTCAGATTAAAAAAAACAAGCTTCTAAAGAGAAGAAACTGACTGGCTGATACTCACTAAACTGTTAGAGCCTTCAAGATCAATATGCTCAAGATTCAGCGCACTTGAAAGTTTTGGGATTTTAGTTAAATTGTAAGAGTACATGAGTCTCATTTTTTTTAGCTTTTCCAGACTCTGCAAAAGAGATAAATAAACATCAGCAACACTTCATGATTTATCATATTTGACTCAAGTGCTTTGTGCAGAAATCTTGAACCTTGCCTTTTTTCCTTTCCAAAGTTTCTTGGCACAACTATTTGGCAAGTTAAGCTCTACAAGGTTCTTTGGATCAAAACTTTGCGGCAAGAAGCTCAAAGGATAATATTCCCAATGGAGAAGCCTTAGCATGCTTGGCAAATATTTAAGACCTTGAGGTAAAGATACTCCACGGTACTTTATCACTTCAGCGCAATAAAGCTTTAGCAATCTAAGGTTCCGCATTTTCTCAAATATATTGGGATTTGCGCCAAATTTGTTGCTCGACATGTCCAAGAAAATCCCTTCAATAGATGATGTACCCTGAAAAAGCAAAGAAAAGAAGTCAGCCTCCAGGAAGAAATGAGCCAAAACAGACTTTGGTTTCACAATAGAGAGACCAAAGCTTGTCGTGATTGATGACATACACTATCATCTAAGAATACATACATAATGTCTACACGATTCCACAACCTACTTCGCTTTCCTGGCCTGTCGGCTGACTCCTGCCGAACAATCTCTCGACCCGTTGCCTGGATAAACCTATGCATGTTCACCAGGTTGTCTGATATGGTTAACAGTGACTTGTCAACAAGGCTTCTAAAGCCAACATGTGTGAAGAAACCACAACCATCGAGCAACATTGCAATGTTGTCTTTATCCATCCTTCTAAAGAAACATGCAATGTCCAAAAATATATTCATCTCATTGTTGTCAAGTCCATAACAGCTCCTTAATATACGTGGAATGCAAATGGGAGAGGTTTCCAGAACTTCTTGTGATAACCGATCCCATTCACCCTGGGATCTGCTCTTCATATATTGAAGAACTTCTGGATTTCCATTTGCAAATTTGAGCAGCTCAAGTGACTGTTTCCTGTAATCAGTTGTTGACAATGATATCGAGAAATCGCAGAGACGTAGAAATGTCTAATGGCTTGACCTCGTAGATATGATTGATTTCACTTTTCACAAACACGCGCCTGTTTCTAGAGATTATGATTATTCTGCTTCATGGACCGAAATAGTTTAGATACCCCAGAAAGGTTTCAAAATCCTTGAAATTATTTACATCATCAAGAATAACGAGGACCCTCTTACACCGAAGCCTGCTCCTCAAAAAACTTGAGTTAATGTCGGAAATCCGCAATAGAGGTGGCTCGACCTCTAAGATTTTAGACAAAAATTCTCTCACAGTAACCTGCCCCTTTTCTTCTACTTGTTCATGTCTTCAGGAAGATGCAAGTCTTGTATTGGACAGAGATTCTGCGAAAGATTTCTTCAACAATGGCTGTCTTTCCTATACCAGCCATACCCCATATACCTATGCTGCGAACATCTGGGGACTCAATGCCTAGTAGCAACAAGATCTCCTCAACTTGGGTATCCATCCCAATCATCTTCTCATTATCATTGGAATATAGCACCTTCAAAGCATCTCTGACTATCTCATCCATAAGTTCTGACTCAGACCTGCGCCATTTTATCAAAGAAAAATAAGTATTAAATATCAAAGTTGGTTATATAACTTAATCACATGCAATAGTCCTTTAGACAAGTGTCAACTGTCTTCCTTGCGAAAGCGTTGAAAAATAACGAACATCCCACCAGCTACCCCAAACCCTCAATTTCCAACATTGAAATTCATTAATTCTCCCTTATCAAAGGCTCAAGGTTAAGAAACATTAATTCCACACGTACTTATCTGTCAATATGTAGCCAGGCACTGCTTCCTTGAAAACATCCCACCACATTTTTGGCTGGTCTTGGAGGGAATATCTCTCAATTACTTTCTTCTTGTTACCGATCGAATCAGATGGTGATAGTCTGTAAAAAATTTGAGAAACCCCTAGGTCTTTCGTGAGTAGGTGTTGTACAACTTTTGGGAGGTTAGAAGAGACGAAACTGCTCGTTAAGAATGTGATCAAAACCTTACATTCTGGAACTGCGCCCACTGATTGGACCCCTATGTCAAAGTTTCCATCGACTGAAATCCCTTTCTGGGAGAGGGCAGCATGAAGATGGCTAATGAAACTGTTGTTTACGTCCCCTAATGTGTATCTGATTACGACATCATACTTGTGGGATAAAACACGTGATGGCTCTAGAGGAAAAAGTGCACTTGTATCAGAGGATATATTTAGATTTGCTCCATCATCTGCAAATTTGCTATCCCACAATACTGGATCGTCCATGCTAAATCCAGCGTCTTGCACACTCAGTAGGGACCCTTTTGGATAATTGGCAAAGCTCGATATATCCACCGCGGCGAATCTATCTACGTTTTTATAAGCTTCAAGCTTCAATTCGTCAATAAGTTCCTGAAAACGAGTGTGGACAACAGTGCTTACGCTGATCAGATTCCCTTGGGGATTGAGACTGCAAAAACTAAAACCCACGCAATACATAGGTGATTTACGGACCTTTTGAATTAAAGTCAACTGATTGGGTTTTAGTGTCGTGACTCCATCTAATGACACTTCTTTTAACTCGTAAACAGAGTTGAAGAGAAGAAAGGCTCTCTTAGTTTGCACGTTTTAGGCATAATGCTCTGCCTTGTCCAAATTGCAACGCATTGCGTGAGTTACAATGGTGGCCAAAATTTGCTTTGACACCAATGTTCCGAGTATCTGTAATCGTAATATGGTATCCCAACAAAATAGATAAAACTTGGCCAAGGAACACAAAAGCTTTGACTTACTACTTCCATGTAAAGCTCCATCATATATACATTATATGGTTGAATTAGGCACTTTTCCATCAACAGATTAAAGAAAAAGAAACAGATCACGGGTTGGATAGTTTATTTACCCGGTGCAAGGCGTCCGGATTCATTGCAATACAACGGTGAAGCTCTTTGACAGTTTGGATTCCTTCTTTCGCCAACAGCGATGCTTCAACCCCATTTTCGGGGATTCCCTCTAGACGGAATATGAGGCATCCCAATCCCAATAGCTGCATCATCAAAACAAAAAGATTTCTAATTACCTACACTATTCGGCTCAACCAATGAAACTAACATTGAAACTTGTGCTCACATGATCCTGCTAGAGGATCTCTACACTCGAGAGCTTCAGTTCTTATTGGAGGATCGTATATCTCATGATATTTGATCATATCACAATCTCATGAGTTTAGGAAATCGACATTATTGAGTATCCATTTGCAATTATGGTGTATCATGTAAATTAGGAAGANGTTGACTTCTTTGGTTCCAGCGTCGGTCAAAGTGATTTTGTTATCATTGTTGTTGTTGTTGTTGTTGTTAATATACGAAGCAGTATAATCGAAATTGGAGAGTTCTCCAGATTTATACATTGTGGAGAAACTTTGATCTCCCATGTGAATACTGAACAATGATTCGTTCGATTGCATGCTCCATTCTTGTTTAGGAGTCATTGTGGTTGCGAAAACCGACGGTGGAATCCGATCTGGTTCATAGCCTGGTTTTGTTTCCTTGTCCATTATTGTATATCTGTCTCCAAAGAAACAATATTTAGAAGAAATGATTAGAGATCAATGTGTGTAATTAGTTTTTTTTTTTTTTTTTTCAAAAATGGAATAGTTGTAACCAAAAGAAGAGCACTCAATAACCTTAATTTGATCGAGTTCTCTAATAACCAAAAGGCTGAAAAGAACAATTTCTTTCGATTCTTCAAAATGTGTGGAAAATAAACTAAACCCTGTGTCGTCATTAATAATGACTGGCTTTTCCTTTGAATAACAACCGTAATTAACCTAACTAACTAATCTCTGTTAGGGAATTAATTATAGAGACAGAAAGTTTGGACTTCAGTTGTGTAAGTTATAACCAAATATGTGTCATCCTGGGATAACAAACGTACTTGAACTATGCAACGTAATTAAATTATGTAACTAACATTTGTTAATTGGACTTTAACAAAAAAAAAGAAAGATAAAACGTTTGGACTTCAGTTATAAGCTATAACTATAACCAAAATTTTGTTTGTTGAAGAATTTGGACAAATCCAAAGGCTGGGAGCGTAATTCGGAGCTGTTATTATTATGCAAACAGAAAGTTTTTCCAACTATACCACGTAAACGATATGGTGTATTAATATCCGATTTGGTCGATAAAGAAGAAGGTTTTTTTATTTTTCATCGAAGAATACGACGGGGGTAGGAGAATAAGTTAGGGAAAAAACTGATTTGTCTGCATAGATTTAGGTTTACGATTTTGGTAAGAAATTAGTAAAATATCTAATTAATAGAATATATGTTTCTTACTGAATTCCTACGAATAATCTATAGATAGAGTTTGGTAGGAAAGTGGTTAGAAATTTTGGATGAATTTCTTATTTTTTAATGGTTAAGTTCTTTCAGACTTTCTATCACTTTCGTTTCTTACGGTCATTGGTTTGATAGTAAATTGGTAGGAAATATCCGAGCAGCTTTAATTCATAGGAAATTTTTTACCAATTTTCTACCATTCTTATTTGTTGTCATAATTTTGTAAGAAATTGGTAATAATTTTTTTCTACCAATATTTTTTGTAAGAATTTGGCATGTTTTCTTGTAGCCATAGACCAAACTTGGTTAATGTTTATTAACATTGGGGTTGTTTCCCTTTTTTGTTTTTTCTTTAAAGGTCAGGGTTTTAAAACCGAAAACCGAATAAAAAAGTTCAAGGTTCTGTACATGTTTTTGACAAAGATGATGGGTTTCTTTACCCATTTTCCATAAAACAAGATACTCGGGACAACTATAGTTGGACCTATTTAGGTCATCAATGGCCCATTAGAGATAGATGGGTTTCATTAGATATTATATGTAAAAAAAATTATTGGTGTATGCTCCTCGAATATTATCTTATCTACAAGAAGTTTATATGCGACTAAAATACAAAAAGTGTTGTAGTAATTTTGCCAGGAAATCAAAATGGAGATTTCGTTGCAGAAGCAGATTTTCAACAACGGAAATAAGCTCTTCAATTGTAAGCTCTTAACACTTTTCTTCTTCCCCTAGACTTTTGTTTTCTTTCACTAACCAATTGATTTTCTATTTGTCCGTTTGTTTTGCTTTAAGCTCGGCAAAACCGATGGCTTTGGATAGAACAATTCAAAGTAACAGATTCTCTTCTCGCAAACTCAAAAAATCTGTTTTATAACCCTACTACAAGTTGTCCAATGTTGTCCATTATCACTACAAGAAAGAGCAAAAACCATTTAAGAGTAAGTGTTGGTTAATTAACTGCATTTTGGTAGGAATTTATGTTGTTAAAAAAATTTAGAAATGTTTATGGGTTTGATTGGTAACCTCCGAATGGTTCCGCTATTAAACAAAAAATTACCAATCATTTAATTTTGTGAATTCGTGATTTATTTTCAGCCATACTACAATCCCCCAAATTTAATGACCAAATTCAAAGAAATTTTGTAGTTTGTCATTTGAATTTTTAAANGAACCTGTTCTTATTGCTTGCCTTGATTGTTTAAATTCGCAAAGAGATTTGGAATTTAGGGATTTAGGCATAGATAACTTCTGCAACGAGAGTTGATTGGTTTTACCTTAGAGTTTCGAGTTCTAGACGGTTCTTAATAAATCCCTAATAGACTTAGATTCTGCATTCTTGGATTCAAACCTGATAATTATCCTTGCCTAGCGCCTCGTCTCCTGAACTTTAATCCATCTAATTCCGATTTATTACTTGCTTTAATTGTTTAGTTTTCAATTTCATTATTTCGACCTAGCATAATCTAAACCTAGAAACCATAAGTGTAGCTACAACTTCCCTGAGGATTCGATACCCCTTATACTTCAACTGCATTGCTGTGCACTTGCAGTAGTTGATTATTTGGGTAAAACTAGACCCATATCAGTAGTTCACACACTTTATCAACTATCTTTTTCTGTTCTGCTTCATTAAAAACTTGGATATGCAATTCGAGTCATTCGAGTATGTTAACGATCTCCCCATTAACTCTCTCCAAGCAAACAAAGTCTTTATTTCCCTTCATAGTAATCTCCCGTATATGATCTCTCTCTACTCTCTATCGAAGTAATGCTTCTAAAGACTCGCGTCAAAAGTCTCTCCACATGATCTTCATCCTCATTGCATCATCGTCCAATGTCATATCATTAGCATATATGATTTCATTTTCTTAATTGAAATATATCATAGTTAATCTTTTTTTTTTTCCTTTTCGTAAATTCTAATAAATCCTTTTGATAATAAGATATAAATTCTAATATTTTATCGGGACACGTGTCATAATCTGAATCGAATGAAGCGCCACATGTCGCAATCAAGTTAATTAGCAATCTTTTATTTTTTATTTTCTCTTTTTTAAATTGAAATAGATCCTTTTGTTTTATTTTCCTTTTTTTAGCTATATACTTATAACAAATAGATATTTTTGTTTTATTTTTCTTTTTTTAGATATATACTTATGACACGCGTCAAAATCCGATCGATTAACTTGACACTTGTCGCGATCATATTAATTACTAACTTTGACGCATCCTACTTTATATAAGAAGATTCTAATTATTGCTAGTTTCACATGAGTTTCAAAAGTTTTGTATTTCTTTTAGCTTTGTTTCATCTTTTAGTCCTACTTTAATTTTAAATAATGTCCATTCATAAAAAATGGTTATAGAAAAAAAAAGATTTAATGTAAAATGAGGAATTCAATCATTATCCACTTAACCAATAATGTTTTGAGAAATGCGGCATGTTTTTTTTTGTCAAACATTTTCGATTCTTAAAACGGTTCAAAAATCCAAATTGAAAAAACTGAATTTATATAGTATAAATCATAAATGTAGTTCTGAGCACTCCGTGTTAACTTATCTATCTTTATATTTTGAGCTCGTAAGATATGAAAGATGAAAAAAAACGTAAATACCTTCTTGTTCTTCTCGTATTCCTCTCAATAACATTGGCATCTTTTAAAAGACTGAAATTGACATGCCACTAATTCTATGCTTGTGATATTTATAATTTAGTGACAATGGGTCAAGTCTATATAATGTTATATTGACAAGTAAACTCCTACTACACAAACTTCTGGGGATATCCCTAAAATGTTGGCCGTTTTTACTTATTTTTGGATTAGTTAATCAATTGATCAACATGTTGAATCTAGATAGTAATTGTTTGGTGGGAGGTAACACTAGACTGTGAGTTTGAGTCTCAGCAACATTAAAAAAAAATTAAACAAAACAAAATAAGCAAAAAAAACAAATTTAATACTATCATTTAATTCCCTTGTCCACAAGATTATAGACAGAGTTGGAATCTCTTGGTTAAAACGAAAAAGAAAAAATAAATACATGTGATTATTGGGGTTTTGCTTTTTGTCTTCGAGCTTTCTAAATTAGAAAGCGTGTAAAATGTCAGAAGAACCTGTGTGGTCATTTCCAAAGAAGCGTACAAAAATCAGTAAAAAATTAGTACTACAAGATTGTATTTAATGATACAATTAATGAAAACAAGAAGAAGAAAAAGTACACTAATGCGAATCTTGGCAGTTGCGTTTCAATTTAAATTCCATGCAAAATAGTCCGAGTCCAAACATAACTCTCCTTTCTATTTGTAGTTACTCTCTTCAATGTCACGACAAATCATCGACTAATTTAAAATTCCACTAAAAATATCAAAAATTAATCACAATTTTCTTGAAGAAGAAGACTTCAAGAAAGAGAGAGAGAGAGAGAGACTTGAACACACTACAAGCAGAGCTCAAAGAGAGAGAGAGAAATGATGGGTAGCTTGAAGATTATGTCTCCACCAGCTCCGGCGCCGGCGACGAGATTCCGGCGGCAGCGGCGGATAACGGCGAACGGAGATGGGTTTCCGGCATTTCTTCCGGAGGAGGTAAAGAACATAAAAGATCCATTCGCAAGAGCTCTAGCACAAAGGATTGTACGAATTCCTGTTCCTCTTCAGGTTCTTGATCTTCTCTCTCGATCTTGTTCCTTAATTTCTCCGAAATTTCAAGTTTTTTTTTTGTTTAAGAGTAAAAAATCAAAATGCGTTGCAGATTGGAAACTATAGAGGATGTGTAATGAGTAGCTGTATCAAACCAATTGTTCAATTACACGACAAAAGTCCCGTCGTTCTTCTCCATTGTTTCGACAGGTTTAGTTTTTTTTGTTTTTAATTTACCGACAAGACAGTTTTATGAACTCATTATCTTTGAATTTGACTGAAGATTTTGTTTTTTTGTTTGTTTGTTTGTTTGGGATTAGTTCTTGTTTAGAATGGAGACGTACTTACCCTCTGCTTGAACAAGCTTGTCTTGAGACTTGGGCTATTGATGTTCTTGGTTGGGGATTCTCAGATCTTCGTAAGGACTTTACATAAACTTAAATTTTACACAATTTAAATTAGATTCTTGATAAATTGCTTTTTAGAAGATATGAATGTGTGATTGTTTCTTTTTTCAATTTCAAGAAATTCATTATTTTAATGAATATTGTAGAGAAACTTCCACCGTGTGATGCAGCATCTAAGCGACATCATTTATTCGAGGTCAGTACTATATACTGTACTATAAGAAAACAGAGAAACAGCTATGAACAATTATGTCGCTAAATGATTGGCTAAATAGTACTATATGTTCTTTGATTTCTGATTTCAGCTTTGGAAAACATATATCAAACGACCAATGATATTAGTTGGACCAAGCTTAGGAGCAACCGTAGCTGTTGATTTCACCGCTACTTACCCCGAAGCTGTAACTTTCCGGTTTATCATAAGTTCATAATCAAACTGTTTCGGTTAAACCCATCACAGTAGCTCACTCACTAAATCTTTCAGGTTGATAAATTGGTTCTCATTAACGCCAATGCGTATTCAGAAGGAACCGGTGCGCTTAAAGAGTTACCAAAATCCATTGCTTACGCTGGGGTTGGTCCGAAAAACCCTTTATCATACTCAATAGTTAACGTTTTATAATCTTTCTTGATTTTCTTGATCTTTCTTGATTTTCCATAGTCTCGATATGATCGATCTCATCGATCTTCCCGTTGTTGTTTCAGGTTAAGTTGTTGAAGTCATTCCCTCTTCGACTTTTGGCCAACGTGTTAGCCTTTTCCTCTCCCTTGTCCGAGAACATAGATTGGACTAATGTAAGATCAAATCTTCCTTCATTCTTTAATATGTTATTAGTATATATGATATATCAAACTGATTTTGAAATGAATCTGTTTTTGCTTAGATCGGTCGGTTACATTGTCAAATGCCATGGTGGGAAGATGCCATGGTCGATTTTATGATTAGCGGAGGCTATAACGTCGCTTCACATATCAAACTCGTAATAAAAAAAAATACTTCACATTACTATTCAATTATGACGAAAAGAAACTTATCATTTATAAGATTTTCTGATTTTTGTTTATGTTAACAACGCAGATCAACCATAAGACGCTTGTCGTATGCAGTGAGAACGATCAGATTGTTAGCAACCAGCTCTCAGTTGTAAGTTTGCATTAATCTGAAACATTAAAAAAAAAAAAAACAGTTAAAAGTTTATTTGCTCAATTCAAGCTTCTTAGTTTTAACCGGTGGTTTTCCCCTGCACATCGGTTTTTGTTGGGTTTAAGTCGGTCAGAAAAGTCTAGGTTTTTCATGTATTGTTGGGTCCGGTTTACTGATCGAATCGCTATTTTACCGGGTTTAAGTTGGTTAGATGAGTGAAATTTTTAGAGAATAGTCCAACCAATTACTGACTTAACCGGCTAGATCGGTTCGGGGTTTGAAATGTATTGGTTTTAACAATGTCATGAACAAAAATGCAGAAATTGTTGTGTGAGCTACAAAATGCGGTTTTCCGGGAAGTACCAGATTCAGGTCATCTTCCACATGTTGAGAATCCTAAACACTTTGTGAAGCTGATATCGGATTTCGCCATTGGAAAGCTCAGTTGATTCCATTTACTGTAACTCTGCTTCAAGCTCCATCGAGTAGCTCTACAGAGGAAAGAGTTGTAACGTTTATTATATATTATATGAAATAAATACAAATAGACTAGTCTAGCTTGAGCTTAGGATGGCTATATATAATTATATATATGTGTTTTATTAATAGAAGAAGATAGAAACATCTATGTTATCATCATATCCGTAAGCTAATTAAAATAATATTGGTTTTTTTAAAAAGATTGTAGGAGGAGACTGAAAACTTTTAAATCTAAATTCTTTGTTTTCACGCTTAGTTGTGTGTCTTTTTCCCTTAATGAAACACACAATTTTTAACGATTTAAAATATGATTTTTGTTAATTATACACGAAATCGGAAATTTACCTTTTGTGTTGCAAATTCTTATGTGATGTAAAAATTGGAACTATTTTTATCCCTCTAAAGAAAACCAAACCAAATCAGGAAAAGGAAAAAAAAAAAAAAAAGACAATTCCCTCTTTCCCATCTCCTTCCTTTGTATATATAACAAACCGAACAAAAGCCGATCATATCTCGCCATAGGGTAAATAAAATTAAAGTCGAAACAATGGAGGCAATCACTTGCTTGGACTGCAAGAAACTAACCAATACAGTAATCGACTATCGATCTGGAGACATAATCTGCACAGAATGTGGTCTGGTCCTCGACTCCCGCTACATGGTCGACTCTTTTGACTGGAGAATCTCCCACAAGTTCCCCTTCCATCAGGACCAAACTCAAGGTCGACACAAACGTTCTCAAGAACCCTAATCCTAACCCTAAAGACAAAGCCTCCTCCGCAAGCTCCGTCTTTCTCAAGTGGTGAAGCTCTGCTCAGAATCCATTAAAGTGATCGATCACACGAGGTTGATGGAGAAGCTAGGTTCAAACAGAACGAAGGCCAATTTGATTGCCAGTTAATTAGTCGTTTCTTAATATTATTATATCCATATGTTTGTTTGTATATTTATTTAGGATTTGTCTAATTTTCCCGTGAGAATTGATTTGTCTTGCAGTTCACTTCAGAAAGATGTCTTGGTTCTGAAAGCAGCATCTCTCAGAATTCGGATTTTCAATGATCTGCCATGTCTTTAAAGCCGACATTGAAGCCTCTTGGAGGTGATTCAGAAGTTTATTATCTATAATTATTTAATTTCAGTTATGTTTAAGTTTTTTTTTAATTACAAATTGGGGCTTATATAGGCTTACAAAATCTTTAAAAAATCAATATATTGTTCTGCAGACATCTTAATATATAGGTTCCTAGTTACATATGAAGTTAGGAGTTTTCTTATATCTCCTGATTCAGAAATTTTAACTGTCTATAATATTTATTTTCAGTTATATTAATCTTTTTAATTGCAAATTGGGGCTTACAAATATGAAAAATCAATATACATTGTTCTGCAGACATCTCATGTGGCTGCAGAAGTAGCGAAGCAGAGGATCAGCAAATCTGGTTAACGAATTTCTAAACTTATCGTGCATCTTTATATATTGTTTTCTTCTTACAATGAGAGTTAGGATTGGCTAGGAGCTTTACAAAAGTCCACGACCTCCACATGCCCTTCTTCCACGATTTCCTCGTTCCCTAACCGTAATCCATTGGTCTTGAATATTTTGGGTTGGCTTTAAAGGCCTTCCCACACGTGATTGATATGGGTCAAATTTACGCTAAGCAACTCTCTCAAATTAAGAGATCAGTTGTAGTACTTAAGGATCGAATCCACAGAGAAGGGATAGTCACACAGCAGTTTCTAAATTCGAATTAAGGTAGGTGAGAATGTAAAACTAGAAACAGAAATCAATTAAACGATTTAGTAAATTCAGGAGACGAAACACTAGGTTCAGGGAGATTCTCAAGTGATCCAAATTTTAGGTCTAGGCGAATGTTAGGATTTATAAGGCACTGTTCTTGAACTTGAAACACTAATGTAAAATCAACCAACTCTCGCTGCGAAGATTATCTATGCCTAAATTCCAGAATTCCAAATCTCTTTGCAAATCCTATCGATTCAAACAAGCATTAATTTCAGGTTCAATTGTTCACAAAACCCTAAACCAAATCTATTTGCGAATAGGTATTTTGCTCATCTAACATTAGTTCATGCTATTAATAATACTCTCGCATCTATTAATTAACCTAATATCAGATTCTAGGTCGCGAAGCTAGAATAAGCATTAAACACAAATCCAGATGAAGAACTATAATGATTTTATCCTAACAATTTAATTCGACCTAACAATTCATTGATCACCTTTGAAAACCCCTAAACCTAACTAGCAAACTACTCAGACATGGTGAATAAAGAAAACATCATGAATAAAGAAGAATGCATAAGAGAAATCAATAGATAAATAAGGGAGTTCCAAATTTGCTCTAAAGGAGACAAATTCTTCTCTCCAAAAACTCTCTATAAATCTCTCTCTAAATAATTGTAAAATAAAGCGTAGCCTAAACAATGGCTGGAAAATTATATTTATAGGCAAACTCGCGTCAGGGGCAAACTTGTAAATAATGGAGACTTCAAGTGATTTCCTTTTTCTGATGGAAGTCCGCAGAACTTGGTCGGCTGGCTTGGTGTCGATCGACACTGATGGCGTCGATCGACACCCTGTGCGTATTTCCACTCTTCTGACTTCAT
>JAHZTW010000001.1:33268455-33414237 GCA_020283515.1 Alliaria petiolata
GTTACTGATTCATTTGTTTACTTGTAAACAGATGGCTACCAGTACCTCAAACGTATTCGATCAAACACCGAATGTGTTTGGACCAGTGGGTGCAAATGATGTTGATGAGCCGACACGCCGAATCCTGTTTGGTGATGGTCTTGCAACGGCTACAACACCCAATGTTTTCCACCCTATGATTCCGTCAATCCTTGCATCCGCGAGTCATGGACTCATGCCAGATCATTTTGACCGAAAAGGTTTCAAAATATGGCAACTAAAGATGCATTTCTTCTTGACGAACATGAAGTTCGATAAGTTTCTGAAGGAGGACGCACCAGTTCTTCCAGAAGGGAACACGTGTGCATACACTCTCGCTAGTGTTTAAGCTTGGATCCATGGGGATTTTGTTTGCAGAGGCTGAATCTTAGGCCGCCTCAATGACCAGATGTACCTTGTTTACAGTATGAAAAAATCCTCCAAATCATTATGGATGGCTCTGGAGAAGAAGTACAAATCAGAAGACGCTGGATGTTAGAAATATGCGGTTGAAAAATTTCTTGACTTCAAAATGGTGGATTCTAAACTGATCATGGATCAAGTGGAAGCACTCCAATTGATTTGTCATGACATAGCTGCTGAGGGAATGTCAATTTGTGAGATCTTCACCGTGAATAGCTTCATTGAGAAGTTACCTTCGAGTTGGGTGGATTTCAAGAACTACCTCAAGCACAAACGGAAGGCGATGACTCTCGAAGAAGTCATCACCAGGCTGCAAATGGAAAGCAGAAACTGTCAAGCAAACGGTCTACAATTCCAGGAGCACAACGTCAATGTGGTAACCCACAAGGGAAAATACAAGGGTGTGGCTGTGAACAAGGCATCTCCTTTCAAACCAAGGTCCTCCACGAACTTCAAAAAGCGTAACAACGCTGAAACGAAGTTCAAAGGGAAATGACACAAATGTAACAAGATTGGTCACAAAAGTTATGTGTGTCGCAGCAAGCCCAAAGACAACGGGAAAGCTCAAGCCAATTTGACAGAAGAAGACATGTGCGTTGTGGTCTCGGAAGTCAACATGGTAGAAGACAACCCGAAAGAGTGGTGGTACGACACTGGTGCAACAACCCACATTTGCGCTGGACGTGAAATGTTCAGCACCTACCAGAAAAGTACATCGACCGAACAACTGTTCATGGGAAACTCTGCATTCTCCAAGATACAGGGTCGTGGAAAGGTTGTGCTGAGGATGACCTTGGGGAAGGAACTCACTCTTCAGAATGTCAAACATGTGCCTGACATGAGGAAGAACCTAATTTTTGGCACTCTGATGAGCAAGGCCGGATTTGCTGCTAAACTTGAGGCAGACAAGCTCGTGCTGAGGAAATTTGGGGTATTTGTTGGCAGGGGTTATGAGAAGAACGGACTGATCAAGATGTGCGTCACGACAGTCCTCTGCAACAAAGACGCTTCTAGCTCTAAGAATGTTGTTGCTAATAATGTTGCTTCTGTTTCAAATGTTGCTGAATCTGTTTCTAAGATTTGACTCAATGAGAAAAACCCCGTTGCTTACTTGCTTGAGTCATTTAATATTTGGCATGAAAGATTAGGACATGTGAATTACAAATCTATAAAAAGATTAATGAACTTGAACCTAATCTCGAAATGCAAAACAAGCAAAGAAAAATGTGAAGTGTGCGTACAGGCCAAACTCACAAAAACTCCATCACATCAAGTTGAAAGAACCACCGAACCTCTAGGTTTAATACATACAGATTTATGTGATTTAAAATATGCACCAACTAGAGGCGGTAAAAGGTATTTTGTAACGTTCATAGATGATCATACAAAATATTGTTACGTATATTTGTTAAGTAGCAAAGATGAAACCTTGGAAAAATTCAAGGAATATAAGCGCGAAGTTGAAAATCAACTAAACAAAACTATTAAAATAGTTATAGGAGGTGAATATGATAGACCGTTTAATGCCTTTTGTCAAGAACATGGGATTATCTATCAAACCACTGCTCCTTACTCATCGGAATCTAACGGAGATGCGGAAAGAAAAAACCAAACTCTTAAAGAAATGATGAATGCGATGTTGCAGGAATCTGGGTTAGCCCAGGACATGTGGGGGGGGGGGGGAAGCATTGCTTACCACAAATTATATCCTCAATAAAATACCACACAAAGTCACGGGAAAAACTCCTTACGAACTTTGGAAAGGTACTCCGTCATCGTATAAATACTTAAAAGTGTGGGGGTGTCTAGCAAAAGTTGCAGTGCCACCTCCGAAAAAAGGTCACAATCGGACCAAAAAAAGTGGATTGTATTTTCATTGGATATGCACACAACAGTAGTGCTTATCGATTTCTGGTTCATCAATTAGATGTGCCGGATATTCACATAAATACAACCATGGAATCAAGAAACGCATCTTTCTTTGAACAAGTTTTTCCATGTAAGGTTAAACAAAACCCAAAACGAACTCGGGAAGAAAGTGAAGCGATCACCTCCGTAAACGAGGCAAGCACTTCGGGCACATCATTTGATGATGCAGAAGACGTCGAAGATGAACCTAGACGTAGCAAAAGGGCTCGTAAGGAAAAATCTTACGGTGATGATTTCTTAATGGTCTTTCTTACAGAGAATGAACCAAGAACTTTCGCCGAAGCCATGTCCACACCAGACGCACCTTCATGGAAGGAAGCCGTTAATAACGAGTTTGACTCTATTATGCAAAATCATACATATGAGATAATAGACCTACCACAAGGGTTTAAACCATTAGGGTGTAAATGGATTTTCAAAACAAAGCTGAAAACCGATGGCTCGATAGACAAATACAAGGCTAGGCTTGTAGTGCAAGGATTCCAGCAAAAAGAAGGCTTGGATTTCTTTGACACATATTCTCCGGTAACGAGAATAACCTCTATAAGAACACTAACTAGCATTGCTGCTTTAAGAGGCCTAGAAATCCATCAAATGGATGTTAAAACTGTTTTTCTAAATGGAGATTCAGAAGAAGAGATTTATATGAAACAACCAGAAGGTTTTGTCGTCCCAGGACAAGAACATAAAGTATGTCGACTTGTGAAGTTGTTATATGGACTTAAACAAGCTCCGAAACAATGTCACGAAAAATTTGACAACGTAATGATGTCAAATGGTTTCACCATTAATGAATGTGACAAGTGCATCTACATAAAATGTACTCAACAAGGNTGGACTTAAACAAGCTCCGAAACAATGTCACGAAAAATTTGACAACGTAATGATGTCAAATGGTTTCACCATTAATGAATGTGACAAGTGCATCTACATAAAATGTACTCAACAAGGATACATTCTATTATGCTTATACGTAGATGACATGCTCATTCTCGGGAGCACAAAAGATTTAATCAATCAAACTAAACAATTGCTAAAAAGCAAGTTTGATATGAAAGATATGGGACACGCATATGTAATTCTAGGGATCCAAATCACTAAAAATTCTGATGGAATTATCTTGTCTCAAACTCATTATGCTGAAAAGATACTTGAGAGGTTTAAAAACTACTCAAACGGGACAGCGAAAACTCCAGTAGATTCTCAACTTCACCTTCAAAAGAATTCGGGTGAAGCTGTGTCACAACTGGAATATGCAAAAGTGATCAAAAGTCTGATGTACTTAACAAATTGTACTAGACCCGATCTAGCGCATGCAATAAATGTATTAAGTCGCTACACAAGCAACCAGGACATAAACATTGGAAAGCTATAACTAGAGTATTAAACTACATACGTTATACTAAAAATTATGGTCTTCACACGGTAAAGAACCCGCAGTTTTAGAAGGATACAGTGATGCAAACTGGATTTACGATTCTAAGAACTCAAAATCCACAAGTGGATATGTCTTTACGCTTGGAGGTGGAGCAGTGTCCTGGAAATCTTTCAAACAAACTCTGTTAGCCAGATCAACCATGGAATCTGAATTTATAGCGCTAGATAAAGCCGCAGAGGAAGCAGAGTGGCTTCGAAATTTCCTGGAAGATATTCCGATGTGGGAGAAACCAGTGCCAGCATTACGTGTACACTGTGATAGTCAATCGGCTATAGCTCGGGCATTGAATAATCTCTACAATGGTACATCTCGTCATATTAGGAGACGACATAAAACCATTAGACATTTGATCTCAAGTGGTGTAATCACGATTGATTATATCAAATCAGCTGACAACCTAGCGAATCCATTTACTAAAGGTTTGTCACAAGATCAAGTTGAAAAATCATCAAGAGGAATGGGTTTAAAGCCTATGAATTAAGACGAAGTTTGATGGAAACCTAACCTATGTGACTGGAGATCACAAGATCTAGGTTCAAAGGGAAAACTAAATCAAACGAAATCTGTATAAAGTACTGTGAGACTTGTATCTCTACCCAGTTCCCAAGATGATAAACAGTACTATAAACCTGTACGGGATAAGGTTAAGCGTTAGCTTCTAATGATTCCATAACTTTGTAATAGTGGAGTATGACAGGATACTTCTGAATAAGTTATTGGAAGATCACCTAGTGAGTGAGAAATACGGCCGTTTCTAGGAGAATAAAGTAAGGCTATATTCTCTAAGTTCACTCACGAATAACCAAGCAAGTTCAAGGCCAAAATGAACACAATAGAGAACTCAGTTCTACGAGAAATGAAGTTGTATTATAGCTGTTGTCTCGGTTTACATCAAAATCCGGGTAGTTCAAGACATCATGTTCACCTCCTGACCAAGTAAACCCGACAGATATAAAAAGGAGTAGTTCAAAGCTGAAAAATGCTACTAACTCAAACACAGTGAATTTTCGTTTAAACTCTCGAAAAGTCCGTCTGTCTAGTAGTAGAGTCAGTTGAGTCGTCATTTGTTTGCAGTAATTTCTTTTCATGTGGGGGATTGTTGGATCCATTATTGGAAGAGTGAAAAGAAAGAAATTTGGTGTTGATTTTATTTCATTCCATGTGCAAAGTAAAAGGTGGAAATAATTTTTTCCATTCTTGTCGGCCAATCACTTTGTGTTAGTGGCCAGCTTTGCAAGTTCATTCCCTTAAGCCCTTCCTCTCGCCTATATAAGGAAGTCATTCTTCTCATTTTAATCTCACCGAAAAATATCAAACACTCTCTAACTCACCAAATAATATTTTCCAAAGATCCTCCCCTTAGTTCTAAGTAAGTCTAGCAATCGTTTTCTTTCATTTACGGTTCTTAAGTTTCGAGAGTTTATCGTAGCATTGTTTAGAGTTCGTAGATTCCGTTTTTCGAGTGCTGCGAAACGGTTTCATATCGGTTGTATCTTGGGATTCAAAAATTGTGTATATCCGTCTCACTACGGGCGATTTATTGAGTTACGGAAAGAGTTTTTCTCGCATCCGATATTCAGATTTCTTCTCAAAGATCCGTTTTCCGTTTTCTCGTTTTCTCCCTCTTCCTTACTTGTTCGTTTATCGATTTTATTACCCTTAAAATCTTATTCCGGTTTTGCGGTTCCTACACATTTTAAGGGTAATAAAATCGCAAAACCGGAATAAGATTTTAAGGGTAATAAAATCGATAAACGAACAAGTAAGGAAGAGGTAGAAAACGAGAAATCGGAAAACGGATCTTTGAGAAGAAATACGAATATCGGAGGCGAGAAAAACTGTTTCCGTAACTCAATAAATCGCCCGTAGTGAGACGGATATACACAATTTTTGAATCCCAAGATACAACCGATATGACGAAACCGTTTCGCAACACTCGAAAACGGAATCTACGAACTCTAATAAACACTACATTAAACTCTCGAGACTTAGAACCGTAAACCAAAGAAAACGATTGCTAGACTTACTTAGAACTAAGGGGAGGATCGTTGGAAAATATTATTTTGTGAGTTAGAGAGTGTTTTATGTTTTTCGGTGAGATTAAAATGAGAAGAATGACTTCCTTATATAGGCGAGAGGAAGGGCTTAAGGGAATGAATTTACAAAGCTGGCCACTAACACAAAGTGATTGGCCGACAAGAATGGAAAAAATTATTTCCACCTTTTACTTTGCACATGGAATGAAAAAAACCAACACCAACATTCTTTCTTTTCACTCTTCCAATAAATGGATCCAACAATCCCCCACATGAAAAGAAATTACTGCAAACAAATGACGACTCAACTGACTCTACTACTAGACAGACGGACTTTTTGAGAGTTTAAACGAAAATTCACTGTGTTTGAGTTAGTAGCATTTTTTCAGCTTTGAACTACTCATTTTTATATCTGTCGGGTTTACTTGGCCAGGAGGTGAACTTGATGTCTTGAACCACCCGGATTTTGATGTAAACCGAGACAACAACTATAATACAGCTTCATTTCTCGTAGAACTGAGTTCTCTATTGTGTTCATTTTGGCCTTGAACTTGCTTGGTTATTCGTGAGTGAACTTGGAGAATATAGCCTTACTTTATTCTCCTAGAAACGGCCGTATTTCACACTCACTAGGTGATCTTCCAATAACTTATTCAGAAGTATCCTGTCATACTCCACTATTACAAAGTTATGGAATCATTAGAAGCTAACGCTTAACCTTATCCCGTACAGGTTTATAGTACTGTTTATCATCCTGGGAACTGGGTAGAGATACAAGTCTCACAGTACTTTTTACAGATTTCGTTTGATTTAGTTTTCCCTTTGAACCTAGATCTTGGGATCTCCAGTCACATAGGTAGGGTTTCCATCAAACTTCGTCTTAATTCATAGGCTTTAAACCCATTCCTCTTGATGATTTTTCAACTTGATCTCGTGACAAACCTTTTGTAAATGGATCCGCTAGGTTGTCAGCCGATTTGATATAATCAATCGTGATTACACCACTTGAGATCAAATGTCTAATGGTTTTATGTCGTCTCCTAATATGACGAGATTTACCATTGTAGAGATTATTCAATGCCCGAGCTATAGCCGATTGACTATCGCAGTGTACACGTAATGCTGGCACTGGTTTCTCCCACATAGGAATGTCTTCCAAAAAATTTCGAAGCCACTCTGCTTCCTCTGCGGCTTTATCTAGCGCTATAAACTCAGATTCCATGGTTGATCTGGCTAACAAAGTTTGTTTGGAAGATTTCCAGGACACCGCTCCACCTCCAAGCGTAAAGACATATCCACTCGTGGATTTTGAGTTCTTAGAATCGGAAATCCAGTTTGCATCACTGTATCCTTCTAAAACTGCGGGTTCTTTACCGTAGTGAAGACCATAATTTTTGGTATAACGTATGTAATTTAATACTCTAGTTATAGCTTTCCAATGTTTATGTCCTGGATTGCTTGTGTAGCGGCTTAGTACATTTACTGCATGCGCTAGATCGGGTCTAGTACAATTTGTCAAGTACATCAGACTTCCGATCACTCTTGCATATTCCAGTTGTGACACAGCTTCACCCGAATTCTTTTGAAGGTGAAGTTGAGAATCTACTGGAGTTTTCGCTGTCCCGTTTGAGTATTTTTTAAACCTCTCAAGTATCTTTTCAGCATAATGAGTTTGAGACAGGATAATTCCGTCAGAATTTCTAGTGATTTGGATCCCTAGAATTACATCTGCGAGTCCCATATCTTTCATATCAAACTTGCTTTTTAGCAGTTGTTTAGTTTGATTGATTAGATCTTTTGTACTTCCGAGAATAAGCATGTCATCCACGTACAAACATAATAAAATGTACCCTTGTGGAGTACACTTTATGTAAATGCACTTATCACATTCATTGATGTTGAAACCGTTTGACATCATTACGTTGTCAAATTTTTCGTGCCATTGTTTCGGAGCTTGTTTAAGTCCATATAACGACTTCACAAGACGACATACTTTATGTTCTTGTCCTGGGACGACAAAACCTTCTGGTTGTTTCATATAAATCTCTTCTTCTAAATCTCCGTTAAGAAAAGCAGTTTTAACATCCATTTGATGGATTTCTAGGCCTCTTAAAGCAGCAATGCTAGTTAGTGTTCTTATAGAGGTTATTCTCGTTACCGGAGAATATGTGTCAAAGAAATCCAAGCCTTCTTTTTGCTGGAATCCTTGCACTACAAGCCTAGCCTTGTATTTGTCTATCGAGCCATCGGTTTTCAGCTTTGTTTTGAAAATCCATTTACACCCTAATGGTTTAAACCCTTGTGGTAGGTCTATTATCTCATATGTATGATTTTGCATAATAGAGTCAAACTCGTTATTAACGGCTTCCTTCCATGAAGGTGCGTCTGGTGTGGACATGGCTTCGGCGAAAGTTCTTGGTTCATTCTCTGTAAGAAAGACCATTAAGAAATCATCACCGTAAGATTTTTCCTTACGAGCCCTTTTGCTACGTCTAGGTTCATCTTCGACGTCTTCTGCATCATCAAATGATGTGCCCGAAGTGCTTGCCTCGTTTACGGAGGTGATCGCTTCACTTTCTTCCCGAGTTCGTTTTGGGTTTTGTTTAACCTTACATGGAAAAACTTGTTCAAAGAAAGATGCGTTTCTTGATTCCATGGTTGTATTTATGTGAATATCCGGCACATCTAATTGATGAACCAGAAATCGATAAGCACTATTGTTGTGTGCATATCCAATGAAAATACAATCCACTGTTTTTGGTCCGATTGTGACCTTTTTCGGAGGTGGCACTGCAACTTTTGCAAGACACCCCCACACTTTTAAGTATTTATACGATGGCGGAGTACCTTTCCAAAGTTCGTAAGGAGTTTTTCCCGTGACTTTGTGTGGTATTTTATTGAGGATATAATTTGTGGTAAGCAATGCTTCCCCCACACATGTCCTGGGCTAACCCAGATTCCTGCAACATCGCATTCATCATTTCTTTAAGAGTTTGGTTTTTTTCTTTCCGCAACTCCGTTAGATTCCGGTGAGTAAGGAGCAGTGGTTTGATGGATAATCCCATGTTCTTGACAAAAGGCATTAAACGGTCTATCATATTCACCTCCTCTAACTATTTTAATAGTTTTGTTTAGTTGATTTTCAACTTCGCGCTTATATTCCTTGAATTTTTCCAAGGTTTCATCTTTGCTACGTAACAAATATACGTAACAATATTTTGTATGATCATCTATGAACGTTACAAAATACCTTTTACCGCCTCTAGTTGGTGCATATTTTAAATCACATAAATCTGTATGTATTAAACCTAGATGTTCGGTGGTTCTTTCAACTTGATGTGATGGAGTTTTTGTGAGTTTGGCCTGTACGCACACTTCACATTTTTCTTTGCTTGTTTTGCATTTCAGGATTAGGTTCAAGTTCATTAATCTTTTAATAGATTTGTAATTCACATGTCCTAATCTTTCATGCCAAATATTAAATGACTCAAGCAAGTAAGCAACGGGGTTTTTCTTATTGAGTGAAATCATAGAAACAGATTCAGCAACATTTGAAATAGGAGCAACATTATTAGCAACAACATTCTTAGAGCTAGAAGCGTCTTTGTTGCGGAGTACTGTCGTGACGCACATCTTGATCAGCCCGTTCTTCTCATAACCCCTGCCAACAAATACCCCAAATTTCCTCAGCACGAGCTTGTCTGCCTCAAGTTTAGCAGCAAATCCGGCCTTGCTCATCAGAGTGCCAGAAATTAGGTTCTTCCTCATGTCAGGCACATGTTTGACATTCTGAAGAGTGAGTTCCTTCCCCGAGGTCATCCTCAGCACAACCTTTCCACGACCCTGTATCTTGGAGAATGCAGAGTTTCCCATGAACAGTTGTTCGGTCGATGTACTTTTCTGGTAGGTGCTGAACATTTCACGTCCAGCGCAAATGTGGGTTGTTGCACCAGTGTCGTACCACCACTCTTTCGGGTTGTCTTCCACCATGTTGACTTCTGAGACCACAGCGCACATGTCTTCTTTTGTCAAATTGGCTTGAGCTTTCCCGTTGTCTTTGGGCTTGCTGCGACACACATCACTTTTGTGACCAATCTTGTTACATTTGTGACATTTCCCTTTGAACTTTGTTTCAGTGTTGTTACGCTTTTTGAAGTTCGTGGAGGGCCTTGGTTTGAAAGGAGATGCCTTGTTCACAACCACTCCCTTGTACTTTCCCTTGTGGGTTGCCACATTGACGTTGTGCTCCTGGAATTGTAGACCGTTTGCCTGACGGTTTCTATTTTCCATTTGCAGCCTGGTGATGACTTCTTCGAGAGTCATCGCCTTCCGTTTGTGCTTGAGGTAGTTCTTGAAATCCACCCAACTCGGAGGTAACTTCTCAATGAAGCTATTCACGGTGAAGATCTCACAAATTGACATTCCCTCAGCAGCTATGTCATGACAAATCAATTGGAGTGCTTCCACTTGATCCATGATCGGTTTAGAATCCACCATTTTGAAGTCAAGAAATTTTTCAACCGCATATTTCTAACATCCAGCGTCTTCTGATTTGTACTTCTTCTCCAGAGCCATCCATAATGATTTGGAGGATTTTTCCATACTGTAAACAAGGTACAGCTGATCATTGAGGCGGCCTAAGATCCAGCCTCTGCAAATGAAATCCCCATGGATCCAGGCTTCAACACTAGCGAGAGTGTATGCACACGTGTTCCCTTCTGGAAGAACTGGTGCGTCCTCCTTCAGAAATTTGTCGAACTTCATGTTCGTCAAGAAGAAGTGCATCTTCAGTTGCCATGTTTTGAAACCTTTTCCGTCAAAATGATCCGGCATGAGTCCATGACTCGCGGATGCAGGAATTGACGGAATCATAGGGTGGACAACATTGGGTGTTGTAGCCGTTGCAAGACCATCACCAAACAGGATTCGGCATGTCGGCTCATCGACATCATTTGCACCCACTGGTCCAAACACATTCGGTGTTTGATCGAATACGTTTGAGGTACCGGTAGCCATCTGTTCACAAGTAAACAAATGAATCAGTAACCGCTCAATTTGAACCAAAGTTCAGTAAAAGATTTATCTAGAATAAATCGAAAATAGCGGATCTAGTTAACAATCTTAGATCGCTAATGAATGTTTAGCAAACTCGCTTTTAAGCGTTTGCTGAAACTTTATAATCGGTTAATGCGTTTTACAAACTCGCTTAGAAGCGTTCGTAGAAACGGATACCCTTTTTTTTTTTTTTGGCAATCGATTTTTGAAGAAACCGCAGAAACTTAATCCGTTTTTAGCGAAAGAGTAAGAACGGATTTATTGAGTTACGATTGTAGGAACCGCAAAACCGGAATAAGATTTTAAGGGTAATAAAATCGATAAACGAACAAGTAAGGAAGAGGGAGAAAACGAGAAAACGGAAAACGGATCTTTGAGAAGAAATCCNGCGTTTGCTGAAACTTTATAATCGGTTAATGCGTTTTACAAACTCGCTTAGAAGCGTTCGTAGAAACGGATACCCTTTTTTTTTTTTTTGGCAATCGATTTTTGAAGAAACCGCAGAAACTTAATCCGTTTTTAGCGAAAGAGTAAGAACGGATTTATTGAGTTACGATTGTAGGAACCGCAAAACCGGAATAAGATTTTAAGGGTAATAAAATCGATAAACGAACAAGTAAGGAAGAGGGAGAAAACGAGAAAACGGAAAACGGATCTTTGAGAAGAAATCCGAATATCGGAGGCGAGAAAAACTCTTTCCGTAACTCATTAAATCGCCCGTAGTGAGACGGATATACACAATTGTTGAATCCCAAGATACAACCGATACGACGAGACCGTTTCGCAACACTCGAAAATGGAATCTACGAACTCTAATAAACACTACGTTAAACTCTCGAGACTTAGAACCGTAAACCAAAGAAAACGATTGCTAGACTTACTTAGAACTAAGGGGAGGATCGTTGGAAAATATTATTTGGTGAGTTAGAGAGTGTTTTATGTTTTTCGGTGAGATTAAAATGAGAAGAATGACTTCCTTATATAGGCGAGAGGAAGGGCTTAAGGGAATGAATTTGCAAAGCTGGCCACTAACACAAAGTGATTGGCCGACAAGAAGGGAAAAAATTATTTCCACCTTTTACTTTGCGCATGGAATGAAAAAAACCCAACACCAACATTCTTTCTTTTCACTCTTCCAATAAATGGATCCAACAAAGATTAGATCAATCGTCGACTCTCTTATCCCCATTGTATTAATTATGTCACATTCATCTACTTCTTCATTCTCCACTATGCACACATCAGATTTCTCTGGCATATCTTTGAGAGTTTTCAAAACAGAGAAAGGATTAGAACCAGATACCATAAAGACAGCAGCAAGTAAAGTGTGTAAAATTGTAGTGGAATTTCCATCTTTTACGGATACAGTTTGTACTAAACTAGGCTCTTCGACAGATGAGAGAGCAGTTTCAGATAAGACATCAATTTCTGTTGTAACTTCGGAAGAGATAGCATTTCCTGTTGGAACTTGTGTGGCTGTTGGAGTTTCAGGTATAATGAGAGACTTAGTGAGAAGGGTCATCTGAACCTCTGTAATCGGCTTAGAGGAAATAAACAGTAGATCAGATGTCGGATTCACAATGTCTTTGGTGAAGACAGTTGACTATGAGATTAAATTTTCTTTAGGAAGAGCTGGTACGATTGGAAGCATTCTATTGCTCATCACTGGCGCCTCATTCACCAAACTTGTGTCTGGTGCATTAGAAGCTTTTGTTGTGGTTGTGATAGGAACTTCATTAGATTCTCTAGATGTCTCTGAGACAATGGGATCCGAGACAGAGCAATCCTAAGCATCTAGAAGCTTTATGCCCAAGTTGTCCACAAGTGGAACATTTAGGAGGTAACCAAGAGTACAAGACCTGAACCATTGTGATGTTTCCACTCTTATCTTTAAAGGCAACTCTTTGAGGAAATGGTTTGCTTAACTTCACTTCAACCAGAATTTTGGCTTCTCTCATTTGGGTTGGAATTTTCTTATACATAATTCCAACACATGCATGTTTCATAAAAATTATAACAAATTAGATTTTTTTTTACAAGAATGTCATGACATGTATTTTATTTTAATATTAAGAAAATCACGACATCAGTCAATCAATTTACAAAATTTAATTTAAAGCCAACATTAGAGGTAAATAAATAAAAAATAATAGATTTCTTATTATAGAAATTTTGATGTTTTAAAGTTGCAAATTACGTATTAAATTTATCGATTAGATTTTGACACGTGTAAAAAATTTATACGAGTTAAATTTTGACACGTATTAAAAATAATTATCAGCAAAAAAATAAGTAAAATTGAAAAAGGAAATAAATACAAAAATATTAATTATTATTTTTATTTAGTTAATAAAACGGGGAAAATAAACATAAAACAACTGTTAATATAAAATTTCTATTTATATTTCTCACAACTAAATATATTTTTATTATATTATATTATGCAGTATACTGTGAATTTTGTTTATTTAGATTTATCATTATGTTGACCGAAAAACATTTTGCATTTGCATTCTCAATCCTATTTTTTTTAAAGTTCACAAGTAATCTATCGTTTTCTACTTCTTTTTTTTGACTTTCTTTTCACGGGTTATAAAATAGTAAATTATAAACACATATATACGCATATCATAAATAGATTAAACTAAACGTGATGCGTGTAATAAACTTTTTAATCTATTAAAAGTTTAAATATGGTAAAATAAAATAAATATAATTTCAATAAAAATAGAATAAACAATTCGTAAATATTTTATGACAAATAAATATATAAGTAGTTAAATCATTAAAAAATAAACATAATTTATATAGAAATATCAAACTGCTGATATGTTATCTGAAAAAGGCTTATAATATGATTGAAATTTATTCTAGTTTTAGTAATCCTCCAATCTGGTTGATGGATAAATTGTATTTCCCATTTACAGTTTAATGATTAATAATTATTAGATGAAGGAATATTAAAACTCTAAATATTTATAAATATGTTACAAAATTTAATTATACACAAATGAGAATAAAAATAAATAAATAAATGTTAGATTTCTGTTTAGGTTATTTCGTTTTGTTTTTATTAATTTTATTTTGTCTTTTTTTACGGGTGATCTAATTTTGATTTTAATTTTTTTTGTTTTCAGTTTAGATTTTACGGACTTTAAAATATTTTATTATAACTCTGCATATATACGAAATTTAATCTATTATTATTTATATAAACCGTTTGATTAATGTGTTATTCTTACTTTAATATTTTTTAAGAAATAAATTAAAATAGACACAGAAAAGAGGAAAAGGCAACATGCGCATTGTATAGTAGTAGAAGGGGGATGGCCTATGGATATGAGAAATTTTAAATTAAAATGAAAACTTTAAAGAGAGATCACATGGTAGAGTTAAGCAAAGGGGACTAACAAGTCACAATCATCGTGACCATGAATTACATACATGTTACATATATACATTTTTTTTTGTCAAGACATATATACATTTAAGTATTTAACAGATTATAATATATATATATATGAAAAAAGTTTTTACGTAATTATTTAGATTTGTACTTTTACACACAAAAAAATGATTTAGATTTGTATATAAATTTGTAAATGTGTATAAGCAAAGGGGACTAACAAGTCACAATCATCGCGACCATGAATTACATACATGTATGTATTACATATATAAATTTAAGTATTTAACAGAATTTTTTTTTTTGACAGCAAGTATTTAACAGATTATATAAGGGCTAATATTGGTGTTATAGATTGCAAATACCCATTATATAATATATATATATATGTGAAAAAAGTTTTTATGTAATTATTTAGATTTTGTATATAAATTTGTGAATGTGTGACATAAAGGGACCAAAGACAGCACATATAGACTGATGTACGTATATCTTCCTTCTTTACTTTTATGTCCACTTTCTATCTTTAGTTCTGTACGTAGTTTAATAATACTAATATAGAATATTTTGTGTTATTTTTCATTTCTAGGTTTTTCTGTTGCTAAAATATTTAAAAAAGAAAGACTTAAAGATCAAATTTAAGGACAGAAAAAGGAATGATTTTCTAAACTACATGATATAAAATTCGAACTTTTTTTTTTTAAAGGCCTATAAAATTCAAACTTATGAAGCTATTAATCACTAAAAGCCTCCACCAAAGTTTTATGAGGATACCTATTACACATATCATTCTATAATTGAAATTTTAGCGTTTGAAAATTTTGTTCGTCAGTCTAAAACATTTTGCAGAAATGTATCGTTGAATCGTCTACAATAAAACAAACATAATCTGGTTGTTGTTGCGAGTCATTGGTCGCTAACAACAATAAAAGTTACGTGTCGGTAGTCGATGACGCCAACAACAACAAAACAAACGACCAATTTCTCTTTGAATAACAAAAAAAAAAAAATTACAAAATACGCATAGAGGTAATAATAATTTCTATGGAGATAGATTTATTCAGACCAATTTATTTTTCTTCTTTCGTCAAAATCGAAATATTATACATCGACTACCTAAAACCATATAGGTTCAAAATACGAAATACATTATTAAAAAAAAAGGATTTCAAGAAAAAAAAAATCATAATTTATATATATAAACATTATAAAACAAAATCTTCCGTCGTCTGATCAGAAGAACCATAGATCTTGATTAGCTTTTGCAACACCCCGACTTGATTCCTAAGCCGAACGATGTAATCCGCCGTTTCTTGAAACAGCTGTTCCGTCTCTCCACTGTCGGATTCCTCCTCCTCCACGTCACCATTCTTCTCCGTCGTCTTCTCCGTCGTCGTTGACGGAGGAAGAAGACTCTTAAGCGCCTGAAGCTTCTCGGAGAACTCTTCTCTTCCGTTTCCACAGCGATTTCGGAGAATCTTGGCACGTGATGAAACATGTGTTCTTCTGTTTCCGAATTTCTTGCTGTCTCTTCTTCCTCCTCCTCCTCTCGATCTTTGCGTCTTTATGATTCTCATCGTGAAGAAGAAGAACAGAGAACTATAATAGAGTTTTCGTTTTTTTTTTGTTTTTGAATAGAAGAGGAAGAAAGAGGGTCGGTGTTTATGTACGATTAGCTATTCGTTTACGACCCTGGAGTTGATAGTTAATTACGATGGTACCACTGGTGGTGGTTTCATTCCTTCGTTTGTCGTTTTGTGCTTTTTGTTGGGCCCTTGTGTGATTTTTAAGAAAAATAATTCTCGATAATATCTTACTATCACGTGCTCGTTGCCAAATATCTCAGCAGCATAATCGTATTTCATTAACTGCGAATCGTAATACTAATTTCATTAATTGCGAATCATAAACTAAGTTAATTCGCAATCGCTCAAATCGAATTTTTGAATTTTTTGGGAAAATGAAACTAAAACTCTCCTTGTATAAGAAGTATATTTTTTTTATTAAATCATAATCGTGAATTAAAAAATATGTTCATGAAAGAATTACTATTTTCTAATTTAAACATGTGATTGACATAAAATAAAAATATGTTCATAATTTTTTTTAAAAAAATTGTTAACAAGATTATAAAATTTTCATAAAAAAATGTATAAAGATATTTTAGATTCACTTGTTCTACATACATTGTACTTGGCAATAAAACAACTATAGGAAAACAAAAAGAACTAGGCATAGATTGCAAAAACAAAAAAGAATAAATTGTTGCTTTTATTATTTTTCAACTGTTTTCGCCCCAAAAAAATTTAAAATTTCAACACACATTTCGACTTTCGAGCTTCATATTCAATTATGATATTGTTACTGTTACAAAACGTTATTACATAACTTTTATTTTCGTGCGTCGTTTATAACTCTTTCAAGAGCAAGCCTAAAAGGCTAAAACATTAGTTTCCAAATTATCTGAATGTTTTTGAGTTGTACGAATGCCGACAACACTGACATGTGAAGAGAAGGGTATATCTGTCATTTTGTAATATGTTAAGTTAGCAAAGAGAGGAAGTGGGTGAAGAGTGCGCATTTCCCATTTGACAGTAAAAGCCTGAGATCTCTGTGACGGCACATGATAAGTGTTTGGGCCAAACGTTATTTTTCTTGTGTTTCCTATATTGCCCCTGCATAGTTGATCCATAATTCATTTTAATATTTTAAATTGAATAGTGTACTTACTAAGGATGTTTAATTTTTTTTTTTTGTAATAATCAAATGTTTCAGACAGTTTCATTTGACCAAATAAATGTTTTCATTTGATTTCTTTGTTGGACCCCTTCTTTGTTTTGTCAAGGTTGGACCCTTTGTTCTCTTTATAAACTTTGTTTTACTCTTTAATTTAAGAACATGGGTGAGATAAACTCATGTCTTTTTCATTATATTAAATGACAAAATATCTTACGAGAATGCTCCAAATCAAAATGATATTTTGAGTTTGATATTTTTATTTTCATTCTTAATAAACATATAAATAGAATTTTTTTTCTATTTATAGTATACAATTATAGTTATATTGAAAACAGTAGTAACAAAATTTACATTTTAAATGGCAAAGAAATCACTTAAAAGAAAGAGACTGAAATATGCAGTGGTTAACTAAAAACTAGTGTTTCATAGGTGTGTGGATACGCAAATTGCCGAGTTAATTATCTTTTTGTTTGATTTAGATATAGTTTAATCTAGAGATGATTTTTTGGAAAGAAATATGGTGGAATTTTTAATTTTGAAACTTTACATTTACAGTGAATACACCTAGAAGGAAGTTTCACCCATTATTCCGCTTAAAAACTGAATTTATCAACAACTTTTCTAAATGAAAAATTGTTCTTCTACTATATTCAAGATTCTATCATTCTCATCTCATTCATCTTTAATCCACTAGTGACTTTGATGCTTAATTGCTTACCATTTAAACCGTTAGTTTCAGTTTGAGGTTTGAGTATAGAAGTTTAAACTTTCTTATACTTTAAGTCAAATCAGGTCGATTAGTTTTCTACTCACATAATTTTAGTAAAATTCAGAAATTCTAAGGATTAACGGAAAATGTAACTCATTGGACAGACTAGAAATTTTTGAATAACAGAAAATAGAGAAAACTAAAACTTAATTTGTAATTTAGGTCAATAAAGGGAGGTGTTACATGTGAAGGTGTGTATGAGCCAGCAAAACCTCATTGGACAGACTATAAAATTTTGAATAACAGAAAGAAAAAAAAAAAGAGAAAACTAAAAACTTCATTTGTAATATGAGAGAAAACCGGGAAACTGAGCCGGAAACCGGTTGATTAAAGGGAGAGAGAAAAAGGGCATGTGAAGGCACATGGGAGAAGAGAAAGGAAAGAAGACAGAGAAGGAAGCATGGAAGTGAACAGAGAGCATGTTCTGTATATTCCCTGCATGCACATAACTTCATGTTCTTTTTTTGCCAAAAATAATAAGAACATTATATATCTAATTAACATGGTTTTATAAATTTGATAACTAAAAGGGAAGGGGGGTTTTCTTTTTATAATTTCAATTTAATGCACATGGTTTACTATCTAGATTTCAGGTTAATAGCATGTGTTTAGCTGTTCCTCCACGTGATTGATTTGTGTAATTGTGTAACAAGTATCAACTTTAAAATTATTGATTTAGCATCGGATATCCCTATTTTTCAAAAGCGTTAATTATTGATTTAACTTTATGAATCTCTTGGTATTATATAATAAAGAATAGTGCAATGTTTATAATATTATTGATTTAGTATCGGATATCCCTATTTTGCCAAAATTTTTTACTGATTAGCATCGGATATCTCTCTATTTTGTCAAAACGTTTGAATTATTAATTAATTAACTTTATGAAACTTTTGGTATCTTATTATATAAAGTAGGATGCATCAAAGTTATTTTTTAACATGATCGTGACATGTGTCAAGTTAATCGATTAATTTTGACACGTGTTAAAAAAATTCAACCAATTAGATTTTAACATAATGTTTACATAAATCTAAAAATTAGTTTTAAAAATAAAAAAGAAAAATAAGTATCTTTTTCAATTACTAATACAAAAAAAAATCGAAAAGGTAAATAAGAAAATTAAGAAAAAGGAAAATAATGTTTTTAATTTTTTTCATCTAAATTAAGGAAATTGTATGATCAATTACTAATACTAAAAGGAAAATCAAAAAATTAGTAAAATAAGTTTTTTTTTCAATTGGTAATACCAAAAGAAAAATAAAAATTTGAAAAGGTAAATAAGAAATTTAAGAAAAAAAAGTTTCTTTTATGTTTTTTCATTTAAATTAAAGAAATTGTATGATCAATCACTAATACTAAAAAGATAATAAAAAAGTAAATAATAAACTTTTTATAATGATCATTTTAATTTATTTTTACCGGTTTAAAATATCTTATTAAAAACCCGCATATATGCGGGTCATAATCTAGTCTTATTATATAAAGTTGGATGCGTCAAAGTTACTAATTAACATGATCGTGACACGTGGCGAGTTAATCGATAAGATTTTGACACGTGTTGAAAAAATTCAACCAATTAGATTTTAACATAATATTTACATAAATTTAAAAATTAATTTTAAAAATAAAAAAGGAAAATAAGTTTCTTTTTCGATTACTAATTTAAAAAGGAAAATAAAAAAACGAAAAGGTAAATAAAAGACTCATCAAAGTTAATAATTAACATGATCCTGACACGTGTCAAGTTAATCGATTAATAATACAAAAAGGAAAATAAAAAATCGGAAAGGTAAATAAGAAAATTAAGAAAAAAAAAATAAGTTTTTTTTTTATGTTTTAACTTAAATTAGGAAAATTGTATGATCAATTACTAAAGATAAAAGGAAAATCAAAATCTTATTATTAAAAATAGAAAAGAAAAATAAGTTTTTTTCGATTGCTAATACCAAAAGAAATATAAAAAATCGAAAAGGTAAATAAGAAAATTAAGAGAAAGAAAAATAAGTTTCTTTTATGTTTTTATTTAACTTAAGGAAATTGTATGATCAATTACTAATACTAAAAAGAAATTCTAGATGCTAATGATATGTCATTAGACAATGATGAGATCAATGAGAAGGAGGATATCAAGAATCATGTAGAGGGCCTTTTGATGCGAGTCTTAAGATTTAAGAAGCTTAACTTCTCTAGAGAGCAGATAGATCATATAATGGCGATGGATGTGAAGAGAAATAGAGACTTTATTTGCTTGAAAAGAGTTAATGGTTAGATCGTTAACATACTCGAATGACTCAAATTAAATACCCAAGGTTTTAACACAGCGGAACAGAAAAAGATAGTTGATAAAGTGTGTGAATTATATGAGAAATATGGTTAATGTTGCTTAAGATCCGCAACATATTCTGTGTTTTAAATATTTTAATTGAAAAAATTGAGAATTAAAATAAATAAATAACTTTTTGTTTCGATTTGTGTTTTTCTTATATATTTTTAGTAGTAATCAGATTATGCTTTCTATTTTCTTAAAAAAATATTTTAACGGGTTTTAGATTTTATTATTTTCTTAAATTTTGTTATTCATTTAAGTTTTTTTTCCATTACTAATACAAAAATAAAAATATTCGATTATTCGTTGTAAAGTTTCTTTACAGATTATTCGATTTTGTTTTTAACTTACTTTTACGGGTTTAAAATATCTTATTAAAAACTCGCATATATGCGGATCCTATTCTAGTTATATAGTAAAGAAAAATGCAATGTTTGTACTTTGTAGTATTAGTTTTCTTATCACATAATATATGTAGTTGATTTAGTTGATCAAATTATAAAGAAAAAAAAGTTATTGCTCAACGTGCTCATACATGTTTTACATCTGTATTAATTTGAATTAAAGTGTCGACATTCCGTAGTGAACTGGCAAAATACAAAAACTGAATCAAATGTTAATTTGTATTTATTTAATTGTGTTCTTTACATACACACAACGATTTAACATACTGAACTGTATTACCTAGATTTTTAATTGTGTTCTTTACTGAACTTTATTTAATTGTGTTCTTTACATACACACAACGTGTTCATTTTTAAATATATCTTCAACCAAAATATATATAGTATGCATATGTGTTGTTAACAAGGAAGTGCGAGGATAAAAGTTTTTGGCTTTTGTTTTGTTTGTTTGATGAAAGTGGAAGTGAGGGACAATATGATACAGGGCAGGGACAATGTATTATCTTTTTTTTTATTGTCATAAATAATTAAAAAAAAGTTACAAAAAAATTTAGATGTTGACGAGACATCTTTTCATTCCCCTTGTGTTTCCTTACTCGCCATTTTGTAATGCAAATCAAAATAAAAAAGCATTCGATTATGGGACTAAGGAGTGCCTATTTTATATAAGTGTCTTTGAACACTAACACGTTGTTTTACTTTTAACCAGTGAAACATGGCAAAAAAGGAAAAAAAAGTAAATATATATCATTGACCCACGTGAGATAAACAATAAACATCTTAATGAAGTGATTTTGGACAGTAGTAGTCGACCATTTATGTTATGTATAAGATCTAGATGAATTTCTCAAGTTGTTTTCAGTTTAAAACTGTTGTTACAATTAAAAAATTTAAGTTAATTTTAACCAAGCGATTCAAAATAATAAGAATAATTGTATCTAATAGTAATCATAGTCAAACAAACTTTGACCTCTTGGAGATTCAAAACAGGTTAAACGATCTCACGATCGTAATTCAAAGAAAAATCAGAGTAGTTCACTAGAATTCCAATATTGTTTCCTACATGTATTTGATTCTTACATTCTTTTCACAAAATTTTAAAGTTGATAAGTAACAATATATTAATTTTCGACAAATTTTGAGATCTTCCAGAGATTCGTTAGAAAATTAAACAATTTATTTAAATTTATTTTTTTTCTTTCAATTTTGAAAAAGACTTATATTTCACATCCATCTTTTTTTTATAAGAAAAAAACCATCCCTTTTTTCCAAAATATATACTTTCCATGTGATGTAATTTTCTTGTTCTCCCTCTCATAACTTTAACTTTATTCAATATGTTTTCTTTTTTTTTAAAATTACAAGGACAAGGGAAAAAAAGAATATAGAGGTTTTGGTGGGGGAATAAGGTTACCCTAAGACTAAACACAAGGGGTAAGTTGTTGAGTCACTGAATAGTCACTACTGATCCCACACTCTGACCTCCTTGCTCTTGTCTCCCATGCTCTTCACTATTTGTCCTCTTTTCACGTTTATCAATTGGTTTTATTCAGTTTGATATATTCTCATAATTTGTCAATCTCAAAACAAAAAAATTACGACATAATCATAATGTATTGTGGTTCTAAATATATAAGCAATTCATAACGTCATCCGTAAAATTAAAAAATACATTTTTTCGACGATTAAAGATTTATTTTGCAAATCAAACAATTAAGGTAACCACAATTTTTTTTTTTTTTTTTTTTCTCTAAAAGTTATGGTAACCACAATTGCAAAATAAATCTTAAAGTTTAGAGACCCTCCTCAAGGTACGGCACCATAGATCCATCGTTCGTTGATTCTAATTTATTTTCGTGTGATTCAACTTAATCTACCATATTCTCTTAAATGGTTGTGAACTTAAATGGTTAGAAGCTTTGCTAATGTTTCTTGGCGTGAATAGTTTTACACCCACGTAGCTTTTCTTTGTAACAACCAAACGTTTTTGCACATCGCAATGACAAGAATTTGATTTTCTTATGAACGGAAATTTAAAAAACCATATATAAAGTGAATTTTTTCATTTTGTTTGGGATGAAATACATTTTAAAACTACCCTAGTAACCCTACCATCTCCCGTGTCCTCCTGATAGTACAAAACAACATGCAAGCATTTTCACTAAAACGAGAATTATAATATATATATTGATATATTATAATATATATTGATATAACTTGGTTATCCAAAATTTTCATTTTCCAACTCGGCGAAATAATTAAAAACTATAATTTAGTTATTTAAATGTAAATATGTTTTTAGAAAGTATGTTTTTATCGCTTTCTCATGCCGGCAAATGCATACTGATAGAACTCAAATTAAATTTTGTATGGCCTATTAATTTTGGGCTAAGGCCCATGTTTAATATCTTATCAATAATTTATTAATTTCTCAGTTTTCCTAATGTCCTCTTTCCAGCCTACCGATGCTCTTCCTCTTGCTTTCTCTTTCCCCTAATTTCCCTGGAAAAAAAATCAATATGTGAAAATTTTCTTCCATTTTCTCGTGAAATCGTATCTATCTGATCCAGATTTTGGAATCCAGATCGTGTAAAAGGTTAGTTTATGTGGTTATTATTGATATGTAAGCCTTTTTTTGTTTTTTTTCGTTCTTTTGATCGATGATCGTAATCCTGTTTCGATATTTTAATTTGAGAATTAACTTGCTTCCGATGAAATTCATCATTGTAAAATCATGTTACTCGTATTGAATCGAATTCTATCTGATCGATTTCTACTTCTCTAGTGTGTTTGAGATTGTTGTTCTGTGTTTCCGTTATAATTCAGGAAATTTTCAAAATAGATCTCGCTCGCTCTTTGCTCGTCTTAACGAATTACATACGGATAATAAAAAAAAATTGTCAATTTCAGTTTTGATTTAAGAAATTACTTGTACGATTGGCTTGTCTGATCATCAATTCGAAGTTTTTGTTGACGAAAATGAATGTTTCTTCTTAATCTTCTAAAGCATTAGAGATCTCTGGCATTGGGTTCCGAAAATGATTTTAAAAAAAGAAGAAGATTTTCTTATAGAAATTGCTTACATAAAAGTCAAAATCAATCAGACTCTGTCCACTAATCAATCGTGTCACTGTGTGTGTATGTGTGTGTAGTTGTTGAAGCAACGTCAAGATGTTCACCGAAGAAGTGTTGAAGAACGTCTTTCCACTGCTCGAAGGCGAAGATCTCGCGGCTTGTATGGGTGTTTGCAGACAATGGAGAGACATCGCGAGCGATGACTTCTACTGGAAATGCCAATGCGCGAAGAAATGGCCTTCCGTTTGCAAACGCCGCAAGCCACCTACGGAAACGTACTACAAGATGTTTCAAACGTTTAGCAAACGGCGGCTAAACCGCACCCTCCCTCCTCCGAGGCTGTCATTCGAAAACCTCGAGTTCTTCGTCGACATTTGGACCGAAGATAAACTTGTCTTCTCGGGATTGATACCGGGCGTTGCGATGGAAAACGGGATCAAGCACTTACCGTCGGGGATCAGCAACGTTCTTAGAGCTCACCTCGAGAGACCTGACTACAAGATGGTCGTCCCCGCTGAGCCGAGGTTCACTATTCCGGTGAACCACACGGTTAGTGTCTCGATGCTTGTGGGACGGAACGATTCCAGCAAGGTCGCTAGGATAATCAACCGGTCTGTCTTTGAATATATCGACCATTCGTCGTACAGGGCGCTCGCTTTCGAGTATCTAGACTTGTCTCCTTACTACCCTTTCGTCTCCGGTATACGAGCTTGGATCTCTTTGCTTTTCATGGATGTTGTTGAGGATGTAAATGATGGGCTCCTCGACGTTTTCGGGATTCAGTTGGATTTTTCTGATGTTGCAGACACCAAAGATGAGATTTTGTGGCTTCTAGATATGCTTGATTGGAAGTGAAAACACAAGCTTAAAGACTCTCTTCAGGTTTGTAACACTTTTATACATAACATCATCATTTGGTACAGTAGTAATATACTTTTACAACATTTATCTTTTTTTTTGTTGTTGAAAACTTGTTTGATTTTTTTGTTCTCTCTAAATAAATTACTTAGTTTTCGTTTGATTATTTTCTGTTTAATTAGAAAATTTAGCTTTTAACCGGATGTTGGAGACCGGTCTCTATAGTGTAGTGGTTTGTATTAGTGCCGTCAACTTAGAATTTAACTCGGGAGTATGCGTATGTGATGTGAGTTTTAGACGATAAAATGAAAAAACCGGACATTGAAGAAAACTGAATAATTTAAACCAAACCGAAACCCGAAATGTCATGTCAAAGGACACAAAAAAAACTGAATAAACATTTGCTACGTTTAATGGGAATCAGGAGGAATCGAACTGAAAACTAGGAGGAGCCAAATCGAGATATATCCGAGCTGATCCGAACCGTCGAACCGGTTTTTTTCCGGTTCCTATGTAAATATTAATACAACCCGAAAAAATCAAGTCAAACCGAACCGACTCGAGTATTCGAATGGACAAGCCAAATTTTTGTTCTAAAAATTCATAAAGCAAATGCATGAATTATATATATTAAGTAACATAAGGAAAACCTCATTTATGTTTAATCTTTTTTTTTGTAATTATTATAACTTTTTTGAATTCAATACATTTGTTAATTCTTTTAGCACTAAGACTTTAGCTAACAAAACTCTCAAATCATACTCCTAAAAGTTAATCTTTCCATCAAAAGTCTGACCAAATCCCCAATTATTTGGTGCCACATTAATAAAGTCCTTACTAACCCCATCACTAGTCGTAACCCTGAACGATAATCTTTGTCCGGTCAACACAACATTGGTGGTCCAGTTCTGTCCCCAATTCTTCCTCATCGTAATCCATCCGGTTCTGCTTCCTTTAACCTGCATGGCCTTGATATCTCCGGCTCTTCCTACATTGTACGCCAAGACCGTTAAGAAATTAGGGTTTCCTTTGGTTTCGAACTTGACACCACCGGTTTTCGCGCAAGGTACACGTCTGTATCTGTCTCTTATACACATCTAGATGTGTATAAGAGACAGAGGTACACGTCTGTATTTAACCGGGACAACACCGGCTCTGTACTGTGCGATCTTGAGGAACATTGGTTGGGAGAGATCGAAATGTTTCTGTGGTGGGTTGCACCAAGTGCCTTGGGTCTTGGTGTAATCTGGTGGACAGAAATTTGTAGCTGTGATCTTGATAGATCCGGGCAAACACCATTTTGGATCATTCACGCACATGATCTCGTAACAAGCCCCGCACGTGTACCCGTTGTTGAAGAGCGCCGTGCTCAACGCCGCCGTGGCTAGACCATAGCCTTGTTTATTTAGATCTCCGTATCCACAAGCTCCCTCTATTGAATATATAATGAAAAAAGTGAGTATGCAATAATTTATTTGGCTTCGATTGTTTGTTACGTACGTGTGTTTTTTTTGTGTGTTTTTAGTTCCAAATGAGTTAAAATTTTATGTATTTGAAACAAATCCCTTAGTCAATTGTAAATTTTGACAATGAAGATTTTGAATTAGAGTTTTCTTTTTAAATTTGTAATCTTCAACAGATTGAATCAATGCCACGTACAATACGGCTTATCGGAGATCAATAGTACGAAAGAAGTAATTATGCATTGGTTTGGTACAAAAATTTGATTTTTGTATTAGTTTCTCAAAACAATGAAACACTTGATGTAAAGAACGTTTTTGATTGGATATAATTTTTATATTCATTTAAAAAAAAATCAGTGCCACTAAAGGAACATATTAAATTGAAAACAAAACATCATTTCAATAATTAGATTCGAAAAACTATTAGTAACTGAAGAAGACTTACGTTGGGTGCCTCCACCATGGACGTCACCATAAAATGTGGCTCGGGCATCAGACCAAGTAGCGTCGAGTGTGTCGGTTCCAGGTGAGTCGGCTCCATGACCGTAACTCATTGGCACGAACCATATCGCCATTATTGTCATCAAAACATTTGTATATAAGAGTTTCATTATTTTTTATCTCTCTTTTTAATGATACTTTCTTATTTACCTTTGATTGATGATTAATATTAATGCGAATATGGGTATATATATAGATAGAGAAATGGAGAAACTTTGGCAATTATGTAAATGTTAAATCTCTCCAGCATATAACTTTACTAGATGAACATAAATCAGTATCTGTGTTGAAGTTTTTGTAGTCAATCTGCATCCTCATAAGTGATAACATTGCCAATAATCTTTTTTAATACTTTTCTAAATAACATGTAGGTCAAAATCTTATCATTAAGTTTAAAATATCATACGTTGGAAAGTTTATCATGAAGATTGACTGCTAACAGTTTAATACACCTACTAAATTAGGGTAAAAGTAATAATGCAAATAGATATAATGAAGTTTCAAACATCTTATAAGAAAATTGTAAAGTTTATACTGCCACAATCTTGAGTTCTTGACGTAATAGAATTCTTAAGCACTCTGGTTTTGCTATTCTATACGAAAGTTAAACATTTTTGCTAAGAATTTATTCCTCTTAATCGCTAAAGTTCTAAGAGCTAGATGATGTCATCTATCTAGCTATACACATAGATTCAGCTACTCAACCTTACAATTTCCTAATCTCTTTAAGACAATATCCTTTTACTAATATAGTAGATATTTCATTTATCGATGTAGATGTTTCCTTTTCTCTATTAACTTATGCTTTTTTCACCATTTTTTTTATTATCCGGAGATTTTGGACCGAAATTTGTAATCATTCCATGTCTGGAATCAAAACATGTAATATTAGTCTCGTTGCAAGCATCGTCACTCCATTTTTGACCTCTAGGCTTTGCTTAACATATGAGCTAACTGACACTTAATTTTCTTTACCATCTTTAATTTTGAAAAATCTTCTGTTTCTTTTTGTCTAGCTCAGCCTCAGCATCAACCTATCCATGTCAACAACGGTTCAATGTGAGACATAGCTTAGCTCTGCCTCTTGTAGCACGTCGTGTAGCACAGCTCTGCCTCTTGTAGCACGTCGTGTAGCACAGCTCTGCCTCTTGTAGCACGTCGTGTAGCACTTCCTACATCTTCAGGTTTGTTTGTTGAGACTTAAATACCAGCACATTTTGGTTCAAATAATTCTGAACGAAAGGACACATGAGGCTCTGACTAAATCTTAGATGAAGTTGGAAACTAACACTGGAATTAAATTAAGTAACATAAACAAAATCTCATTATTAGTTGTAACTATTGCACCCAATAGGTTTCAAAAAAAAAAAAAAAACTATTGCACCCAATACTTATATTAATTCATTTAGGTTCAAGCCATAGCTAACAAAACTCAAACCATTCTCCTAAAAGTTAATCTTTCCATCAAAAGTCTGTTCCAATTCCCAATTCGGTGGTATCACATCAATAAACTCCTTAGTAACCCCATCACTCGTCGTAATCCTGAACGATAAACCTTGTCCGGTCATGACACGATCAGGAGTCCAATTCTGTCCCCAATACTTCCTCATCGCAATCCATTCGGTTCTGGTTCCTTTAATCTGCATGGCCTTAATATCTCCGACTCCGCCTACATTGTATGGCAAGATCAATAAGAAACCAAAGCTTCCATGGGTTTCGAACTTGACACCGCCGGTTTTCGAGCAAGGAACACGTCTATATCTAACCGGGACATTCTTGGCTTTGTCCTTTGCGATCTTTAGGAACATTGGTAGGGAGAGATCAAAGTGTTTATTTGGTGGGTTGCACGAATGATCTTTGCCTTTGTAGTAAATTGGTGGACAGAAATTTGTAGCTGTGATCTTGATAGATCCGGGCAAACACCATTGTGGATCACGTGAGCACATGATCTCGTAACAAGCCCCGCACGTGTACCCGTCGTTGAAGAGTGCCATGCTTAACGCTGCCGTGGCTACACCGTAGCCTTGTTTGTTTGGGTCAACGTATCCACAAAGTCCGTCTATTAAATTTATAATGGAAAAAAGTGAGTATACAATAATTATATATGGCTTTGATTGTTTGTTTACCTTTGTGTTTGCATGACATCTTAAGAGTGTTTTTTTTTATATATATATTCCAAATGATTTATAATACATTATACGTTGGTGTTTTTAACTGATATAGATCATAGAGTGATGATTGAAAATTTTGACCGAGACAAAAATTTGGAAATATATAACAGATTGAATCAATTCCACTAATGGAATAAATTATTTTGAATACAAAACATCATTTCAATTATTGTGAAAACAAAACATATATACCTTCAGTGCCTCCACCATGGATGTCACCGTAAGGTGTGGCTCGTGCGTCATACCAAGCAGTGTCGAGTCCCTTGGTTCCACCACCAGTGGGTGCTTCGGGTACATCACCGTAAATCATGGGCACGACATATATTGCCATCACCATCATCAAAACTTTTGTATATATCATTTTTTCTAAGTGTTTCATGATTTATATATTTTTAATGTCTTACTTAATTTTGATTGATGATTAATGGTGTGTATATATAGGTATAGAAATATAATTGATTATTGTATTTATGTAAATATTTAGTCAAACCTTTGAAAATGTGCATAGACTAATTAACAAATAGAACACAAATTAGTAATTGTATCAAAGTTTTCCTAGTCAAAAACTTTTGTATATATCACTTAATTATTCCAAGAATTTCATGATTTTGTCTCTTTCTAATGATACTTTTTCACTTGATATGGTTATATATATAGGATTACAATTCATTTGGGTAATTATGTGGTCAAACCTTTGTAATCATTTTTGTATTACCATCATTAAAACTTCTGTATATATCATTTTTTTCTTGGAGTTTCATAATTTATCTCTTTTTAGTAATACTATTTTACTTAACTTTGATTGATGATTAATATAAATTCGAATATGGGTATATATATAGGTAGAAGAATATAATTGATTATTGTAATTATGTAAGTATGTAGCCAAACCTTTGAAAATGTGCATAGACTTAACAAATAGAACACAAATTAGTAACTGTATCCATTTTTTTTGTATTTAAGTGGTACCATTTTTACATGTATTTAGTTTATTAGAAAGTTGATCATGTGAAGATTGACTACAAATATTTTAATTTTTAATTTTTAATATTGTTAGAAAATTTTGGAAATTACAAGATCGACTTAAACATATTTTTTTGTTATTAAGAATCTTAATATTCACGTATATTTTGGTATGCTAAATAAATGAGAAATTGCAATACATGCTAATATATAAGTTTGGTAAATTAGGTGAGTATTCTGACACATTGTTCAACAGTGATTTGGCAAATGATATCGAAGGAGCTAAGCCATACAAATTTTTGGTTTTTGTTGATTTTTGGCCGATTCTTGCCGTCTATAATTTATTTTTATTTGTTTCCACGATCTTTTTTGTTAGATGATGGAACAGAGGAAAGTGCTTTTGTATTATTATAGCCGTCGTGTCACAATACATATTAGATTTGAGAGTGTGCGTGGGTGAGTTGTAAGCGATTAAAAGAAGACCATATACTTAGGAACAGAAACTGAATAATTTGCACCGAACCAAACGGAAATGCCATGTCCAAAAAACGCGCGAGGCTCTGGTTAAATCTTAGTATGAAGTCAAAACAAATGCGTGAATTCTTTTTTTCAAATGCATGAATTCAACATAAAATCCTCTGTATATTAATTGAGAAACATTTTTAGAAAATAGTCTTATTTTTTAAATTATTTAGTATTTACAGTGGTACCATTTTGCTGATGTGTCACCACTACAATTATTCTCCCATTATTTTAGTACAAATTTCCTTTTTTGATTAGACTAATTACATTATATGCCTTTAACCATTTATTATTTTTAACATTTAATTTATGACTAATTTCCTTATATCATTTATTTATACATAATTTAACATTTAATTTATGAAGATATTCTCTTTCTTTCTATTTCTTATCAAAAATATATCAAACTAATTATTTTTTTAAACACTATATTTCTTCTCTTATTTTTGTTTAAATTTAGGTTTGTAAAAAAATAAATCATCACAACATTCATATAGTAAAAAATAGATAGATTTTTTTATACATGTGTTATAATTCGAATTTTTTAAAATGAATATAAATTACTCAAATGAATAATAAATATGAGTATGTTTTAAAAAGTCACATATTGGAAATGAGGATGTGTAGATGGTTCAAAAATTATAATAAAAAGAACATAAATGATAAAAAAAAATAACTGTAAAAGCAAGAAGCTTGATTTAATAGTCATCAATATTTATAAATATTGTTTTGGTTTATTATGGTTTGTTAATAGAACAATATAAATTAACCAAATAATATAAATATTTAAACTTGATAACAAGTTAAAAATATTATATCAAAAAGTCGAAATATTAAAATAGTTTAATATGTTAAAAACAAATAATATTATAAATATTTTCTTTCTTTATGAAGAAAACATCCTTTACTTTATGAAGATATTGTCTTTCTTTCTATTTTTTTACCAAAATATATCATACTAATTATTTTTTTAAAATACTGTATTTCTTCTCATATTTTTGTTTAACCTTAGTTTTGTAAAAAAAAAAATCATCGTAATATCCATATAGTAAAAAATATATAGATTTTTTTTATACAAGTGTTATAATTCGAATTTTTTTTTTAAAATGAATATAAATTACTCAAATGATTAATAATACGAGTATGTTTTAAAAAGTCTCACATTGCAAATGAGGATGTGTAAATGGGTGAAAAATCATTATAAAAAGAACATAAATGATAAAAAAAAAACTGGAAAAGCAAGAAGATTGATTTAATAGCCATCCATATTTATAAATATTCTTTTGGTTTATTATGGTTTGTTAATAAAACCATATAAATTAACCAAATAATATAAATATTTAAACTCTACAACAAGTTAAAATATTATATCAGAAAGTCAAAATATTAAAAATAGTTTAATATGTTAAAAACAAATAATATTATAAATATTTTCTTTATTTATAAGAAAACATCATTTAATTTATGAAGATATTGTCTTTCTTTCTATTTCTTACCAAAAATATATCATACTAATTATTTTTTTAAACACCATATTTCTTCTCTTATTTTTGTTTAAACTTAGTTTTGTAAAAACAAAAAAATCATCACAACATCCATATAGTAAAAAAAAAATATTTTTTTTATACATGTGTTCTAATTCGAATTTTTATCATTTATATAAATTACTCAAATGATTAATAAATATGAGTATGTTTTAAAAAGTCACACATTGTAAATGAGAATGTATAGATAGTTCAAAAATCATTATAAAAAAACATAAATGATTAAAAAAACTGTAAAAGTAAGAAGGTTAATTTAATAGACATCCATACATATTATTTATATATTTATATATATAACTCATTAAATTATTTTTATTTTAAATAATTTTAAAATCATTTTTAATAATTTTTTTTATTAATTTCTCATCCTAGCGCAGGTTATCACCTAATACAAATTAAAATAGAGTACTCGTTCATTTTTTAATCGTTTTAATTATAGTAACTTGTGTAAGCAATACATCTACGTTTTCTTTTAGCACTAAGACTTTTAGCTAACAAAACTCAAATCATTCTCCTAAAAGTTAATCCTCCCATCAAAAGTCTGACCAAATCCCCAATTCTTTGGTGCCACGTTAATAAAATCCTTAGTAACCCCATCACTTGTCGTAATCCTGAATGATAAACCTTGTCCGGTCAACACAACATTGGTGGTCCAGTGCTGTCCCCAATTCTTCTTCATGGTTATCCATCCGCTTCTGTTTCCTTTAACCTGCATTGCCTTAATAGCTCCGGCTCCTCCTACATTGTACGGCAAGATCATCAAGAACCAAGGGTTTCCCGTCGTTTCGAACCTGACACCACCGGTTTTCGCGCAAGGAACACGTCTGTATCTGACCGGGACAACCCCGGCTCTGTACTTGGCGATCTTGAGGAACATTGCTAGGGAGAGATCAAAGTGTTTTTGTGGTGGGTTGCACCAAATGTCTGTGGTTTTGGTGTAATTTGCTGGACAGAAATTTGTAGCTGTGATCTTGATTGATCCGGGCAAACACCATTGTGGATCATGCGCGCACGTGATCTCGAAACAAGCCCCGCACGTGTACCCGTTGTTGAAGAGCGCTGTGCTCAACGCAGCCGTGGCTAGACCATAGCCTTGTTTGAATAGATCACCATATCCACATGCTCCCTCTATATAATTTTTAATGAAAGAAGTGAGTATGTAATAATTAATAAAGATTATGACTTTGATTTTTTTTTTTTAGTTTTGTATTTATGATATAATATTTCGAAACAATTTTTGTTGTATTTGTTGTGTATTTTAAACAAGAAGTCCCTTTTTTGACCAAAAAAACAAAAAACAAGAAGTCCCTTTAAACAAACTCCTTGGTCAATTTTTAATGCAAACGCAACGGAAGAAGAAGATTTTATAAGAATGTTCTATGGAAAAAGAAGCACACATTTTATGTAAACGCAATCGCAAATGCAGAATTAGCTTTTATAACATTCGCTACATATACAATATTGAATAAATCAGTTTTTTTTCGTGTACAATGGGATACTGGAAATTTTTAAAATAATCTTTCGTGTGTAATGTGACATTGGAAATTTTAAAATATTAGTAACTGAAAACTTACGTTGAGTCTCTCCACCATGGATGTCACCGTAAAATGTGGCTCGTGCGTCATACCAACCGCTGTCGAATCCGTCAGCTCCAGGTGAGCCGGCTGCATCATCAATCGTTGGTGCCTCGGCTACAACACCTGTCATTGGTGACTCGTCTCCATGACCATAACTCATGGACACGAACAAAATCGCCATTACCATCATCAAAACATTTACATATATCATGTTTTCTAAGAGTTTCATGATTTATCTCTTCTTGATGATACTTTCTCACTTAATTTTGATTGATGATTGATATTAATTAATGGGAATGTGGGGATATATATAGGTAGAGAAATACGTTTTCAAAATCTTAACTTTTGTTTTTGATCCAGTCGTATTCAAATCTTTTCAAATGTGCATATATGCATATATCTAGTCAAATCAAAATGTGCATATACATACTTAACAATTCTATTGACGTTTTTTCTAGTCAATCTGCATCCTGATAACATTGACAATTATATATTTTTGAATAAAATGTTACAATGTTGAGGATAGGTTATAAAAAGTATTCTTTTTTTTCTAAATTAATTACATGTAATCTACTTTCTTACCATCATGGGGAGATTATTATCTGATCAAGACAGAAGACTGGCTACAAACATTATGATCTTACTACCATCATGAAAAGTTGATCAATCGAGTCTGATCTTACCATCACGAAAAGTTTATTAATCGAGTCTGACTACAAACATTTTAATACAACTACTACATTAGAGAAGAAATAATGTCATCTTATAGAAACATTGCAATACTTGATATGAAAAATGACGTCAAACAATATGATATATTGTCGTTTACTAAGATTTTGTGTCATATTTTTTGAGATTAAATGATTATAAATCAAAATTTAAGTTACCCTAATTGTTTAATACTCGTTTAAATGTATCACAAGAAGACATAATATAACAAGAGCTTATGAGCGTTAATGGATTCCAAGAAGTTTCCCTTGTGACTGCAATTTGTATTTTCTCATCATCCCACAAAATTCCTCATAGTCTATTGTTGGAGCTGGATTTAGCACCTAAATCCGGCCATCGTGAAGCCCATCAAGGAATCACCACAAGCCCATCTATGACGATCCATCGATATATGGCCCATCTCTGCACCTCAAACAGACACTCGAGCTACCGCATAAGGATAAGGATCGAGGCAGAGTCAGCAGTTGGGTGGGTATCCCGCAAGATCCGGAGCTCGGCGTAACAGCAGAGCCCGAGATATCCGGAGCACGTGCAACATCCTCCGATATTCGCGCAGCAGCTGGAAATCAAGAGAGACTATATAAGGAGCACGAGCCGCCATAGATAGGGCAACTTTTACCTAATTCTCAACTTGTATTCACTACGAGCTCTCGCTCTCACATTCATCTTGTAAACGAATACTTGTTCTTATCAATAAAATCCACTTATTCATTCTAAGTCTTATATTCTTCGGTTCATAGAGATTCTTACCCATCATTTCTCCAATCTATACAATCACTCTACAAATATCTGAGTGTGGGTTTTAGTGCCCACATTTTGGCGCCGTCTGTGGGGAAAGATAAAAGCAATCTCTAACACAGTTAGCCAGATCTAAGGCTCGTTAGAACGATAATGGATCCAAAAATCATCGAATCCAACAGATCGACCACGCAAGTCGCGATCAACAACGAGGGAAACAACCTCGGCTCGACGCCCACAGTGTCGCGAGCCGAACAAGTGATCATTGATCTCGTCACCCCGCCATCCGCAGCCGGTTCAGGGATAAACCCCTCGAACCAGAACACCGCTGCAACTATAGCAATAAACCGACGAGAAGCGGTCAGGGGCGAGAGCCGGTCACCCGGATCTACAGATCCGACCCCGCCTCCTCCTCCGCGTGCTCTCAGCAGTAACCTGGATGCCGTAGCCCCCGGTTCGAACGTCACCACATCTCGAACCGAAACGATAACCACAAACCCGATTACTCGGATTCCTGCAGTAGGTTCGGGAGCACATATCCCGAATCAACATCTGAATCCCTCCGGATGGGGAAACCCCTACGTCTGGACCCGAAACGGAGAACATCCTCCCCGATTCGAAGATCCGATTCGAACAGCCCTACCCGGAACCGAATCGCATGACTCAGAAATAATGATAATGCTGCGACAAATGGCTCAAAGCCAACGACAGCTCGAAGCCCGATTGAATCAGCAAGCTAACGCCCTGAATGAATATCGGGCAGAAGTTTCGCGATCTTTTGTTCGAGAAACCACCCACGGTTCTCAACGTTAGCAGCAAATCGGTCTTGAGCAAAGCCCGTTACCCAGAACACGCCTTGATTTTTCTCAAGCGTTCACAACCCCGGAGCCCGCAAGACAGCAAAACGCTGCTTCGAGCTCTAGAGGACCGCAACCCCACATCACGAATCTAAGCGATTCAAGTCCACAAGGAGCGGAACACGCTCAGGTTAGCGAACTACCGCCCCACCGCCTCGCGGATCCCCAAGAGGGATCGGCACATCCTCTTTCGCTTTTGCCTCGCACGTCCAGGAGCACGCTCCAGCGGCAACCGCAAGCCTCTCAGATCAGTTACCACACTCCGAACGCGCAGCACATGCTGACGCCCGAGTACACGATATTCCTGATACTCGAACGGCCCGGCAACAGCTCGCCGAGAATCCCAATTTACAACAATACGTTGACGCTGAACTCAGGCAAATAAGGCATGCCATGCACATTGCCAACAGCTCGGCACCCGACATCGATCACGTGATCGAGGAAACACGTCGAACACCCTTCACCAACCGAATAGCAAATGCTAGACTCCGCGACGCTGGAAAATTAAAATTTCCAGAATACGCCGGAACAACAGATCCAAATGCACACATCAGGATATTTCGATCCACGATAGCCCTAGTTCATCTCCACCAAGACGAGCTCGAAGCGGGCTATTGTAGGTTTTTCGCGGAAAACCTCGTAGGCCCAGCGCTAGAGTGGTTCGGAAGTCTAGAAAGCGGCTCGATCGATAACTTCGACCAACTCGTGACCGTCTTTCTAAAACAGTACTCGGTCTTCATCCAGACCCGTGTAACGTTGGCCGATCTATGGAAGATCAAGTAACAAGAACACGAACCTTTGCGAAGCTACCTAACACTGTACAAAGAATGCAAATCCAATGTTGCTAACCTCAACGAGGAGCTCGCAATAGAAGCCTTAAGGCAAGGACTATGGTTCGAATTTGAATTCTTACAGGAACTCAATGTGTGACGCCCTATCTCGACGCTGAACGATGCGCTACACCAAGCCCTTCTGTTTACCCAATCCGAGGAGGAAAAAGCCTATGCCAAAAGGCAACACGAATTGCAAGCTCAGGCTTCAAATCCACAAAGAAAAACAAACGCCCGAGAACACTCCGGCAAAAGCCAGCAAACGCTCGTAATAAACAAGCTCAAAGCGGGCAAGAGATCGAAATACGATGCAAGCAAATTCTGCAAACATCACAACCGAAACGGACATTCCACAGAGGAATGTTGCACAGGACCCCACCACGCGTGGAGCAAAAAAAGACCTCGTCGATCAAGTCTGCATTGACGACGCTCACCCCGAGCGACAAGTTAGCATCGAAGTCGACCTCCCAAATTCAATTCGAAACGAGCTCACCGCTTTCCTCAAAGAAAACGTGAGTACCTTTGCATGGACGACCTCGGACATGCCGGGGATTAACCTCGAAATAACATCGCACGAACTGAACGTCGACCCCGCGTTCAAACCGATAAAACAAAAACGACGCAAGCTAGGACCCGAAAGGGCAAAAGCAGTCAACGAAGAAGTCGACAAACTACTAAAAGTCGGATCAATCAGAGAGGTAAAGTACCCCGATTGGCTCGCAAATCCGGTTGTCGTCAAAAAGAAAAACGGAAAGTGGAGAGTCTGCATAGATTTCACAGATCTAAACAAAGCTTGCCCAAAGGACAGCTTCCCGCTCCCACACATAGATCGACTGGTTGAAGCAACCGCCGGTCACGAGCTGCTCTCCTTCATGGACGCATTCTACGGGTACAATCAAATCCTCATGAACCCGGAAGACCAAGAAAAAACGTCATTTATAACGGACCGCGGCACGTACTGTTACAAAGTCATGCCCTTCGGACTAAAAAACGCCGGAGCCACCTACCAGCGACTTGTAAACAAAATGTTCGCGGACCAGTTGGGAAAGTCTATGGAGGTCTACATTGACGACATGCTCGTCAAATCCTCAAAAGAGGAAGACCACGTAGCCCAACTACGAGAATGCTTCGCAATTCTCAACAGATACGGGATGAAACTCAACCCCACCAAATGCTCTTTCGGCGTAGCCTCAGGAGAATTCCTCAGCTACTTCGTAACAGAACGAGGTATCGAAGCTAACCCGAAACAGATCGCAACTTTCATCGAGATGCCGTCACCTAAGACCACTCGTGAAGTCCAACGTTTGACCGGGCGAATTGCAGCATTAAACCGCTTCATTTCCCGATCTACGGACAAGTGCCTTCCCTTCTACCAACTCCTAAAAGCGAATAAAAAATTTCAATGGGATGAGAAGTGCGAAGAAGCATTCCAACAGCTAAAAACATACCTAAGCGAACCTCCCATACTCGCCAACCCAGTAGAGGGAGAACCGTTATACCTGTATCTCGCAGTATCGCCTGCTGCAGTCAGCGGCGTATTAGTAAGAGAAGAGCAGAACGAACAGAAGCCCATCTATTATGTAAGCAAAACGCTAATAGATGCAGAAACCAGATATCCAGCAATGGAAAAACTAGCACTAACGCTTGTCATGTCAGCCCGGAAGCTAAGACCTTACTTCCAATCCCACTCAATTGTAATCATGACGTCACAGCCATTGCGCACAATCCTCCATAGCCCGAACCAGTCAGGACGCTTGACCAAATGGGCAATCGAGCTAAGCGAGTACGATATAGAGTATCGTACCAGAACCTGCGCCAAAGCGCAAGTCCTAGCAGACTTCGTCATCGAGCTAGCACCACAAGCTCTCGACGACACGACAACAAATAAAAAATGGACACTCCACGTAGATGAAGCATCATCTAAACAGGGATCCAGAGTAGGAATCAGACTCGCATCACCTACCGTGGAACTTTTAGAGCAGTCATTCCGACTGGGCTTCGACGCTTCGAATAACGAAGCAGAATACGAGGCCCTAATCGCTGGGCTACGGCTCGCAATAGGAATTGGAGCTCGCGAAGTAAGCGCTTTCAGCGACTCGCAGCTCATAACAAGCCAATTCCACGGCACGTACGAAACAAAGCACGAACGAATGGAAGCTTACCTAAAAATAGTACGTGACCTCACCGAACAGCTCGATAAATTCGAACTAACAAGTATTCCCCGTTGAGAGAATACTTCGGCAGATGCCCTATCATCTCTCGCATCCACCTCTGTCCTTTTGTTAAAAAGAATCATTCCCGTCGAGGAAATCGACAAACCAAGCATAAGCATAGCCGTCAAATCCGCCACGACAGCAGAGATCGCTGTAATCACAGACGATCCCGCATCCGGCACTGATGAGCCATCTCAAACACCAGCTAGCTCGGAAGAAAATAGTACCCCGAAAACCGCAGCTAGCACCAGCGAATTACCCCAGATCCCCGCTAGCTCGGAAGAAGTCCACACACCGGAACCCGAAAGCAGCGAACCCGAATCTAACCAGTCGATGATGAATCAAATCGCGGAGGACGCAGCGGCCAACGAGGCAGCTACCGCGGATAGACGGTTCATCACCGACGAAGAATTTCACGCCAGACCAGACTGGAGAATCCCAATACTCGATTACCTCCAAAACGGCACCTTGCCTCCCGACAAATGGGAAGCCCGAAAACTAAGAGCTCGAAGCTCGAGATAATGTGTAATCGAACAAGGATTATACAAACGCAACTTATCGGAACCATACTTCAAATGCGTTCACGGTCTGGAAGCTCTAGCCGTAATGGCAAACGTCCACGATGGTATCTGCGGGAGCCACTCTGCTCGACGAACTCTCGCAATACGAATCAAAAAACACGGCTACTTCTGGCCCACAATGGTTGTGCACAGTGACAACTACCCCGCGAAATGCGACAGCTGTCAATAGCACGCACCAACGATCCATCAATCCACGGAGGCTCTATCATCGATATGCGCCCCGTACCCGTTCATGAGATGGTCCATGGACATCATCGGACCAATGGTCCCGTCAGGACCAAAACAGTTACAATACGTCCTGGTCCTAACAGACTACTTCACGAAGTGGGTGAAAGCGCGAGCTTACCAACAAACCACGAAAGAAGATGTTAAAGATTTTATCTGGCAAGATATCATCTGCAGACACGGTCTCCCTCACGAGATCGTAACGGACAATGGACCTCAATTCATCTCGACCGCATTCCGTAGCTTCTGCAAAAGTGGAAAATCCATATAAGCTATTCCACACCTCGCTACCCGCAAGGAAACGGCCAAGCAGAAGCTACCAATAAAACCGTAATGAGCAACATCAAAAAGAGGCTCACAGCCAGAAAAGAGATGTGGGCGGACGAACTAAATTCAGTCATATGGGCTTGCCGAACCACACCTCAGAAAGCAACTAAGGAAACACCTTTCTCGCTAGCTTACGGCATGGAAGCAATCATCCCCGCCGAACTCAAAGTACCGACCCTGCGAAGAGAACTATGTTCCGTAAACACGGAACTCAACGAAGAACTGCTGCGAGACCGACTCGACCTGATCGAAGAAAAACGAGATCAAGCATTGGTCCGCATCCAGAACCATCAGCAAGCAACAACTCGCTACTACAATTCCAACGTCAAAGAACAAACGTTCAAAGTTGGAGATCAAGTGTTAAAAAAGGTATTCAATAAGACATGCCGGACAGGTGGAAAGCTAGGGGCCAATTGGGAAGGTCCCTACAAGATCACCGAAGTAGTACGTCTACAAACGCTTCGACTATACGAAGAAAAAAGCCGAACTGCGTCCATGGAACTCCATGAAACTCAAACGCTACTATTACTAAATAGTAAAACAATCGAACTACGTCAAGGCTTGATCCCCTGGCGGGGTACGTAGGCAGCTCGTCCTTAGAGTCCAGCCCCGACACTCCCAAAACCTTTCACGGTTCACATAGTGTACAACTGTTGTAAACTCACTTTATAAATAAAAGCGAACACATTATTTCGAGTTTACAATAACTCCATAAAAACAGGCGAACTACGGTAATCTCCGTTACAACAATAAGCCAAAGCCCGCAATCAACATCGATGAGCTACGGCGATCCGTTCAATGGCAATCCCAAAAACAAGGATAGAAGTACTAAGGATACTTAACGCTTACCAACCAAAAGTTCTGCGAGCCACGGCCCTCTCAAGCAAGCAAGAATAAAAAGTACTAGGGAAACCTAACGCTTGTCAACAAAAAAATTCTGTGAGCTATAGCCTACTCGAGCAAACCAGGATAATCGAGATGTTAAAGAAACCTAACGCTTCGATAAGAAAACCCTGCGAATCACAGTCCGCTCAAACTAGGAGGAACGATCCAGAAATATCGACGAGCTATAGCTCGTCCAAGCAAAAACTCGGTCAAATTCTTAAAGAAAAACCAGATCGAATTAAACCAAAAGCACAAAGGATTTAAAAGCCTTCCCAGGCAACACTTCCTAAAAGTCTGCATCGGCTAAACGCCCAAAATAAACAACCAAGTCCAAACTTAAAACATTAACGGATTAAAACCCTCCCGGGTATTGTCTAAACGAAACGGAAAATAAAAAGCAGGGGAAGGTGAGCTAGCAGAACGACTACTCCCCACCGGGGTTAGTACCCTCCGCCCCCTCCTCGCCACCTCTCGTTGCATCATCTCCCTCGAGCTGGGATCCCGCGATCGCGCCTCCTGCTTCACCACGAGCCTTGTCCACAACCAGATCGCTGAGGTCTTCGCCACCATTGCTCCCGAACTGGTTCACGCCCTCCGGAACCTGAGTCTGGGGATCGACTTCCATCCTAACCGAATCGTCCGAGATCTGGGGCACATTGAGCTTCAAGATAGTGAAGTCGGAAACCGCAAGAGTTTTGAGACGCTGCTCGTACTCATCAGCCTTAGCCGTCCACTTCGGGCGCTCCTCCTCAATCGTGGTCTCCCCGGCAGCCAACTCCGCGATCAAATCGATGTTGGCGACAACCTCTTGAAGCGTGATTTGGCAATCAACCTCGAGCTTGCGTTTTTCCCACTTCTCCTTCAGAGTCTTCAGCAGCGAGTTGAAAAACTCAGCAGTCTCGCGTTTTCCAACTCGAACGGAGCGGCGAATCGCCTCATCCCTTGAGACCCGCATATCGCTGTTCTGAGCGTTGAGAAGCGCAGCTCGATCAACCGCGGCCTGTCGCTCGGAGTTAGCAACCCGAACCCGAGCCTCCAGAATCTCGATGTCACGCTCCAGATCGCCAGCGCGGACATGCTCCAGCTTGCAGACCTCCTCACGAGCCTCTGCAGATTTCAGAGCAACCTTCATGTCGCTGATCACGCCCTTCAGCTGATCCAGCTCCCCTACCGTAGGCACATCCCTCATGCGATGGTGAAAGTACGCGGACAACAGGTTGGTCCTCTCCATACTCTAGAGAACAACCAATTCAGCATACTTTATAAACCAAAAATAAAGAGGAAAAGGAACGGACGCGAACCGTCGATCGTCTTACCCTGGCATTCGCTACGGCCGCATCGATGTACAGCTCGCGGAACTCCATATCATTAAGAGCAGGAAGCGCGCAGCCAGCGGGCTTGCAGTGCCTCAGCAAATGGGTGAGACCCTCCGGATCGTCCATTATTGGAGAATCCCGGGTATGCTCGTAGGTCCAGTGAAAAGGCCTGCTTCCCCCCGAGCCAGCTTGGTTACCACCTCGCGACCTAGAGGTGCCACCCCTCGACCTCTCGACTCGCGGCCTTTTGTGCTGCGGCTGATTCGCGCCATTACTTTCAGAATTCGTAATGGTCACATGACGAGCAGACAAGGAACCGCCCCGAGCCTGAGAACCGTTATCCCGAGGAGTCCCAACCGACACTGACCCTCCCGCAGAAGGAATAACGGGGGGATCATGCATCACCTCGTTGGCGAAGCTCGCCACATCACCACACCGCAAAACCTCGCGGTCACCAACCTTCGCCTTCCCCGCGGTCTTCTCCAGCTGACGCTGTGACGGTCTCCTCGACATCCTTCGAACCAATTTGGGAGCTGAAGACGAATTACTATCAGCGAGCTCTAGTCTCTCGGCTGCATAAGAAAGACGACACATTTAAGCCGAGATTCTCTCCAGCTCGATAACAACAGGAAAAAAAAAAACAGCCCACATACCTGGGCGAACAGGAGAGGGAAACGAATCTCGAACAAGGGCCGGAATCCGATAGGCCCGCAGAATTCGCTTCTTCGTAAACGAGTCCCACTGGATCTCACCCTCGTGAAGATAACCAACTCGTGCTACAAGGGCAGCGTTGAACTGAATCCTGCCCGACGAATCTGCAAAACAAAAAATCAAATGTCAGATAACCGACAAAAGAAAACATAAATGCTCGCATGCAACAACCCTAAAACAAGTCTATCTAACTAACTGCGTCAGCCCACTCCGTTGGGAGCCAATTAAAGTCGAAATCACCGACTGAAGCCGGACTCAGCCTGAAAATGAAAACCTTCTCTTGCCAATAGTCGTCCCTCGTCGGCAACCCCTCGATAACCCTCCTATTGGATCGAGGAGCCACGTAGAAAGAACCATCGCTCCGAGCATTCTTTTTCACCATGCATAGCTGGTGAAATTCCACAGGCCCTAACGAAAGCGCGAGCTCCTTGCACCGAACCTGCAGCCCGATAAGGGTCCTGACCAGATTCGGATGCATCTGAGGCAGTGCCAAACGCATCTCCTCCGCGATCTCAAGCAGGAACGGCGAAATCGGGAAAGTAAGGCCGCACGATTCGAAGTAGTGCCAAAAGGCACAACCATAGCCAGGCCTCACATTCTGCGCCGACTCGGACCCTCGAGGAACCTCAATCTCAACCCCGTAGAGGGATCATAGAGCATCGGCCTCCTCGAGAGAGAGCTTCGAGCTCGGGCTCGGACCCGATTTCTTCTTAACACGCCGCGACGAAGTCTCGACGGCCGGAGTTTGATCTTCCGCGACACCCGATTTAACCATTAATCGAGCAAAAAAAACTGCTAGGAACAAAAGCGATCCGCTACTCCCAAAAGCTAGACCCGCTATATCCAAGCAAACGATTGAAGAAAAATAAAAATACGCAAGGATTCTCGGATCGATTGTCAAAATCCCTATTCCCTCTTCTCTTTTTCGATACTATTCCGAGTAAGAAACGAAAAAGACGAGGACAACAAAAAAAGGGGGAAAAAGTAATAAAGAGTAAGAGAAGTTACCTTGAGAAATAGTGGAAGCGCGTGCGGTTTATGGAGAAGTGGGAGGTTGTATTTATGCATCCATCATCATTACGAGCGCGCATCGCGAAAAGATTTTCCCCGTTTCCTGCAAATCCCATCCGTCGTATGAGAATAAATCTATAAAGATTTACTTTTCACCTCGAGATCCTGCGCTATCCGATTAAATTCAGCCGTTCGAAGATGTCAATCTCAAACAGCTTATTCCAAACAGTTCAAAATCTTTATTATAGTTCGGAAATATCCGTATTTTTATTCAGATAAACCACATACATTTTTCTACTAGTATGGAACGCATCCGGAGTCCGAAAATTTTCGGGCTATCGTCGAGCTAGAACCAAAGAAAGGTTAGAAACAATCCCAAACGCCGTTCTCCGCCCATCAACCTCGTCTTCTCACTTGATGGGCTGGGGGGCAACTGTTGGAGCTGGATTTAGCACCTAAATCCGGCCCATCGTGAAGCCCATCAAGGAATCACCACAAGCCCATCTATGACGATCCATCGATATATGGCCCCATCTCTGCACCTCAAACGGACACTCGAGCTACCGCATAAGGATAAGGATCGAGGCAGAGTCAACAGTTGGGTGGGTATCCCGCAAGATCCGGAGCTCGGCGCAACAGCAGAGCCCGAGATATCCGGAGCACGTGCAACATCCCCCGATATTCGCGCAGCAGCTGGAAATCAAGAGAGACTATATAAGGAGCACGAGCCGTCATAGATAGGGCAACTTTTACCTAATTCTCTACTTGTATTCACTACGAGCTCTCGCTCTCACATTCATCTTGTAAACGAATACTTGTTCTTATCAATAAAATCCACTTATTCATTCTAAGTCTTATATTCTTCGGTTCATAGAGATTCTTACCCATCATTTCTCCAATCTATACAATCACTCTACAAATATCTGAGTGTGGGTTTTAGTGCCCACATCTATTCTTCCATCCTGTGCAGAACCGGTTAAATGTTAAACCGGAAAATATTAGGAACCGGGAAATTATAGGGTGCGATTTACATTATCTGTGTCGACTTCTGATCTAATTTCTTTGGAAATGTTGAAATTGTTGAAATTCACAAAATGTGTGAAATTGTTTTAGCCAACCTTAACGAGGATACATCATTTTTTTATTTATGGAAACCCCGCATATACAAACATCAATTAAAATAAATAAATATTTATATATTTACAATTAACTATACACAAAAGCCATTAAATTTGAAATCAACTATTTAAATATTATTATAACTAGATGAAATTCAAATTTAATTTAAAAAACAAAGATGTTGTATCTTCGGGTTATCGAACCTGTAAAAGACATTTCTATTCATAAAGAATCTTCGAACAAGAAGCCATCAGTGTTGAAGTCTGAATCTATGCCTTCTCTTCCCTTGAACTCGAAAAGCCCAACCGCATTTTCTATAGAGAAATCGTTCATCAACGCAAAGTCATCTTCTAGGAAAGTCCCGGACTTGCGGGTCATGATGAGCTTATTAGGTGTTTTTTGCTCTCTGACTATCTCTCATGTCTCTTCTATAGGCACCACCTTTGAGGATATCTTTGTGGGCACTAAAACTCACACTCATATATTTGTAGAGTGATTGAATAGATTGGAGAAAGCATGGATAAGAATCTCTTTATGAACCGAAGAATATAAGGCTTAGATTGAATAAGTGGATTTTATTGATAAGAACAAGTATTCGGTTACAAGATGAATGAAGTGCGATAATTATGTAAAAGTTAGCCTATCTATGACGGTTCCTCCTTCTTATATAGCTACTCTCGATCTCCACCTGCTGCGCGAATATCGGGGACTGTTGCACGTGTTCCGGATATCTCAAGGACTGCTGCCGCGCCGAGCTCTGGATTCTGCGGGATACCCGCCTAACTGCTGACTTAGCCTCGATCCTTATCTGTATGCGGTAGCTCGAGTGTCTGCTGGAGATGCAAAGATGGGTCATATGTCGATGGATCGTCATAGATGGGCTTGAAGTGATTCTTTGGTGGGCTTCACAGTGAGCTGGATTTATGTGCTAAATCCAGCTCCAACAGTTGCCCCCCAGCCCATCAAGTGAGATGACGAGGTTGATGGGCGGAGAACAAGGTTTCAGACTATTTTTAATCCTTCTTTGGCTTTAGCTCGGCGATAGTCCGAAAATTTTCGAGTTCCGGATACGTTTCGTACTTGTAGTGAAACGTATGCGGTTTATTTGAATAAAAATCCGGATATTTCCGAATTTCAAGTAAAGGTTTTGAAATGTTTGGGATAAGCTGTTAAGATTGACGAATGCGAGCGGTTGCATTTAATTGGGTAATGCCAGATTTCGAGGCAAAAAGTAAATTTTTTAAAATTTGTTCTCATCCGACGGTTGAGATTGCGGGAAACGAGAAAATCTTTTCTCGATACGCGTCCGTAATGATGGTGGCTGCATAAATATAACTTCCCATTTCTCCACGAATCGTACGCGCTCCACGACTCTTCAAGGTAACTTCCTCTTTTCTCTTGGTATTTAATTTTTTCCTTTACTTTCATGCGTCTCTCCTTCTTCTTCCAAAACAGTGTCGAAAGAAAGAGAGAAATTTGCTCGAAGGGAAAAATCGGTTGTAGACTTGAAATTTCGTTGCGTATTTCCTAATTACATGCTTAGGGTTTAGCGATTTAGCTTTGGCTCCTTCCAATTTATGTGCTTGATTTAATGGTTAAATCGAGTGTCGTGGAAGATCATACTCCGGCCGTCGAGACTTCAAAGCGGCGAGTTAAGCAAAAATCGGGCCCGCGCCCGAACTCAAAGATCTCCCTCGAGGACGCCGATACTATTCGATCCCTCTACGGGGTTGAGGTTGAGATTCCTCGAGGGTCTGAGTCGGCGAAGATCATACTACTTTGAATCGTGCAGCCTTACTTTCCCGATTCCGCCGTTTCTGCTTGAGATCGCGGCGGAGATGAACATGGCACTGCCTCAGATGCATCTAAATCTGGTCAGGACCCTTATCAGGCTGCAGGTTCGGTGCAAGGAACTCGCGCTCTCGTTCGGGCCTACGAAATTTCACCAGCTATGCATGGTGAAAAAGAATGCCCGGAGCGATGGTTCGTTCTACGTGGCTCCCCGAACCAACAGGAGGGTTATCGAGGGGTTGCCGGCAAGGGACGATGGGTGGCAAGAGAAGGTTTTCTTCTTCAGGCTTACTCCGACATCAGTTGGTGACTTTGACTTTAGTCGGCTCCCAACGAAGTGGGCTGATGCAGTCGGTTAGATAGACTTATTCTAGGGTTGTTGGTTTTGCATGCGAACGTTTGTGTCTTCTTTCGACGGATATCTGACACTTGCTTCTTTCTGTTTTATAGATTCTCCAGGCTTGATTCACTTTAACGCCGCACTTATAGCACGGGTTGGTTATCTACGCGAGGGTGAGGTTTAGTGGAATTCGTTTTCGAAAGAAAGAACTTTGCGGCCTATCGAATTCCGGACCTTGTTCGAGATCTGTCTCCCGTTCCCGTCCGTCCAGGTATGTTTGCTGTTTTTATGCGGTTTCTTGCTATCGTCGAGCTGGAGGGAGTCTTTGGTTAAATATATCATCTTTCTTATGCAGCAGAGAGACCTGAGCTTGCTGATAGCAATTCATCCTCTGCTCCTAATTTGATACAAAAGATGACAAGGAGACCGTCACAGCGTCAACTCGAGAAGATCGCGGGGAAAGTGAAAGTCGATGACTGCAAGATTTTGCGATCCGGTGATGTGGCGAGCGCCGTGCGCGAGATAATGCACGATGCTCCCATTCTTCCTTCTGCGGGAGGATTCACATTTGTCGGGAATCTCGAAAATGGTGATTATCCGCCTCGATGAAGTCCTCCGGCTGCTCGGACAGTAATGGCGGAAATCAGCCGTAGCACAAAAGACCGCAAGTTGAAAGGTCGAGAGGTGGTGAGTCGAGGTCGCGAGGTGGTAAACAAGCCGGCTTGGGGGGGGGGAGTAGGCCTTTCCATTGGACTTACGAGCATACCCGCGATTCTCCAACTATGGATGATCCAGAGGGTCTTGCCCATTTGCTGAGGCACTGCAAGCTTGCTGGTTGCGCGCTTCTTGCTCTTGATGATATGGAATTTCGCGAGATGTAAATCGATGCGGCCGTAGCAAATGGCAGGGTAACTTGGTCGATAGTTCGCGTCCGTTCTTTTTGTGTTATGGTATTAACCATATTGTCTTTGCTTGTTCCTAGAGCATGGAGAGGACCAATCTGCTGTCCGCGTACTTTCACCGTCGTATGAGGTACGTACCCACGGTAGGGGAACTCGATCAGATGAAGGGTGCGATCAGCGATATGAAGGCGGCTCTGAAATCTGCTGAGGCTCGTGAGGAGGTCTGCAGACGAGAGCATGTCCGTGGCAGTGACCTGAAGCATCAAATCGAGCTACTGGAAGCTCGAGTTCGGGTTGCTAACTCCGAGCGGCAGGCTGCAATCGATCGAGCTGCGCTTCCTAATGCTCAGAACAGTGATCTTCAGGTCTCGAGGGATGAGGCGATTCGCCGCTCCGTTCGAGCTGGAAAACGTGAGGTCGCTGGTTTCTACAACTCGTTGCTGAAGACTCTGAAGGAGAAGCGGGAAAAGCGCAAGCTCGAGGTTGATTGTCAAATCACGCTTCAAGAGGCTGTTGCTAACATCGACTTGATCACGGAGTTGGCTGCCGGGGAGACGACGATCAAGCTGGAGCATCCGAAGTGGACGGCTAAGGCTGACGAGTACGAGAAGCGTCTCGAGACTCTCACGGTTTCCGATTTCACTATCTCGAAGCTCAATGTGCCCCAGATCTCGGAAGATTCGGTCAAGATTGAGGTCGACCCACATACTCAAGTTCTGGCTGGCGTGAACCAATTCGAGAGAAATGGTCACGAAGACCTCAGCGGGCTGATAATGGACGCGGCTCGTGGCGAAGCGGGCGGTGCAGTCAAGGGATCCCAGGTCAGGGGGAGGTGGCGCTGGGGAAGAGGAAGAGAAGGGAACAGAGGGGGCTAGTCCCGGTGGGGAGTAGTCGTTTTGCCAGCTCGCCTTCCCTTGCTCTTTATTTTGCTTTTCATTTGGACAATACCCGGGAGTGTTTTAATCCGTTAATGCTTTAAGTTTGAACTTGGTTTTTCTTTTGAGCGTTTAGCCGATGCAGATTTTTAGGAAATGTTGCCTGGGAAGGCTTTTAAATTCTTTGTGCTTTTGGTTTAATTCGATATGATTTTCCTTAGAAATTTTGACCGAGTTTTATTTTTGCTTGAACGAGCTATAGCTCGTCGATTCTGCTGGATTGAGTATCCTTTGTACTTTGGCCGCTGTTTTCGCTCGAGCGGGCTGTGGCTCCCGAAGTTTACTTGGTAAAGAATTAAGTTTCTTTAGCACTTTGGTCGTTTTTTCTTTTGTTTGACCGGGTCGTAGCTTGTTGTTATTCCGATCGGATTTATCGGGACTTTGGTTATGACTTGTTCCTAGGTTTGGCGGAATGCGGACCGTGGCACTTCTAGAGTTCGCGAAGGTTTATCCTTTGTATTTGGATGGCATCTGACTTGATCGTCTTAGCTCGTTAACGTTGGTCCCGACTTCCAGCTGTTGTTTCCTTTGGTTGTCGTAGTTCGCTTGATTTCGAGAGTTTCGGCTTAGCTCGCCGGTTAGGTAAGTGTTTGGAATGTTGTGCGAATTCTGGTGACTCGGCTTGGTGATTGTGCTTGAGTGCAGGCTAGCTATAGCTCGACACGTGCCTGACTCGAGTTTGTTTAAGCGGTTGTGTTTTCAAGCGGTGTTAGATCGATTAAGAGTTCGATCGGGACGCGGTTGAGATGAGCTTTCATTGGTTTCTCTGGCCAGATGTTGTTTAGCGAGTTGTTTGTTTTACTCGAGTGCTCGTTGCGTCTAAGTTGATTGCGTATCGGTTTTAAGAGGTCGCGGAGTTTTCGATGGTTCGAAATGTGTAATAGAGAGATTGCAAACTTGAACAAATGTGCAAACTTTATTTATAAAAGGAGTTTACAATTGTTGTACACTATGTGAACCGTGAAAGATTTTGGGAGTGTGGGGGCTGGACTTTAGGGACGAGCTCCCTACGTACCCCGCCAGGGGCTCAAGCCTTAACGTAGTTCGATTGTTTTACTATTTAGTAATAGTAGCGTTTGAGGTTCATGGAATTCCATGGACGCAGTTCGACTTTTTTCTTCGCACAGTTGAAGAGTTTGTAGACGCCGGGGCGTACTACTTCGGTGATCTTTTAGGGACCTTCCCAATTGGCTCCTAAATTTCCACTTGTCCGACATGTTTTGTCGAATACCTTTTTTAAGACTTTGTCTCCAACTTTGAACGTTTGTTCTTTGATGTTGGAATTATAGTAGCGAGTTGTTGCTTGCTGAAAATTCTGGATGCGGACCAGTGCTTGATCTCGTTTTTCTTCGATCAGGTCGAGTCGGTGTCGCAACAGTTCTTCGTTGAGTTCCATATTTATGGGACATAGTTCTCTTCGAAGGTTCGATACTCTGAGTTCGGCAGGAATGATTGCTTCCATGCCGTAGGCTAGCGAGAAAGGTGTTTCCTTAGTCGCTTTGTGAGGTGTGGTTCGGCAAGCCCATAGGACTGAGTTTAGCTCGTCCGACCACATCTCCTTTCTAGCCGTGAGCCTCTTTTTGATGTTGCTCATTACGGTTTTATTGGCTGCTTGGCCGTTTCCTTGCGGATATCGTGGCGTGGAGTAGCTTATATGAATTTTCCATTTTTTGCAGAAGTTACGGAATGCTTTCGAGATGAATTGAGGTCCATTGTCCGTCACGATCTCGTGGGGGGGGGAGACCGTGTCTGCAGATGATATCTTGCCAAATAAAATCTCTAACGTCTTCTTTGGTGGTTTGTTGGTAAGCTCGTGCTTCCACCCACTTTGTGAAGTAGTCTGTTAGGACTAGGACGTATTGCAATTGTTTTGGCCAGGACGGGACCATTGGTCCGGTCCTATGATGTTCATGGACCATCCCATTTACGGGTATGGGGCACATATCGATGATAAAGCCTCCGTGGGTTGATGGATTGTTGGTGCATGCTTTTGACAGCTGTCGCACTTCGCGGCGTAGTAGTCACAGTCCGCGACCATTGTGGGCAGAAGTACCCGTGTTTTTTGATTCGTATTGTGAGAGTTCGTCCGGCGCAGTGGCACCCGCAAATACCATCATGGACGTTTGCCATTACGGCTAAGGCTTCCAAACCATGATTGCATTTGAAGTATGGTTCTGATAAGTTGCGTTTTTACAATCTTTGCTCGATTATACAGTATCTCGAGCTTCAAGCTCTTAGTTTTCGGGCTTCCCACTTGTCGTGAGGCAGGGTGCCGTTTTGAAGGTAATCGAGTATTGGGATTCTCCAATCTGGTCTAGCGTGGAATTCTTCGTCGGTGATGAAACGCCTATTTGTGGTGGCTGCCTCGTTGGCCGCTGCATCTTCCGCAATTTGGTTCATCACCGGCTGGCTAGTTTTGGGTCTGCTGCTTCCGGGTTCCGATGTATCAGTTTCTCTCGAGCTAGCGGGGATTTTGGGCAATCCACTCGAGCTGGCTGTGGGGTTCGGGATACTGATTCCCTCCAAACTAGCGGGAGTTTGATATAGCCCGTCTGTGTTGGATGCGGGGTCCTTTGTGATTACAGCGACCTCCGCTGTCGTGGCGGACTTGACGGCTATGCTTATGCTTGGTTTGTCGATTCTCTCGACGGGAATGACTCTTTTTAACAAAGGATCCGATGTGGATGCGAGAGATGCTAGGGCATCTGCCGAAGTATTCTCTCCACGGGGAATCCTTTTTAGCAGAGAGATACATGATGCCCTAGCATCTGCCGAAGTATTATCTCCACGGGGAATCCCATGCATGATGCATCCATCAATCTCTCATATATATATATACATCACAAATAGTAATAATCATTATTAATTATTGATTATTGTGATGATGATTGCCATATATGATCATCATGTTAGATGATTTGACCCAAAGCTGGAGAAAAAAATAAATAATGAGTTTGACACGTACTAATATATTTATGTAGTCACCCATAAACCTGCCCAACCATACTCAAAAATTAAGATTTTACATCCAGATCTAGTCGTTTACAAGCAATTGTATAAGAAAATTCCTTTCGTTTGTGTTTACCATTTGAATTACAATGTTTAATTTTTCTTTTTCTTGTCGTAAATGACGAAGAAGAGATCATCACATCGCTATCGAATGAATGTGGGTTCTAAGATGATTTAATTATATGGTATTGGTATGGTAAGTGAAATGCGCGACCACAATAAGTACATAAAAGGGATCTTGGATCTTAAGCTAACATGAAATCAGTCGTTCCTGCTGACGTGGATAGTTTCAGAGGATCCTCTCGTATAATTATTAGTATATATAGTATAAAATAATATACAGAATGAAGAGGTATGAAAATATTGGAAAATAATTGATTTTTCAAACATAGAGCATATCATCTTCACAAGGAGCTGATGGCTCATGTCTAATATTCCCCCAAAGTCCTAATCTATAACCCTCACGAACCCTAACATTATCCGAATCATAACCTCTGATTTGTCCCCTAAAAACACACCCAAATTTAAAGCCTAAACATATATAACCCTTTGGTTTTCCGGTCTCGGTTATGACCTGATAATTTATTTGATCGGTTTGCTCGGTTATCGTCTTCTCTTCCTTCAGGTGAAGCAATTGCTTTACCGGTACGAAAAGCTTCCCGACGACTTGGTCTGGCCCAAAAAATCTCTTAACCTTGATTTGAAACACAAACACCGACTCATTACTTTGAATCTTGTCGTCTTCTATGGAGAATCTCATACGGTGGTTCCACCGTAAATGACGAAGAAGAGATCATCACATTCGAATTTGTCGAGCTGTTCCGTGAGGTCACATAGTACTTTTAGGTAAGCTTCCATTCGTTCGTGCTTTGTTTCGTACGTGGCGTGGAATTGGCTTGTTACGAGCTGCGAATCACAGAAAGCGCTTACTTCTCGAGCTCTGATTCCTATTGCGAGCCGTAGCCCAGCGATTAGGGCCTCGTATTCTGCTTCGTTGCTCGAAGCGTCGAAGCCCAGTCGGAATGACTGTTCTAAAAGTTCCCCGGTAAGTGTTGCGAGTCTGATGCCTACTCCGGATCCCTGTTTAGACGATGCTCCATGTACGTGGAGTGTCCATTTATTGTTCGTTGTCGTGTTGTCGAGAGCTTGCGGTGCTAGCTCGATGACAAAATCTGCTAGAACTTTCTCTTTGGCGCAGGTTCTGGTACGGTATTCTATATCGTACTCGCTTAGCTCGATTGCCCATTTGGTTAGGCGCCCTGAATTATTTGGGCTATGGAGAATGGTGCGCAATGGCTGTGAAGTCATGACCACGAGTGAGTGGGATTGGAAGTAAGGTCTTTGCTTCCGGGCTGACATGACAAGCGCCAATGCTAGTTTTTCCATTGCTGGATATCTGGTTTCTGCGTCTATTAGTGGTTTGCTTATATAATAGATGGGCTTTTGTTCGCTCTGCTCTTCCCTTACTAGTACGCTGCTGACTGCGATAGGCGATACTGCGAGATAGAGGTATAACGGTTCTCCCTCTACTGGCTTGACAAGTATGGGAGGTTCGCTTAGGTATGCTTTTAGGTGTTGGAATGCTTCTTCACACTTCTCATCCCATTAGAACTTTTTATTCGCTCTTAGGAGTTGGTAGAAGGGAAGGCACTTGTCCGTAGATCGGGAAATGAAGCGGTTTAGTGCTGCAATTCGCCCGGTCAAACGTTGGACTTCGCGAGTGGTCTTAGGCGACGGCATCTCGAGGAAAGTCGCGATCCGTTTAGGTATAGCTTCGATTTCTCGTTCGGTTACCTGGAAACCGAGAAATTCTTCTGAGGCTACGCCGAAAGTGCATTTAGTGGGGTTGAGTTTCATCATGTATTTGTTGAGAATTGCGAAGCATTCTCGTAGCTGGGCTACATGGTCTTCCTCTTTCGAGGATTTGACTAGCATATCGTCAATGTAGACTTCCATAGACTTGCCCAGATGATCTGCGAACATTCAGTTTACAAGTCGTTGGTAGGTGGCTCCGGCATTCTTTAGTCTGAAAGGCATGACTTTGTAAATGATGTTTTTTCTTGGTCCTCCGGGTTCGTGAGGATTTGATTGTATCCGGAGAATGCGTCCATGAAGGACAGCAGTTCGTGGCCGGTAGTTGCTTCGACCAACCGGTCTATGTGTGGGAGTGGAAAGCTGTCCATTGGGCATGCTTTTTTTAGATCTGTGAAATCTATACAGACTCTCCACTTCCCGTTTTTCTTTTTGACGACAACCAGACTCGCGAGCCAATCAGGGTACTTGACATCTCTGATTGACTCGACTTTCAGTAGCTTGTTGACTTCATTGTTGACTGCTTTTGCCCTTTCGGGTCCTAGCTTGCGTCATTTTTGTTTTATTGGTTTGAACGCGGGGTCGACGTTCAGTTCGTGCGATGTTATTTCGCGCTTAATCCCCGGCATGTCTGAGGTTGTCCATGCAAAGGTACTCACGTTTTCTTTGAGGAAGGCGATGAGTTCGTTTCGAATTGAGTTTGGGAGGTCGACTCCGATGCTAACTTGTCGCTCAGGGTGAGTGTCATCGATGCAGACTTGACCGACGAGGTCTTTCTTTATTAGTTATTCTGCGAGCTCTTGCTCTTTCTGTAATTGCTATACTGATGAGCTCGCAGCTTGTTTGAAGCAGTTCATGTAACACATTCTTGAGTTTTTCTGACTGCCGTAGATCGTTTGGGTTCCCTTGTGAGATGGGAACTTCACGCATTGGTGATAGGTGGAAGGGACTGCTTTCATGGTATGTATCCAAGGCCGACCAAATATGGCGTTGTATGGCGCTTGGCGATCTAATACCACGAAGTTTACTTCTTTTTGGACTCCTCCGGCTTTCACGAGGAGGCGGATGGAGCCAAGCGAGAAAATCGTTTCGCCAGCAAAAGCGGTTAGAGGGGTTATGCTGTTTATTAGGGTGGAGTCCGGGAAGCTCATATTTTTAAAGGCTTCGTAGAACAGTAGGTCTACCGAGCTCCCGGTGTCTATCATTATTCTTGACAGTTCGAATCCGGCAACGTCAAGTCGAATAACGAGGGCGTCATCATAGGGTTTGTCTAGGTCCAGTGTTTTGCTTTCGAGAAATGTTATCTCGTGGTCTGGACCGTCCATAGATTTCTTTGCTTTGGAAGTGTTTTCGGCCTTTCGTTGAAAGGTTTTAATCGAGTTTATCGAGTTGCGGCAGAATAACGAGCCTCCCGATATGAAGTTAATCTGTTTCGGGATGGACGGTTCCTCTCCCCCCGGCAAAGGCGTAGCCCTTGCAGGCGTTAGCACAAAGATTTGCGAGGTGCAGGCAGGGGGTGGTTATTGAGGCTGTCGAACCTCCGACGAGTTCAGGACCATTGAAAATTCAGTCGATCCGCAGTTTGGCTGCAGGAGGAGGAGAGTTTTCCTCTTCCCTAGCTCGTTCAGAATTTGCTTGCATCGTATTTTGAGTGCTTGCCCGACTTGAGTTTGTTTATTACGAGCGTTTGCTGGCTTTTCCCGGAGTGTTCTCGGGCGCCTGTTTTCTTTTGCGGGTTGTCTTGCAGTGCATGTTGTCTTTTTGCATAGGCTTTTTCTTCCTCGGATTGGGTGAACAGAAGAGCTTGGTGTAGCTCATCGTTCAGCGTCGAGGTAGTGCGTCGCACTTTGAGTTCTTGTAAGAATCCAGATTCGAACCATAGTCCTTGTCTTAGAGCTTCCATTGCGACCTCTCTGTTGAGGTTAGCGACTTTGGATTTGCATTCCTTGTATCGTGTTAAGTAACTTCGCAATGGCTCGTTTTCTTGTTGTTTGATCTTCCATAGATCGGCTATTGTTACTCGGGTCTGGATGAAGACCGAGTATTGCTTTAGGAAGGTGGTTGCGAGTTGATCGAAGTTATCGATCTTGCCGCTTTCTAGGCTCACGAACCATTCCAGTGCTGGGCCTACAAAGTTTTCTGTGAAAAACCTACAATAGCCCGCCTCGAGTTCATCTTTGTGGAAGTGAAATCGGGCTATCGTGGTCCGGAAAGCTCTGATGTGTGCCTTTGGATCTGTTGTTCCGGCGTATTCTGGAAATTTGATTTTCCCAGCGTCGCAGAGTTTGGCATTTGCTATTCGGTTGGTGAAGGGCGTTCGACGTGTTTCCTCGATCACGCTATCAATGTTGGGTGATGAGCTTGTGGCAACGTGCATGCCATGCTTCATTTGCCTGAGTTCAGCGTCATATCTATCAACATATTGTTGAAAATTAGGGGGCGGATTTTTGACGAACTGTTGCCGGACTGCTCGAGTATCGGGGATATCGTTTACTCGAGCGTCAGCGTGGGGCGCGCGTTCGGCGGGTGGTAACTGAGCCGAGTTGCTTGCGGTTGCTGCTAGAGCATGCTCCTGGGCATGCGAGGCAAAAGCGAAAGAGGAAGTGTCGATCCCTCTTGGGGATCCACGAGGCGGTGGAGGCTGTAGTTCGCTAACTTGAGCGTTTACCGCTCCTCGTGGGCTTGAATCGTTTATATTCGTGATGTGGGGTTGCGGTCCCCTAGAGCTCGCAGGAGCGTTTTGCTGTCGATGGATCGTCATAGATGGGCTTGAGGTGATTTCTTGGTGGACTTCACAGTGGACCGGATTTAGGTGCTAAATCCAGCTCCAACAATCTTGCTCGATTTTCTCAACCTCGATGGCAAACTTTTGTTCCTCTTCACACTGTTCCTGATGGGTTGTTGGTTCTTGCTGATCTCGGTTTTCTTGGTGCTACTGTTGTTGCTGCTATTACTGATTGTTCGTTTCAGTTCTGGAATCCGTGTTGGTTTTGAGTGTGTGCCAGGACCGTTGAACATGAGCTTTCTCTTACACCCTTCTTTGAGATCTAGCTTTCTTATTTGGACCTTAACGTGTGTTTAAATGTAGACTTTATGAGAAATTTTACATCTGCGAGATACTTTTATTCTTTTAATTCTCACCTATGATATATGTTTTGTTGGACAGAATGTTAGGTTTCTTGCACAGTTCATCACCGAAGCTGGGATCCTCATTAAGAGGAAGCAGGTCAAATTTGGATGTTTCTCGCTTTGATCTAAATCTGTTTATACAATACGTGATGACGTTTTGCTAGTCCACACTCCACATGATGATATCTTCTTTTTATTTATCTCTTGCACAGACTGGCATCAGCGCCAAGGCACAGAGGAAGATTGCTAGAGAGATCAAAACGGCTCGTGCATTTGGGCTGATGCCTTTCACAACAATGGGTACAAAGGCATTTGCATTTGGGAAAACCATGGAGAACAGAGGTGATTGACGACAATGATGAGTATGAGAACACAACTGAGTGAATCTGAAGTATTGGATCCACTCACTCTTGCCTGACCAGTGCGGTTTAGTTTTTATTTCTATCTAGTCTGCAGCGAATTGAGAATACGTGAATTACAATAGCTCCTCTCCGGTCTCGACGTTGTTCTGATGTCACTTATAAAATCCGTGAAAGGACTCTCACTTATAAAATCCGTGACCGAGACATGTGCGTTTATAATTATTTTTGTTTGAATAAATAAGGGAAGACATTATCTCCTTTCTTTGACCAAAAAAAATAAAAATAATATGCTATGTGTTTATATTATTGAAAATGCCATTATTACTTCTACATGTTCATTAGAATTCTGTAATTAGCTTATGTAATTAATTTTACTTTTTACCTTTTCTATTTATTTAATTATCATATATTCATTAATTACCAAACACATTTATTTTTAAATACTATCTGTTTAGATTACTTTCATTTCAGTTCCCAAACACATTTAAATAATTTTAAACTTGCCAACAATAAATATTTCGAATATTTTTAATATTAATTCTTACAACTAAAATCTTAACAAAAAATGATTTAAAAATTAATATTATTATAAATTAAAACATGAAAATTAAAAATAATTATAAAATAATCATCATATGCCTTATATTAAAATTATATTATATGTTTTTATAATATAACTTATTTTAAAAATAATTATAAAATAATCATCATATGCCTTATCTTTCTTATTGCATCAATAATTGTTGGTGTTTTTTTTTATTTGCATTCAAAAACTACGAAAAGTTCTACAAATCCAAATATTATGAAAAGTTCTAGAAATCCAAAAATTATGAAAAATTCTACAACTATAAGTGATTTATGACGCGTATCTACTACCAAATGTTTCATATTATCATATTCAAGTTCATCATCAACACTAAGGACGTTAAACACAATTTTTTATAAACTCTGAACTTCTGAACATGTATCAGTTTCACCTAGATAGTCAAATATGCTATTGACATTTATTCTTTTTCGATAATTGAGATTATTAATCACAACTTTAGGTTTATGAGCAAATTTTGCACTTTCTATTGTCTCTTGATGATCATTAAAAGTTCAAACCGATAAACATCTCTATAAATTAATAACTCTATAAAATAATAAAATTTTGAAGTCCCAACATTATTAATTTATAGGTATTTTACTGTAGTAATATTCTCTTAGGGGTAAATTCAACTTAACATTTGAAGTGATTTAGAATGATTTGAGTTTTAATGAGTTTTTATATGATTTGGTTGAATTATGGAAGTTGTTATGATTTGCTATTAAAGTTATATCAAATCCTAACTAAAACCATGAGATTTAAAATTTTATATTTTTAACTAAGAAACTGCATCAAAACATTTTAAAATCACTTCGAATTTCTAGGAAACTGCAGCAGGTCTCGTAATATCAGAGGTAGACTTGGTTAGAGATTTCCGTTTCAGTTTCCCATACTTATCCACCATCTGCTCCTCGTGCTCCTTCCTCTGAGAGTCTTGCTCTTTGAATTTCTGCTTGTTTAGGGAAAGTTTGTAATCTTCCCTTTGCTTTCGAAGCTTAGCCATGAGATTCGCAGACATCTTCCTGCACAAGTCGAACTCCATTAACACGCTTTCCAAGTTGATCTCATTGCAGCTTTTGGTTAAGCTCATGCGAGCAAACCGAAATTGAAGTTCATCCTCCTCGGGTCTTAGATTTGCAACTTCATCTGATGCTGACTTGGATTCATGTATGCAGTTTGATAATTTCTGAGATAGAACCGAGACCACCATAGATATGACCAAGTTTCTTGCCCTAAGGACGTTCATTTCTTAGGCTTTTTCTTGGTCTCGTTTCTGTTCCTCTTCGCACACTCGTCTCTTTAATTCCGATATTAGACATGCATAGTCATCTCTCTACTCTTGGATGAGCAAAATCTACAGAATCAAAATCAAATCAAGATCATGTTAGAGTATAGAAAGTAATCTTGTTCTCTCATAACTTCCGTATATTCCCTAATGTCTAGCTCTCATCCATTTCCCTAATCTAATATGGCATCACAGCCTAATACGTTCTAAACCTATTCTCTCGCCGATTCTCCTTTTTCTCACTCTGTTTCGTACATCACCGTTTCATACATCTATGTCTCTAATAATATATACTTTCATACCTATTGAAGTAGACACTCCGCTTCCTCTCGAAGAGACAGAGATTTCTCATCAAATCTCCCCGGCTACAAAACAAGAAAAATAATCGGACTCTCAATTTCAATTTCAATTTCAGACCAAAACCCTAAGATATGATAATAGGAATTTCAAATGCGAGGTATGATCTCATACCTGTTCAAGTAGCGACGGAGGATTTCCGGAATCGGACGGGAGATATGTCGCTTTCATAAAACAATACTGAACCAAATAAATAAAAAGGATTTGCGAAAACAATATTGATTTTTAGCCCCTTTTTTTTTTTTTTTTCTTTTTCCCAAGCTTATTTCTTCACTTCGCTCATCTCTCTCTCTTTCCTCAATTTCGTTGTTCGATCCATAGATCAAAGGTATGCTATCGTATTTCTCTTGATGGGAAGTTGTTTCTTCTGTTGAACCTAAACTGGCATATAATTACGATTCTCAATTAGCATGTGTTATCTTGTGGGATATAAAGTGTACTTGCTCAGATGTAATTTCGTTTGATTTAAGTTGTTCTAGTAATTGGGTTTATGTTGATGAAAATCAGCGTGTGCATCGTTGGATGTTCTGTGTTTCAAGTTAATCAGATTCAGCACTTCCATTGTTCCAATTTCCAGGAAAAAATTGCTAGAAGACTATACGATTTTACATTTTTTTGTTCTACAGATCTTTCAGATTGCTCAAGGGTGATAGTCAGTACTCGTTTTCTCTCACCAAAGATTCAGGTATGAACTTGTTTATCAGACAAATGCATCTCTTTCCGAGCATTTGGATCTGTTTCCTCGGTTTTCATTTGTGTTGTGGTTATGAAACAGCCCATCAGGGAAGCTTGCTCAAAGACAAATTCGCTTCTCGGGATGAAAAAAGCTGTTGGGTCTCATGCATGAGTATCGCCTCGACGGAAAATTCTCTTACCATTACATCACTTCCTACCGCTAAGGGGTCTTTTTAATGTAGCCCTGGTGAGCTTGAAATTATGAAAAAAAAATTTACTATGGAGGTTTTTTTTTATAACTAAGTCTAAGAATGTAAATGTATATAGAAGAAGTCATGTTTTGCTTTTCTTTTTTTGTAAAAGTTTATGTGGATGATTGATTGGTGTTTTGATATTGATCCGAATCACTTTTTTTTTTTTTTTTACCAGTTCGACGCAATTCAATGCTAATGAGGTGAAGAGGATGGTCTCTCGTACCTTAACCAACCCCACCAATGCGCTTCCACAGTTCCACTATCATGATTCATTACAATAATGGACCTTCCACTATTATCTACTTATAAATTCGGATCTACTACTACTATCCTAGCGATTGCAATTAAGGACATTAATGCTTTTCTACCTTAAAAGGTCATTTCCATGAGATATACATATGTTTTTATTTTCCGCTATATAACAGTTTGATCTTATATATACTGCAAATCCATAATCGCTACTCCATCTCTGCTCTTGCTCCCTTGATCATATTTTCCGCCAAGGTTTAGTTGGTATTAGTCGTCTTATGTTCCTCTTCTCTTCTCTTGGTTCAGTGGATTTCCCCAATTGTTCTATCACTAGGCTTGGACTTGGGCTGCTTCTAAAACCACTTTGCATTGTTTTTTATTGGAGATAATTATGTAATATAGAGGGACTAATAATGTAATATTAGATAGATGACTTGGAGGCTAAGTTTAGCCTTTGCTATATATATGTAATCTCTACACCGAAAGTAATACAACAGAATATTCAGCAATCTCTTGTCTTTACATTCCACTATACATATAGAAATCCCACTCCTCCTAGGCTGAGGAATTGACTAACTAAAACTCGAATCCTATCCAACCCGATCATACAAAACTGATTTTTCTTTTCATTTTCAAGTGTTGGATATTCGACGTACATTTATCTATCCGATACTTTCCCAAAGCACCGCTTATGCAACGGAAAATATTTTGAGTTGCACAGAATAATATCTCATTATAATCACGTACCGTATGTTGTTTTCATGGAACATATGTATACATTTTTCATAGGTTACAAATTGGTGAAAGAAATACAATGTCCTTTCTTAGTAATATATTACACCAGTCCTTTCAAATTTCAACAAAGCGATAGTGTATAATAATCGATACTGTTAATTTACTATATAATCGTTTTGTTTATCAATTATTTATAGAAAATTCCAATAAAAATGAAAGTAATTTTGATCATTTACACAGAATTACGTATTATTTACAGAAAATGTCATTATTTTTTTGATATTTAAAATAATAACTGAAACTGCTTTTTCATGGATTTAAATTGATTTTTTTTTTCTGTTTCCATATCTAAATTATGTTAGATCATTTTGAAAGATCAATGGAAGTCTGAATTTATTGCAACTATAATCCTACAATTATAACTTCCAAAAAAATGGTTATTTAATTCCTTAAGTATTTGAAATTGGTAAATTTATTTTTCAACTATTGTTTGTGCAATTTAAATCCTAAAGTTAATGTTAAAGTTGAGGTAGGAGAAATCTATACCTACAGATACCAGTAGATTTATCAAAAACAGCAGAAAAGAAAAAAGCTCCCAGACCCGTTTCCCTAGGCAGTTAACAACCACCTGGTTTTGACTCTTTTTGAATTTTCCTACCCGGTTGTTTCCCTTCCTACCAATACTGCCTTGGGACACGCACCTCCGTGGTTCAACCCCCACCTCCGGGTCGGGAGGTCCGCTATCGTCACCAGCAGCATGGAAACAGCTAGAGGTTCTCAAGAATCAGGGATCGCATACCAGATTGTCGTCCAACAAACCAAGAAATGCTTGCTGGTCGGGGGTGAAAGGTATTGATACTGCGCTTGGTGTGGATAAGACCATCAACGAAGACGTTTGCTCACCTGCAAAGATCTATAGTTTGGTGTGAATAAGACCATCAAACTCTCCCTCTTGATATCATAAAGTGTGAATAAAACCACCGGTTTCATATCGCTTACCATCCCAAGCAAAAACAAGATGCAGCGCCGCCTCACTTATGCGGAAAAGGGGAAGGCCACAGCTACAAGCTCAGACGAGAGGCAAAGAATCAGAGTTAGAATACCTGATTTCGATAACTCAGACCTAATAAGAGAAAACAACTTAACGTTAGTCGGGAGGTTGACAAACCCAAGAGAACAAAGGGTTTGGTCGATGATTAACTTTTTCTCAAAACGCTGGCAACTCAAAGGGAATCTCGTCGGATCAGACATGGGAAGGGGCTGTTTCCAATTTCGGTTTAAACTGGAAGAAGATCTGAAACAAGTGCTGGCTAATAGACCGTACAACTTCGCTTACTGGATGATTATCTTGCAAAAATGGGACCAACAGTGTCTGAACTCTTCCCATCGCAGATCCCCTTCTGGATTCGTCTGAGAGGGATACCCCTCCACTACTGGAAAGAGGAAACCCTAAGTTATCTTGGAGAAGAGATTGGATCATACATCGAGCAAGACCTAACCAAAACCACGGCAAGAATCAGAGTGTCTCTGAACGGACTAGAAGCCCTCCCCCAAGAAACTATTCTCGAGTTTGCTAATGGAGATGAAGCTAGGGTCTCTCTTGAGTATGAAAAACTAGAAAATCACTGTACAAGATGTTTCAAGCTTACTCACCTGCCAAAAGACTGGCCGGATTTGAAGGATAAGGGAGCCACCGAGAACAAAGTGAACGCCCATGTGACAAAGTCTAATCAAGCAGTGAGAGAGAGCCCTATCCAATATTCGTATGGGCATGCTGAGAGGGAAGTGCACAAGGGGAACACCGAAAATGTTAGAAGAACTCTAACTTCCCAGCACCCATACCAGGAAACAAGACAGGCTATGAGATCTTTTCAACAAAGACACGACCGACATGGACGACCTTACGGGAACAGAGTATCCGAGAAAAGCCAAGCTGAAAGAGTCCAATATGAAATAGTATATAAGGAAAATAAAAGGCTAGAGGTGGAACGAGAGCACGGTACCAATGGCCGGAGGGGAGTCTCACAACCCAGTCAGAGAGAAGGGCGAATACACTCAACGGACCTCCGAAACCACCTGTGCAACAGACCCGCTGCAAGTGAAAGCTATCATTCACCGGTGCAAGAGTGGCGGGTGAAAAATAAGCCACATGAACTGTTGGGGATTGATACCTTGGAATCATCAAGAATTGAAAGACCTCAGCTTGTTGTCAACCTCGAAAGAGAAGCGTTCTCCCCAGCTATACCTACAGAACATGAAGTCATGGAAGATCTGAGAGAGGTAACTATACAGTATACTAGCTGTGCAGACCCTACTGAGAGAGTAGCTAGGAAGATGAGAGTTTTACACGGAGAGGAAAGGGGTCTTATGGCTGAAATAACGACATCCATACTTGCTGCTGCTGTTTCTGTCTCTGCAAGCCAACTAATCAACCACACTCATGTGGAGGAACCTGCAATAAGAGTGGTTGATCCTAATACAGCCGGTCAAGTCGATACGGAACATCACATGGCCCTGCCTCCAGTCCCTGAGAAAAAAAGAAGAGGTCGCCCACCCTTAGTCAAAACAGGGGGAACAGTCTAGCAAATGTAGCAGGACCAAGTGATATGCTCTCAAATTTACTCTAGAGCTACTCTCTCAAATTAAGAGATCACTGTAGTATTTAGGGATCGAATCCACATGGAAGGGATAGTCACACAACGAACTTCTAATTTTGAATTAAGCTAAGAAATAATATGGAATTTAAAGACAGAAAGCAATTAAACGATTTAGATTCAGGAGACGAAACGTTAGGTTCAGGGAAATTCTCAAGTGATCTAAATTGCAGGTCTAGACAGAATGTTAGGAATAATGAAGATCCGTTCTCCAACTCGAATCACTAATGTAAAATCAACCAACTCTCGCTGCGAAGATTATCTATGTCTAAACCCTAGAATTGCAAATCTCTTTGCAAATTCTAACAATTCAAACAAGCATTAAAGTTCAGGTTCAATTGTTCACAAAACCCTAAACCAAATCTCTTTGTGAATAGGTATTTTGCTCATCTAACATTAGTTCAAGAAATCAATAATACTCTCGCATCTATTAATTAACCTAAAATCAAATTCTAGGTCGCGAAGCTAGAATAAGCATTAAACACAAATCCAGATGAAGAACTCTAATGATTTTATCCTAACAATTTAATTCGACCTAACAATTCATTAATCACCTTTGAAAAACCCTAAACCTAACTAGCAAACTACTCAGACATGGTGAATAAAGAAAACATCATGAATAAAATAGTTTGCATAAAAGAAATCAATAGAAACAAAGGAGTTCCAAATTTGCTCTGAATGAGACAAATTCTTCTCTCTAAAATCTCTCTAAAAATCTCTCTCTAAAATAATGTATGTGTTGTGTTGTGTCGTCTAAACAATGGCTGAAAAACTATATTTATAAGCCTAAAACACGAATTGGGCACTCTTGCAAATAAGGAAATCTTTTTGGGCAATTTCCTTTTCTTCAATCTTGCAAAACTCCAACCACCTTCTGATTTTGAGCGGTGTCGATCGACACCATGAACAGTGTCGATCACTGTTCATCCATCTTCAATCCGAGTTCATCTTTTCAGCAGCTTGTTCCACAATGCTCCAAAATGCTCCAGAATCTCCAATTATGCTCAAAACGTAGTCCAACCTGTAAATACTCTAATAGGACTCTAAAAATACCAAAAGACTCTATAAAGACTTATATCATGGTCCAAAACGGGTAAAAACCATGATATATCACCAAGCTCTAAGAAAAGTAAATTTCTAAACCTCAGAAACTCTCCAAAAGGACAAAAACAATCTGGAAATAGAGTGTATACAGAAGAAGATCTCAGAGCACACCTGAATCGAGTACATGCCCCTACTGCCCCTTTTGTAAGCATCGTACCAGCCATCACCAAAAAGCCCAGGGGGAAGGTGGATTTTCACAATTCATCAAATCCTCTTCCTTAAGCATCGTGACGTGGAACTGTTGTGGGATGGGGAACCCCATAACAGTAAACAGAATAAAAGAGATACAAAAGAATATCTCACCTGACATTATGTTCCTCATGGAGACGAAAAATTGTGATGCTTTCGTCCTCAAAAAGTTGCAACCGCTTCACTACCATTCACATAAGTTAGTCTCCCCTCATGGTCGAGGAGGGGGACTCGCGCTCCTATGGAAAAAAGACCTGGATGTCAAAGTATTAACGACAAATCATAACTATATAGACACAGAGATTGTCTTCAAAGGAAAATTCTTCAATGCTACTTTTGTCTATGGAGAGCCAAACAGACGAAAAAGAAGAGAGATCTGGGAGCAACTTACAGCTATGGCCATATCTCGGGATTCTCCTTGGCTACTAGTAGGAGTGTTCAATGAAATAATTAGCAACGCAGAGAAATCGGGTGGCTCGATCCGTTCTGAGGGTTCCTTTGTGGATTTCCGATCTTTTATGTCACAATGTGATCTGTTTGATCTACGACACACTGTAAATTTTCTCTCTTGGAGGGGGAATAAAAGCCCTGATAGGGTTTACTGTCGTTTAGATCGGTCTATGTCAAATAGTGAATGGACAGACCTTTTCCCAACGGGTAGGAGTGAATACTTGAGATTTGAGGGATCAGACCATCGACCACTATTAACCCTCTTTGAACCTGCAAAAAAAGAAGAAAGGAGGTCTGTTCAGATATGATAGGAGACTCCGAAACAATGAAGATGTAAAAAAGATCGTGGCTGATACGTGGGAAGCCATACCAAATCTTAAAGTGGAACAACGAATAGCAAACTGCAGGAAGGCTATATCGCACTAGAATAGAGATAAACACGTTAACAGCCAAAAGACGATCAATCTGTTAAAAGATAAGCTAGAAGAGGCTATGTCTGACCCTAAGAGCAGAGATGGGACAGTCCCAGACATAAATTCGGAGCTACAAGACGCATATAAGGCTGAGGAGGAATACTTGCAACAGCGCAGTAGACAGCTATGGGTAACATTGGGAGACAGAAATACAGGATACTTCCACGCAAAAACAAGATCAAGAAGAGCCACTAATAAATTCTCCATCATCGAAGACTCGGAGGGAAAAACTTACTATGAGGAAGAGCAGATAACAACAGTCATTACCTCTTATTTTGAAGATTTATTCACCTCTCGACCATACAACAGCACCGATACAGTGGCTAGAGCAATCCAAAAGAGAGTCTCCCCGGAAACAAACTCCAAACTTACAGAAGAACCAAGTCCAGAGGAAATCAAAGCAGCAGTTTTCTCGATCCATGCTGATAAGGCTCCAGGGCCAGACGGGTTCTCGGCGAGCATTTTCCATTCAAATTGGAATACGATAGGCCCATCAATTGTCAGTGAAATCAAATCCTTTGTCTCTTCCAGGCAACTGTCAAGATCAATCAATAACACACACATCAGGCTCATACCGAAGATAAAAGCTCCAAAAACTACAGCAGATTACAGACCCATAGCGCTATGTAATGTATATTACAAGATTATCTCAAAGCTTCTTACCAGACAACTCCAACCAGTACTTGACTCTTTGATATCCGAGAACCAGTCAGCTTTTGTACATGGAAGAGCTATAACCGACAACGTGTTAATCACACATGAAGTACTGCATTTCCTCAAAACATCCAAAGCAACAAAGTACTGTTCCATTGCTGTGAAAACAGACATGAGTAAGGCATATGATAGATTGGAATGGGAGTTTATCAAAACAGTATTGGAAAGATTTGGTTTCAACATAAAATGGATTGGGTGGATCATGCAATGCATCTCTACAGTAAGCTACTCTTTCTTAATCAATGGAGCAGCTCAGGGTTCAGTGGTACCTAGCAGAGGAATCCGGCAAGGGGATCCTCTCTCCCCCTACATTTTCATTTTTTTGTAGTGAAGTCCTTTCAGGGTTGTGTAGAAATGCACAAAGATCTGGGAGATTGCCTGGTATTCGAGTTGCCACAGGAAGCCCGAGAATCAATCACCTCTTGTTTGCTGATGATACAATGTTTTTCTGCAAAACAAACAAAAAGAACTGTGAAGCTTTGAAGACAATTCTGCAAAAGTATGAACAAGCATCAGGACAACGTATCAACGAGCAGAAATCTACCATCACCTTTGCTTCCAAAACGCCAACTGAGGTTAGGAATAAAGCAAAGAGTTATCTGGGAATCTCCAAAGATGGAGGAGAAGGGAAGTATCTGGGACTCCCAGAACATTTTGGTAGAAGGAAAAAAGACCTTATTTTGCTATAGTTGATCGAGTAAGGCAAAGAGCCCTGAACTGGTCGTCGAGTTTCCTCTCAGGTGCAGGAAAGCTGATCATGCTAAAATCAGTCCTATCATCCATCCCCACATATTCCATGTCATGCTTCAAACTACCAGTAAGCCTGTGTAAACGAATCCAATCAATACTAACTCGTTTTTGGTGGGATTCAAGTTCAGAAAAGAAAAAAATTTGTTGGGTATCATGGGAAACACTCACCAGACCAATGAAGGAGGGTGGTTTGGGACTTAGAGAGATCCAGAGCTTCAATGACTCACTACTAGCAAAAACCAGCTGGAGAATACTTGCAAACCCAAATTGCCTCCTTGCAAGACTCCTAAAAGGAAAATACTACTGTGAAAATTCCCTCCTAGACAGTAGGATCACCACTGCGGCATCACACGGATGGAAGGGCATCATCATAGAAAGGGATCTGCTGATAAAGAATTTAGGAATTACCATTGGAGATGGGAAGGATACAAAGGTCTGGTCCGACCCGTGGGCTTCTCTGTCAAAGCCACTTTGTCCAATGGGACCTGCAACAGAAAACACAAAAGATTGTTTAGTTGCTGAACTGATTTCAGAGGAGACAAAGGGCTGGGACAAAGAAAAGATCCATACACTCCTACCTGAACTAGCGAACACAATCTTGTGCCTAAGACCAAGTAAAACCGGAGCAGCAGACAAATTGGCATGGTTACCGACGCATTTGGGCTTGTATACAACGAAATCAGGCTATCATGCTACATACGCAGAGAGTTTCCCATTAGTGGATACACTGATCCATAACCAAAGCTTTCTGTGGCTTGCTGAAATCTGGAAAGGCAATTTTGCTCCAAAGCTGAAAATTTTCCTCTGGAAATTGCTACATCAAGCACTCCCCACCGGAGAAAACTGTCTACACAAAGGCATGTTCAACGCTGCAGTCTGCACAAGATGTGGCGATTTGGAGACAACAAACCACGTTTTCCTTCACTGCAAATATGCCCAAGAGGTGTGGAAATCCTTTCCTTTCCTGGTAAATGTTGACTCCAACGCTATCACGGATGTGGCTGAAGGTCTACTCGCAGCAAAAAAGTGGACATGCCTCCCGCCTACAGATATTGAATCTGGATCAATTTTTTCTTGGATTGTATGGTCTCTCTGGTTAGGACGAAATCAGCTGGTGTTCGAATCAAGAGAATTTTCAGTAAGGGAAACAATAACAAAAGCTATAAAGGATGCACGGGTGTGACAATATACACAAAAAGCAGACAATACCTCACATGAAAGATCAAATCTGAGGACAAGGCACCACCAGGCAAGGACGCTACATCAACAGGCTAGTAATACAATTAGCTGCAACACGGATGCGGCTTGGAAAAGCGACTTAAAAATTGCAGGACTGGGATGGATGTTTCAAGACCAGCAAGGTTACATCATCAATCAAGGCGCAGAGGTGGAGTTCTCAGTACTCTCACCGTTAATGGCAGAAGCTCTTGCCATCACATCGGCCCTTCAGATCGCTCGGCGTGCGGACTGGAGGAACATCATAATCAATTCAGATTCGCAATTGTTGATAGGAGCCATCAACTCCGGAAAACAGAAGAAAGAGATCTATGGGGTGCTTTGTGACATCAAGCACCTCTCTCTCTCTTTCAATCGTATCAGTTTCCAGTTTATTCCGAGAACTGCAAATGTTGTAGCAGACTCGCTTGCAAAACAATCAGTTCATCAATTCTGTAATAGTTTGAACCCAGGCCCATTGGGCTAATTTCTAATGAACTTTAATGTTGCTAAAAAAAAAGAAATCTATACCTGTTTAAATTTCTGAGGCCTGTGTGTGAGGTCGGCGTAAGGCCTGTTGGGATGGTGATTTTCTAGCAGGGTTGCATCGTCTTTCTTGTTGGGTCACGCGGGTACCGAGTGAGGTGGCATTGGATCCATCGCTGGAAGGGGCAAGCAGCGAGCCCAGAGAGTGTTGTGAACACTGATTTCCGTGTAGGAGCGTGAACGCGTGTAGACCGACTGAGGTGGCGCGAGTCACGTGTAGACTTTGTGGGGTATAGGGACGTGAACGCATGGATACCGACTGAGGTGGCGCGGGTCATGTGTAGACCCAGTGTGGTTGAGCCACAGTCTTTGTTGATTGCTTATGCTTTACTGGAGGTTCTGACTAGATATTTTTGTTATGATTGTGTTGTTTGATGGTGATTGATCGTAGTTTCTCTCACTGAGCATCAGTCGAGATGCTCACCCCCTCATTATTTTCCCTTTTCAGGTGAGTCTGAGGAAGTGCAGGAGTAAAGGTCTCGGTCTGGTGCAACATTTTGGGTTTCGGGATAAATTTGGATTGTTTAAAAGAATTTATTATAATATGTTTTAAATAATGATTGCATGATTTTATTCGGTATTTTCTTTGATAAACATGATTTGGAATGTGTGCGAAATTTATCAGATTTAATAATAAATAGAGTGTTGTAATAATTTAAATAACTTGAATTATAAGTTAAGGTTCATGGCACGCCGTTCTCGAGAGAGGAAGAGACGGGTGTTACAAAAATCCCTACTAATAATGGCAAGATCTTAGTAAATTATGAAAAGATGAAGTTTCCTAGCTACGTGCTTCTAAGTCAGGCCAGATTGCAAGATAATGAAACTCATATTCGAATATCATTTCAAATATCAAACTACTCTTTACCACGTCTAGGGCGCAAGAACCCCGAGGTAAATAAATCCCAACATCACATCTTCGTCTGATCGATAAATCTATCCTCAGCTCCAAGAAGACATGCGGCCGCTAAGTTCATTGTTTTAGTTCTTGTGCTTTTATAGTATAACTCTTTCGAATTTAAAATTGTAAGATGCCCATTATTATCATGCTTTTTATATTTTCGTGTGTGCTTATAAATCGAATGCTCTGTTTTGTTTTTTTGTGTGTGTACTTTCAATTGTATGTGTCTCTTCTCTTGAATGGTATTGTGGACCCGTGACTTGTGACCCAAGGAATCTGATAACCTAGTTTCACTAGACATGTAAGAGGGTTAACCTAGATTTACTAAACATATAAGAGTGTTCTCTTTGGATTACGAGAGGATCCTCGTCAACGCTACCTGTTATTAAGCACCGGTTTAGGCGATCCTAGCGGATCGGATCTTCGTCAACGCTACATGTTTCTTAACAAATAATTAAGCACCGCTTCAGGAGATCCTTATGAATGATTATCAGCGGATCTTCGTCAACACCAATTACTTATAATGCATGATCCTACAAAAGCTTGTAACTTATTAAAATTGAAGCTTCCTTCGTGCTTCCTAGTATAACTCTTTTGAATTTAAAATGACAATCCATTTGATGTAATCATCAAACCAGTGGTTGAATCGGAGCTCCATCAAACATGCCATGCAAGCCACCAAGGGTCCGACCAGAAAACGTGTGACTCTAATGGATCATATCTAACCAACCAGAAGGAGTTAAGAATCGAATCAACTTGTTCCAGAAATCTGACTCATCATAGATTCACGCCGAAGTGGAATCAGCTCAAGCCGAGCTCCTATGACGAAGTTATTCAACTTGCAAAACGGGTGATGCCGAGCTTACCCGAATCGGATATACATGCATTAAATGAAGGATTCCGACCGGACCGGGAGGAACTAAGCTACGAAACGGATTGTTATAGAATCTTGGTTCAACCAAGAGGCTCGTCGAATTGGATTCACACCAATACCGGTTCATACTTGGAAGTTATTGATCCTACAAGTTGGTGGACTTGTTTCGGATTCAACTACGCGTCTAGGCCAGAAATCGAGCTACACATCCCAAGTCCNAGCCTCTTGGTTGAACCAAGATTCCATAACAATCCGTTTCGTAGCTTAGTTCCTCCCGGTCCGGTCGGAATAATGCACGTATATCCGATTCGGGTAAGCTCGGCATCACCCGTTTTGCAAGTTGAATAACTTCGTCATAGGAGCTCGGCTTGAGCTGATTCCACTTCGGCGTGAATCTATGATGAGTCAGCTTTCTGGAACAAGTTGATTCACTTCTTAACTCCTTCTGGTTGGTTAGATATGATCCATTAGAGTCACACGTTTTCTGGTCGGACCCTTGGTGGCTTGCATGGCATGTTTGATGGAGCTCCGGTTCAACCACTGGTTTGATGATTACATCATACCCTCCCTCTTCAAGAAGTTTTGTCCTCAAAACTTGTTCACTCGGCTTTGTGGTGTCCTTCGAAGCTGGTTGGCCCTCCTTCGATTGTTTGTTGTTGATGTCGGCAAGGGGAGGTGTAGGAAGACAGAGAGGCTCCTTTTGTTGGTCAGGTGGCTTCGGCTCCCTGTCTTGTTGGCATGGTTCGTATAGCAATCCATTTTCTTCAGCCCTTCTTCTTTCACGGTTTACAATGACTTTGTCCAATTTATGGATCATGGCCTCCGACGACTTGTTCATTGCGTTTGTTATTATTCCTATCTCGTCGACGACGGACTGAATTTGTTTTAGCATTTGAATGGCATCGTTCCAGGTTGCCATGTTTCCAAATGAAATACAAAAACCAGATTGTCCTTTTTTTTTTTGTAAAAATCGAAGAAACAAAACAGAAAAAAAAATTTTGTTGTTTTTTTTTTTTTTGAAGTAGAAAACTTTAGTTTAATAAAAGTAACAAAGCAAAACTTTAATAAAAACAAGGAAAACTATTTTTATGACTTTTAAAATTTTATCAAAATAAAGGAACGAAACAAAACAGAAAATTTATTTTTTTTTTCTTTTTTTTTGTTGAGAAAAAAATTTAAGATCAAAACAGAAAACTTTTTTTTTTTTTTAAACAAAAACGATGGGGGATAGGAGCTTTTAGCTCTGATACCAATGACACAAGACTCGGGAATCCACCAAAGCCTCACGCACGATACAAGGGCCTTAAAGCCGGGTGTCGATTGATTCCACAACCAACGGGGGTTAGAGGTAGGATCCCAAGGGCTATTCCTCGCGAGGGATGCAAGTCTCTACACGAAAACTCAAGTGATTGATTCCACAAAACACTCAAGAGCTCGCAAGAACACAAGAGAAGTGATTCCACACAGCTCTAATGAACAAATCACAAAGAATACTTTGTAAAAACTTTATATTTCGAATTTTATGGGTGTTTTACAATGAATAAGTGAAAGAGCTTATATAGAGCTCGACCATAGCTAAAACTAAGACAATAAATGAGAAAATAAATCAACATAAATACAAATAAATCAAACTATATGATAAATCAATCAAAGGCTTGATTGATATGGCCTTTAATGCATGATTTTGGACAAATGAGGAAGACTTGAATGTGCTTTGTTTCTGGATAACTTGGGCATTAATTAGTTACGTCTTGGAACATTCTGGACCAAGTAAATGGTCTCTAAGCATGTTGGATCGAATATATCAAGGAGATATACTCGTTGGACCAAAATTGATGTAGTTGGCTCCGGATATGGAAAGTTGAGCTGTGGAGTGATTCGACTAATCCTTTGGATGCTTGAGCATGGTGAGACGTCATTGATAGCTTCTGAAGGATTAGGAAAGTCGCCTGGTCGCCATAAATACGTTTGACAAGTGCTAAACCGATCATGGTTAGAACTTTCCCGGAATAAAACCAAATTGACCCGTTTTGGAAAATGGGGCATAACTTGAGAATCCCGTGGGCATATCTTCGGATCTTGGGCTTGCTGGAACCATAAGAGACCCAATAATAATCTCCAAGTGGTCTCGGGTCGAGAATGTGCCGGACTTGGGCTGTGTAGCTCGATTTCTGGCCTTGACGCGTAGTTGAATCCGAAACAAGTCCACCAACTTGTAGGATCAATAACTTCCATGTATGAACCGGTATTGGTGTGAATCCAATTCGACGAGCCTCTTGGTTGAACCAAGATTCCATAACAATCCGTTTCGTAGCTTAGTTCCTCCCGGTCCGGTCGGAATCCTTCATTTAATGCATGTATATCCGATTCGGGTAAGCTCGGCATCACCCGTTTTGCAAGTTGAATAACTTCGTCATAGGAGCTCGGCTTGAGCTGATTCCACTTCGACGTGAATCTATGATGAGTCAGCTTTCTGGAACAAGTTGATTCGCTTCTTAACTCCTTCTGGTTGGTTAGATATGATCCATTAGAGTCACACATTTTCTGGTCGGACCCTTGGTGGCTTGCATGGCATGTTTGATGGAGCTCCGGTTCAACCACTGGTTTGATGATTACATCACCATTTTTCTAATAAAATAAATTATATTAAAATCAATCGGAAAAGGATTGTAACCGGTTACAAAATTGAAATGACAATCCCTTTATTTTATTATAACCGGTTAGAAAGTTCCACCGGAGCAAAACCGTTAAATCGGAAAAAACAAAGCAAGAAGAACAAAAAAGCCAACAACGGCGGCTGAGGCTGAGTGAAGGACCGGCGGTTGTGAGACCGAACCGAAGTTGGACGTTGCATGAAACATCTTCTTTTTTCTTTGATATGCTCTTTTTGTGTGTGTGTGTGCTTACAATCGAATGCTCTGTTTGATATGCTATGGGTTTTTCTTTTTCTTTTTCTTTCAATAGTATGTGTCTTGAATGGTATTATGGACTGGTAACTTGTGACCCAAAGAATCTGAGAACCTAGTTTCACTAGACATATAAGAGTGTTAACCTAGCTCTAGCTTCACTAGAAAACCAGATAAAAAAGAGGAGAATATGTTGGATATGAAGTTGTGATCATGAAAAATACAAGCTTGAGATATTCAAGATGTGTCGGTCTCCGTTTATGGTAAAATCAGAGGATCCAGTGGCGACGGTGCAAATTCAAATGTGGCAGAGACACTGAACCAAGAAGAATGTGTGTCACTTTGGAGAAAAGTTTCTGAATTTATTTTTTTTTTGGTCAAAGTTTCTGAAGATGTTTTTATCAAGATTTACAGAGGTTGAAGTTGATTGGGAAAGTAAGCGAGAGAGAGAGGACTGTGTGTAGTATTTATTTTAATTGTAACTGGGCCAGACAAATTCCAGATATTTAGCGAAAAGAACCACCGATAAGAATATATAAACATGTAAACCGATAAGAAATGAAAGATCTTTTATTTTCAAAATATTAGTTACAAATTAATTTACCAATGAAATCCCGTCTAATTTAATTGCAAGGCTTAGCTAACAAAACTCAAATCTTTTCCTAATTAAAAATTAACCTTTCCATCAAAAGATTGTCCATTACATCCCCAAGTCGGCGGTGTCACGTCCATAAAATCTTTCGTGATTCCATCACTTGTAGTGATCCTAAACGACAAACATTGTCCGGTCAACACAACACCAGTGTTCCAAATCTGTCCCCAATTCTTCTTCATCGGAATCCACTCGGTCTTGGTTCCCTTAACATGCATGGCCTTAATATCTCCGGCTCCTCCTACATTGTACGGCAAGATCATTAGGAAATGAGGGTTTCCCTTGATTTCAAACTTGACACCTCCGGTTTTCGCGCAAGGAACACGCCTGTATCTAACCGGGACAACCCCGGATTTGTACTTGGCGATTTTGAGGTACATTGGTTGGGAGAGGTCAAAGTGTTTCTGTGGTGGGTTGCACCAACAGTCTTGTGTCTTGCTGTAATCTGGTGGACAGAAGTTTGTAGCTGTGATCTTGATGGATCCGGGTAAACACCATTGTGGAGAATTCACGCACTTGATCTCGTAACAAGCTCCACATGTGTATCCGTTGTTGAATAGCGCGGTGCTTAGTGCTGCTGTCTCTAGACCATAGCCTTGTTTGTGCAAATTACCATATCCACAAGCTCCCTCTGTCAAATACAAGATGAAAAAAGTGAGAAAGGATTATTTTGTAAAGATGATTATGGCTTCGGTTTGTTTGTTTGCATATGTTTTTAGTCTTTAGCGTTAATTACATGTAATTATAATATGGTTTTTTCAATATTATTTCCCTGAATTTTCAATGCATACGGAAAAGTGAAAACAAAAAATGAAAAAGAAAAGAAAACTATGTTGGCATTTGCGTTTACATTTTACAAAAATATTTATAAGACAATTTTAAAAGCTTTCTTTTGAAATGATTTATAAAAAAAAATGTTAGCGTAAAAATACAAATTTGGCCTTTGAAAAATGCAGCTTAACCAACCATATTAGTTTAGTGGTTGAAAAATCCATTATCCTCTCTCCTTCTAGGTCGATGTTAAAGAGTGAGTCTCTTTTTAATTTTTTTTTATGTGTTCATCATGTTGGCTAATGTTTACGTCTTAAATCGTAAAAAAAAACATAACCTTTTACAGGTCTTGAGATTATTAAATTATTAGTATGTACTATACCATGTAAACTTACGTTGAGTTTCTCCACCATTGATGTCACCGTAAAATGTGGCACGCGCTTCATGCCAACCAGATTCGGGTGCGTCCGTTCCATCGCCACCATTGGGTGGGTTTGGTACATCACCACTAGGCAAAGGCACGTTGGTTCTATCACCAGCTGTGGGCGCGTCAGCTCCATCACCTTTACTCGTGGTTGTTTCTGTTCCATCACCTTTACTCGTGGGTGTGCCGGTTCCATCACCTTTACTTGTTGGTGTTCCGGTTCTATCACCGTTACTTGTGGGTGTACCGGTTCTATCATCGTTACTTGTGGGTGGACCGGTTCCATCACCGTTACTTGTGGATGGACCGGCACCGTTACTAGTGGGTGGTCTGGTTCCATCATCATTACTTGTGGGTGGACCTGTTCCATCACTGATACTCGTGGTTGGGTCGGGTACATCATCAGTCACGGGTGCGTCGGATTCACTACCATGCATCGGCACGTCGTCACCATGACCGTAACTCATGGGCACGACCCATATCACCATTACCATCATCAGAACTTGTCCATATATGATTTTTTCTAAGAGTTTCATGATTTAATCCTTTGATTAAATTTGCTTGATTTTGATTAACTGATTGATATTGATGGAAATGCACGTAAATATAGGTAGATAAATTATGGGCTTCTCGATGTTTACGGGATTCAATTGGATTTCTGTGATGTTGCTGACACAAAGGAATATGTTTTTGTGGCTTCTAGACATGCTTTAGATTCTCCAATCCCATAATTAAAGCTCTTTCTCAGGTTCTTCGATTAATCATATGTTAATTTTTTTTTAGTCTAGTATGATTTTTTTTATCCTGGACACAACGTTCTAAATAAATGATCTTTTATTTAGTTTTAGTTTGACTCGAAAAATTAAATTTTAACCGGACATAAGAAATATTTGCAAGCTAGGTTTCATGGCTTGGACTCATGATGCTCTTGTTTAAAATTTTAAGGGCCAAAATTCCACATTTTTTCTAACATTTGGAAGGTTTCAGTTTGCAAAATATTATTTTACAGTTAAGACTTATTGGGATTTTCAAATCAATTAATTAAATATGTTGACGAAACAAAATCAATTAGCTAGCTATGGAGGTGTGCATATTGGATTACGGATTTTAATTTATTTGTTGGAGATTACATTTGGTGGGGGGTACTAATATTATATGAGATAACAGAAATAAAACAATAAACCCTCCAAAATTAGATAGAAACACAAACACGGATATAATAATTTTTAAATCGTACACAACAACATTATAGAATTTAGAAAACAAAAAAAACATTATAAAATTTATAAAAGATCTTTTAGGTGAATAGCTATATTGAACATAAAAACAAAGGATATATGGTTTTGGTAATTAATTGGATAACCAGTCATTTTTCTTGGACAAAATTGTTCCTCTCAATAAAAGGGTGAGTTAGGTAGAGAGAGAGAGAGAGGGAAATGTTAAACTATTTAATGTTGTACTATTTTTTATCATGTTCTCTATATTATTAACATGGTAATCTAAATTGATTTTTTCATTGTCTATTATTTGATTAAATCTAGCACCACTACTAAAAAAAATATAGTTTTTTATGCATGCAACATAATTTGAATTTGGCAAAACGGACATGCAATTTTTAAATATGTGAATAGTATTGCTAATAAAAACACTTCGTACTATATAGACAAATATATAATAGAATAACATACTTCCTCTGTTTCATTCACACAAATAAAGAAAACTATTAAAAGTTATATTTTATCTTTGTTCATACACTAAACAAAATTTTCTCTCTAATTAATACACTAAATTAGTAGGGTGAAAACTGAATTTTTATTTAAAATTGTGCATTGAAAATGTAACGTGACACTTTTTGTGAAACAAAAATAAAACTTTAAAACGACATTTTTTATGAAATGGAAGGAGTAATATACTACAGTAGAAAATAGTATAGAAATATCTCAGGTTTCAAAATATGAACTATTGTTTTGTTATACGCAATATACGTTTTTTTTTTTGGATAACTCGCAATATACGTTTTACGGACCAATTTTCTCCAGTTATCATATATAATACAAAAAATGGAGTTGATCTTTTTTATAACATAATCAATATTTACAACAAGTAAATCCATAAAACAAAATAGTATAGTAGACAATTTCAAATAACATCGAATAAAATATTATCATCATCAGAGGAGGAAGGAGAAACCCGACGACACCTGATCTCGACCACTACAAACTCCGGAGCTATGTACCGCCTTGATTGACTGCGACAAAGATCGGATTGGAGGAGGGTGTGCATTATGATTCACTAACGGATAAAACAATGGCGAATTGAATTTGTATGAGGTTTGAGTTCATTTCGTAACCAACCACAAAAAAAGAAAGAGATTTTAGAAAAAATTTAAATGCCAATTAAAATATAAAAAAAGATAAAAGTGGCATTATACATATTATACAAAAAATATTTTGTTGACGTTTTTTCTTGGTTACTCTCTTAATTATCGATCATATTATGGTAAGTAAATACAATTTCCCTTTTATAAAGCCAAAAAATTACTTCAAACCTTTGAAATGAAAAAACATGGGCTGCTTTCAAAAGGGGCACTCTCGTCATTTCCGATAATACTTCCAACGTATTCTCCGTTTTTACCCTTGCGTGTGATTGGATTCTTGCTCCACCATAAGTTGGGATGTCAAAGGGCAAAATCGGAAATGCGTCTCCTATAAATTGCAGTCTTTCTTCTTCATCTTCATCCTCCTCGTTGAAACTATCTTCCTTCTCCTCTTCTAAAGAGAACAATTTCTTCACTGCTAATCCTCGAAGGTAATGCCAATCTCTATTTTTATCTCTCTACCGAATTTTTACGTTAGAGATTCTTTTCGCAAAAAACTGTAGTTGATTCTTGCCTAATCTCTCTCTCTCTGACTCGTTGATCGGTATCACTCGCTCTTTGAGATCGGATCTTTCCGTGTTCAAAATTCTATTGAGGATGCTCGAATGTCTAGATCCTTTGTTAATCGCGCTCATTTAGCAGTCATCATTGGTTTCTGGAGCTAGATTGTGTTTAGATCCGCGTGATTGTTCGAGTAATTTTTTTTTTTATTGGATGTTTCCGTCGTTTCAGATCGAATCGTGAGTGATGATCTCTTGCTTGCATATTAACTTTTCGATGTTTGTCTTACTTAGTCCAGATCTGATCCGTTTTCTGATTTTAAATTCGAAACACAAATGTCAATCTCTTGGATCTATCGGATCTAATTTCGATCTTTGTAGAGAGATTAAGAAATGGTGAAGATCTGTTGCTATTAATTGGAAAATAGAGATCTGAGTTTTGATTCGGTTTTTGCAGAGAGAGAGTTTAAACAAAAATGGTGAAGATCTGTTGTATTGGAGCTGGTTACGTTGGAGGTCCAACAATGGCTGTGATTGCACTCAAATGTCCACACGTTGAAGTAGCTGTTGTTGACATCTCTGTGCCTCGTATCAACGCTTGGAACAGTGACCAGCTTCCGATCTACGAGCCAGGACTTGAAGACATCGTTAAGCAATGCAGAGGCAAAAACCTCTTCTTCAGCACCGATGTTGAGAAGCATGTGAGAGAAGCTGATATCGTCTTCGTCTCTGTTAACACACCGACCAAAACCACCGGTCTTGGAGCTGGCAAAGCCGCAGATCTCACTTACTGGGAGAGCGCCGCTCGTATGATCGCTGATGTATCTGTCTCTGACAAGATCGTGGTTGAGAAATCGACTGTGCCGGTGAAAACAGCTGAAGCAATCGAGAAGATTCTGATGCATAACAGTAAAGGAATCAAGTTCCAGATTCTCTCGAACCCGGAGTTTCTTGCTGAAGGAACTGCGATCACCGACCTTTTTAACCCTGACCGTGTTCTAATCGGAGGGCGAGAAACACCGGAAGGGTTCAAAGCTGTGCAGACGCTCAAGGAAGTCTATGCGAACTGGGTTCCTGAAAACCAGATCATCACGACGAATCTCTGGTCCGCAGAGCTTTCGAAGCTAGCTGCAAACGCTTTCTTGGCTCAGAGGATCTCATCGGTGAATGCGATGTCGGCTCTATGTGAATCCACCGGCGCTGACGTCACTCAGGTGGCTTACGCCGTTGGTACCGATTCAAGAATCGGTCCCAAGTTCTTGAACGCTAGCGTCGGTTTCGGAGGCTCTTGTTTCCAGAAGGACATTCTGAATCTCGTCTACATCTGTCAATGCAACGGTCTTCCAGAGGTTGCTGAGTACTGGAAACAAGTGATCAAGATCAACGATTACCAAAAGAACCGGTTCGTGAACAGAATTGTTTCTTCTATGTTCAACACCGTCTCAAACAAGAAGGTTGCGATCCTCGGATTCGCGTTCAAGAAAGACACTGGTGACACTAGGGAAACGCCGGCGATCGATGTGTGTAAAGGTTTGTTAGGCGACAAGGCGCAGATTAGCATCTACGATCCTCAGGTCACTGAGGATCAGATTCAGAGAGACCTTTCGATGAAGAAGTTCGATTGGGACCATCCGCTTCACTTGCAGCCGATGAGCCCAACGACTGTGAAACAAGTGAGTGTGAAATGGGACGCTTATGAAGCTACTAAAGACGCACACGCGGTCTGCGTTTTGACAGAGTGGGATGAGTTTAAGTCTTTGGATTACCAGAGGATCTTTGACAATATGCAGAAACCGGCTTTTATCTTCGACGGAAGAAACGTTTTGAATGTTGACAAGTTGAGAGAGATTGGTTTCATCGTTTACTCCATTGGTAAGCCACTTGATGCATGGCTTAAGGACATGCCTGCTTTTGTCTGAAATGAGAAGGTAATAATAATAATCTCTTGTCGATTCCTTTTCTTTGATCGTTTGTGCTTTTGTTTCATTTTCATATAATTTTAGTCTCAAGACTCCATTGTGAAGTCTTGAAGAATTGTTTTTTTTTTTTTTTACATTTTACAGTTTGTTTTTTTTATATGTAAGCTCTCTCGTAATTGTGTGTTTCAAATTTTGTCAAAGAGACGACTTTTTGTATTCGATATGGTTGCATCATTTTTGTTGTTTCCTTAGAAAAAACAATAATGTTTAGTTTTTAATTCAAACTCAAATAAATTATACTTATATGACAAAGTCAATTATTGCAGCAGATTGTGTAGCTGCCAATTTCTTGTAATTTGAGTAATAATTGGTTCGGTTTTCAATTCAAAATCACCTTTTTGTTTTCAAAAGTCACCCTTTGTTATTTTTGTTTTGGGTTCTAATTAAGAAATTTTAGGTTTTTATGTATCTGAAAACACTGAAACAAGATTTCTCTAACCTATTGAGTTAACCAACTTGAGTATATAAGCATTGTAGTATAATCTCTGCATACCACTACAAGTCGATCCGTTAATTATATATAGTTTTGTTGTTATAGAGTGACAGTGTATTTTTATTCTTGCGATAAACTCGTAATTGTGAATAAGATCTAGTGAGAGTGAGAGCCAGAGTGTGTGTAATGGCTTAAACGTGGGACACAGAACATGCGATGCGAGTCCGTGTAAGTCGCAGAGTAGTTGTTTGCACGTAGTTATTGAAACTCATAATGTCATAATGTGATAACTTTTCCTTTATTATTCTATAGCGTAGTAAGTATAATTCAACTCTCACCCCAACTATTATACTTCCAAAATTTAGACGATTTATATTGACTTCATTGAGTATAAGGGCATGTGTATTGGAGACTTTAAGAGATCTAATAACATTATTAAAATAATAAATCTTAAGATTAAAGATCCAAAACTGATAAAAAGTGTATAATATAGGATTTATTTTTGGGCTTTAGACATCTTTCCATAATTAAAGTGGCTTAAAACATTAAACTTATATAAATAATCAAAAAAATAATTTTTAGACACCCACTTTTAAAGTTTCCAATGCACATGTCCTAAGAAACGTAAAAGTGTCAATAATGAAGCATAAAAATATTGTTAGAAAAACAAAAGAAAACCTGATAGAGGCTTCACTATGATACATCCCCTCAATCAAGTCAAACGGTTAAGGCTGGTCAATAATCTTAGGCTTTGAATGGAACACAGATTAAAAAAATACAAATCATTTATATAAATGCAGAACAATTGCAGAACATTTATTCTGCAGATCAATCTGCATTTTTTCTCCATTCACCTGTTTTAATGTAGATCTAAAAATAAATAATACTAAAAAATAAAAGATCTGTACATAGATCAATTTTATGTTGTCTTTTTGATCTGTATTAATCGATTTGAAAAAAAAATCGATTCACCGAAGAAAACTAAATAGATAAACATTACTCCAAGTTTATGATAAAAAAATTTTTGTTTGCCAATGAAGCAAAATTAGATGACAAAGATCAATTCAAAGGTAAATAAAAAACCTTAGATTATGCAAATCACATAGATGTGAATGAGTCAAAAGCGATAGAGTTTTATAGAGAAAACAAATCCGACAAGTTCTTTGAAACGATTTGATGTTTCTGATTATTTGGTTGCGTTTTGGAAGACGTTATATCAAAAAAATTTCTATTGAAAAAAAAACGGTACGAGACCAAAAGTTGCATGACCTATGTTGGACTTATGTCATATCTGACATTGTAAGTTCAACCAATTGCATGTTTGGGATGTCAAATATACACATTATGCACAAGATACCTATATATGCCAAAACATCGATCGACTTCGAAGATTATGAAAAACCTCTCATATGTCTTGGCGAATCAAATGGTGGTGGTCATTGTCGCTATGAATATAGTATGGAAATGGGTTGACTTACATCCAACAACATGGAATAACCACAGAAAAATTGGATTAGGAGATCTTTAAATGTACGGATAAGTGCATTCTTTATAAAGACGATGACCTGTACTACATTAGTGCTATCTTTAGATACAACACATTGGAAAACCCATTAGTTCGTCAAGTGGATTATGGTTTACGAATTGGAGAAGGATTAAGTTGTTTAAGATTTAATAATTAGGTTTGCATCGACCGTCTTTAGAACATATATGTTGAAGGCACAAAGAACTTGTTGAAAAACCTCTTGACTTTAAAGTCAAACAAGAAGAAACTCATATGAGATTTCACAACAAAATAGATGCTATGATAAGAATAAGGCGTGGGATGTATTCACATATCTAGCGTGAGATATTTCAGAGAAAATTTGAATTCAAATCAAAGAGTTTTCATTTCACTAAACAGTTTGTAAAAAATTTCTCTTAGAATTCAAAACAAAAAATTTGAATATCCGAGAGCTATGGTTTATTTTTTTTTAAATCGATTTCACCAAAAAAAAAAGGAACCAAGAAACATTACTCTAAGTTTAAGATAAAATTTGATTTTTGTTCTTTCAGTTAAGCTAAGTTAGACGACGAATATCAACTCAGTGGAAAATAAAAACCTTAGATGCAAGTTAGTGAAGGAATGATAAAATTTTCCATATGCAAACTTCTTCAACATAATTATTATTCATTGTTCAAGAAATAGAGAATGATGATTAACATGGTTGTGGTGCGAAATACTCTTGTTCATCTACGTCTTTGTCTATCTTCCCCAATTTAGTAGGTAGGATTGAATGGTTTATATCTAATTCACATCTTTGTCCATGTATCTTTCTCATCATCATATATTGATCGATCCGTATAAAATTTTGATTGGTTGGTCCATTATCTCTAACTGTTGCAGTAGCGTAGGCATGTATCTAAGGAGAATATGGGTGATGTGTATGCAATAAAATTTCATAAAAAATAAGACAATGTGAAAGTTGAAAGTACATAACAGTCAATCGTAGTATTTTAGGTATTGAATTTATAGAGAGTTTTGAGTGCTCAATGGTTCTCAAAATGAAAAGAAAGGTAAATGGTTTTGGAGTTTTGGAGCAAATGAATGCAAATTGACAGAATTGAAACAAAACCAAATATCAAGCAAATATTGAATTCTAGAGATGTAAAACTTACGATTTAAAATGCTGGGATGATAGAAATCTTATGGGCCATGGTTTAAATTATTCAGACTTTAGCATAGAGGCAAACACAAGTATTTTCATCCTAGAGCCGAAACATTTCCTATGGAGTATCAAATGGAGTATTAACTATCAAAGCATTTTTGTGTAGTTACGCTCTAATTTTTGAGTAAATTTGCCAAATGACAAGAAATAGAAAATTTATTTAGCCAATTGACAAGGGCTTAGATTGCTATTATCATCTAACAAAAGGGCATTAATAAAAGACTGAATAAAAATGTAACATGTTTAAATACTAGATGAATTTCTATTGTCATTTCCTCTAATTTCTACCTAACGGTTAAGATTTTTCCATTATGCAATGACTTTTGAAGATGATAAAACGGACTATTAAACGTGGAAAGTGTGGTGATGTACAAATTACTGGGTTTGAGTGGTATGTTAGACGATTAGCACATTAATCGAATAATTGAAAAATTGTTGGCGGAACGACCTGAAATGAATAATTTTTTTGCTAAATAATTATAAAACGCTAAAAATATACTTTTAGTAAATTAATCACGTTTTGTTTTTTCTAGTTATAATTTTAACACGCTAGCGGAATTACGTTTTAAAAACATGAAAAATCGTGAAAATATGATGAATAGTATGAATGGTAAAAAATAACGGAATATTCAGCTAACAATTTTTAAGTTATTCGGTTATTCTGTTATTCATCTAACATATCAGTCAAACCTATTATAATTATAGGTGATCATTCTCCGAAGATGTTCTTGAGCCAATAAGCTCATAAAAATTTGTTGGTTTGAATGGTATGCAAATTTTTTTTATTTTTTCACGTTTGAAAACGTGATTGCGCTATTTTTTACCATTCATATTATCATCATAATTTTTTGTTTTTCATGTTTTTAAAACGTGATTCTGCTAGTGTATTGAAAATATAACTAGAAAAAACAAAATGTGATTGATTTATTAAAAATAGTTTTTCAGCATTTTAAAATTATTCAGAAAAAATAATAATTAGTTTGTTTGTTGCGCTAACAATGTTTTCAATTATTCCGACTATTTATATGACATACGAGTCAGACCCAATGTCTCTTAAGTCTCTATATAGAGAATCTTCCAGCGTGAGAGATTCTTGATGTCGGTGGTTTGAAATCACAGAAATCACACCTAACCTAACGATTCCACGTTGAAAAATGAAAAGTTAAAAACGCAGGAGAATGAATGAATGAAATGTATCAATCATGAATGAGATTCCGTTTTTCATGGCCGAAATCAATGTTTCTCACTTTTCTCAAAGGTTGTCTTTTTTGACAACTAATCATTTATTCTTTCTCTCCCTTTATGGAAAAGTTTAGTATTTTCTTTATTATTATTGTCCAAAATTTTGATGATCTGTAAGAATCTCTTAATTGGGATTGGAATTAAAGTCCAAAAATTCAGGGAAAATTGCTTTATCAATCTTCACATCTCCTTCTCTCTGCTTCGTCTTCCCGAGTACACACAGCCATGGACACTCTCATTGCTCAGTTACAGAGACAATTTCGTGATTACACCATTTCTCTCTATCATCAGGTTCTTTTTTTTTTCTTTTTCGTTTCCCCCTCAAATTTTAGTAAAATTTCGCATCTTGTCCATAAAAGTGATACATTTTTTGGTGAAGAAAACATAGAAATTGCGGATAAGTTTCAAAGGTGTCTCCTTTTTAGGGCATGGTGGTTCTCTATAGTTTTTAGGGTTCTTCATGAAGCTTGTATTTGGAAATTGGGGATTTAAGAATTGGCTTCAGTGTCTGTGAAATGGGTTATTGTCTCCTTTTTCAAAGGTGTCTTCTTTTCAACGATGACTCTCAAGTCTCAATCAGGGTTCTTATTGAAGCTTGTATATCGGAAATTAGGGATTATAGGAATTTGATTCAGTGTCTGTGAAATGGGTTATTGTCTCCTTCTTCAAAGGTTTCTACTTTACAGGGATGACTCTCTACTGTATTTTAGGGTTCTTACTAAAGCTTGGATTTAGAAATTAGGGATTTTAGGAATTGGTTTCCGTATTTATGAGATGGGTTTCTGAGATTCGTTGTTTCGGTTTGTGAAGGGATTTCTGGATGATCAATTCACCGAATTGAAAAAGCTGCAAGATGAATGCAGCCCTGATTTTGTGGCTGAGGTTGTCTCTCTGTTCTTTGAAGATTGTGAGAAGCTTATCGGTAACATGGCTAGAGCTCTGTAAGTTTTAAACTTTTCTCTCACTAGTATCATCAAAAAACATGTATGGTTACTAATTGTTGGGATATATATATTCAGAGATCAGGCAGGAAATGTAGATTTCAAGCTGGTAGGTTCTAGTGTTCATCAACTCAAAGGTAGTAGCTCAAGGTATGTATCCATAAATCTTGGTCTTTTGTCTCATCTCGGACTTACGTCTTAATTAATAGCTCTTTCTTGTTTCTATAAAGTGTTGGTGCCAAGAGAGTCAAAGGTCTTTGTATTACCTTCAAGGAGTGTTGTGACTCTCAGAACTATGAAGGGTGAGCTTTTTTTTTTCCGGATCTTCTTTCGAGTCTCATACTTTCTGCTACGTTCATTTGATTGTTGAGACTAATTGGGAGACTAACCTCTGTTAAAGGTGTGTGAGATGTTTGCAGCAGGTGGATATTGAGTATAAGTCATTAAAAGCAAAGCTTCAAGATCTGTTCAATGTGAGTGAAAAAAAGCTTTTTAAATTGTGAAGAAAACAACTGTTATTTTTTTTTTTGTCTTAGGGTTGATGAATAATTCTTGCATTGTTTTGTGTTGCAGCTTGAGCAACAGATTGTCCAAGCTGGTGGTAGAATCCCTCAGGTGGATATATAAACTAGAGACCTGTCGATGAACAGAACAGCAAGATGGTGATGATGATCTAGTTGCATTCTTCAGGTTATTCGTGTGCGATACTACTTGAATTTGTTGCTTAGAGAGAAAAAAAACTATTAGAATGTGTGGAAAAGAGAGGTGTTTGTTGTTGATGGATCTCTGTACTATGATGTTATCTGTCAATATCGTCTCTTTGTTTAGATCTAATCTGAATAGTTAACAACTATGAATTTGCATTTCATAAGACCATATGAACAAGAAGTATATATACAAACATAAGAACAATGTCAATGTCATAAAGAATATCTTGTGGAAGTTCTTCAAATTCAAGGAGAGCTACAAAAAACCACACACATACAAGATTACAATGTCATAAAGAATACAGAAGACCAAAGGAACAAACCAAGATGAAACCCATCTGCAAAAGTCATCTTCTTTGGGTTGACACAAGTCATAACCAATACTCCAATAGATAGTAGAAACCATCGTTTTAACGACGCAGCTCTTAAGGTTCCATTTTTAGTGGCAATGGAGGAGAGAACATCGAACTTTCTTTCCGAAGCTAGAACTCCCGCGTGTGTTCATTTTTGATAACTTGTTCTTCCTCTTTACTCGTCTCTGAAGAAGACTCTGCTTCATTCTCAGACTGATCTTCTTCTTCTTCTTCTTCATTCTCCTTGGGCACATATTTGATATCCTCAACCTCACTGTAACCATCTCCAGTTTCGTTGTTCGATCCGTTTGTGGAACTGTCATCTCCACCACTTGCACTTGCCTCTGGCGTATCTACATAAACCTTATAGACGTTTCCCATCCTCATCAAAGCTCACAGTTTTCACCACACGTGTTTTCCCTCCACCGCCTTTTACCACAACTCCACTTCTTGAATCATGAGCCTTCATCAAGATTTCATCAAATGATTCATCATCCTCTGCACTCGAAGTTAGCTCATAGACACTCCTATTTTTACCAGACTTCACTGTCCTAGCTAGTAACCGTTGTCTTCATTTTGCCGCCAACTCTAGACTTTGAAGTTCCAATCTTTCTGCTTTTCCCAACAGAAACAATTGGGATCTCTTGACCATCTTCACTCGTGAAGTGAAACTCTTCTAGCTCAGCAATGTTCTCCTCGTCGCCACTTGAAGTAACATAGATTGTTCTTATTTGTTTCTTCGATTTCTCGGTGGTTCTATCTTCTCCTACATGACGTTTAGCCCTTAAGCTCACATCTTTGGCAGATTTAGAAACAATATTGCGCCTTTGCACAGCACAATCATCAATGTAGTGTATAAACCTCACCAAATCTCTACACAATGTTCTTTTGCCATCTGGTATCATTGAATCAACCCTACCCCGAGACTGAGAATGAGATTGGTATAGTTGGTTACTTGTAATATTGTGTATTGTGATAACTAAAGTTTGATGTATTATTTTCGACACATAATTATAAGAGAAATACCTTAAAATACAACTAAAATAAGTTTTTGTTCCAAAAATACCATCACTATATTTTTTTTTCCAAACATAGCACAGAATGACATTTTTCCAAAAATAGCATAAATTTTAAAAATGATTTTTAAGGGTTTATAATTTAAATATTTGAGTTTGGGTTTAGTACTTTGGGTTTAGGGTTTAGGGTTTAAATTTGAGGGTTTAGGGTTTACTTTTAGTTTTATGCTATTTTTGGAAAACTATCATTTTGTGGTATGTTTGGGGAAAAAACTAAATGATGGTATTTTTTGGAACAAAAACTTATTTTACTGGTACTTTTGTGAATTGCCCAAATTATAAACTAAATTTTGAATAAATAAATAAATGATTTGGCTTTTATTTAACGATAACTAGAAGTATGTTAGAGCTGAAACCAATAAAACCAATAAAACCAGCTAATAGTTAAAATCAATGTTAGTTTAGAAACCAAAAAAAAAACTTAAATGAAGCTTATGAACCAAAACTTAAAATCTAGATCAAGCTCATAAAACAAAACTATGAAAAACAAATCAAACATAATCTGATTTAAGCTACAAAATCCAAAACTGTTATAATCCATTGAGGTTGAATCTGCATAACCGGCCCAACCCATTAGTTCATAGGCGGCCAATCCTAAGCCCAATTGGATTAGTAGATGGGCGGCCAATCCTAAGCCCAATATGATTAGTAGATGTTTTCCTTTTTCTTGTAGGAGTAGTAAAAGAACTATTTCCTTTTCTATCCTTTATGTAATCACTATATAAAGAGACCTTTGGTCCTCATAATAATACACAGAGTACATTCGATTCACAACACGTTATCAGCACGAGCTTGCTCTGAAAAACCCTAGCAACCGCCGAGCATAAAACCCTAAGATCCGCCGCCGTCCGCCGCCGTTCGCGGCCGATCAGCCGCCGCCGTTCGCCGCCGTCCGCGATCCGATCCTAAAGTTTTCCGAGGTCTTTAGCTCCCGGTTCTTTTCCAGTCAACCCAAAAGAAAGATCAAAGGTACAAACAAATCTCTATAACCCTAGAACATGAAAATCGAATTCTGACATAATATTATCAAACCCTAAAAATCGATTCTTCCATGTTCTACTTGTTTGATCTTTTGAGAGCTTAAAATCGAATTGAATCTAAGCTAAACTAGAACCTTAAAAATCGGATTGATTGAAATAGATTGATTGCTTGCACATGTTAAAATCAAATTTGGACCTAAGCACATAGGAACCCTAAAAATCGATTTGCTTGTTTATCATTGATTGTTTGAATAACCAAAATCGAATTTGATATTATGCATGCTAATATTAAACCTAAAAATCGGATGAATCCTAATCCATAAATCGTATGCTATTTTTAGAATTTGGAAAATTGCTTGTTTGATTAAAATCGCAAATTGGAAATTGCCTTATTTGTTTTGGAAAGTTTCCTTATTTGAAATTTGGACAATTGCCTTATTTTTGATTTTGGAAAATTTCCTGTTTACTTTTATCACCTAGAATTACATGTTATGATTAAAATTGGAAACTTGCTTGAATTAAAATCGCATGATAAATGCATAAATTAAAATCGGTTGAAAGAAACCCTAAAATCCTAAGAGAAAACCGATGCTTGATTTCAGATGTCGAAAGTCAACAATTTGGACTTCGCAGCCCTTAATCTCTCAGGAGATAATTACTTGCAATGGGCTTTAGATGCAAAGATCATGCTGAAATCAAAAGGGCTCGGTGAATGCATTAATGATGCAAATAACGAATCCGAGATGAATAGGTATAAGGCGATTTTAATCATACGCCACCATCTCGTTGAGAGTCTCAAAGATCAATACTTGACGCTTGAGGATCCTCTTGATCTCTGGAAGGAGTTAAAGGCAAGATATGATCATCAGAAGATGGTTATACTGCCTAAGGCCAAATATGATTGGCTTAACTTAAGGCTCATGGACTTTAAGTCCGTGGATGAATACAACTCGGCCCTATTTAAGATAGTTTCAAAATTGAAGCTATGTGGCGAGATTGTGACAGAGAAGGATATGCTTGAAAAGACCTTCTCGACCTTCCACTCAAGCAACGTGTTGCTACAGCAACAGTATCGTGAGAAAGGTTTCACGACCTATGCAAGTTTGATCTCTTGTTTATTGCTTGCGGAGCAGAACAATGAATTGCTGATGAGAAACAGCGAGATGAGACCTCCTGGATCAACCCCACTTCCTGAAGCCCATGTGGCCGAGGACACTAAGATGGAAACCGAGGCAAACCATGTCCAGAGATACCAAAAGTTTAATGGCCGTGGACATGGAAAGAGACAAGGGCGTGGTCGCTACCACCCATATGGTCGATGGAATGGTCGCGGATCTGATTTTAACCGCGGTCAAGGACGTGGCCGAGGGCGTGGCCACGGGAACCAAACCGGACATCAGTCCGGCCCGACCAAGTCTGTTTGCCATCGATGTGGGATGGACAATCATTGGGCCAAGACATGTAGGACTCCCAAACACCTTGTGGAACTTTATCAAGAGAGTGTTAAAGGGAAGAATCCAGAAGCCCACATGATCCAGCATGATAAGGAAGGCAACATGGATGAATTCGTGGTGGATAGTGGGTCAAGCCACACGATTTTAAAGGACAAGAGATATTTCATAAATCTTACATTGAAAAAGGCCAATATAAGTACTATAGCAGGCATGGCCGGCCTAATAGAAGGCTACGGCCAGGCCAATGTCCTATTGCCTAAGGGGACGCATCTAGAGATTGCGGATGCATTGTTTTCCCCCAGCTCAAAGAGAAGCCTATTGAGCTTTAAAGACATTCGAATGAATGGTCTTCATGTTGAAACAATGGACGAAGGAAACCGAGAGTTCCTCCAAATAATTGAAATCGTCCAAGGCCAAAAGAAAGTCCTAGAGACTATACCTGCTATAGCTACCGGCTTATATTGCACTAAGGTCAATATGATTGAGGCCAATGCCACCGCAAACCAAGAGTTTACGGATAGGTTCAACCTATGGCACGACCGGCTGGGACATCCCGGGTCGAATATGATGCGAAAATTGATAGCCAATACTTATGGGCACGCCTTGAAAGAAAGGAGAGTAATCCCAAAGAATCTTACTTGTGCCTCATGTTCACAAGGGAAACTCATTGTAAGGCCATCACCAGTGAAAGTGACTAAGGAAACAATAAATTTCCTGGAAAGAATTCAAGGAGACATATGCGGACCAATACACCCACCTTGTGGGACATTCCGATATTTTATGGTCCTCATTGACGCATCTACAAGATGGTCACATGTATGCTTATTGTCATCACGGAATATGGCATTTGCAAGACTCCTTGCTCAGATAATACGCCTAAAGGCTCACTTTCCAGACTTTCCTTTAAAGACCATACGAATGGATAATGCTGGTGAATTCACTTCCCAAGCGTTTAATGACTATTGTATGTCCATGGGGGTAAGTGTTGAATACTCCGTGGCACATGTACATACACAAAACGGCTTGGCCGAGTCATTTATAAAACGCATACAGTTGATTGCTAGACCATTACTCATGAGGTCAAAGCTTCCTGTATCCGCTTGGGGACATGCTGTCTTACACGCTGCCGAACTAATTCGCATCAGGCCATCTAGTGACCATAAATATTCCCCATCCCAATTATTATCGGGACAAGAGCCAGACATTTCCCATCTTAAGATATTCGGTTGCTCAGTTTATGTGCCGATTGCACCACCACAGAGGACTAAGATGGGACCTCAAAGGAGGATGGGGATATATGTTGGATATGATTCACCCACGATCATAAAGTACCTTGAGCCGACCACCGGAGATTTATTTAAGGCCAGGTACGCGGATTGTCATTTTGACGAATCCGTTTTTCCAACATTAGGTGATGGAAACCGGCTGGTAAAAGAAATTGCATGGAATCAAACATCCTTAAAATGGCAAGATCCCCGGACTCGTGAAAGTGATTTAGAGGTCCAAAAGATAATACATTTGCAAAAGCTAGCTATACAATTGCCAGATTCCTTTGCAGACCCAAAGAGGGTAACGAAATCATATATACCAGCCGTGAATGCACCAATTCGTATTGATGTCCAAGAAGGACCGAGTCAAGTGGCTACTGAGTCTAAACCACGATTGAAACGTGGAAGACCAATTGGTTCCAAAGATAAGACTCCTCGGAAATTAAAGAAAGGTGCTGAAATTCAGACCGAGGAGATAGTGGACGTTCCAGACATAAATGAACCTAAGGTGCCGGAAAATGTTGCTTGGGACGCCAAGCTTCATGGGCCTGAAGTTCCTGATAACAAAGAGATCGCGATCAATTATGTCTCGTCTGGAATCCAATGGAACAGAAAGAATGTCGACATTGATGAAATATTTGCATGCAATGTAGCACTTGAGCTCATGAATGAGGATCTAGAACCCACGTCCATTTTAGAGTGCACTCGTCGATTAGACTGGAATAAATGGAAAGAAGCTATAAACGTGGAGTTAAACTCTTTAAGGAAGAGAGAGGTTTTTGGTCCCATAATTCGGACACCTCGTGATGTTATACCAGTTGGACATAAATGGGTCTTTGTGAGGAAGAGAAACGAACAAGGTGAAATCGTTAGACACAAAGCACGGCTTGTGGCACAAGGATTCTCACAAAGGCCAGGAATCGATTATGAGGAGACATACTCCCCTGTGGTGGATGCAACGACTTTTAGATTCCTGATAAGTCTGGCCATAAGAGAGAAATTGGATTTGCGGTTAATGGATGTTGTAACCGCATACTTATATGGTCCACTGGATAACGAAATTTATATGAAAGTCCCAGAGGGAATAGAGCTGAAAGATAAAAGAAGTTCTCGAGACCAGCATTGTATTAAGCTGAATAAATCGCTCTATGGATTAAAACAATCAGGTCGCATGTGGTATAATAGACTAAGCGAGTACTTAGTAAAAGAGGGCTATAAAAACGATCCCATAAGTCCATGCATATTTATAAAGAAATTTGACAAGGGATTCGTAATCATCGCGGTGTATGTAGACGACCTGAACATCCTAGGAACCTCTGAGGAAATATCCCAAACGGTTGAATACCTAAAGAAGGAATTCGAAATGAAAGACTTAGGAAAGACTAAGTTCTGTTTGGGAATACAACTTGAGTACGTCAATAATGGAATCCTTGTGCATCAAATGGCATATACAGAAAAGGTACTCAAGCGTTTTAATATGGACCAGGCTCACCCACTGAGTAGCCCAATGATGGTGAGAAGCCTTAGTCTGGACAGTGATCCATTCGGTCCAAAGAAGAAGGATGAAGAAATCCTTGGTCCCGAAGTGCCATATCTCAGTGCCATAGGAGCGTTAATGTACTTGGCTAGTCACACTAGGCCGGACATTTGCTTTGCCGTGAACCTCCTTTCAAGATTCAGTTCTTGTCCGACCCAAAGGCACTGGAGTGGGATCAAACACATACTTCGTTACCTGAAAGGGACGAAAGATATGGGTCTGTTTTACACTAACCTTAACAATGAAGGTTTAGTTGGTTTTGCTGATGCAGGTTACCTTTCGGATCCGCACAACGGTCGATCCCAGACGGGATATGTCTTCACTCACGATGGAACAGCCATTTCGTGGAGGTCCATGAAGCAGACACTCACGGCTACATCGTCCAATCACGCGGAAATATTGGCGATCCATGAGGCCAGCCGAGAATGTGTTTGGTTGAGGTCAATGACTCAACACATTAGACGAGATTGTGGGATGATAGAAGGGAAAGAAGAACCGACCAGCATGTACGAGGACAATGCCGCATGCATAGCTCAGTTGAAGGATGGATACATCAAAGGAGATCGGACGAAGCACATCTTACCAAAGTTCTTTTTCACTCACGACCTACAGAAGACCGGTGAACTCAAAGTGCTCCAAGTCCGTTCCAGCGACAACTCAGCCGACCTATTCACTAAGTCGCTTCCAACCTCCACATTGAAGAAGCTAATGCATCAGATCGGCATGCGCCGATTAAGAGACTTAGAGTGATGATCTTTTCAGGGGGAGTAATGCGTGATGTACTCTTTTTCCTCGCTAAGGTTTTGTCCCACTGGGTTTTCCTTAGAAAGGTTTTAATGAGGCAGCATCCCCAAGCGTATTACTATGATCCCATCATCACGACCGGTTATGTCAATCAAGGGGGAGTGTTATAATCTATTGAGGTTGGATCTCCATAACCGGCCCAGCCCATTAGTCCATAGGCGGCCAATCCTAAGCCCAATAGGATTAGTAGATGGGCGGCCAATCCTAAGCCCAATAGGATTAGTAGATGTTTTCATTTTTCTTGTAGGAGTAGTAAAAGGACTATTTCCTTTTCTATCATTTATGTAATCACTATATAAAGAGACCTTTGGTCCTCATAATAATACACAGAATACATTCGATTCATAACAAAAACGATATTTTTTTTTTGTTCAAACTTATTTTATATCATCCTTAAAGTGAAACTACATCACATACAAGCCAAATACTCTTTGCCAAAGAGTAAATACTTGAAACATAAATAAAATACAAAGCAATAAAAGGATAGATTATGTGATTTAAATCAAAGATAAAAATCGGAAGCTTCTTCAAAAAGGCTTCAAAATCGATTGCGATAAAATCGATCTTCCATTCTTCTGCCAATGAAGGCAAGTGGACGATATTTTTAGCTCGAATAACCATAAAGGCTGAGCTTTTGAAAACTACCTCCATGGTGGAGGAGATTGGTGAACTAAATCTCTCCATGGCAGAGACAAGTGATACACCGAAATCGAGTTTTTTTGATGACTCAAAGATGATATGGGTCATGCTAAAAATAGTACAACACCGGATTAGAGTGAGCGTGAAAACAACGGAAACATACTGTTCAATTGTCCTTTCGTCGGTGAGGAATAGGACTTGTAGTTTCATCCAACATAAACTTTGGAAGTAGGAGAATGAGGCACATCTTTTCCATAGAAGGGATGAAAATGACAGAGTTTTTTTCTTCAAACCCTGAGGCATAGAGGCAATCCAAAACGATATACAAATGAAATTGTGTATTATCAATGCAAATGTATACAAAATTGTCCATCAATACTGACAATATGAAAAATAAATTTTCATTTGCATTAGAAATTAGATCAATAAAAATATAAAATGACAACTTATGAATGAGAGAGTTCAACATTGTGCAAGATCACTTGATTATTCTTGACTATAATAAACACAATTGAGAAAAGTGACTATATTTGACGTGAATATAAATATTTCAACTGTTATGGTATATAGAAATTAAATAGCTAAAGAATTTAAGCAGATTAAGACATCATTTTTTGGAATCCTAGCCAAAGATCCTCTCAGCTCTTTGACTGTAAAGTCAAGTGTTGGGGAGTAGATAAAACTAAATAGAAAACTATTTTATCCATACCAACAAGTAAAAAAAATTACAAACAAATGCATAGAATTTATCGTTAAATTGTAATGAATATGTTATAATGCATTAAAACATTATTAAATCCAGTTACATTAAAAAAAAATTGAAAACATCATTTCAAAAACATCATATAAACATAACACCGTAAAACCAAATATCAAATATTCACAACTTATTTCATCTACATGTTTTTCTTATTTCTAGGTGTGTTGATGATGGTGTATGAGACGCAAATTCAAATCTTCAAACACAAATTACTTCATAAAAAATGGAATTTTGAGTTGTAAATTTTAACACATTGTGATATGTAAAAAAAAATCAAGTAGAATGAAATACATGTTCTACAATTAGCGCAAATTCTTGTATTTTAATCTAATCCAAAAAAAATATTATAGATGAAAATACAACTTGCATAATGAAGCACATGAGAATCTACTAATTTGCTTCTTCAAATAAATAAGCGTCAACAAAATATGATATTAATTTCTTACATTCCAGTTTTGCCTTGGTATTTTCAAAGTTAAGTTTATTTTTGTAATTTTCTTTTCCATTGGATTCAATTGTTTTCATTAAAAACGAAGAAGACTAAAACGGCACGGAGTTCTCATGAGTTACAACAATCCGGCACGCATTTTGATCAGCTACGTCGCTTCTTTAGAATTGAAAAACCCGATCGATGCTTACGCAGCTGTCGTTTTAAATGAGTGAGGTTTTGCGCAGAGCCAAACACGCACTTCTAAGCGTCAATCAGTACCAATCTCTCTTGAATCAGTATGCATCTACTCAATCAATCGCCAAAACCAAGGCTTTACACTGCCACGTCATCACCGGCGGTCTTATTTCCGGCCACATCCTCTCGACTCTCTCCGTCACGTACGCTCTATGCGGCCACATCGCTTATGCACGGAAGCTGTTCGAGGAAATGCCTCAAAGCTCTTTGCTTTCTTATAACATTGTTATCAGAATGTACGTGCGTGACGGATTGTATCACGATGCTATTGACACGTTCGTTAAGATGGTTAGTGAAGGAATTGATTGTTGTCCTGATGGTTACACATACCCTTTTGTTGCAAAGGCTGCTGGGGAGTTAAAGTCTGTAAATTTAGGGTTGGTGATTCATGGGAGGATCTTGAGAAGCTTGTTTGGTACGGACAAGTATGTGCAGAACGCATTGCTTGCGATGTATATGAGCTTTGGGAGGATTGAAACGGCGAGGAGAGTGTTTGATTTGATGAAGAACCGAGATGTGATCTCGTGGAACACGATGATTAGTGGGTATTATAGGAATGGATATATGAATGATGCTTTGATGACCTTTGATCGGATGGTAAACGAAGGTGTTGATCCTGACCACGCCACGATTGTTTCGATGTTGCCTGTTTGTGGTCACTTGAAGGATTTGGAAATGGGAAGGAATGTTCACAAATTGGTGGAAGAGAAGCGGTTAGGTGATAGAATCGAGGTGAAGAACGCGTTGGTGAACATGTATTTGAAATGTGGTCGCATGGACGAGGCGAGATTCGTCTTTGATAGGATGGAAAGCAGGGATGTGATCACATGGACTTGTATGATTAACGGTTATACAGAAGATGGTGATGTGAAGAACGCTTTAGAGCTCTGTAGATTGATGCAGTTCGAAGGTGTAAGTCCTAATGCTGTGACTATAGCCTCTCTTGTTTCAGCTTGTGGTGATGCTTTGATGCTGAGTGATGGTAAATGTTTACATGGTTGGGCAATAAGGCAAAAGGTTTACTCCAATGTCATCATAGAAACATCTTTGATCAGCATGTATGCTAAATGCAACCGTGTTTACCTCTGTTTCAAAGTCTTCTCTGGGGCTTCTAAAAACCATACCGGTCCTTGGAGTGCGGTTATTTCCGGTTGTGTGCAGAATGAACTTGTGAGGGATGCTTTGGATCTGTTCAAATCGATGCGACGGGAAGATTTTGAACCGAACATTGCTACGCTAAACAGTCTTCTTCCAGCATATGCAGATTTGGCAGATTTGCGCCAAGCAATGGATATCCATTGCTACCTAACCAAAACAGGGTTTATGTCAAGCCTCGATGCTGCTACAGGGCTTGTTCATGTTTACTCAAAGTGTGGAACTTTAGAATCCGCCCACAAGATATTCTATGGGATCCAGGAGAAGCACAAGAGCAAAGATATAGTTCTATGGGGCGCGTTAATTTCAGGCTACGGGATGCACGGAGATGGCCATAACGCGTTGCGAGTTTTCATGGAAATGGTTCGGTTCGGTGTGACGCCAAACGAAATCATATTTACTTCTGCGTTAAACGCTTGCAGTCATTCCGGTTTGGTTGAAGAAGGCTTAACATTGTTCATGTTTATGCTCGAACATTACAAGACTGTAGCTCGATCGAATCACTACACTTGCATTGTCGATCTTCTTGGCCGAGCAGGTCGGTTAGACGAAGCGTACAGTCTCATTACAGCAATTCCATTCGAACATACCTCAACCGTGTGGGGAGCATTGCTTGCTGCCTGTGTCACACATGAGAATGTCCAGCTTGGTGAAATCGCTGCAAACAAGCTGTTCGAGCTTGAACCAGAGAACACAGGAAACTATGTGTTGCTGGCGAATATCTATGCGGCTTTAGGACGATGGAAAGATATGGAGAAGGTGAGAGTCATGATGGAGAACGTTGGATTGAAAAAGAAACCGGCTCATAGCACAATCGAGGTCAGAAGTAACTCAGGTTGATAAAAGATTAGTTCATAGAGGAACTAGACCATGATAACGAACAGAATTTGTAAGTCTTTGTATCATTTTTGGGCAACGATATGCTATAAGTTATGAAACAAGATGTGGAGAAGCCATACAAAAGAATAGATTTATAGTTTTTTTTGGGTCAAATGATCATAAATTTAGCAGAAATAAGTGTTGTTCATACATACAAATGCACTGTAACAACAAATGGTTTTGCACAACAATGATAGATAGATCTGAGTATGTTTGAATCTGAAATTGCTCTCTCTCTTCGTCGAACTCGAACCTTGCACAGCTTTGGCTTATGATACACTTGACACCAACTCTAAGCAAAGTGCAACAACACAATTCTATCCAGCAGAAAGAAACAGAGAGATTGCATCATAACTTCTAACCACAGCTTCAAGCATTTTCTGCAGAGGAAAACGCAAAATTGTTGTAGTCACTGAAATTCGGATGCACCCTCGGAATCGGACAACGGTAAGAGTGTGCAAACTCCAAGCATATGTCCATTGAGACAGACATAATACTCAATGCTATCTTCATAAGCCCCCAATCTACAGCTAGCACTCTGCGGTATCATTTTCGCCTGAAGCATACTCCACAGCTTAGCTTTGCAATAAGGACAAACCTCTGTGGGATGAAACGATGTCCCTTTCCTAATAAGCAACTTCCTCACCTTTGACATCGAAAACGATTTGAAAAACCCTCGGAAGAATCCCAAATCGCCGTCTTCTCCTTCATCCAGATGCTCACATGGATCAGAAACGTAAAGAATATCATCGTTCCGGCATTGCGGAGGAAGGAAACTCCTTCCCGACGTTCTCGAGAAACGTGTTCTGTGAACGAAATGTCCCGGGATCTGAACACCGTTAAAGAGTCCGGCTTTGCTCGAACCTGAGCAGTATATCAAAAGCTTCCCAAGTGCTCTCCAGCTACCATCAACACTGTGGCTACCACTAGACTGGAGGTCACTCATCATCTTCGGCGCTCTGCCTCTGCAGAACTCTTTCCACAGTATCCGCTTAGCGAGATCATCAAACCATTTTCAGACTCAAGATAGTGTCGCGATTACGTTAGGGTTCCAGTTCAGATGCTGAACCATAAGGAACAACACTTCTTCGCTAAGATGTCCTTTCGTGCAATGACAAGTCGCCGAGTGAATGCAACGGTATTGTTTTGCTATTATCATCCCTCTCACCCTAGCAAAAGAAGCATATCTATAAACGTTAAACCAGTCTTTAGCCACAATCTACACAACCGTTGAACAAATGCATTAAGTAAAGCAAAACACTTTAACTAAACTGGTGAAATTGACCAAAATCATGACCCAGAGATCAAAGATGCATTCTTTATATATATAAACAGCTATGCAGTCTTGAGAAATCAAATTCGTTTTCTTGGTCAACCTAAATAAGTGAAAAATTGGACCTTTTAAAGATTCCCACAAACCAAAATCGAAATTACCAAGATCCATACATTCCTCACTACAAAACATTGAAGAATTTTAGCTCAGAGAAGATTAAACAACATCAATTTTTTTCTATTCCTGAAGTAGATTTTCTCGGGGAAAAGGAAGAAAAAATCCAATAAGCAACATCTCACCTTAGTTTACACCAATCTAATCTTTCACCAAAGCACCAAGAGCTTCAGTAAACTAATAAAGTGCCAACTTTTGAGTAGAATCGAGGATAATACTAATTTAGGGTTTTTGCTCGAGGGAGAGCAACAAATCTCACCAAGAAACAGAAGGAAAAACAGAAAAGGGGCAACATTTCAACTAACTCAGCTAATTCCAACAATACCCAGAGAGAAAAAATTTAAACTTTGCTTAAAGAATGAAGAAGAAGATGAGGAAAAATGCATGCAAAGAAAGGCTCGAGAGGAGAAGGCAAATCTGCTTTGTTTCCTAATTTTTTTGTTTTTTTTCTGATTGTTTTCTATGTAAGTGGGAAAAATACTCTTGGGGGTATGCTAAGGTACGGTAAGGTGTACAAGAGTTGGTGACTCCGTTAACGGCATCGGCGCGTTTTGACTATTACATTGTTTTTTAACTTTTTTTATAATTAGTGGAAAGATGTTTGACCCAAAAAAAAAAATTAATTAGTTGAAAGTTAATTAACTTCTTCTACTTTGTTTTTTTTTCTTTGGACAAAACCTTCTTCTACTTTGTTTGTCTCCATTATAGATGCAAATATCTTCGAAGCAGACAAAATAAGGAGTCGGTAACGTAACTAAAGCAAGGTCGAGTGAAAAACGGACACGTGGATTAGCGTCAGTGTCGTAATTTTGCGTGGCTAAGGAGTAGTGGTCGGTCTACATAAGGAAAAATGAACGTCCGTCCGTTAGTTTGATGGTTTTACAAATCAATTGGTCAACCCGTAATTACGGTTTAATATCCGGTTGGTCGTCAATTTGTCAATTAACCAATAAGGACCGGTGCTATTGCAAAACCAGAAATACGGTTAACTTTCCGGTTTGTGCAAAAAGACCAGTATTTTCCTAAAACAAACCGAACCATAAACCGAACAACAAATGTATTAAAGCAGACCAGTATTTTCCTAAACAAACCGAACCATAAACCGAACACATCCAAATAAAAGCCAGCAACCCGGTTTATAAGAAGCAAAACCAAACACAAAACCCAATCCATCAAGTATTATTCACAAACCACCATATCAATGTTTGGCTGAGACTTATCCTTAAAACTGTGTATGAACTATGTGAAGCATCATCAACCTTCTTGAACTTCAGCAAACCGAAACGATTTCAAACCGGGCTCATTCTAGATTACCCTGCAAACCAACACAAAACCAAAACAAAAACCAAAACCAATTCAACCACTGCTAGAAAATCAAAGATTCAAATATTAGCTTAGAATTTGCTCATGCCCAAAGGCACATACCAGAGTTGGCAGGAGGTTAAGATTCTTGAAGAGAGATGACGGTTTCGAAAGCACCAACCAAAGCTTTAACTTTGCTTTTTCGAGCTTCAACAAGTTTACTCGCTGTTTCCTCGATGACATTGTTGAACAGTCCCTGTGCATCTTTTTCCTGAACATCTTGATGCCTCAACACAACTTTTTCACCATCATCGTCTACTTCTTCTTCTTGTACATCTTCCCTCTTCTTAAAGCTTCTCCTTCCTTGAGCGTCTTGCGCTTTGTCTTCTCCGAGACCTCTTCCTCTTCTAAACTTGAGCTTCCTTGCACTCTCACCCACATCATCAGCATCCACAACTTTTCCTCTTCTGAAACGTAATTTCCGAGCAGCTTCATCTGCAGAATCTATTTCTTTTTCGGTTCTTGGTTTCTTCTCTCCATTGAACATTCCGATCCCTTCATCTACGCTCTCAGCTTCGTTGCTTCCTGAAGGGTATTCATAATCCTCTGTTTCTGAAACAGTACACTCTTCATCTTTTTGAGTTGACTGAGTCGGTAGAAGAGGAGGAAAAGGTTCAACAACGCACTGCTGATTCTGATCATGTTCAGATATTTTGCTCGTTGTTTCCATTTCCACAACGTGCAGTGTTTTCTCCTCGACTGGATAACCATCTAACTGCTTAGATTCATCAGTGCGATTCACATGTCGTGGTTTCTGATTTGGTCGAGAAGAGGAGGAAGAGGCAGACTTTAAGCTCTGGCTCTTCCTCAAACTTGAATTTCCGGCTAGCCTTGCTGATAATCTTGGAGAAAGCGAAGCTTTTGGAGTCACCGGAACTTTCTTTAAAGCAACTCTGGAGGAGACTGTAGCCTTATTTATCTTTGCATCTTGGTCTTTTCCTCCACTTTTTGATCCCATTTTGGGCTTCAGTACTGGTGAAGAAGCAACTTTCTCATTGTTTACTTTAGATTTCGATGTTGTTAGAGCTGAATAAGATTTCGTTAAGGCCTTCGGCTTCAGAGCATCAACACTGCGAGATCCCGAATCTGGTGAAGGTTTAAGTTTGGAACTTGATGTCACCTTCTTCTTGATCTGCTTCACAGGAGTTTCATCCCCAGATGATATTATCAATACCTCTGGCTTCTTCAGCCCACTAGAGACACCACTCACTTGATACTTCACAACCTCTCTTTTAATCATCTCAGAAGAATCATCAGTAACCTTCTTTTTCTTGACTTCCATTGCCTTCTTTGTCTTAGAAGAATTAGGCTTCAAAGTTTCATTCAGATCATCATGAAGAGCTTTCTTGAAGATCTTTTTGGTAGTCGAACGCCATGGTTTCTCCACCGTTATCTGTTTCTTCCCGTACTTGCAGATATCATGGCACGAACCAGTGGATGCTCTGAGGTAACGAGGAATCTCTTTCTCTTTAGACTTCGGTTTATGACCGTCTTCCTTGTTCATCGTTTCAGGCGTTCCAAAGCTACTCACAGCATCTTCATCCATCAATTAACAACCCAACAAGAGACGACCTGTTCATATAATCAGACATAAGACACCAAATCAACCACAATCACTACTTCATATCAAGTAATATATATATACACAAACAACAACAAAAGTGTTTCTTTTTTCACCAAACTTGTATACCTCTTGCAAGAAATTCTGCTCAATATAGCATTTAAGGATTAGACACGACAACCAAAAACAGATCAGTGAAGAGATTAAACACAAAACCCCTAACAGAAACTTATAAAAACAAAAACAAAAACTCAAACTTGAGCATTATTAAAAATCGGCTAAAAATAGGGAATGTCATTAAGATAACGAGCCAGCAACAACATTATCAACCACAAAATGCCAAAATTAAACTCTTTTCTGTAACATATATATAACGACCTTTTTGCACTTAAAGGCAAAGAGAGCGCATACCTATCGAAAGATTGCAAATTTAGTTAAGCAGCTTGGATCTTGGCTAACAGAGAGAATAAATTATCTGTAAAATAGAGAAATTAATAAGCAAACAATGTCATGAGACAGAGACAAAGCAACGTAGCTTGAATGATCATCTAATCATAAATAATCAAATGAATCGCATTTTAGAGCAAAGTTTCATTCATCTTGAAGCATTCACTTTTCTGAGAAAAAAAAACAACAACAACCCAAAAAATAAAGCATAAAAGATCCAATTTTTACGTTTTCTATTGAAAATCGAATCGTGTAAACTACTAGAAATCCGATTCCAAGGAAACCAATTTTCTCACTTCAACTTAAAACCGTAAGAAAATATTGGCATTACCGATTAAATGGCTTGCACGATCAGTAGATTCAATGGAGAAATAATTTTTCTATTAGAAAAAAATTCAAAAATCCATCTCAATATTTGTAACAAAAGGTTAAAAAAAGCAGAGAAATAATAATTCACCTGTTGAAGAAATTGAATCCAACAGAAAAGCAAAACGCTTTTTTTGCAAGACAATGATTTTAGCAATGTAGAATCAGATGATTATTGAGATTTGAGATTAAAAAGCTGCAGAATTTGCTAATCCTTTTCTTCTGGGTCGGTATTTTTTGCTTTGCTTCGCCCCGAGATCGTGCGAGCAACTTCGAAAAAGAGGGTTTTTTTTTTCTTGTGTGTCTCCGATTTTTTGGGTTCCTTTACGAAGGTGGGGGCTTTTCTTCTTCTCTTCGCTTTCCGCGTTCGTCGCAGAATCAAAAGCGCATTTAATAATTTACCCTCTCCTTCTCCTAGATTTTAGAGAGAGAGAGAGAGAGAAAGTTGTGGGGTTATTAAAAAGTACGGAACTTTACTTTTGATCACATGGTTCGGTTTAGCTCTGTTTTGTGTCTCAAAAACTGAACCGGGACGACTTATTAAGGTATAACCGGATCAAAACCGAAGGAGAACCAAAATAAATTCCAGATTATCCACGAAAAAAAAAATCGAAAATCTAAGTTTAATTGGAAAAAAATAATTAACAAATTTATTTAAGTTTTAGGATTTATAGTTTTTCTTTTTAGGGTTTATTGATTGTAATCTAAAGGTTAGACTTAACCAAACCCAATTCGAACCGAACCACAATTTGAAGTAGCTATACAGTGCTTCTTCTTCTCCGCTCCTACATTTTCGTAGGAGAAATCAAATATTTGAATAAGAAAGTTATTTATTTTTGTATAAAAAAAATCAACTTATTAATTGGGGAAACAATATTTTAATAATGATAAATGAGTGGTCGGTTTTCAAATTAATACTATCTCCAACTTCAAGCAATCTCTTAATTTCTTCAACGTTTCCGTGACATCGTCAAACATTTTTTAACTAATTAAAATATCAGCAGAATGACGTAGAGGAAGGTTCGTACATTTATTAACCTTTTCTTGTCCCAAAAGCAATTCTCATTTTCTAAAGAATATAAATGGGAGAAGAAAAAAAGAGTGTCCAACTGTTTACTCCTTTTCACCTAGGATTAGTGTAGTAACCAGTTTTGAGAACTGATGATTCTTATGATTAGTGTAGTAACCTATGGATCTAATCACTCAAAAATATCAACATAATTACTTCTTTTGATTACTTCTTAATTCTTATGTTACATACTTACATATGAGGTTTTTCTTTCATTTATTTACAGATCTCTCTATTGTTACTTCTTTATTAGTCATTGTGACTATTTTAAATTACAATACAAATTTTGGCATTCTACATAAATTTTCTGTTTTTTGGTTTGAGATTCCCGAGGTTATATGTAAAAAGAAAAAAGAATTAACAAACTGAAAATTAGAAGAAAATAAGATTAACTAGAAATCTAAATTAAATTTACCACTTTGTCTAAACTTCATTGTTATGTTTATCATTTGGACGTTTGTTTGTTTTATTTTGTATTTTAAGGGTTTTTGTCTAAAAATAAAAACAAATCAACAGTTTGTCTTACTTTTTCTCCATTATTACTCATCAAAGGAAAAGTGAAAATTAACAACTATCAAATTTGTAGCTTTTCTATCTTGTCATTTACTTAACTTCGTTTATTACAGTCAAAAAAAATTAATTGTTAAAAAGGTCCAAATGGCAACAACATATTCGGAGTGATCTAATAGGTTTTGGTGAACGACATGCATAGATAAGCAAATATGATTGTATGTGAAGTGGGTGAACTTGAAAGAAGCACACTAAAGAGGCTTTTTCACTCTTAACTTTCTTCCATGGTGGGGCAAAAGGCTAAACTCTTGCCACTTTAATCATTTCGTATAAATGCAGATGAGATAGAGATACACCCAAACATGTCCTGGTTGCAGAAATATAGCCATTGCATGTGGTTTACACGTAAGAATCTCAAGTTGTAGAAATTGTAGAAATTGTATCATAAGAATAATTGTAGAAATTAATTTATAGCATACATTCATAATGCATTATGACCAAAACACGGGCTTTTCTTCTTCTCATCGCTTTCCGCGTTCGTCGCAGAATCAAAAGCGCATTTAATAATTTACCCTCTCCTCGTAGATTTTAGAGAGAAAAAAGCTTATGGGGTTAGGGAACTTTACTTTTGATCACATGGTTCAGTTTAGCTCTGTTTTGTGTCTTAAAACTGAACCGGGATGATTTTTCAGGGTATGACCGGATAAAAACCGGAGGTTGGCCAAAATGAATTCCAGTTTATCAAAAATCTAACTGAAATAGTTTTATTGGAAATATAAGATAGTTAAAAACCTAAAATTGCCAAATTTATTAAGTTTGAAAATTATAATTTTATATATCTATCTTAATAACGCTCCTTCCAAATGCTAAATATATACCTTGAACATGAAAGTTAAAGTATTGTTCAAAAAAAAACATGAAAACTAAAGTAAATAGAAAAAATTAATAAAAGTTAATAGTAAACTAAATTTGATAATCTAGAGTTTAGAGTTTAAAATATCACACTAGTTTTAAATTAGGTTTTTTCTAACTCTTCAACAAAGTGCTAATATCTTTAAAACTTGAAAGCTAAAGTAAACGATGATAATATTTAACAAGTAGCTAAGGAAAATGGCACAAACAAATCACTTTATCAACAATCTTCTTGTAGTAAGGACAGCAATTTTGGTAAATGATAGTAATGTTGATATTTGGAGTTCTCTTGCCATCCTTTTGTTCCGGAGGATGGTATGTTTCCAGTTAAAGATTACTAAATAAAGTTCTCTTCCCACCAGATACTCTGTTCTTGAGTATTATTATAACTTACCATTGAACTGTCTTCATCGTGTCTTGTGAAGTTTGAACAAAAGCTACTTGGATGGCGAAACATAGCAACAGAAAAGCATGAGAAGAGATCTCTTATTTAGTCTTGAATCTTGTTCTTCGAAATTATTTCAAAGGATATGCCATTGTCTTCAAGTCGCTGCTGGATATCGGCTGAACCGAACACGATGCCTTGCGTGTAGACTATCAAACCGCACTGAACAAGTGTTATCGGGGTGGTTATATACCCAATCTCAGGTCCTGACTCCTGAGATTCTTGTTATGATCTCCATGTCAGGCTTTGTCTTTCCTTCTGATGAAACAAGGCTCTCTTTGCTGTAGCGACGACCTATGAACCACATCTAAAACGTAGCACTCTCTACCTTCCTCACACGGACCTTTCTTCTAGAACCAACCAAGGCTAAACACCGAAGGGAACTTCAAAAGAAGCCATCTTCCGAAGGAGAAATTGGAAAGTATACCGAGGGAGACTCCAACTGTAACAGGTTTTTTTTTACCTCTCTCTCTTTCTCAAAATCCTCTTTCAGATTAGTTTCTTGGATCTCAAGTAAGTTTTTGACGTGCAGGACACGTTTGAGGATAAGACCATACCAAATGAGGCATTTCGAGCCACAACAACAACACATGGAAATTACTACAGACGCTCTGACCTCCCAATGACCACAGGACGACCAGCAAGCGGTTTTGCATGGGCTGTGAAAAGACGGAAAAATTCTGATAATATCTCCACTCTTACTTACTAATACTATTATCTTTCGGTTTGGACCTGAAACCAGGCAATGACTCAGTTTGGATTACTTGATGGGTCTGGTTTGGATTTCATAATTTCATAAATGTATATAAAGTTAAATGCTTGTACTTGTAGGAGCATCTACAATTCGGAAAACATAGCACATCAGGACCGTTGATTTTCAAATCAGGAAAGATCGACGAAATTATTTTTAATAACCAAAAACATAAACCGGAAATAACCAGATCTGTTATCATTCATCAAACTAGTTTTGGTTTTTGGCAGAACATGATGACAGATAAACCGGAAAGTCAAAGTACCGAGAAGACAAAAGTCCACTTTTCATCGTTGTTAAACAAAAGAGAGAGAAAAGAAAAGGAAACATGCATTTCGGAAAATTTGTGAATTCCGATTAACTCCCAACATGTTTCTGAACCATCTTCCTTTTTTTTTTTTTTTTTTTGAGAACATGCAGTGAATTAAAATACCATTTGAAAGTAACTTGAAATCTGAAACAAGCGGTGCGATTAAATACAGTGTGGCGATCAAACAGCTTGAAAGAAGAAAAAAAGTTTCAGACTTTTGTGGTTTTAGGTTTAAATGATCGATCATGACTATCTTGTTCAAAAATGAGCGTTGGAATTGGCCGTTGTCAACGAGATCAATCTTGCTCAGCCTTAGACATCATAATACTTAATTTTCCTCGTAACTCTGATTGTTAATTAAGCCTATTTACCAAAACAAGTTGTTAATTCTAAAATGCGGTAACAGAAATACCACCTAGATGGTTAAACCGAGATAACAAAAATTCCAATTTAAGTCGATCTCTGAATGCTGAAAACCCTTTCCTTGAAATGTAGCTGAACCGGTGCACTTTCAAATCAATCTCAAAGTAGTTTAGACCAAATCGATTAAGATTAATAAATAGTCGTAAATGTAAAACAGCATGTAGTTCCAATAATATCAGAAACATCATGGGAACAGTTTTGACCTTCTCTTCTTCACGAAATCACAATAATATAAACTTTATCACGTGGCACATACTAAGCAAGTCAGATCAAATCATTATGACTCTAATGGATACAACTGTAGAATTGTTGAAGCGTTAAAGATAGGTTTCGCGTTTTATACTCCATTCATGAGTTGTTTTTGCATCGATTAAAACCCTCAAGTAAAGTCTTTATTTATACGACAATGACGTGTAACACACGACAACACCTCCTTAAAGAGTTTCTCGCGCAAATATATATATCTGCTCAATTGTGTTGGTCCGTTTAGCATCCATGGCGAGCTGTTGTCGCCGGTTGTGCTAATTCAGGGTAAAATCGTATTTTCCTTTGTTCCCGCAGATGTTAGTTACGGTGTGAAATAATAAAAAATTGAAATCTGTTGCATATTGTTGACACTGAGCTCTGTTTCTGAGCTCTGTTTCAGTGTTAACTAGATCAAATTTTTAGGGTTCGTGATTTCGAGTTCTTGTCAACTGATAAGATAATCTTCAATGCTTTAAGAGAAAAAACTTTCTGTTATCAAACTATGGAATGATTTTAAATTTTATCGATGATTGATGCAAAAAACTGAAATTCTGTTAAGTTTCGTTTGCTACATGGTTCGATTATTTGGAGTTAGAGACAAATGATTATTTAAGAGAAAATATTGAATGAAAGCTTTCTGTTAAGTTTTAATCGCTGATCAGATTCAAAGAATGATTAAAGTTGTAGCTTTGATGAAAAAAAACTGTAGGTGATGAATGGTATTATCAATTTTTAAAAAATTTGAAAACATGATTTCGGCATTTTGTTTTTACCATTCTGCTCTATATTAAATCTTTAAGTTTTTTTTGAATTCGGTTTGTTCCGGTAAAGATTATTCAGATATTAAGTTATTCTACTGACATATCATTCATACTAGTAGTCTTGTACAGAAGCTAACTACCACGAAAGAGCACAAGAGACCGACTCTTTAATCGTTTCTGCTTGTGGTTTCGATTCAGTTCCTGCTGAGTGGGGTCTTCTCTTCAACTCCAAAAACAATGGTTGCCTCCATCGGTTCCTAACCAGATCGAAGCATACCTCAGCTTGGAGTCTGACAAAAAAATGGCCGGAAACTTTGGGACTAATGAGTCTGCGGTTTTAGGTGTAGCCAATGCAAACAAGCTTAAGGAACTGAGACGTTCAAGACCAAGAAGGCTAAGGCCTCCAGCTAGAAAACAACAAGAAGATTGGTCTTTGGGCTTCAAAGCTACCTTCTGCTGACGCAGTAGTTGTTCATAGAACTCTCACAACTCTAACAGAGAAACCACACGAGCTTCCTGGGCTTAACGAGAATCCTGATCAGATACACAGGAGAGAAGGGTTCTGGTCAACGATCAAGCCAGCTTATTTCAGTGTAAAGATAACATCCAAGTCTCTCTTTGGGATATTCAGATATGTTACACTTGGAGTCTCCCTTGGTCTACTTTCCAAGAACTCCTTCCGAAGATGGCGTGTTTAGCCTTGGTTGGTTCCAGAAGAAAGGTCCAAGTGAAGAAGAGGTAGAGAGCGCTACGTTTAAGATGTGGTTCATAGGTCGTGGCTACAGCGAAGAGAGTCTTGTTTCAGCAGAAGGAAAGACAAAGCCTGACATGGAGATTGTTACAAGAATCTCAGGGCCTGAGGTTTGGGTATATAACCACATCGATAACACTTGTTCAATGCGGTTTGATAGTCTTGGGCCAACGCGAAAGCCTGGTTAAAGGAGGAGTCTACACGCCCGGCATCGTGTTTGGTTCAACCGATATCCAGAAGTGACTTGAAGTCAATGGCATATCCTTTGAGGTGATTTCGAAGAACAAGATTCACGACTAAGATTGAAAGAGATCTCTTTATCTAGTATTCTATTCTGTCTGTTTTTGTAAGTTAGGTTTCTTCATCTAACGAGGTTCAATTAATGACACGATTAAGACAGTTTAATGGTAATAATAAAACACTCAAGAACAGAGTGTCTGGTGAGAAAAGAACTTTATTCAGTAATCTTAAGCTACAAACAAACCATCCCAAAGAAAAAAATGGAAAAAAAACTCTAGAAGATGGCGTTTAGGTGTTACAATTTGTGATTATAGATGGGAAAAAATATTATAGTAATGTGTAGGACAATACACAACAGTTTTGGTGATTAAAAGCGTAGGGATTTGACCATGGTCAACAAAGTCAATCTTGCTCAGCCATAGACAACACAGGACTTTTTTTTCCGGGTAACTTTTTGAGCTTATTTACAAAGACCGTATTTTTTTACAGCTTATTTACAAAGACAGTAATTTTTTTAAGAAAATTTAGAGAAGAAGTTAAAAGGAGTAAAAAAAAGTTATAACCTGTTGAAGGATGGGGCTGGTTTGACCCGTTTGTCAATGCTAAATCGTGATTAATAAAAGATCTTGGGTTGTGTTAAATTAATGAAAAACCGTGTAATCCAATCAAATCACACACGCTGAGCAAAGGGGATGTCACACGTCACTCTACAAAACATAGAGCCCATAACTTGGGTGTGACGTACGGAAAAAGTGGGCATATATGGGAAAGGAGCACAGGTGTCAAACGGTGAATGGATGATTTATAACATATATCAACTTGGTGGCTACGCAAAACAAACATGGAACTATTTATTGTATTTGAAATCAATTAAAAAAAATAGGAAAATTGGGGAAAATGTGGAAAATCGGGGAAATGAAAAACTGTGCAACGGAAAGAATATTCAGAATTTCGTTTGTTTTATTTACTTTTAGTAAATCTTTTTCTTTCTAATTTAGGCTGCTCTCTTCTCTTTCAAACTTGTCCCTTTAGTGAGTGATTAGGAGAATAATTAGTGTACACTCTGCAATCTGAGAGAGAGAAAGATCGCCCCTTGACAAACTTCCTTGTGAGCCCTAAAATGGAGATCGCAGTTTTTTAGAGCCACAAATTCGTAGGAATCAGGGGAATAGTGTTCACTCTGCTCAAACAAAATCGTCTACACACTGCAATCTGAATGGGAGAAAGATTCCGACGGTAGCGCGTGTGTTGAAACAAGTAATGGAGTACGAGAAGCCTCCCACTGCTACTACGAGAAGTCTCCCACCGCTTGAAGCAAAGCCAAGCGGTGGTTTTCAGATCCGAGAAATGGAGTACGAGAAGTCTCCCACCGCTACTACTTCCTCCAGGAAGATGACTAACCGTAGCCATAGACGAAGCTTTAGCGCCAATGCCGTATACGACGACGTTTTTGCCCCTCTGGTTGATTACGGAGAGATTTTCCGAGGGTCGGGTCCTTCTCCGTCGTCGATTCCGTTTCTAGATGCTGAACGGTAGGAAGGATTGTTCTTCGTTGTTTGGAGGCTTTGGAACTTGCGATTTCGCTGTTACCCCCAAGGAAGTGATCGTCAAGCCTGAGAGGAAAACCGCCAAAAACGAGGATAGAAGGTAATTTCTCTACTCGTTTCTTCTTCCTTTCGAAAAACCTGATTTATTCACTCTGAATCAGAGCTGGTTTTGCTTTCCTTTACCAGGCTGTTCATAGTTTCTGCTTTCCATAGTTGTGATGAGTTGAATCTGTCTGAAATTTTGCTGGAGATTTTTCTGATAGCTAAGACATTAAATAGTGAAACACTTTTGATGCTGGATCTCTGTTGCTGAGCCTCTGCTTATTTCTCAATTGTATAGAAATCATAGCGAGAGTGGATGCTCTTCTGATGTTCCTCTTTGCAACGAGCCCATAAAGAAGATCAAGGATGCTGTTCCAGGTTTGATTGTTTACTGGTTCTTATATCTGACTATCACCTAAGTAAACTTGATAATGTAACAGAGAGAAACAAGATAATGATTGCAGGCTCCTCGACCTCACCGGAAGCTTTGCTTTATTTGTTTCAGGTTGTCTTGACATCATCGCCAATGATCAAGGAAACCGTATTGTACATGATGACCATCCTTCTGGTTCAGATAGACAGGTCAACAAACCCACGGTATGTTACTGTTATGATCCTAATGCAGCTCAAATAGTGTATGAACACATACAAGCAGCTCTGAATTTGTTGTCATTGCTGTTCATCTTCTCTCACTTTGCTCCACTCTGCCATAATTAAGACTGAGAGCTGTTATGTGAACCTTTTTGCAGGTCAAGAGCGTGCTTGATCCTCCTTGTGGTGACGAAGATGACAGGAAGAGAACAGTACCTTATGACCAGCCTTCCGATTCAGATATACAGGTCAACTCTACTTTCTCATCTGCTTTTTACTCGGTCATTACATCCTACGTGCATTACACTCTGATATGCCTAAACCCCATTGTTCATTGTTGTTTCCAGATCATTCAAAACCAAAGCATTGTGGCGCCATCAGGTAATGATGACTAGCAAATCCTAGTATGCTATTCCAGTCTAGTAAAGTTTTCACTAAACAAGATGATCTAACAGAGTAACAAATTAATGATTGCTTGGCCTCGCAGGAAAAGTTGATGGTGATGGTGAAAGCAAGGGTTTTGTCTTTGAATTTGGTGGTGCTACTCTTGATGCCACTGTTGTGGAAGCTGATGATGTGGGTGAGAGTGTAAGGAAGCTCAGGTTTAGAAAAGGAAGAGGTCTCGGAGAAGACAAGGCGCAAGACGCACAAGTAAGGAGAAGCTTTAAGAAGAAGGAAGATGTACAAGAAGAAGAAGCAGATGAGGTTGTTTCTCTGTTCTTTGAAGACTGTGAGAAGCTTATCAGTAACATGGCAAGAGCTTTGTAAGTATTTTTACTTTTCTTTGGCTAGTTATCCTCAAAAAGCATATATGGTTTGATAATTGTTCATTTCTCTATATATATTTAGAGATCAGACAGGAAATGTAGATTTCAAGATGATAGGTTCTAGTGTACATCAACTCAAAGGTAGAAGCTCAAGGTATGTAACATTGTCTCATTGATCGGTAATCTAGGTCTTTTGTCTAATCTCGGACTTAGTGCTAATCAAGGGCTCTTTCATGTTTCTATAAAGTGTTGGTGCCAAGAGAGTCAAAGATCTTTGTGTTACCTTCAAGGAGTGTTGCGAGTCTCAAAAATATGAAGGGTGAGCTCATTTCGGATCTTCTTCTTACGAATCTCGTATTTCTGCTATGTAACTATGTTCTTTTGATTGTTGAGTCTAACTGGGGAACAATCTCTGTTACAGGTGTGTGAGATGTTTGAAGCAGGTGGATATTGAGTATAAGTCACTAAAGGCAAAGCTTCAAGATTTGTTCAATGTGAGTGAAAAGCTATGTGCAATTGTGAATATCCAAAAAAAAATTTACTTGTCTACTTTTCTATGACTCAAGTGTGAATCCTGTTTGCACAAAAAAATTTCTCTACTCAATCCTTGTTTGGTTTCAAACCTTCTGTGGCTTTTTGGACTTGGAAATATTTTAACTGCGTATCCTTCAGGCCAGTCAGTTTCCAGGCCAATCTTTTAATGAATCTTTTTTGCTTCTGCTCCAGCGTAACGTAGTTATACCCTTCCTACGTTCCTATGAACCTTGCTGTTACTGTTATGATCCTAATGCAGCTCAAATAGTGTATGAACACATACAAGCAGCTCTGAATTTGTTGTCAATGCTGTTCATCTTCTCTCACTTTGCTCCACTCTGCCAGAATTAAGACTGAGAGCTGTTATGTGAACCTTTTTGCAGGTCAAGAGCGTGCTTGATCCTCCTTGTGATGACGAGGAAGGTGACAGGAAGAGAACAGGACATGATGACCAGCCTTCTGATTCAGATATACAGGTCAACTCTATTTTCTCATCTGCTTTTTACTCGGTCATTACATCCTACGTGCACTACACTCTGATGTGCCTAAACCCCATTGTTCATTGTTGTTTCCAGAACCACAGCATTGTGGCGCCATCAGGTAATGATGACTAGCAAATCTAGTATGCTATTCCAGTCTAGTAAAGTTTTCACTAAACAAGATGATCTAACAGAGAAACAAATTAATGATTGCTCGGCCTCACAGGAAAAGTTGATGGTGATGGTGAAAGCAAGGGCTTTGTCTTTGAATTTGGTGGTGCTACTCTTGATGCCACTGCCTTGACCTTTGATAACAGCATGTCCAACGTTCTCTCTACAACTGGTGACACTTTGGGAGGTAAGTTACCTTTCAACACAATTGCATAAATCTGATTTGGTTTTGGTGTTTTTTTCTACGAGTTGCTAGTGAAAAATCATTGTTTGCTAAATTACCAGTTTCTCATTTCTTAAATTTAAACCAAAATGCTTCCAACGTTTAAATCATGTTCACTGTATGATCATGTTTTCATTTCACCTTATGTGCTTTGGCCTAGATATTGCAATAGCTATACTATAATTGTTTGTCCACAATCTGATTCTGCGGCTGAATCACATGGATTCTGCAATCTCATATGTACAGGGTTGACATCTATTGATGTCAATAATGGTGGAAGCACAGGTTTATTGTTATGTGCGAGGGACAAGAGAGGTCTTAGTAGACAGCACCAAGTCTGTGTAGATATTGAGTCCCTCGGTGTTGATTTCTCTGAGACAGTCACAAGCACTAGAATCGCAAAGGTGCAACCATTGGGGCTAAAGTTGGGAAGCGGCAGAGATAGAAGCTCTGAGGGAAAGAATGTTGCATGCCCGGAGTTGTCAAAAGGGATGTGTTATTCTGGAGACAGTTGCAGATATTTTCATGACATGTCGAATGTTCCATGTCCATACTTAGCGAAGGGAAACTGTAGATTTAGCAGCAACAGGTGCAGATATTCTCATAGTTCTGAAGAGGAAGGGAAACGCTCTCATAGTTCTGAAGAGGAAGGGAAACGCTCTAGGTTTGGAGAGCAAGGGGAAAGCTCTAGGTCTAAAGAGAAAGGGAAACGCTCTTACAGTTCTGAAGAGGAAGGGGGAAGCTCTAGGTCTGAATCTGAAGGGGAAAGCTCTAGTTCTGAAGAGGAAGGGGAAAGCTATAGTTCTGAAGAGGAAGGGGAAAGCTATAGTTCTGAAGAGGAAGGGGGAACCAATATGAAAATCCCTGAAATGGCTTTTGTCATTGCTCGATTGCCAGAGAACTTGAAAGGGAGCCTGTCAGAATATATCCCAGATGGAATCGCAAAGAGTTGCGTGGGTAAGAGACGCTTTGGTTTTATTGAGGAAACAAACCCGAAAAAACCTTTGCAACTACAACATGCTTCAAATCTGCTATTACTCTTTTGGTTGGCATCGGATTTTCCACAACCAGAAGAAATCAATCGTGAAAGGATTAAGTTTGCCCTCGGTTATATACGAGATCAACGTCAACATGACTTGTGTTGGACATACGTGAGCACAGATCTCGTAAGTGCATCTCGAGTACTTCACGGATGGGATGAGGAATTCATTCCTTTGTGCACCAGATTTCTGTGTCAAAACGTGGATGCAAGGAGGTACCGAAAACATATTCCAGAACGTAAAGGTCACCGTTGCTTTGAATGTGATTTGACGATGGCACTCGCATACATTCAGCAACATGGAGTCCCGAGAGAAGAGAAGGGCAAGGAACGTTTTGACTGCACAGAGAGACGGCGTCTTTACAAAAGAGATAAACTCTTCACAATTAAAGCCATCTACAAATTTGATAGCTCAGAACTCACCCGGTTGGGGCAACCTTATATGGTTTTGAGGGTTGGGATGGCAAAGAAATATATCGTGGGCCACTTAAACCAGGAGCTACTCTACTAGGCCTTCACGGGGTAATCATGTATGATTATTACAAAATTATTAAGGGTGAACCCGTGATACTCTGTAAAAGCAGTAGCGGAAGAAAGATAGGTCGTAAGCCATATAAAGGATCCATCATGGTGTCTGCGGCAGTGATGATCATGATAGCAGCTATTGAAAGAACAGAGGACAATGAGGGTCATCGGAGGTGTCTTGTGAAGCCGCATCACCTACTCTGTGACTTTTTCTCGATTGATATGGAATACAGAGAAGAACGATTTGACCTAGAACGAGAAGATCCTAAACAAAGAGATAACCTGGAGAAGTTTAAGGTTCGTATTGTTTTAGTGTTATTTGCTTATGTGGATATTTGGTAGCGTCTAATTAATGTTTTTTTTTGTTGTCTATGATTAGGTCGATATAGGAAATTACGATTGGCAGCATGCCCCTATATTTGAAAATCAAAAACGCGAGAAGGAGAAGGAACCGCAAGGATCTCGCAAACGTCCAAAATATTCGTCTAGGTTTGTAATCTCTGCCGTATCCTTTAGGATAAATGTCGATACAATCATGCTGATATCGTTTTTGCAGAGGAACCAATGATTCTGCTCTCGTTCAAGTCAAGCCCAAAGATGGGGAAAGTGAAAGTGAAAGTGATGCAAAGATGAAGAAAGCTACAGGCTCCTCCAGAGTTGCTTTAAATAAGGTTCCGGTGACTCCAAAAGCTTCGCTTTCTCCAGGATTCTCAGTAAGACTTGCCGGAAATTCAAGTTTGAGAAAGAGTCAGAGCTTAAAGGCTGCCACCTCTTCCCGACCAAACCAGAAACCAAGACATGTGAATCGCACTGATGAATCTAAGCAGCTAGATGATTATCCAGTCGAGGGGAGAACATTGCACGTTGTGGAAACGGAAACAACGAGCAAAATCGTCTCTGAACATGATCAGAATCAGCAGTGCGTTGTTGAACCTTTTCCTCCTCTTCAACCAACTCAAAAAGATGCTGAGTGTACTGTTTCAGAAACAGAGGATTTTGAATACCCTTCAGGAAGCAATGAAGCTGAGAGCGCAGATGAAGAGATTGGAATGTTGAGTGGAAGAGCCAAAAGCGAATCAGATTCTGCAGATGAAGCTGCTCGGAAATTACGTTTCAGAAGAGGAAAAGCTGTCGATGTAGATGATGTGGGTGAGAGTGCAAGGAAGCTCAGGTTTATAAGAGGATTGGGTCTTGGAGAAGAAAGCTTTAAGAAGAAGGAAGATGTACAAGAAGAAGAAGCAGATGAGGTTGTTTCTCTGTTCTTTGAAGACTGTGAGAAGCTTATCAGTAACATGGCAAGAGCTTTGTAAGTATTTTTACTTTTCTTTGGCTAGTTATCCTCAAAAAGCATATATGGTTTGATAATTGTTCATTTCTCTATATATATTTAGAGATCAGACAGGAAATGTAGATTTCAAGATGATAGGTTCTAGTGTACATCAACTCAAAGGTAGAAGCTCAAGGTATGTAACATTGTCTCATTGATCGGTAATCTAGGTCTTTTGTCTAATCTCGGACTTAGTGCTAATCAAGGGCTCTTTCATGTTTCTATAAAGTGTTGGTGCCAAGAGAGTCAAAGATCTTTGTGTTACCTTCAAGGAGTGTTGCGAGTCTCAAAAATATGAAGGGTGAGCTCATTTCGGATCTTCTTCTTACGAATCTCGTATTTCTGCTATTTAACTATGTTCTTTTGATTGTTGAGACTAACTGGGGAACAATCTCTGTTACAGGTGTGTGAGATGTTTGAAGCAGGTGGATATTGAGTTCAAGTCACTAAAGGCAAAGCTTCAAGATTTGTTCAATGTGAGTGAAAAGCTATGTGTTGTGAAAATTCAAAAAATCTTTTAATGAATCTTTTTGCTTCCTACGTTCCTATGAACCTTGCTGTTACTGTTATGATCTTAATGCAGCTCAAATAGTGTATGAACACATACAAGCAGCTCTGAATTTGTTGTCAATGCTGTTCATCTTCTCTCACTTTGCTCCACTCTGCCAGAATTAAGACCGAGAGCTGTTATGTGAACCTTTTTGCAGGTCAAGAGCGTGCTTGATCCTCCTTGTGATGACAAGGAAGATGACAGGAAGAGAACAGGACATGATGACCAGCCTTCTGATTCAGATATACAGGTCAACTCTATTTTCTCATCTGCTTTTTACTCGGTCATTACATCCTACGTGCATTACACTCTGATGTGCCTAAACCCAATTGTTCATTGTTGTTTCCAGAACCAAGGCATTGTGGCGCCATCAGGTAATGATAACTCTGGTATGTGTCTTCGGCATGATGAGCAAATGAAACTTTTGATTTTCTAAACTTTTGATCAAGAGTTGATTTGGTTTTGGTATTGGTTTTGTGTTGGTTTGCAGAAAGTGGTTGCCCGGTTTAAAATCGTTTCGGTTTGCTTAACTTCAAGAATTCATACACAGTTTAAGGATGTGTCAGCCAAACATTGATATTGGTGCTTTGTGAATAATACTGATGGATTGGGTTTTGTGTTTGGTTTTGCTTCTTTGAAACCGGTTTGTTGGCTTTCATTTGGATGTGGTTCGGTTTGTTTAGGAAAATACTGGTCTGCTTTACATTCATTTGTTGTTGGTTTTTGTCTTCTTCTATAATCTATACCTTAACACTTGCAGGTTTTCTTTTTGCACAAACCGGATAGTAAACCTTGTTTTTTCTGGGTTTGCTATAGCACCGGTCCTTATTGGTTTTACGAACAAATTGACGACCAACCGGATCGTAAACCGCATTTATCGCTTTACAAACTGATTTGTTTTTTAAAAAAAATTCTTAATGAAAAAACAAAATTAATTGAAATAATCGAAGTTATCCGAATTTATTTGAGTCTAAATGAAAGAGTTGTTCTAAACATAAGTTCTTGTAAGATAATTTACAAAGTTTGTGTTTTTTTTTTTTGAAACAATTTATTTCATTTTTAAAAAAATTGTTCTACATTATGCTATACTATATTTGGTAATTAATTTTAACTTAGATTAAAAAATAAAGCGTTTGACAATTAGTTTAGTATAATAATTTAAATAATTTAAAAAACTAAAAAAACTAAAAAAGATTATGGTGCTGACATATTATCAAATTTTGTCTCTAATATTTTCTGTTTAATATCTTATTATATAAAGTAGAATGCATCAAAGTTACTAATTAGATAAGATTTTGACATGTGTTAAAAATCCAACCAATTAGATTTTAAGATAATACTTACAAAAATCTAAAAATTAATTTTTTTAAAAAAGTTTTTTTTGATTACTAATACCAAAAAAAAAATAAAAATATCATAAAAGGTAAATAAGAAAATTAAAAAAAAATTAAATAAGAAAATTAAGAAAAAAAAGAAGTTTCTTTTATGTTTTTCATTTAAATTAAGATAATTGTATGATCAATTACTTTACTTATTATATAAAGCAGGATGCGTCAAAGTTGCTAGTTAACATAATCGTAACATGTGGCGAGTCATTCGATAAGATTTTGACATGTGTTAAAAAAATTCATTCAAAGTTGTATGATCAATTACTTTACTTATTATGCAGGCTGCGAATTTGCCGAAGTATGATGCCACAATTTATAAGCTTCTTTCTGCAATTTCTTATGCTTTCAAAGATTTACTAAGATTTTGACGTGTGTTTAAAAAAATTCATTTGAAGCCCAGAAACGAGAGGATAGAGTATATAATGGCTTGGACAAACCTAAATATATGTCCACGCATACTAAACGCAAAATTTTCTTTTCGCAACTAATGCCTTGCTTCACCTAAGTGCCTTTTTATTTTGACTAGATGAATACCCCACATATACAGGCAGGATTGTTTAAATATAATTTTTTAATAATTTTATAAATTAGTAGTTTGATAAATATTTTATAAAAAAACTATTGATAATCATGTTATACATAATTGAAAACCTTAGTAACTTGTTATCATCATCATATTATTTTGCCCAACTATTTTAAAACGATATCTTATAGAAACAACAACGTAAAATTGTAAGCACAAACTACAATAAATTAACATATTATTAGAATTTATGGGACATTTCCTTTGTAAAACTTCATCTTGAATCCTATCAGAGTAGATGATTTTTCTTATAAAATTTGATGCTAAGTCAAAATTGTTTTTTCCGGTAAAATCGCAAAATCACATTTTTCATCAAAACAATATTTTCTCTTCAAAACTATAAATATTCGTTTTTCTGCCAAAACTGCAAAATCGCATTTTTTTGTTAAGATCACAAAATCTTGTTTTCCCGTAAAAAAATAAAATCGCATTTTTCCATCAAAATATAGATTCCCTGCTAAAATCTTGTGTACACGCGGGATTTTTTAAATATAATTTTTTATAATTTTATGGATTAGTAGTTTGATAAATACTTTATAAAAAAGTTATTGATAATCTTGTTATACATAATTGAAAACTTTAGTAAATTGTTATCAACACCATATTATTTTGTCCAACTATTTTGAAACCACATCACCATATTATTTTATCTAACAATTTTGATACTACATCTTATGAAAAAAAAAAACGTAAAATTGCAAGTACAAATAAATTAATATAGTGTTAGAACTTACGAAGCTTTTCTTTGTAAAACTTCATATTGAAACCTATATTGTTAGAATTGTTTTTTTAAAATTTGATGCCGAGTCAACATAGTTTTTTCCGCTAAAACCACAATATAGGTTTTTTTGTAAAATCTTGTTTTTTCGTAAAAAATATATAATTGCATTATCACATCAAAACTTTGTTTTCATCTAAAATTACATAAATCTGCAATTTTGCACCAAATCTAAAAAAAACAAATACATTTGAAAACTTTTAAAACTACAAAACTTTATTTATTTTTTTGTCAAAATTACATTTGGTTTTTCAAAATGCATTTATGGAAGAGATGAAAAACTATTGATTTAATTGTTTTTTTTAAACCACATTTGTTTTTTTAATGCATTTAAAGGATAGTTGAAAAGTCATTGATTTAATTGATTATTTTTTTTTAAAAAAGGGTGATGTGTCACAAAGATGGATGCTGATGTGTCATCTCTTTGTGAGACACAACCCAACTTTTATATAATATATATTAGGTCTTTTATCCGCGCTACGAGCGGATCTGTGTTAATAATTTGGTTTAATCTTGTTTTAGTTAGTAATTTTAAAATTATCAAACGCATAATAGATTTAAAGAATTTTTTTAATAAAAATGTATTTAAAAGATGATGTGTCGTTTTCTCCAACTTATATTTGTTTATAAGTTGATAAATTTTGCTAAGTAAAGTAATACTATATTCAATTTATTTTTACCTAATTAAATAACTAATTTATCTAAAATACTAATATGTTTTTTTAACATGTTTCAATTATATGTAATGTGTGTATAAATAAGATTAGAAGAAGAATTGTTTGACGTTTTAGAAAACTCAAAAAAAAAAAATTAACGTTTATATCGTATCTTTCCACATCCTTTTTATAAATTGAATATTTTTTGTTAAAACCTGGATAACTCCGACAATATACGGATGAATGATCATTCAGTTACTAATATGCACATTGAGCTTCGTACAAATGTATTTGAGATAATCGAAGAAGGGGTGTAAGATATCGTGAATAACTAAAGACTGTCTATAACTTTGTTGAGAAGTTGCAATATTCGTGTAAGGCAGCTTCTTGCTTCTCCACCAGGTCTTCCACAAGTTTTATCTTATATTTTTCTTTATTTTTATCATTCTTGTGAGTTTTATTTGCAACATGCTATTAGATGTTTTTTTTTTCAAACCTTTAGGATGGTGTGTAGTCTTTGAATGATTTACCATTGATTAACTTCTATATGTTTTCTTCACATTGATTTTGAGTAGTCTGTCTCAGTTTGTCAATTTGCGTTTGATTCATAACACTGCTATATTTTATTATTTAAATGGAATTTTAGAAGGTGTTACTCATGTGTTGTTTGCGTGGGTTCAAATATCGTTAGTAAATATTTATATAAAATTAGACTTTTCTACTTGTTGTGTTTTAAGTGTAAAATTACTTGTGTAGTGTTTTCAAATATTACTTACTTTTTTTGCTGCGTATAAACTGCGAATACACTATTTTTGATGTGGTTATTATAAATTTTAACTATATTTTTACTTGAATGACATGAAATATTAATTTGTTTGCATAGTGTTCAATTTTTCTTTGAATTTGGTATTTCACAATAAACATTTGATGAGGTTAAACTAATATTTAGTATTTTTTTAAAAAAAAATTACATAAAAAGAGTTCTAAACATTTGATGAATTTTAAAAATTACATAAAAGTGCTCATAGCAAAATCAATTGCTAAATTGTTACAACTGGCCCGCTGATTAAAAAAAGCCATAAAGGATTGTTAAAAAAACCATAAAAGATTAATAGTGAATGAAGTTTGTATTTGAAATTATAAGTTGTCTTAGCCTAGAGAAAAACCATGTTTACTCTTAAGTTGTAGCCTATAGATGAATTTATATTTTGTTTTTAGCTACACCATTGAAGTTTTTCTCATTGTCGATGATGACCACTTTTCCAATGGCATCTAAAAGAGTAATTATAGTGTTAGAACATGATATTATAATAGATATGTGTACATGGAGAGAAAAATTAATTTTACCGTATAGGTCTTCGTTCTTGTCAACTACTTTATTAAACTCGTCATAAGAACGGATTCTAAATGTTTGCCTCTCGATAGTATGGTCATGCTGATCGGACTTAACCAACTCTGTTTGCTGAGTGAATTGGATTAGAAACTTGTAAGTATACACCCTATAGCTGGTTTTGTTATCAATGACCAGAGTGTTTTTGATCTTGTAGACAACATCGGCTTCGAGGTTTGGCTCCTAGGAATCTATTCGGTTAGCTGACTGTTCAATTATATTGTTTTGGATTTCAATTTTTCTTTTCTATTATAGAGTTTCATTAATTAATTTGGCAGAAGAAGAAGCGTCTGAAACAGCTATTGTTTCAATAACTTTTCTCTATCTCTTTAAAAATTCTTTTAATTTAGAGCATCTCCAATGAGACTCTATTTTTGCCTATAAACTCTATGTTTAGAGTAAAACCATCGCCAATGGTACTCTATATCCTACTCTAAAAGTATAGATCTCTATTTTTAACTCCAAATTTGGAGTCACAAATAGAGATCTCTATTTTTTAGAGTTGAACTTTTGTATTTACAAAATAATCTTTAATATTTTGATATGTTTTTATTTTGCATCTAAACAAAAAATTATATGTTTTATTTTACGCTTAAACAAAATTAAATCAATGATAACTAATTATATAATTAATTAAAATATGTAAATGCAACATTGAATGATATTAAATTAAAATAACATGATACACGATTTAAAATTATTTTTGTGGTAGATGTTTTATTTTAATGAAATCAAAATTTTACTTATTTTTTGTTAAACATATAAAAAATTGTATACTTGTAAAGTAAAGGGACCTATAAGAAATTTATAACTAAAAAAAAATACAATATAATGGGAATATTCTTTTTTTAGAGTAAAAAATAGAGGTAACCATTGGAGCAAAGCTACTCTCTAATTATAAAGAACTCTATATTTAGAGTAAACAATAGAGCTAACCATTAAATTTCACATTTCTAGTACTCTTAATATTATGGAAAACAGTAAGTAATGTTGCTCTAATGGTATTGAATTTTCCTTTTTACTTTAAAAAGTGACTTTTCTTTGTTATAGAAGCAAAATTATACATAATTTGATTAATTAATTAATTATAAATGATGTAAATAACTATATATTTCGTTTTATGTTAAATAGAAAATTAAAAAACGCATTTTTATTAGTTTAGCTTTTTCATATTATTGTTTTTCCATTTTAGTGTTACATATATAAAAACAGTAAGCAATTGTTCTAATGGTATTGATTTTTTCATTTTTTTTCTTTTTCCATTTTAGTGTTACATTTATGAAAACAATAAGTAATATTGCTCTAATGGTATTGAATTTTCTTTTTTACTTTAAAAGTGACAATTCTTTGTTATATAAACCAAATTATACATAAATTTGATTAACTGATTAATTATAGATGATGTAATTAATTATATATGTCTACCAATAGAATTGAGTCTTTTAAATCCTATGTGGACACCTTTAGAGGCGTATGACATCAACTTTTGTTAGTAACTAGATGATTAACCCGCACCCGCACTAGTTTATTTTAAAAATTAAAATTTTAAAAATTTAAGTCAAAACTCTAACATTGTAATTAAATATTTTTTTGTGAAGTGAACTTGTTTCTTTGAGAAACAGGAAAAATAATTAGAAACAGGAAAAATAAATTTTTTGCTCTATTAACTCTATCGAGTATTTTTTTTATGTGTAAAAAGGCGATAATATTTTCTTTGATAAAATACTTGTAAAGAGAATCTTTAAAAAGTTCTTTATTTTCACATGCACTACAAAAAAACAGCGAATTAACGACTGCACAAGTAGTCGCTAAATCATAGGTTACGACTATTTAGCGACTAATATTTGTAGTCGTAAATTTTTTGTCGGTAAAATTTGTAGTCGTAAATATAGTCGTCTATTAGCGACTACTTGACGACTATAATTCATAGTCGTAGAATTAGTCGTAACGTAGTCGTTATATTAGTAAAGTAGTCGTTGAACGACTACGTTACGAATAATATAACGATTAGTTCGCATAAACCGAAGTTATAGTCGGAAAATAGTCGTAAAAGATGTTGCGACTATTTTATGACTGTTTTAACTTTTAACGACTATTTTGGCGACTATTATTTTCTGCATACTGTACATTTGGTAATTGTTTTTCTGATTAGAATTTGGTTTTGTTTTTTTTGTTGGAATTGATTTTGTTTCTCAAATTTACAAAACCAAGATTTTAATGGAACCAAAACCAAGATTCTAATGGAACCAAAACCAAGATCACACAAATTTAAATACAAATGAGAATTAAAATTCAAATTCAAACAAAGATTCAAATGAAACCAATATTCTTACAAGTCACAACATACACAAATAAATAAAAAAAGAAACACATATATATAGAAAAGTGACAAGTTCATGAGACTAGCAACAATCGATTTGTCTTCCCGGCCTCTTGATCAAACTCTGCAATTCTCTGTTCTACATGATCGATAAGTGATGCAAAGCAAGAAAAAATTACGGTTTGCTTTAGTTCTGAGACTAGTTTCAAAAGAGAATCAGCTGCTTGAGCCTGCCACCATTAATGAAGAACTCAGTTAACAAACTCAAAGAGGGCATACGCTAAGCAAACCAAAACCAACAAGATAAAGTAGATATATTGGAGACTAATGTGTGAATGTTTCAGATATTGAAGCATTTCAAATCAGTGAGTTTTGAATCCACATATGCTGCTTTAAACCTTGAAACCGTATTTCAATGTAATTTCCCTAATCCATATACATAAAAGAGACCATTCAACAAACACAATGGGGGCATAAACTTAATAAAGCAAAAAAATTCGCATCAGTAAGCCTCATATCCCAGATTATGCCATAAACCCTAATTGCAGGAGCCTAAAAAGAAATCAGTCGAATTCGATGGATCCAAGTAATCAATTACCATTCTTGACGCTCGCATCTTCATCATGTACGCTTCCTGCGAATTCTTCACCGACCTACCGAAACCAAAGATGTACGTATACCTCAATAAACAGCCAAGGAAATTCGAAAACTTTTTGCCCATAGATTCGGAGATAAGGTAATCTTCAATCGAATCTATACTCAAGAGACTGGAATCTGGTAAATACAGAAGTCTAAAATCGAAAAGAAATCACTTACCCTCGCGACATTGACTGCGGCGGCCGTCGGTCCGATTCTCCCCCGGATCCGGGCATATCACCACCGGAACCACCTCCTTTGTTCATCATCATCGTTGGTCCTTGCCGAGGAACGAAAAAAGTATAAGATTGGCAATGGAGGATTAAGATTTAAGAAATTACACACAGACAAATGCAAAATCCAAATGAAACCCCAAATACAAAATCAAATCCAAACCGAAATCCCAAATCGAAACCCTAACCCGAAAACCCAAATCAAAACCCCAAATCGAAACCCTAAATCGAAACCCCAACTTGAAAACGCAAATCAAAACCCTAAATCCAATCCAAACAAACGAGAAAAATAACCATTGAAAGGAATTCGAAACCATAACCGTTTATAGATTGAGAAGACATACCGGCGGAGTGTTATCGGCGGTGACTGAGTTACGACGGTTTTGGCCAGAAGCCATCGTTTTTCATGGATAGAGGAAGAGAGGAAGAGAGGAAGAGAGGAGAGAGTTCGTCTTTTTGTCTAAGTGTTTCTGTCGGCGAGCGTGAGAGAGTGAGTGGGTAAAAGAAAGATTGTTTTGGTTGAAGATATTTTAGTCGTAAAATAGTGGCGAAACTTTTGACGATTTTTTTTTTTTTTTCAACTACTTTTGGCGATTAGTTTTTTTTTTCCTACCTACTTTTGGAGATTAATTTTCTTTTTTGATTTTTGGTCTGATTTTTGTTTTCATTTTGGTTTTTAATTTTATTTTGGTTTGGTTTTGGTTTTAAGTTTTAATTTTGATTTTGATTTTGATTTTGATTTTGATTTTTCAATTGGGTTTTGATTTTGGTTTTTGGTTTTGTTTTTGATTTTGATTTTGGTTTAATTGAGTTTTGATTTCATAAATATTATATTTAGTTTATAATTTTATAAATATTATATTTTGATTTTAAATAAAAATATTTTGGTTATATGTATGATGATCATACATTATGTTTAGGGTTAGTATATATATGAGATAGAATATGATAATATTAAAAAAATTGAAATTTGTTGTAAATGATGCATTTGTTTTGTATATTATTTGATGTTTATGTTTAAGAGTTATGATTTAATATCTAACATATAATTAAATGTTAAAAGTTTAGGATTTAAATTTCAGTATAGCCAATTTGCGACTGTTTGACGACTGCTAATTAACAATTACATCTTAGTCGCAAAATAGTCGCAGATTCGCGACTATGTTGCGACTATTTATATTAGTTGTAATTTAGCGACTGGTTTACGACTATATTCGTTTGGTCGCAAATATAGTCGCTAAACTGTCGCAATGTAGTCGCAATATTTTGCGACTGCATAATCAGTCGCAACATGTAATCGTTAATTCGCTGTTTTCTTGTAGTGATGAATTCGGTTATCGTAAATCATAATTTCAAATAATTTCGGTTTTGGTATTCTGGCTCCGACTTTTGTTATTCGGTAAGAAGGTTGGAAACCAGATATCACCTGCTATCAGCCTATAACTATCAATATTCAGTATTATCACACACACACACACTCTCCTTCATCACCTAGTAAAACTCAGCTCGCCGATACCCAATCTGTTACCATCCAGATCATATAGGAACAAAAATAGTTTTTTAAAATGCACTTTTTGATATTCCAAACCATACTTCTGATCATCCATTGTTTCTTACTCACCAATCTTTTAATTGTTACTCGATTGACACTTAATTTAAAAGTTTCTTGTTGTACACTTTTTTGTTCTTCTCGTATTTTACCTAAATGGCTACCTTCCCTTTGTAGCGTTAAAGTGAGGTTATAGAAACATTCTTAGAACATGAGCTTTCTCTTTAGATGTCTGGTTGTGTGTGATCGCACAATACGTCCCGACATATTAATTCTCTACACATAAACAAACCCATCGATCAGCTCAATATAATAAATAAACGAAAACAAACAGATAGCAACAAATTAGAACTCAAGTTACACACTTATCTGCGTTAGCAACAAATGAGCTTTTTGCTTAATTATTAAACAAATGAAATGAATTAATATACTCAACTAACCTACATTTAAGATTATATATAACACAATTAAACTATCTCTCTTCCAATAAAACCATATACAGAAGTTAGTATATAGACCATAAAACGGTAAGAATGCAAGAACAATTTTGTGCTAAACAGCTCTGCTTGTAACAGAGTTCCATTCTAAATTCTAAGTGATATAAATGTACCTTATTGGTGCTTGTCGGACACGAAAACCGAACTAAGCGACATGTTAAAGGCGGATGCAGCAACTTGGGCAACTTCTGTATGCAATCCTTGGCCCATCTCCACACCTCCATATGCCACCAAAATAGTCTCATGTAAACATGAACAGGAATGTAAAAGCCACATAATGTGTAAAAAAAAAAATGGATAGTATCTTTTAAAAATTCAGATTCTAGCTTTGCAAGCAATACTAAGTTTGAAAGAAAAAAGATCCCTCTCAAACAAAGATAACCTAATTTATGAACTTGTGGCAAATGATATGCCAGGTTCTGTGAGAGCCATAACTACACCACGTTTTTCCACCGAATATGTGAGAGATCCAACGAAAATGGTTGGGTTAGCTGGTTAGGGTTAAGTTCTATATTTGGGTCACGACCAAAATCTCAACTGCCAACCACGTGGACGTGGACTCGATGATTGTAATGTCCTTCTCGGTTAACACTCCAACATGTCTCCAAATTATTAAGTTATATTGGGGTCAACATGAGTTCAAGAATATAATTCAGACGATCAGGAAAACAACAACAAATATAAATGAAATCCATTATCGTTATTGATCAATATTCTCACAACACTATGGAGTTTAAATCAAGTAACTAATGAAATGAAAAACCATTAAAAAAATAACATGTAAATTTGTAAAGAAAAAGTATAAATTCACAAGAAGATGAAGTATATTTTTAAAAAAATTACAATTCAGTTCTAACAACCAAATAACCTTTTAGAATAGTTACCACTTACCATCACTAATAAAAACTATTTTAATATGGTACAGTAATTGCTAAATTTTAAAGATACATAGTAAGTAAACCAACTAACGATAAAGGAGGTATCTTAACAAAAAAAACCGATAAAAGAGATAAAATGGGTCAATCTAAGACGCAAAATGTATTTTCTTCTCCAGCCCATTATTACAAAATGCGAACCGAAACGGAAAATTTCCAGTTTCTCTCTCTCTCTGAGTCTGCATTACAACAAGTCTCTATGATTTTCCAGTTTTCTTCCCCGGACGATACCATTTTGGGATACTATTTCGTTTCTCTTTGGATCCATTTAACACCCACCCAATTTGTTAAATCGTTGTTTTTTAAAGAAGGTGATCTTCAGTTTACTCTCAGTCTCTTCAGAACTGCACATTGCATCACCTCTAGAAGGATCGATCCTTCCTCTACTTGATATTTCATCCCTAAAAGTAAAGTGCATACGCGAGAGAACATTAAAATAGGAAAACCGACAAAAGAGGACAAATTTTTAAACACACTTTTATCTCTTCAGGGATTTTATCAATTAAATTACCTGAATCCAGCTTTCGGAATCATCAACCTCATCTCCGAGACAGCTCATCAAAGTTCTTCAAAGAACTTTGTCGATCGGCCCAATACATAGTCTCAACAAAATCACAACATTTTTTCCCTTGTGCAAAAGGCAAAGGGGTCCAAGACGCATGTGGATAAAAAAGATTCTGCCGAGAGAAGGTTAACAGCAACTGAACTTATAACCTATAACTTATCATAGAAGAAAGAAAATAGAGACAAACTCGCAATCACATTATGTTACCAGCAAACACCAGCGATAGTGAGAAGAGTAATGGAGTTTTGAATGAGACCAACTCTGATGACTCGGTGATTTCTCATTTGATCTTTAATTCTTTATCAACTGAAAAGCTAACAGTCTAGAAAGCAATTTGTACAAAGATCAAATTAAAACATCTTCTCAGCTAATATTCGATCAAATTGTATAAATACAGGTAAACTTGGAGATAAAACCATACTTTGAAGAAAGAGATTTTGCAGAAATCGGACAAAACAACATGTTCAAACGATTTTCCACAATTACTCCAAAGAAAAATCGGCTTAGCTCCTCTCAAACAATCAACAATCCATTTAGGTTCAAACACAATCAACAACTCAAAACCATAAGCATTCATGGAGTGAGTATAAATAAATATTGACTTACATATATACAAACTAACCAAAAATCATAATGTTTACTGAATTGTTGTATGATGAGTCTAACCATAAAGGATTGTGATTCTTCATTTGATTGGTGGATAAAAGCTGATACAACAAATCATACCTGCAAATTAACAGCTCGAAACTATCTAAATTGTTTTAGATACTCTGAAAACAGAAAAACCGTGTAAAAATTCAGGATCTAAATTAAAGAAGAGGAAAAATGGTTGACAAATTATGTACCACCTACAACAAACACATAAAACCGAATACTAACCAGCTTTCAGCCAAACTAATAAGCCAGAAAAAAATACAAAATATAAATACCAGATTGATCGATGAGATGATCCGCCAACAAAATCCTACAACAATAAAAATCACAAAACAAAGATCAGACCACAATAGAAGAAAACAAAAGTAACACTAATTAACTTTGACTCTAAAAACAAAATTATGAAAACCGAACAAACTAAATATGTGATATAAAAGGGTAGCTTGTTCAAGACGGCGTGATAAACATCTTTAAAAGAGACAAAAAAAACATAAATAAGCATAGTATACACCAAAACCAACACCAATATCGACTAAAACAACACAAACATAAAAATACATGACATATATAAAATATATAAAAGAACATACATTGCTTAACATAACAAGTTATCTGTCATAAAAAAGAGAGAAGCCAAAAAAGATCATCAAATATACACACAACAAACCACAAAAAATAAACAGTATTGCAAAACAACAACTAAAAAAAAACATATCATACCCTATGGATCGCACTGAAGCCTTTAACCTGGCATACCTAAAGCATGAAGATCTACATATATAGCACACATATTAGTTATATCGAGAAACAAATCCATTGAAAGAGGTAGAAAAAAACTAACATCGATGAGATAGATACCAATCAATATAAATATATATAGTCTAAGGAATTAAGATTTTATTAGTTCCATTAGGTTTGGCCGAAAATAATTAGGTTTATATCGGATTAAAATTAGTTTAGTAAAATAATTAGGATTTTTCATTAAGAATAATTAGGTAATATTTTGTGAGATTAAATGAGAGGGTTCCATTCACCAAAATCATTGGCAAATATTGAAAGAGGTAGAAAAAAACTAACAGCGATGAGATAGATACCAATCAATATCTTATTATATAAAATACGATGCATCAAAATTAGTTTTTAACATGATCGTGACATGTGTCAAATTAGTTGTTTAGATTTTGACACGTGTTAAAAAAATTCAACCAATTAGATTTTAACATAATGTTTACATAAATCTAAATAGTAGTTTTAAAAATAAAAGGGAAAATAAGTTTTTTTGATTACTAATACAAAAAGGAAAATAAAAAATCTAAAAGGTAAATTAAAAAAAAAAGAAAATAAGTTTTTTATGTTCTTCATTTAAATTGAGGAAATTGTATGAACAATTATTAATACTAAAAGGAATCAAGAAATTAGTTTTTAAAATAGAAAAGGAAAATAAGTTCTTTTTCAATTACTAATACCAAAATAAAAATAAAAAATTGAAAAGAAAAATAAGCAAATTAAGAAAAAGGAAAATAAGTTTCCTTCATGTTTTGCATTTAAATTAAGAAAATTGTGTTTTCATATGTTTTTTTAAGTAGTGATCAGATTTTGTTTTCTATTTTCTTAAAAATTTATTTTAATAACTTTTAAATATTATTATTATAAAGCTGCATATACCCGGAAATCTAATTATGAAAAAAGGAAAATAAGTTTCCTTCATGTTTTGCATTTAAATCAAGAAAACTGTGTTTTCATATATTTTTTTAAGTAGTGTCTATTTTCTTAAAAGTTTATTTTAATAACTTTTAAATATTATTATTATAAATTTGCGTATACGTGGAAATCTAATTATGATAAAATAAAAATAATTAATTCGCCAAAATTTCAGAATAAAACGAAAAATAAAAATTATATATTTCAATTAAAAAAAAGAAAATAAAAACAAAAGTATAAAGTTGGATGAGTTAAAGTTGTTAATTCACATAATCGCGACACATGACAAGTTAATCGATAAGATTTAGACACATGTTTTATTTTTTTTTAAAAAATATACTAAATAGAAAAATATACTAATCCTAATAGAAAAAGAAAAATATTATCATTTTTATAGATAAATAAATAAAATAAAACGAAAATAGTATATATTTGAATTAAGAAAAAGAAAATAAAAACAAAAGTAATAAGATTCAATTTTACTAAAAAGATAAAAATAAATGTCAGAGTTCGTAATTAATATGATTGTGACACGTGACAAGGTAATCAATTAAATTTCGACACATATCAAATTTATCGATTTAGATTTTGACATGTGTCTTGGTAACAACTGGTGCAGTGAGCGTGGATCGCTATCTCCGGATATGGACGAAGATATATTTCAATTTAAGAAAAAATATCAAACAAAAGTGTTTATTTCAATTTAAGAAAAAGTAAACTAGATTAACTAGAATATATTTCAGTTAAAAAAAATCTAGATGCTAATGGTATGACATTAGACGATGATGAGCTAGGAGGATAGCAAGAATCATGTAGTGAGGCTTTTGATGCGAGTCTTGAGAAGCATAACTTCTCTAAAGAGCAGATAGATCGTATACGGGAGATGAAAGTGAAGAGAAAGTAAGACTTTAGTTGATGAAGAGAGTTAATGGGAAGATCGTTAACATATTCGAAGGACTCAAATTCTCAAATTTTAACGCAGCGAAACAGAAAAAAAGATAGTTGATAAAATGTGTGAATATATGAGAAGTGAGTTATTGTTGCTTAAGTCCCGCATCAGATTCAGTGTTTTGAATATTTTAATGAAAAATAAATGAGAATTAAAAAAATATAAATAACTCTTAAGTTTCAATTTTGTGTGTTTTATATATTTTTCAGTAGCGATCCAAATTTTTTTAAATTACTTTAACGGGTTTTCAATTTTATCATTATAAATCCGCGTATATGCGGATCCTATTCTTGATTTTAATTATGATAAATCTAATTATGATAAAGTAGGATGATTAATTCATCAAAATTTTAGAATATATATATATATATATATATATATATATATTTGAAAATATTAATAAAATAAAAAATTATTTTTTTCTTTACAAATTAGCCGATTTTTTTTTCAATTTATTTTTACGGATTTATAATATGGGTCAATTAGCTCAATAACCATATTGGGCATTGAAATTAAGAATATAGCTATAACAGAATCGAAATGTAGAGATAGCTTTTTTTAATGACAAAAATATCCTTAAACAAAGAAAAATAGAGTTCTGTGTTATTTTGTCGGGAGTTCTATACTATTTTATCTATAGTTCTATACTATTTGATCTTGTTATTTTGTCCAAAGTTCTATGCTATTTGGTTTTGTTATTTTGTCCCAAGTTCTATGCTATTTGATATTTAGTTCTAAACTATAAAATAGTATATCCTCGAAACACCTTAAACCCAAAAATCAACCATAATCCTTAAAAACTATATCTTAAACCCTAAACACTATAATCTAAACACTAAAAACTATACCATAAACCCAACATATTTAAAACTATACTCTAAACCCTAAATACTATACCCAAACCTAACTATTTAAGTTATAAATCGTTAGAAATTATTTGTGTTTGTGACATTTTCGATGTATATAAAATAGAATAGAATGTTTCATTCTATATAAAACACAAATTATAAAACATGATAATTTAGCATTTCATATAAGCTTTTGTCAATAATTCAAACTTTAAAATCGAAAATCATGCATAATAATCATAATCACTCTTATGAATTACCAAATGTATTACCAAAAGTTTGACAAATCTGCAATGTAATATTGGTTGGGAAAAAAAATGGATCGAACAAACTTTAACATGCAAAAGGAAAAATGGAACTAAGAACACAAAACAATTCAATAGTACATACGACATACAACACATAGAATAGTCTAACGTATATATAGAATAACACATCAATGCGCTTAAGAGATATAATGTGTTCAATGAGTCATTGCATGATTCAACAATTCAACATCTTGACTCGGTGATGAAGAGTGTTGCCTCAGTTGTATCTTCAACTTCTGTTGACGAGGTGGGTTTGCTCCACCGACACCGCAAAGCCCGGCGAGACTCAAATCAAGGATATATTTTCGAAGCTTTCGATGCCGAGCTGGATTTGCCTTTGCCGCCACCACCGCAAAGCTCCAACGAGACTCAGCTGGATCTCGAATATCTTGTTGAAGCTTCAGCTGAATTTCCCTCTGCCTCCACCGCCGCAACCACCGACGTTTCCTACTTCATAGAATCGGAGGCAACATTGATGGAATAGGTACAAGCCTCGTCAGATTCAGCAGAGTTATATGGATTCGACTGCTTTCCATTGATTTTGAAGGTGTAAAAGGCTAAAATCGATTTGGGAAAAGTGAGAGAGGGGTCACAAGGCGACGTTATCTCTCATTTATTTGCAGGGTATTTTCGTCCATATTACACATTACACAAACAATATCGTAGCCAAAGATTTGTTATGGTCATATCCTTTATTACGCTCTCAGTAATGGTTACTCACTGCAATTTCCCTTATAATATTTTATTAAAAACCCGCATATATGCGGGTACTATTCTAGTAAATATATATAGTCTAAGGAATTGAGATTTTATTAGTTCCATTAGGTTTGGCCGAAAATAATTAGGTTTATATCGGATTAAAATTAGTTTAGTAAAATAATTAGGATTTTTCATTAAGAATAATTAGGTAATATTTTGTAAGATTGAATGAGAGGGTTCCATTCACCAAAATTATTGGCAAATATTGAAAGAGGTAGAAAAAAACTAACAGCGATGAGATAGATACCAATCAATATAAATATATATAGTCTAAGGAATTGAGATTTTATTAGTTCCATTAGGTCTGGCAGAAAATAATTAGGTTTATATCGGATTAAAATTAGTTTAGTAAAATAATTAGGGTTTTTTATTAAGAATAATTAGTTAATATTTTGTGAGATTGAATGAGAGGGTTCCATTCACCAAAATCACTTGGCAAATATAGATAGATAGATAGATAGATAGATAGATAGATTAGAATTTGGCAAAATGCCTTCTATTATAAAATTCTCGGAAAAAAATAGTCGCGCGATTGGTTTATAGTATATTAAAACGACCGCATCTCAATGAAAATGAACCGCCGGATTGAATAATTGATATATTTTTGGGTTGTGAAGGCCCATTTGAAGCCCAGAAACGAGAGGATAGTATATAATCGCCTGGACAAACCTAAATAGACACAAAGCATATCCCAGCCGGTCGCTTCCGCCGAAATTTCAAAGCACAGCCTTGAGGAGGAGGAGGGAGACGATGGTGATGTTAGCTGGCGATTATTTAAAATGGAGGTTGAGATTTCCTCGAAGACCAGAACGTAAATTCGATGTAATTTCTTCTTCTCATCTTGTTATTTTGAAGAGAGATTGATTATTGTATCATGTCTCCGAATTGATCCATATGTCACTACTAGTTTGTGTTATTTTCGGTAGAATTGTCACAACCCTAACCCTGAATTTTGTTATTGATTGGAAACTTATTTTGTTTTGTCTTGTAGGGTTTCGATGCCAAGGGATCCGCACGGCTGGGGAAAGAGATCTGTAATGATCGGAGACCTTGTCCTCTCTTAGTCACTCTTTATGCTAAGATGGGCCTTCATCGTTACAATTTCCTCGAGGTATCAATCATTCATTACAAACTTAGTCTCCATCCTCTCGGTGCTTTCTTCATCCACCGTTACATTCAAATCTCTTTCTTCATTTTAGGGGAAAAACTATCAGTTCTGTCGCGTAGAGAAATACAATCACTCATTAAACTTCGGTGCTCGTGACTACTACATAACGTCGGTTGCAATGGATCCGTCTGACCGTTTGCCTCAGTATTTTCTGATTCAAATTCTTGAACAAGCTCGTGGCGCATTAGCTTTGGAGTGCTCTATTGCTGTACCTAGAGGTAAAAACTATATGTTAAAGTGGATTTTTTTTTTTTTCAAATTTATCGATTCTTAATCGTCAAGCAAAATTAATTAACTATTCTTGCTTTGTGATCATTTATATTGGTGGATTCGTGTTCATTTAGACAGTAAATGATGTTAGAAAAGATAGAAAAATTAAATGATTTCTTAATTTGTGTGTAAAAAGCCTTTAAAACATCTTTTAAAATTAAAATCTAACAGAGAGAGATAGGAATATACTAAACTGTCTCACTTAATTTAATCTTGTATAGAGGATCCCCAGAGAGAGGATCCCTTGATCTCCGAGGTTGATTGCTGCTCCTTCGAGAGAAGGTTCCCTGAGTGGCCGTCGGAGAATTATTTCAATGATTCAAAGCGTTTTTACGTGGTAAGGATTAAGATACACTTTGCAGAGTTTTGCTTTCCGCTCATGAATGATCAACTTGTAGCAGTTACTATGTTATAGCTTTTGCTTCTTTTTTGATAGGTGAAGAACTCAGAGCTGCAAGACAAGGCCAATGACTGGATTCGTCTATACTTGGAACTTGCGGTTGCCACGAATCGTAGGATGTGCAGTGATGATGATGATCTTTCCAACTTGAAGATTAGGAAAGTGGCTATAGAATCAACCCAAGATCCGAACGAGGGACTCAAGGCCAATAAACGCAACTTTCTACATAAGTTACATGGACCCGAGCAAGACTCGAGTTGGTGAGCATGTTGATCGAATAGCTAAGGTCAGAAGAAGCTTTGATGAGAAGGAGGGATGCCTCCATCTCGTTGGTTTCAATCGGAGGTTTAAAACTACACCAAAAATGGCTAGGAAGAGTAGTGTGCAACCTTTGTTTAGCCGGCGTTTTGGCGTCGTCAAACCAAGGGGACGCAAGTCATACAGAAAGCGTTGCGTTGGCTTTTCTCGTAGTCTGCAAAAGATGCGAATAACAAAATATCTATCAGAAAATATCTATCAGTAGTAGTCGACTAAGTTATTATGTGCGTTTTGTATCGGTGTTTGTGTGGTCCTTTCAATTTGTTGTTCTGCTTAAAGTAGAACAATTTATTATTTTTGCAAGAAAAATAAAATATTTATATACAATGAATGATATAATAATATTGCATTAATAATTTGTTTTTAATATTTAAAATAATATTGCGGTAAAAAAAATATTTCTCTGCCACTCCTTATAATAGTTATAGAGAAGAAACAAAAACATATGCATTTTCATGGTTAGAAATCAATGTTATGTTATACATTTATAATAGTTATAGGGAAGAAACAAAAACATACATTTTCATGGTTAGAAATCAGGGTTAGAGTGAACGAGATTTCAAAATTTATGAGAGACCAAATCTGTTATCCCAAATTTTTAACACGTTGAACAGAATTTTCAAATAAAAAAATAGACAAAATTTTATAAATTAAAGATAGCGAATCTCTACAATATTATTTTGGAAGTACATTTCTAGAGATGATAAAAAAAAGAATCTAATTACGATAATTGCCACTGAGTTAATGACAGAAATCTGTTTGGAAACATGTTTAATTAAAGATAAAAACGGACTAAACTACTGAGTTAACTCAGTAAAACGAAAAAAAAACCGACCCGAAAACCATGTTTAGTAGGGCGCGGATCCAAATTCTACTTAAATTAAACTGAGTTTTTGTTTTAAATCAGAATTAAACACTAATGATCGGTTTAAACAAAAACCGAGTGATATATTAACAATTAACGTAATAAATCTCGAACACTTATTAGAAAATCTTGGATACAATCTAAAATTTCGGTTAAATACTTTTGCTAACAATTATAGAAATATATTAAAACAATTCGCAAATCTCGGACAATATCATTAACAATTAACCAAACTAACAAGATTTCATATCTATACAAATCAATAATTATATTGTTAATACTAAAATCGTGAAATCTAACATTTATGGTTTAATTTTTTTGCAAACAAATATAGAAATATGTTAATAATTATTCGCAAATCTCGGACAATATCATTACCAAACTAATATAAAGATTTATTAAACATTTCAAATTTCTTTAACCAACCTAATAATCAAGAATTAAACAATTAATACCAAAATTGTGAAATTTAAAATTTCGGCTAAACCTAGATTGTTTAACACACTTCCCTTCTCTATTAACACACTTCCCTTCTCTCCAAATAGTTTCTCAACTGCATTGTTCATTGTTTAGATTTTTCATTACCTTTAGATATGTCGATGACTAATGTTTAGTAATGTTTGTTTATAGGGCAGCAAAGTGGATCGAATCGTGGTGTTTGTGTTGCATTGCTCTCTCTCCAAAAATGTAAGTTTTTTTTTGAATTTATTCGAATTATTGTTCTTAAAAAATCAAGATCTAGATATATTAAATGAGCCATCTTTGTCTTATGTTGAGGATTTTTGTATTAGCAGTACCAAAAATATTTGATATGTTTAAGCCATGTTTGATAGTTTCAGTATTCTACAACTTCATAAGTTAATGGTGATGCAACCATACAAACGGAAGTGTACAAGCAAGATTTATCTGGTTTCCATATTATGGTACGTTCTCTCTCTCTCTCCCTCCCTCCCCTTCCCCTCTTTGTTTATTTTATTTTATTTGTTTTTGGCTAAAGTCCCTCTTTGTTTTCTCGATCTTAAACCATCATGTATGGTATAAGATCGAAACTTATTTATATGTATAATTAAAAAAATAACAATTGTTAGCTCCCAAGTTTATGGTTAGTTTGGTTTTTTTAATTCCTTAGTTTCGAATTTGTGTTTTTCTAATTATTAGTTTCAAATTTGGTTACTTTCAAGGTTTATGTTTATGATCATATCTTTTAAGAACTATCAGTATATCTGCTACAAATTTTTGTTTTTATCTTTTAAAAAGACATATGCAGGATAATACTATTACGATTTTATCAAGTTGATTTCACATGTCTCCAATTCAGAGAAATACCTTATGATACAATCGTAAGAGATAACAAACTGACATGTGTTTGTTGAAGTAATACTTCACTGCTGAAATCCTTTTGAAACTCGAAATCTGAAAGTATAACCAAGGAAAGATGAATCAGACATGTAGTTAGATTACATATATGATATATAATATCTTATATGTAATATTTTCTAACACTATTTAATATTTTGATGCAGAGTATAGGCAAGGATTCATTGCAATTCAATGAGTCATTTGCTTAGAAATATAAAGGCTATGATGCAGATGCATCTAACATACCTACTAATAGAGAACATTCACTACTACATGAAGAGTTCATTGTCTTATAAACACTTGGAGAATTATCCTTCAGCCAGGAATTTACCTCAACGTTATCTCCGTACAGGTTAAGTTTGTGGTTTTCATTGTTAAAAACTTGAGCATGATATTCATTTCTAGCATTACAGGTCATATCATCAGCCATCATCAGAATTGTCCTTTCATCTGGTATTCCAAGTCCCTTGACTGTCCTAGAAACATCAAGTAACAAGAATATGACGTATGAAACCAAGTTATAATAGATTTCGGTTGGAAATTAAAGCCATAAATACTGCATTGATAACAAAGTAGAAAGTGGTACTTCAATTATGGACAAATGATGTAAAACACCAACCTTTCAGTCTCAGATCACTAGGAAGAGAACATGAACCATTTCCAGGTGCATTCGTAGACAAATCTGTTTGAAAGAGACATTGAAGCAATCAGAGATCAAAGGAAACAAAATTTACATTTTTACAGAACAAGAATCAGAAAAATGGAGTAAAAAAAGAAGCTTAGAACCTGAGATAATACTCGGTGAACACTTTGAAATTGCCCTTGATTTACCTTGAAATATTACTTCTAATGCCATCGGTGTAACACGATGTCCATCGGATAATGCTACACTTTGTTTCTATCTAATTCACGGTTTAACTAATTAGACCATGTATATGCACATATATCGTTAACAGTGATATAAACAATTTCATAAATACATTAAATTATACTTTAGATAGAGTATAACACTCTTGCCTTCCCTAAACAAATATTGAATTTTGAAATTCTCTAAAGATCCGATGATATCATCTTAAATATAACCAAAAATTAGTATCCTAGATTTTAAATTAGATATCCGTTTCTATAATAACCAAATCTTATGAAAACGGCATCCCAGAAAGGTCCGGGGATATCAGTATAACCAAAAAATATCTTCCAAATATTTGCATTTAAATTGTTATCTCTAACTAATTATCAAATCTTCCAAAAAATATTCTGCTTCAGTACATTTATCCCTAATGTTGGGTTAAATTACTTTGAAACTACACAAACTAGATTATTCTCTAAAGATATATTTCGGTTAAAAATGGATATTCAGTTGGAGAAAATATTGCACTCTTATCAAATTTAGACAATCTCTGCGTGTATAAAAACATTGCTCACCCATAACCTAAGCATATCATTCTCAAAGCAAGCAAAACTATTTGATGCTACTTAGTACCATGAACCAGAATCCATCACACAAGCCAATCTATATCACTTTAGTGATAACAAACGACAGAGAATGTTCTTTGTCTGGAAGAAAAGTATAGAGGAGTTACAAATTTGTCCATAACTTCATATATATGACTTTTGTATTTTGATTCCCAACAAGCAAGAACTTATCCATTCGATTGAAGGTCTCATATCAATAAGCGTTTTTATTAAGGCAAATAGAAAAAGATGCTTCAGAAGAAGTCATAAACATAAAGAAAGATAACAAAAACAATATTTTGTCATGTTTACACTATTTGAATGAAAAGTGATGTCCTCAATATGTTACTCTACTTATATAAGCCGCGGTAATAATGATACGGAGGCACATGTCTGTTTCTTCACAATTTTACTAAATAAGAAAAAGTTTTGTATGGGTACTTTAACTCCCTCCCATCAACCATCCAGACAAGCTCCAGTTACAAGGTTTTTGCATCCACCCGGTGATTTTTTTGTGTGTGTTCTTATGTAGAGGTCGAATGAGGATATAATAAAGTGCCTGAAATAAAATGTCGTACACATCAAACTGAAGTTAGAGAATCAATTAATTGCAAAAAACAGAATTTATGAATGTAAATCTGCTTCGGTTCTTTTTTTTTATCATACTGTTTCAGTTCTTCCCTGGGAGAATTTACAAAAATATTTACTAAGAACTAAAACAAAAGACAACGGGTTTTCACATGATCTACTAAACCATCAACAAATCGATATCATTAATGTATCGATTCGTATACCTTAATTTTTCGGATTCGGATTAAATAGACATACAATATTCGGATTCGTATACCTTAATTTTTCGGTTCTTCACTTGAATTGCATATAGATGATCCTAAATGGCAATCACGATTTCTTCTTCTCAAATGATCAATGATAAAACATCTTGAATCGAGATCGTGAAGAAACACTGATTTTTGATGCAAAGAATTGAAGATAAAGATCGAAAGAAGATCAATCGAGAAATTTAGGGTTTGGATATCTTCCCAATTTTAGACCCAATTTTAGACAAAAAGTGTTTTTGTCGGATTAACAACAAAATTCCATCTCGAAATGTGCTAAAATGTGACACAATTTTTTTTGTCTCGGCTTCAAAATAAAACAATATGTTTAAGTTTGAAACAAATTTTTTAAATGGGCTGATATTTTTATAAATAAAACCCGTTAGACACAATATTTTGGTCTGGGCTTCAAAATTAAACAATATGCTCAGCTGACCCAAAATAACAACTAATATTGATTATTTTAAAATGGGTAATTAGATCTTTGTTATGAATTATTATGTGATGTCCATTATAAGCCCATAAGCCCATTAGGTTTTACTTTGTCACCAAGTAAAACTCTCTCTTGTACTCCTATATAAAGGATCTCTTACTCATTGGAATAATACAACAACATCAATTCCTTCTTCTGTTCTCTTTATTCACAACACGTTATCAGCACGAAACCCTAGCCGCCTGAGCTAAGAGGTATTCAATTCTAAATTTTTTTAGTGTTCAATATTCCAACTTTGAATCATGTTTATTATCAATTCATGGTTCATAAGAATGGATTACTTATCAGTATTATGATAATCTCCTGCAGAGATTCAAATCATATATTTATTTTATTGTTATTCTACTGCAGAGATTCAGTACACATATTTATTTTATGATTTATATTATGATAAATTTTCCAGCAGAGATTTAAATCACATATTTATTATTTTTATATTTTATTGTTTTGCGATATTAATAACCATGTCTATCTATCGATTCATGGTTCATAATATCAATCCACACAGTCACATATGATATATCGATCCAGTTATCGAGTTAGCCACATGTTGCGCTTAATCATGAATGTGACTTGTCGATTTTTGTGTGCTTTATGTAAATTCTGTGATGCTTTTATTCTGCACTGATTTTGCACAAACTAATTTTCATCCGAACTTTGCACGGATTTATAATATCAGATCTGCACTATTTTTATTCAATATACTGTCTATACTGCTTATGCACATATTTTGCACGAAATTTCTTAAACTGAATTTGATCAGAAAAATCGATTATTGTTTATGCACATAGTTTGCACGAAATTTCTTAAACTGAATCTGATCTATTATATCGAATACTGTTTCTGCACAAATTCGTTTTTCATATAAAACCCCGATTTTGCACAGACATGATCCGAATTTTGCACTGAATAGTTTAACCTTGAATTTATGTGGTTATATCTGCACTGGTTTTTGTTAAACCCGAATTTTGCACAGACATATTTATGATTTGAATTTTGCTTTGAACATATAAACTTAGATTTCTGTTTTAGATATGCACTGGTTTCTGTTAAACCCGAATTTCGCATTGAACAATTTATCTTGAAACCCAGATTTTGCACAGAACTATTGCATCATGCTTGTTTGTTCTCTTTATCACGAAATTTGCACATGTTTATCAATATGATCACTTTTTGTGAGTTGATTTATTGTGAACCTAGTTTAATGGCATGATAGAATTAAAGTAATGAATGATAATGATTGCTTGAGTTATTCTATATGATCTTATTATCATTGTTTATATCATATTTATGTACTATCACATCTTTGATGATATTTAAGTTTTGAGTACTTAAAAGATCCATAAGTTCTTTGGAAGAAATTTAAAAGAAAGGTATGATCACCAGAAAGTGATATGGCCTAACTTATTATGGATGATTGCATCTAAGACCACATGACTTGAAGTCTATAAGTGAATATAAGTGCAAGTTGATATTACATAGAGATAATATCACTGATACAGAGATGCCAGAATACATTACACAAGTATTGTATTGTTGTCTTGGAGACACAATAACATAAAGATATTTAAGAAATACTTTGAAATTATATCACCTGAAGTGATAATAAAAATGGTACATGTCATTTATATCAATTTTTTTAATTATGCTTTTATTTATATTTTATTTATACATATGTAGTTTGATAATATTTAATTTTCTACCATCATCTATATGTTGACTGTAAAAGATCAACAAGTTCTTTACATCTAAGATTACAAGACTTGAAGTCTGTATCATAAAGCTCATTATGAGTCTTTGCATCTAAGATAACAAGACTTGAAGTCTGTAAATAATCCTTAATTATGTTAAAGATTATGTGAATAAAATATAAATGATGCAAAGATGCTAGAAGGCATACTCTATTCTTTAAACAAATAATGTTGTCTTGAAGACACAATACTGTGAAATAAGTTAAGAATTATTTTGAGAAAATAATGATCTATTAAAAGTAATGAATCATGTCCAATTAGTTATGATCCATTCCTTGAAGCGAATGTGACATCATATAGTGGTATAGAAAACAATTGTGTGGATAATAATAGCCAAGGAAGTGGCTCAAGAAGTGGTCGTAAATGTGAATATAGATATGGTTAAGGTCAATGTCAAGATCAAAGAGTTTCTTTTAAGAACTCAAATTCTCATCAGAAGTGAGAAAATAAAGATGGTAACAAAGAAAATATATATCTCATATATGAAAATAAAATAATCGAAGTTAAGATCAAAGAGTTTACTTGAAAAACTCAAATTCTCACAAGAAGTGAGAAAATAAAGATGATCCAAACAAGAGATATTTATCTTATCTAATGATAAAAGAAACTTGTGTGTGTACAAGATCTAGTAATATAAAGATTATTGAAAGCTCTCGAAGAGCATATTTATTTCCCTATGGAAATACAATTTGAAATTTGTCTCAAAAGTTAAAAGAATCAAAGATAAAATATATGGTCCAAGTTGGATATGTTATTGATTCTAGACTGGGATTCAATTCGAGATAGATGAACTTGAAGTATCATCATCTCGAGGGGGAGAATCGATGAATCCCACAATCAATAGTAAGCAGAACATCTAGAAGATTATGTTCACACTTAAAATGATCTTGATGAATCATTTATAAAGCGACTCCAATGGATTTCAAAGTTAACCAAGTTGAGACAATAAGAGAAAGAAAAGTTTAATACCTTCAAATCACGAGTATTAACCAAGGCAGTAAAAGTATTTTGGAAAAACTATATGTATTCTCTACTACATTGTACTACAAAAAGATTAGTATACTGGAGATAAATGTTAAACCATAAGTTTAATTTATATCATTGTTTGGCATGAGCCGGTTAGACCATAACGGTTCAAGAATGATGCAAAAAGTAATTAATGTAGACATTCATTGAAGAACTTGAAGATTCTTCCTAATGATGTTTCATGTAATGCTTACTCACAAGGCAAATATGATAATATGATTATCACTAGCCAAATTAGATTTGGATTTAACAAGATGGTTGTGTGTATTCTTGTTATAGATCTACAACCTGAAGTTTGGAAGAGTATTAGGTAATGCTAGTGAATTCACATCTTAAGCCTTTGATGATAAAAGCATCAGGATAAATATTGAAAATCCAGAAGCATTAATTCGCATTAAGCCAAATAGTAATTAAAAAATTTCCCCATCAAAATTGGTTTTGGGTCAGAAACCAAACATTTTCCATCTAGAATATTTGGATGTGCAGTATACATCCACATTGCTCCACCACAGCGATATAAGATGGATCCTCAAGTGAGGCTGTAAGTATGTTGGATATGAATCTCCATTGATAATTAAGTATATAGAGCTATCCATGATGGATATGTTCAACTTTATTTTCCAACATTAGGGGGAGAAAATAAACAGCTGGAAAAGAAAATAAGTTGGAATGAATTATCATTGATCCTCTGACTAAAGAAAGTGAATTGAAAGTCTTAAAGATAATTCATTTACAAAGCTTAGTAAATCAAGTTGCCAGACGTATTTACAGACCCAAATAAAGTGACAAAGTCACATACCAGCTGTAAATGCTCCAAGAAAAAAATTAATGTCTCAGAAAGACAATATCAAGCTGCTAGTGAGTCTAAAGAACGCATGAAGCGTGATAGACTTGTTCCAAATAAAAGAATCCTCGAAAATAAAAAGGAGCAGAATTTGACAATGGTCAGATCGAGGAAACAAGGATTTTTGAATGATCTCAAGAAGAGACATTAAACACGACAAGAAAGAAATTCAGGTACCTGAGATAATGAAGAGATCGATCTCAACAAGTTATGTCATGTGTAGATTAAAATGGAACCGAAAAGCAAATCGACGTCGATAATATTTTTGCATGCAATGTAGCAGTTAATATAATAAATGAGAAAGAGGATCACGAAATCTATTGTAAAATGTACACAAATAAATGATTGGCCAAATTATAAAGAAGCAATAGTCATAGAGTTAAAATCTCTTGGAAAGAGATGAGTATTTGGACCAGTTGTCCATACACCTAACAATGTAAAACCAGTGGAAGATAAATGAGGTTTTATGATGAATATGAAATTGATTATGAAGAGACCTACTCTTCTGTGATGGATGCAACTACTTTCAAGTTCCTTATCAGTCTGGCAATAAGAGAAGAACTTGACTT